>CM070692.1:26880357-27480357 GCA_036346265.1 Melocanna baccifera | reverse complement strand
TAGCTCATGCACTCTCTTAGTTCTTTCAGGAACAAAGGGTGGTGAAGAACAGAAGAAGTATACATCAAGAAGAAAACAAATCACCAAACCACTAAGAAAGAAACAAACTGAAACGCCCATCAAGACTCAAAAGGGTCCCCCAAAACTCACAACAAAAAATCTCCAAACCCAAGGAAAACAAAAAGAAAACAACCAAGAACTCAAAAAAAAAAACAGGGGAGAAAGAGAGAAACAAAGAGGCAGCAACTCGAAAACAGAAACAAACTAGGAGGAAGAGGAAAGGAGTGGTCTGCCTTACATGGACATCTCATGGATGGAGCACGTAGCGCCCTTGACGATGTACTTGGTGTCCGGCGTGAAGTCGGAGGAGGGGAAGGCGACCTGCGTAACGATAGCCGGGAACAGCACCGGGAGCAGGAGGTGGGTGATGAAGTAGGAGCAGAAGCCGTAGAGGTACCACCCCACCAGCTCCACCATGGCCGGCGGCTCCTCCGGCATCACGTACGCCGGCGTCACCGGCTCCCTCCGGTACGCTTCCCTCACCACCTGAATCTCCCTTGTCGTCTCCTCCCCCGGCTGGCCGCCCCCTCCCACGTTGTTCCCGCCTCCCCCGTTCCCCGCACCGTTCTTACCTCCGCCGTTCCCGCCGCCGTTCTTGGGAACGGCCACCTTCTCCTTCTCCTTGGCCGCCGCCGCCTTCTCCTTGTCCTCCTTCTCCAGCGCCTCCCGCATGCTGCTCCGAGGCTGCGGCAATGGCTGCTCCGACATTGCTCCTCCCTCTCCTTTAAGCAGCGGCTACCGAGTGAGAGAGGAGAGGGGTGTGTGTGAGCTCCGAGGGGGGGGGTGTGTTCTTGCTTTCTTCTTTTGAGGAGTTCTTGGGTTTGGTTTCCTCGGGGGAAAGCCAACGGAGGTAGGGGGAGAGAGACTGAGTGTGTGTTGTGCGTATTATGTGTGTGTGTGGAAAAAGGCAGCGGATTTGAAAGCTGGGAATGAAATGGGGTTTTGGAAGAGCTGAAGCCGAGGGGAGGAGCCGAGCTGAGCTGAGCCAATGGAGGCGCAGTTTTATGGGGGTGGGGTTCTGCTAGGGGGACCAAGGACTAGTAGTAGTATTTGGTTGCTGTTCATGATGATGATGAGTTGGCCTGGCCTGGCCTAGGGCTTGCTTTGCTTGGGCTGGGCTGCCTCATGGTCGGTCTTACCGTGGAGTGCACTTCTCTGTTTTCTACTCTGATTTTGCGTGTCATAAGGCCACATGAAGTAGTGTTCTGACTATTAGTTTTTTTGAGTTATTTAATTAAAAATAAAAATATCGTTATATCTTTACGGATAATATAAAAAAGAAGAAGCAACAGTCGCATTAAGAAACCAATGTGTTCTAAATATTTTTTAATTTCTAAAATTCAGAAGTCATCGCTGCTCGAAACCGAACATATCTAAGTCATTTGTAGCATATGGCATCAGACAACTACAATCTTTACATTTAAAATAGTGGCCACGGATGGTTGGCATTTTGTGGCATATACATAGAGTTGATTAGTTTTGTAGGGTATCAAACAAGGTGAAGTATGAACCGCTGGCAAACAAGGACAGCCAATCTGTTTTCTTCCATTTGTGATTGCAGCTCATATAGGGGTGCTCAATTTAACTTTTTTTTCTTATGATTTATATTTTTTATTATAGCTAACTTATTTTATACTGTAACCATCGATAGTTTTTTACATAATTAAATTTTAAAAAAATAGTCCATCACAGACAATGTAAATAAATACAGAAAAAACAAAAGGCCACAAAACACACAAAAAGCTAAAAAACCAGAAAAATACAAATTTAAGTAATAGTGAATTAGAGATCAGAAGCTGAAACCGAAATAAATAGGGCCAATTTTCTTAGTAATTAAAAAAAATATTACATGGAACAAGCATTTACAATAATATATCGTGCTACGTATTCATCAAAGGCTGGGTTTGATTGTGCTTAGCTTAGACTTTGGCTTGTACGTGCTACAGTAACTAGCTTTTTAAACGGTGCATTTTTTTTAAGATGGAGGTCAATAGCTTTTTAAAATTATAGAGTTCAGCTATATCGGTAAAATTGCATGCAGCTATTTTTCTCCGTGTAATGTCTCTCGTAAACAGTCAGAATTCAAAAATTTATACCATAAACCACAATTCAAAAGAACTTACCCAAATACTTATAACACATATTTCTAAGCCTTATACTTAGGTTTAAGCGTACAGTTAGCATAAAATAGAAAAATATTGCAGCTACGAGGAGAGCACAGGCTGTTTTTGGGGACCCCTAGCAGTTCCTGGTAAAAGAGGAAGACGGGCCTTCGGGTGCCTAGCTTCATTTCACTTTGCCCTGTCGCTTAGGAGACCTCCTCCATCCCCCCGGGGGGGGGAGGGGAGGGGTCACTGCTCTGAGAATGGGAAGTTTTGTTGTCTTACAACAAGAGCCTTGTTCTTCCTTTATCTGCCGAGCTCATATCCTCTTGTGCTGTCCATCACTCCATGGGATGGGATGGGATGGGATAGGCTTAGGGCTGCTGATAGGTTAAAACCCGATCCAAATCCACTCCAATAAATCGCATCAATCCAACCCAACCCAGCCCAACCTAGCCCACTGCTCCACCTCTAAACCCAACTCAACCCAACCCGTATGCAACTCCAACCCAAACCAGTTTCCTCAGCCCTCGCTCAACTTATTCCCAACCCATCGGAGCAACCTGCTCCTAAAGAAAATCAATAAAAAAATAAGCAGAAATAACGAGAAATACTGAAAATTCCCGGGAATTAAATCACACATAAAATGAAAAGGCCCACAAAATTTATTAAAAAGTAATAAAGATTTATAAAAATACCCAGAGAGAAGAAAAATCACAAAATATAGGACTAAAATGCAGAAAATAATGGAAAAAAAGATTTGCTATGGATTGAAACTCTGGAGGAGAAGGGGCTTGGTAGCGGTGTCGAGCAAGCCGGCATGGAGAGGGTGCGGCGGCCGTGAGCAAGTCAGCGAGGAAAGTTGGGAACCCTAGTTAGGTGGAAACTCCTTTACGGCAGCGACTTCCAATCTCCCACGAAGCCATCCTTGCAACCCACGAGCGATCCCTATTGCAACGCCACGGGTTGAATCCAACCTCGACCAGAAATTTCTGAACCCATCCTAACTCAATCCAACTCTTTCTACAAGGTAATCCAACCCGACCCAACTCATTTACTCTTTCAACCCGTTTACACCCATCCAAAGGCAACCCGATCAAGGACCCAACCCATTTTACCCATCAAACCCAACCTATTAGCACCCATAGATAGGGTTTTATGATAATCTCAACTACTCATCCGTCCCTTTTTTTCCCATCCCTTTTCTTCGTCACAACCCATTTTCTGAGGCCATGTTTTGTTTGCAAATTGCAACATACATCTCTCTCGCTCTCAGGCTTTTGCTGTTTACCAGGTACCATGCTTGGTGGCCTGGGTGTCCAAGGCGAACGAGCACGCACGGCCCTCATCACATCCATGACAGCAGCCTTCATCCCATTGCCCATGATAAGAATCAACAAATAATAATGATAAAGACAATTCTGCCTAAGCAACATTTAGACACAGTTCAAAAGTGCTATGGCTTTTATTTTTTGCTAAAATAGCACTATAACAACGAGTAATTTTTTCTGAGGTATTCAATTAAACGAAAATAAATAAAAAATAAGGAAAATAAAAACACTATTATACCTCCATAGATAATACAAAGAAAAAAGAAACCACAATAAAAAACCAACATTAAGGCCCCACTCAGGACGGCTTTCCGTCGTTGGCGATGGGCGAAAATTTCACTGTAGCAGGTACTGTAGCTACAGTATCTGCTCCAGTGAAAAAAAATTTTGATTTTTTTTTTAAAAAATTACTTATACCTTTTTTCCGTTTTTTGTTTTCGGTATTTTTTATATTTAATTATACTCAATAAACCAACTCAGTTACAGTGTTTTTTCAGCCAACTACAATATTTTTTCAGCAAAAACTAAAAGTCATCGCTACTCCGATCATCCCCTAAGCGAGAAGCTATTTGAAATAGAGACTTAACAAGCAGACGGGTGAACTAAATGTGTTTCTAGCTTACGTCCAACTGCTCGCTGTGGACAGAGATAGAGATACGTTGCGATGCGATCATCAACATGTCACAGGCCACGGTCATCCAAAAGCCGTTTGCGTGAACAACATGTATGCGTTATAATACAACACAAGTGGAGATCAGGTTAAGATTTTTGTGACAATGACCCGCAAAATTACAGGCGTTGTGTTTCATTGGACAAATAGGCCTAGTTCTTTTCGAGTTTATAGCTTACTGCAAATGAACAAACAAATAAGACAGCTTCTCAGTCGCTATTTTAAATCATCTTATTGGGACTGTCTTTTCAAAATAGCTTATCAGTATTCAGCTCATTCGTATAAACGCTCACACTAGTAATAAAAGTCATCAGCTGTAACCAAAAAGAACATAGCCTGTAGCAGGACTGCCTTTTAGGGTCATGTGGATTTCTTGTGAACATTGAGACATGAAAGTGAATCGAGAATGGTTTTTAACCTTACCCGAGTTGGGTCCTACCATGTGTATACATGCATGCATGCTGCTGCTCCGAGCCTCCAATCAGCCAGGTCACAGGTGTTAGGTCAAGCTGAACTCTCCCCGAGTTTATTTCTCCTGCCTGGTTGAAGCAAGAACACTACGACACTTGCTACTATAACAGAGCAGAGATAAAGGACCACGACGACCCCTAGCCCTAGCCCAAAATGCCTCTCACCCTCATGAGCTCGTATCAGACCTCGCCACAACAATCAAGCTCGCTAGGATTCAGCTCATTTTCACACAATGCAGAGGATAGAACATGTATCATCAACTGAGCTGGGTAAAACACTTCTCACTTATATCAGTGCTAATTCTCAACCGAGTAAGGCAAGTCATCAGTCTGCATTGCTCATGTTTGTTGGGGGTCCAAGAACGTTGGTGTCCTTTTCTGTATTTACAGAGGAGACGTCTTGGATTCCAACAAAGCAAAAGAGAGAGAGAGAGAGAGAGAGAGAGGAGGGTTTTTTTTTTTGGGTCCTGCAATGATGCGGGCATGCCAGCCACAGCCACTCCTGGCTTTCCTTCTCTTTCCCGGGCGGCCCTTTTGACTTGGAAGCTGGATTGGAAAACTCCTCTCCCCTCACCTTTTGCCCCCCAAAACTTATCATTATTTGCACACAAAGGCCCCTCTTGCTCTCACTCTCTCTCTCTCTCCTCCCTTGGTAAGCTTTGCCCTGCTAATCATATGCGAGCCCAGACAGCTGTTCTTGCTGTTCCCCAGGACCCCAAAGTACCCTAATTACTAAAAAAAGGTAAAGATAAAAACAACTCCCCCTTCCTGCGTTGCAACGATCGTCTCTGCAGCAGTGCAGCTAGCTGTCGTCTTCATGAGCGACTGGTGGCAAAAATATATAATTTTTTTCCCTTCTAGTTAATTGGTAAGACAGAGTAGACTAGTGTAGTATCTGGCTGCTAGCGAGCTGGTAATGTTCATGTGAGGGTTTTCCTCCGGTGCTTAGGTTTGCTCATTGGAGAATATTGCAGGGTCACCTCCCAGCTCGACATTTTCAGTTGGAGAAGCATTTCGTTTGCTGCAATGATGGCTGCTAGCTCATGCGGCGTGTATCGATGTCCCGCTGGAGCCAACCGAAACCAAACAATTAATAGGCCCCCAAAATACAGGCCAATCGTGTGAAATATGCTCCACTCTGGAACCACCGGTATCTCCTCCCCGTTGGTTTCCCAGGTATACATCAAAGTTAGAAAAACCTGATTGAGGCATTTTCGATAATACCATCTCAGTTTGCCTCCAGTGTTATCTTTAAGTGAGATAAAATCTTTAAGGTAATCTTAAAAGATAGACTATTGTATATACTTTTATCCTACTAGTTGGGCTACATCTGGACCACCCCAACTCTTATGTTGATAGGAGTTTTTGGTATATACGACACTGATTCATCCCATATTTATAAAAATGGTAGTACACGACTGGGAATAGCAGAAATGTCATTTTTACCGCCCGACCACTGGGCGGCAGTGCCGTGCATATGACACATGGCCAACAGAGACCGGCCGCCAATGGCAGAGAGGCTACACATAAAATTTCGTAATTTTTAGAGCTCGTTTGCTATATGTAACAACTCCTACAAATATCATAATCGTACAAATTTATGAACAACATTCATAGCGGATAAAATTGTC
The DNA here is from genome assembly GCA_036346265.1 of Melocanna baccifera. Lineage (NCBI taxonomy): Eukaryota > Viridiplantae > Streptophyta > Magnoliopsida > Poales > Poaceae > Melocanna > Melocanna baccifera. The sequence goes on along the minus strand of CM070692.1, from coordinate 27,474,093 downwards.
AAAAAATTACACAATGAAGTACATTGTGTTAGGAGATTGGACATAAAATTTGATAATTTTTTGAGCTTATTTGATATATTTAAAAATTTAAATAAATAGTAAATAATTAAGCTGACTAATTAGGCTACTTAATTACCTACCGTTTGATGGCAGGGCAGTACATGGGGAGCCACACGGTGGCTGGGCTCCGCTGGCCACATGTCCTATGCACGACGCTACCGTCCGATGGTCGGAAGGCAAAAACGATATTTCTACTATTTCTGGTTATATACTGATATTTTTGTAAATATAGGATAAAACAGTATTATATGTACCAAAAATTCTGTCGGTAGTCTATGCATGTACTGTGTAGAATTCCGTATGGATGGAATTAGACCGCACGATACTGGGAGAAGATGATACCGCAGGGAGAGAAATGAATAATACTACTCCGGTATTCTTTGTCCCTTTCCAACGGGCCAACGGCCACGACTGGCACAAGACGTTATTATTCCGGATCAAGTACACAATGTACGATGTCCAGGTGGCACCCAAGATGGCCGAGAAAGACTTCGATTTTCTCCGGGAGAGATTATCCTCAGAATTGTCCAATTGGTGGTTTCCATTGATATATTCTATTGCATTAATACTACAGCATAAATGGCCAAGAACTTTGTAGCATAGCAATCATATGCCTAGTGTACAGCTGTGTTAGTAGTAGCTGTATGTTGTATGGCTTATTTAGGTCATGATATAACATTAGCTATCTACAAACTTAATATAGGACACAAGATAATATAGAATTAAGGGAGCATAAAAAATTAGACCATCTCTCATACTCTCATATAACAGTCGACTATGACATAAGAAATAAGACAATCCGTTATGGAGAAACTGACTATAAAGAGCTGAATATAAAGACATATAAAAAGATTATCCATTATATGAACTACCTCTAGTGTTGTCTATAGATGGTATAAAATACATTATAGACAATAGTTATCCATACTGTGCGCTGGGTTCTTATTTTAAGATACCATTTTCCAAAATTGGGAGAGAGAGAGAGAGAAAGGCCTACGAAATCTTAATGTGATTTGATTTGTATTTTGGTTTTTTTTTTGGACTGTCTTATGGTTGAGTTTTTTTAATCCTAGTTGTTCGCGAGAGAGTATAGAGAGACATGCGTGCCATTTTGATCGACGTAGCTAAAATCGGTACAGTATTTATTACAATCAACTTATAGATCTCACCATAAAAAATACTCTATTTAAAAGCTGGTTACTTAGTATAAACTATAAGTTAGAAGATGAAAAGAATGGGGCATTGTTTTTTGCGACGGCATTTGCAATATGGTAATGTTCATAATCACTACACTCCCACATTGGTTGGGGGATAATGTAACAGATGCTACGTGAGTGACTGTACTCTTTTAACAGAAAAAAGGAAGAACCTGATGGTCTTCGGATAGCTCTGCTAGTCAGCTAAAATAAAATTTCTAGCATCCAATTCCCCTTATCCAAACATGCCCTAAACAACTAAATTTCTCTATAAACTACAGCAACTAGTCACATTTCCCAAAAGGAGGAAAAATCTTCTTGGGAAACCAAAGGAAAGGGCAAAGGATTACAGTAGCAAAAGCGAGGAGAAAAAAGACCAAAAGAAGCTAAATATTTATTAATCCACACAGATATTGCGCAATCTTTGCCCTTTTTCTCCCCCCTGCTTTGGTTCCTTGGTTCTTACTGCATTGTTCTTTTGCCAGTAGACCCGGTCGCACAGTCTAATACGAGTATCTTATTATAGATTTTTTTTGGCACATTTGGCACTATTTACATTGTAATTACAAAAATAGTCATATATAAATCATATTGATAAAAATAACGTTTTTACCGTCCGGTGACCGGGTGACAATGCCAGTGGACTGATGCGTAGACCCTGCTGCCCCACAAGGAGACGACAAGCCATCTGCCGCCCTGTGGTCAGACGGCAGGTAATTAAGCCAGCTGATTAGCATGCTTAATTACCTGTCGTAATATAATGTTTGCTTGAATTTTTTAAATATAACAAATGAGCTTAAAAAATTACGGAATTTTATGTACAATATCCCGAACCAACTTATTTGACCGTGTAATTTTTTATAATTTTATCCGCTCTGAATATTACTTAAAAATTCGTATAATTTTGATATTTGTAGGAGTTGTTATATATACCAAACGAGCTCTAAAAATTACAAACATTTATGTGAAGCCTCCCGACACAGCCTTAGTGATTGTGTAATTTTAAAAAAAAATTATGTGCTCCAAATTTGCTATGTTAATTTAATCAGAAAATTACACGGTCAAGTACGTTGTGTCGGGAAGCTGCACATAAAATTTCGTAATTTTTAAACTCATTTATTATATTTAAAATTTTAAAAAATTAAGCCGGCTTAATTACCTACCGTTTGTCTATAGGACGGTAGGCTGGTGCCTCTGGCCAACAGGGCAACAAACAGCTTACCGTCTGGTGGCGGGACGACAGACAGCTTATCGTTCGCTGGCGAGGCGGCAGGGCATACATTGATACGCGTCAGCCCACCGACGTTGCCGTGCGACCACCAGAGAGTAAAAACGCCATTTTATCAATACAATTCATATATAGCTATTACAAATAATGCTAACTTTGACAAAAAAAAATCCTTATTATAGTCAGATATTTTTAGCCAGAGCAGAGCTTTGGGAACAGGGCCGGGTAGATGAGAGAGAGAGAGAGCAGCTACACCACACCAGGCAGAGAGACGGGAGAGAGAGAGAGAGCGCGCGACGACACTACACGGGCTGGGTGTCTGGTGCAGGTGCCAGCAAGGCAGAGAGAGAAAGATAGCGCATACTCCATATGGCGTATACTAGTAGTACACAGCTTTTCATGCAGGCATCGAAGATGGAATATTAATGGCCGGCCGTTGCGCCCCCCTTCATCTCTGCCGTATAGAGAGGGCCAAGGGCCTGCCGGATCTGTGGTTCAGTCCGGTGTTCTTGTAGCAGAGTGAGTGTTACTTAGTAGCCTATCCGTTAGGTATTGCAGCACTTCACAATGCGTTATACATGTGTGATTAGTCTAAGCAGGGTCATACCCACAGGTCATACTACTGCTACTACTACGTACCACGCAGACACAAACAAACGGTCTGTATACGGTAAATTAAACATCAGGGTATCTTATCTGATCTCTACCTGTACGACTACTGTCTACTGGGCACAGTAAAAGTACAAGGGCTTGGACTCGGAGCAAACGGTATTTTCTTTTTGTCAAGGCCCGAAAAAGCCCCAGGGTTTTGGAATTTCCTCCGGGCTCCAAGAAAAAAAGGTCAAGCAAAGGATTTGCCTTGCTAATAGTTCTGCTGCTACCTCCCAACTGCTGGCACTGGCAGAACTTGCAGCTCCTGCTGCACCCCCATCACGCACGCGCAGGAACAAGCTGCCACGCAGGGGCATCCTATGTGCAGCGCGCAATGCGCACACACCTACTTAAAAACTCCTGGACCTTACGTAAGTTAGTAGATGGATTTCACTTGAGTATCCAATGAATCCTTAGCTCCATCTTACTATTATTTTCTTATGATAGCTTAGCCATTGGTTGGAAACTAGATGCAGCCTTCATACTGTGGATTTAGGAGGAAGCAATGACGAAACATGAAGGCATTTTTGAGGAACAAGAGATATGCACTCTTCGTATTGAAACTGAGAATCATGTCTATTCACGAACCATTTGCCTTTCTGCCATGGTGTTACAGAAGAAGTCCGCCTACCTGCGTGGAGGTAAACATTTGCCACCACCATTGGAGAGATAACCGACGCACTCTTGCTCAATCAGAGAACCTGCATGAATGCGAGGAAGGCCAGATTAGCAGGATAGCACAGTCAAAGGCTTGCAGGGGATCAAGTGCAGAGATTGCCTAGCTAGGTGCCACAGTTTGCCATCGGGTTTCCAGCAGGTGCACGCTCAGGCTCCTTGTCGACAGCCACAACGTCAGAAGTTAGGAATGTCTTTGCCACCGATGCAGCATTGCTCCAAGCAGCACCTCACTACCTTTTCTTTCAAAAAGGAAATCTTTTAGCTCAACAAATAAATAAAATACGAGGGTAACGGATCTCTGAAGTGCTCAGTTAGTGTTCCATATAATTGAAGGCATTCATATCAAACATCCGAAACTAACCAAGGAAATATTGTTCAGAGGTGATTTTCCTTCACAGCTCTATCCACTGTCGCTATGGACTATATATAGAAGTAGAACCTAATTTTTTCCATTAGTATTACTATATATTCTCCCAATGGGTTGGTTAACTACCTAAGTAGTTTCTCAAAAACAAATCTTCAATATTATAATGTTGGTAAGGAGATTTGCATATCTTTACTGTTTCAAGCAAACACCTTATTGCGAAGTTATCTTTTTAGGGAGGTGCTCGCTTGAACTAGCACGAAATATATATCTACCATGTGCAGAGGGGAAAATAAAAATAATTGATAAAACGAAATAAAAACTATAAATGATTATTATGGACATTTACCATAACCCAACATTAAACAAATCATAAAATCTTCAAACAATAACCAGCAACCAGAATTCCATCATATAATTGCATACCTTAGTGGGGTCAATAATCCCAGCAGCCATCAAGTCATCGTACTTTCCAGTAGCAGCATTATACCCATACTTTAAGTAGTCACTGGCAAGAACCTGATTGCAGAGGTTTTTTTTTCAGGTTTTATATGTACAAGCTGCAAAGCCATTGAGTCGTGCTTAATAGCTAAATGATGTCCAAACCTTCCCAATGACTACACTGCCATTAACGCCAGCATTTTTTGCAATCAATTTATGCGGATAGCTCAATGCCTTCCTTACAATTTCAGCCCCAACCTAGAAGGGGACAATATGATTTGTTAGTTGACCAACACAGTTTTTACAATATGACACCATTGATGGCTACAAACAGAATTTCCACCCAAAGATAAACACGAACTGATAAAATAATAACTTTAATGAGCTGAGTACATGATGACTCCATTCTCCTACCTTCTGTTCATCATTCTCAAGAGATTCTATGATGGAACCAACTTTAGATGCCAGCCTCAAAAGAGTACAGCCACCACCAACAACAATACCTTCCTCAACGGTAGCCTAACCAGAAAGCAAGCAACTAATTAAATTAGCGAAAAACTACCAAAAAAAAGTCATGTAAATTAACTCATTACTACAGTACATCTAGCCCCATAAGTTTATGACCTGCCATTGCAGACACAGGAAGTGTGATGACTGATGAACAATACATAATCCCAAAGAAGTGATTGATTGAAGATGTGAAAAAGAACATTCACCTTTGTTGCATTCAAAACATCTTCAACTCTCAATTTCTCCTCCTTGAGATTACTTTCTGTCTGTGCACCGACCTATATAGCCAAAAAGTTTTACTCCCATTTTTATTGATGGCCACAAAATACAACAGACCAGTTTACCAGACAGATAGCTGAGTCGGCATACCTGAATAATAGCAACACCACCAGAGAGCTTAGCTATTCACTCATTCAATTTTTTCTCATATTCCTGCTCAGCAGCCTGAAAAATAAAAGTTAGCATAAACAACAAATCAAGACATTTTGATCACAGTGACAAGTACAAACAAGAGGATAGAAGTTCAGAACTATGGACACTGAAACAAAGGCAGATAAAACACAATAATTGGACTAACAGCTCTCTTGCTTTCAACTATGATAAAAAGCAAGAATTGAATGATTTCACATTCTACCAGATAGGAAAGACCAAAACATGCATGTGCATGTCCCAAGCATACAATTAAAAGACAAATATTACAGAAGTTAAACCTCAATCTTGTTCCTGATATGTGTCATCCTTCTATTCACTTCTTCCTGTGTGGTACCATCACCAACTTTTGTCGTTGTATCTTTCATAAGTACAACCTTGGCAGCTGTTCCTAAGACTTCTCTGTCTGCTTTGTCTAGAGATAACCCGACTTCTTCTCTAATGACAGTGGATGCACAAGTAATGAACTTAATGGGTTAGCAAGTATCGCCAATGGACTCTTCAGGTTATATAAAAGGTGAAGCACATATCACCTCCAGTCAGAACAGCAATATCATCCAGGTATTGACTCTTGCGCTCGCCAAAACCAGGGGCTTTTATAGCAGCAATCTTCAATGCACCTTTAAGCCTATTGACCACAAGGGTTGCAAGAGCTTCCTGCTCAATATCCTCAGCATTTATCAGGACTGGATACCCACCTGAGAAGCAACTGAGGAATGTAATGGAAGATAAAGATCAGTTAGATGGCGTTATGGCACAGAAGGAAAAAAGAAGATTATTATATTTTTAAAAGATACACTGGAGATAACCAAACCTTGCAATTCTCATACTCCACTGACATTTTTTCACTATCTATTAGACAGAAAGGAGAAGTATAGCCCTGATCGAACTGCATGCCCTTAACAACATAGAGGTTATTTTCAGCTCTTTTTTCCTTCTTCAAATGTGACCACTCCTTGCCGACCAACCTTGCTCATAGCCTCAGCTACCATGTCGCCAACCTCATAGTTGTTTCCAGCACTAACCGCGGCAACATCAGCAAGCTCGCTATCTTTCAACCTGCAACAAAATCAGGTTCTGATAATTAAGGCTTTTGTTTCTGAAAAATAGATATGAGTATTAGAGCAAGTAGTGCCAAAGTAGTTATTTGGCCCAGCAAAATCTTTTGACTGCTTCACAAGATAGCAGAAGAGGCATGAAGCCATTTGAAAAGTCCTAGAGATGAAAGGGAAGAGCAGAGTGCAGTCGAACGTCAGATGGTCACATCTGACTCAAGTTATGATGGAATCAAGGGATTACTTGGGCAAACAAACGTCAGATGGTAGGCATGGTAAACATACCTTTAACTAGAGGAATAGATTTACTGGACAGAACAAGGCCTTAACAAGAATTTACCTCTTTGGACATCTTCTTGAGTTCAGTGACTAGTGCTTTCGCTGTTTTCTCTAACCACAAGCTATCTCTATTGGATTAGCTCCAGCAGCAACCACCTATAAAAATAATTTTTCTTTTTCTTTTATAAACCAAACACTTGATATCACAATATGTAAGAACTTATGTTTTGTACCTTAACACCCTCAGCAATCATCCCTTGTGCAAGGACCACAGATGTGGTCGTCCCATACTCCCATCACCAGCTAAAACGTTGGTCTTAGCAGCAGCTTGCCTAACCAATTTAGCTCCCAATATTTTCTACTGGGTCTTCAAGCTCAACCTATTGCATGGAAATACATTAGTTCAAGTCTCTATTGGGGCCAAAATGAACTGTCAAAGAAGATTTGTTGTCGCTGTCAACACCAGAAGTTCAACAAACATCATCACTGAAGTACAAACAGACCATGATAATATGGATTTACTGTTAAATATAGGTTAACACTCAATCTAAGATATTAGGAGATGCAGTAGACAGCAGATAGGCCTGTTCTTTTTGGCTGCGGCTTATGGCTTTTGACTGAAATTTTTGAATTTTAGCTGTTTGCGATAGATATTACGGAGAGAGAAATACTCACTTGCGATTTTAGATGATACAGATGTTGAGCTTTTAACGTGTACTATAATTAACTTGTAGACTCCATCTTAAAAAAAATATTTCGTTTGAAAGTTAGGTACTGTAGTAAAAACCAAAAACTGTTTTAAGAAACTGAAAAGAACAGGCCCAATGTATGGAGAAGAGACAGAAAACCAAGTCTGATGCATTTGCTGTGTCAAATCGCAGAGATGTATGACAATGACATGACTTTATGTAGTGTGCACACAGAGACTCTCACCAAGGAAAGTCATCTCAGCTATGGAAACAACCTACTAATGCTTTGTTTGAAAGTAAGAACATCCTACAAATGCTGTGTTAACTAGCAAAAAAGTAACTGTAGGACCGATGCCGGCAGTTACACCGGGGAGAGGGGGGTTGATTTCCAAAACTTTTACTCACAGGTATTCAAATCTTTACTCAATGACTATGACAGTCATAAATTTCATACTACACCACTTACACTTGACAAGGCAACGCAACAAACCTGAGCCAACCAAAATAGACACTCCTTAGCCGAGGCCAATCAGACCACAGGTCTTGGACCGGTCTGACATCCGGTATGAGGCCTGTTTGACCGCTGGATTAGGACCAATCTGATCAGTCACTGTTCCCTGTCTAAAAATCTCTCGGGCTCAAGTCTCATAAACTTCCTAAATCTCATCCAAACACTTCTAAATTTTATATAAAACTTGGTCAAGCTATTAACCTAAACCAAACAAGAATCATCAGGTTGTTGGGCTCAAACCCACTGAATCGAAGAGAATTGAATGTAGATCACAAGAACACCACAAACCCTAAATCACATATTACTTCTTGCCCGCGAGGATCCAGGGCATGAAGACTTCTAGATCTATTCTCAATGTCCTAGCAAGGTAAATCAAGCAAGAAATTGAGCCAGAATAGCCACAAACACAGAATTACCAATCAAACTCAAGAACATGCAAAACCAAGAATACATATAAGAACATGATTGTGACAAAACTTTGAGTGATTCAGTAAAGGAAGATGTTTACAAGGTACAACCACAGCATCACTCTTTCCCTCTCTCAAACTTTTCTCTCTTACAACCATAGAAGTAGACAAGGTGGAAGATAAACCCTAACCCTAGAATCCTTGTTCCATCTGCCTCCTCTCCTCCCCTCTGAATAACAAGTGCACACACACACACAACCCTAATGAGTCCAATTCATTAAGGAAACCAGGGAAACCCGTAAACCCCAACTAACATGGGTTTTACACTCACGCACGCTTTTTAAAGTGCTTATAAGACTCAATCCACAAACACCTTAGGGATTGATCCACTTGCAATTTCAGCTCTCCTTGAACAAAACCGCTTCTCTTTTGCGCCTCCCCGCGCTGCAGTTTTCATCAAGTCATCAACTCCAGTATTTGGCCAATTACCAAAATACCCCCGATGAAGCTTCCGGACACCTTCCCTTGACTCCATCGTCGTCTTCACCTCAAAACATCTCCGCATGCTTTGATATGTCGCCCGTAATGCCCCAATGACTAGCTGTCACGTCTTCACGCATTTGGTCTCCCCGAATCATCTCTACGTGCATCGGCCTCGTCACTTGGCACACCACATGGACCAACTTGCCTCGCCACGATCCTTGTCTCCTCTATGCTCTCGCTCGAGCCACATAGCCTCACCTGAACTTATATGACCGCTCCGGACTTCAACTCCCCACCTAGTCTTGGGCCATTGCCGCTGACCGCTACGTCCTCTAAGCCACCTGCATATCCAAAGACCAAGCAACCATATCGAGCTCAAGTTCTATGCACTTACTCACATTAGTCAAATCAATACATCATGCAACGCAATACAACCATAACCATAGAACCAAGATCAAACCTCCCAAATTCCAAAAAATCAATTCAATGCTGGTCTGACCGCCACCACCATGCTGGTCTGGTACGCCATGGTCTGGTCAGTTAGACTGCCCCTATCAATCGACTAACTCCCCTAGGAGTCCCTCTCTAGACTTTTCGGTAAAACTCTATCTAGTTTTGCCTCACAACTCCATTTCCAGAGAAAACTAGCATAAATTCATCACCAAACTATCCCTCGCATTAGTTTGGTCCAAAATCCCCATAATTCCACCAAAGTTTCGTAGGCCGGTCTGACCGCACGCCCCATACCGATCAGACAAGCTAGACATTTCCAGCCAAGTCTCCCTGGGCCGGTCTGACCGGCCCTGCAAGGCGGTTAGACCACCCATGCACAACTGTCTCACCGGCCCTGCAAATCGGTCAGACCGCCCCACTTCCAGAAATACTGAAAAATGAGGATCTTTTACACAACCAAAATCCAACTCAACAAGTGTGCCAATTATTCATCACATATTGACCAGTGAAATCTCACATGGTCTATCAGTGACATTGCAATATCCACAGCAAGTGTAGGTAATGGCTAGCATGTATGGCATACCCATCCAAATGTACCATAACAAAAGAGGGTGCTAACAAACATAACATGATTTCAAGCGATACCTCTTTTGCCAAAATAACACCGTCATTAATCTTAGGTGATCCATACTTGCTCTCAAGTACAACATTGCGCCCTTTCGGTCCAAGAGTAACTCCAATGAGGTCTGCAAGCTTATTGACACCAGTCTAACATAAAAGCAAACCAATCAGCATATTAAAAAAAATGGTACGGTTGCTCTGATGATTGTAGCATATCTTTATAAGATAGATCAGGTGGCTTACTTACTTGCAACTTCTTGATAGCCAACCCATCCTTGTTGAAATGCAACTCCTTGGCAGCATTGACTCTAACGTTGCACCTTCTTTGAAGGTAGGCACTGTGTGGAACAGAGATAGATGGCCGGGAGACCAGGGAAATCTTCTTGTTTGTTGCAAAACTAGCAGGTGCAGCTGTAAGGCCGCATGTGGTGGTGGCACCAAAGGTTGAAGTCATAATTCTGTTGGAGTGTTACATATAATGTCAGTTAACATCAGTACAGATTCAATAACACAAAAGTAACTGGTTTCCAGAAGAAAAGCCAGGGAGCCATGTTTGGGTAGCCTACAGTAGCTGCTGAAGAAAGCACATCCCTCGATGATAGAACTTAGCATTTCAGAACTCCTAGGGAGAACACAACGATACAAGCAAGCAAAGTAACAAACAAGGATCCATAGTAAAGCCACCGTGATATGGGACAGCCATCTACAAGGAAAGGATCCCCATTCAAATAGTAGTAGAATTTCCCAAGCACACTAGTACCAACGCACAGATACAGAAACCTCCACCAAAATCTAAACAGCACCCAAGCTCACACCTGAAACTGAGAGCTCAAACCTTAAAACCTCCAATGCTAGGTTTCTAAACTCAAACTAGTACTATACAAGGCAGAACAAATACTACACAAACATCAGTCGCACTCCCGCCTGCGAATGCGATCGATCTGACCGTGATGGAGTAGGCATCGCCAAATCCACAACAATCGCGGAGCGGCAACGGCGTCCATGCATCTGCTCAGTACATGGACCGTTTAGACGATGCTGCGATCGCTAAACCCCACCCCCCAAAAAAATCCCGAAATTTCGTCACCCATATTAAGCTAAGAGGAACAGTCGCGAAAACTAACCGGTCGATCGATCGCCAGCGGGGTAAGAACAAGGTATCTGAAAACGAATCTGCAACTCCCACGAGATCAACCAAGAGGGAAGAGATCGAGAGATCGTAGACGGTTGGCTGCTGCGATGCCCGCGCGCGAAGAAGGCCGCGGCGTCCAGGAGCTAGGGTTTTAGGCGTGAAGGAGGAGTCGGGCGAATGGTGATGGCACAGGAGGGAGCGGTTCAAAAACGGGGGACGGAAGAGCAGAGAAGACGCATCGCAGCAGCGCTCGGCTGCGGCGCGGCGGCGGGCCGGCGACCGCTTCTTCTCTGCGACGAGCTCTGTAAACAAGTCTGTCAGGCTAGAGGCTCGAGCAGAAGGGTTCTTTTGGCTGGTGGTTTATATTTTATGATTTAAATATTTAAATTTATGAGAGATAGTACGCAGTAAGAAATAGTTGTATATGATTTCAGTAGTACTGTTAAACTTAATATATTTTTTACTATAATTTTTTTTGTTGATTTCGCTTTAAAAACACACCGTTTAAAAGCTAATTACTATAGACAGTACAAGTATAAATCATATATAAGCTGAAAAGAACCTAGCTAAGTTGGCAGTCGAGCTTTGCGCTCGACTGAACAAAACTCATCTAGACTTGGTAAGATATGACTTTAGGTCTTCGTCAATAAACATTCATTTTCACGGGAATAGGAAAATCCCAGAACATTAGAACAATGAAGTAACGGCTTTTATATATAACAATTTTCAATAAAAAAATGGAAGTGATCATAACAAAATAGGTTTTATCTTACTTCATAGAATCAATATGGTGAAAAGTATATATTGGAAAACTAACTTTGCCAAACAACGGGGAGAAGCAAGAGGCTAGGGAATGGGAGAAGCTAGGAGCCCGAAGCATTGAAGCAAAAGGCGGACGGCCAGATAGGCGTGGTCATGGTGGAGTGGCGGTCAATGGCGTTGGGAACAAGATTGGGATTTGGGGATTTGGTGGTGTTAGCAAAAGGCTGGGTCTAGAGAATGGCCCAAATGGGTGGTCGGGTGGGCCGATGGGTTAGTCTTTGTAGATAAGTTTTGAGGCGGACTTGAGAAATAAGCCTGAGTTGAGGTTAAGTCGGGTTTAGTCAAATTATATTTGAGCTCGGTTCGTTCAAAGCTCGATCTGAGTTTGAATTGAGTCTAAGTAAGTCAAGTTCGAGCAATTCAAAGTCAAACTTTTTTTACAGTCCTAAGGACAACAACGACTACTTGTTGCGTGGTCCGCACTGACAGGTGGCCCTGATGGATATCATGCGAATGCTCCACTGCGGATGATGGTTTTCGTTAACATTTTTCAAGACAACAAGAACACTGCAGATGATGGTTTTAATATTTTTCAAGACGACAACAGAAGATAGAGATATCGACACATTTAACTTTAAACTTAAGAAACCGTTTGAAAAATCCGCTTCATATATTTTGATTTTCGAAGTAACCAAAAACCAAAAGAATATTGCCTTTGTTTTTTCTTTTCTTCTTGTCTTTCTTTTGATGAAACAGGTCCAATCAAATCTCAATGGTTGTGCAACTCCACATCACTCACTGGCACTGCCTACAGTCGCCAGAAACTAACTCGGCTTGCTTCTACTGAATCAGTTGATTCTACAAAGGTACAAGGGAGCTGCCCGAAATCTTTTGATATACTCTACGTAATTTGAGAACCGTTCCAATTACATCACAAATTTCACTAATGCTTCTCTGCTTATTGCGCCTCCGGGGGTACAACAAAATCACATTTTTATCTCAAAACTACCTACTGCATCGACCTCTCCAAAACTCAGATTCATGCTACCAAAAAAGATGACCACCACCCTCTTCCTAGAAAACAATGCCGTATGTAACTTGGTCGTCACTCATCAGTATCCATAGCCTGGTCATGGCAAGAGTAGCAGAAATAGCATGATGTTAACATGTGAGCATAATGTTGCACACTGGCTCCCAGTGAAATGAAGCGTAGAAAACATTATGCCAGCGTCATTTACCGGAGTTGTCCATTGGGTTAGCAGTGGGCGCAGGCTCGGGCTCCTTGATCTCGACGACAACGACGTCCGATGTGATGGAACGTCTTGGCCACCAACGCTGCATGCTCCAGGCAACATCTCACCACCTGTTGTTCATCATCAGGAATGGATGCCGGCCTTTAGCTCATCGCAGTTTTGTGTCACCAAAGAAGGTAGGCGAAAAGAGAGGAAACAATCATAGTGTCAACCACGTGCAAGGACTAGTATTATGTTCTTTACTTCCGACCATTGTTGCTTCACTCTTTTTCCTTTAGCAGTTCCCAAAGCTCTTTATACTTCTCTTTCCAGTTTTACTAAACTGAAGCTAAATTAGGTTGGCTTATCCATTTCACTTCCTTTCATTGTCTTTCTAGGGCTACAACTCTACAAGCTTTAGATCTAAGACACTTTATTATGAAGAAATCAAACCAAAAACACAAAGGTGATTGTGCATAGGAAACAAGATGCAACCGGATGGTAAGACAAAATAATTGATGCCTGAAGTTGCAAGAACACCAACTGGTATTCATTTCATATTAGCGCAAGCAAAAGTGTAGGGAAGTCACAGGGTTACAAACCTTAGTGGGGTCAATGATACCAGCAGCCATCAAGTCCTCGTACTGCCCAGTAACAGCATTGTAGCCATACTTGAAGTTATCGTTAGCAAGAACCTGGTACAGTAGCATTTTCCGTGTTATTCAGATCCACGCTGTCTAAACTTCTTTGAGTAAAAGAGCTCTAACCTTCTCAGTAACGACACTGCCATTGACAACGGCATTCTTAGCAATCAATTTAAGTGGGTAGCTCAGGGCCCTCCTCACTATTTCAGCCCCAACCTACAAAAGTCGGCAGTACAGCACGTCAATTTGAAAGGCCCAATGGTTCAACATGATTATTTCTGAGTTCTGACCCATATACAGTATACCGCATTGGATGCAAGTATTAGAAGTCTGGTAGACTTTTATCCTGCGATGGCAACTGTAAAGCACTCAAATGAAAAACAAAGTAGATTCATTTGGTTTCTCACCTTCTGCTCAACGTTCTCCAGGGTGTCCCTGATGGCATCAACTTTAGCTGCCAGTCTCAAAAGAGTGCACCCTCCACCAACAACAGTACCTTCCTCGACGGCAGCCTGTGAAGAGAAAGAAGCAACTTTACATTGCGAATGTTTCAGGAAGCAACAAATTCATGTACTTAATTCTGCTTCCTTAAGAAGCAAATATGAAATCTGACATCTCAAAATGGTTAATGACATGACATCAATAGGCTTACCTTAGTTGCATTGTGCAACTAGGGCATCCTCAACTCTCAACCTCTTATCTTTAAGTTCATTTTCTGTTTGTGCTCCCACCTATCGAGTAACAAGCCATCGATTACAGTTAACCCATAGTCCTTCCTTCCAACATTGAATCAAGGAAAAGAGTAAAAAACAGATAACATCACATTTATATCCTTTGCTATACCTGAATGACGGCAACACCACCAGCGAGCTTTGCTATCCTCTCATTGAGCTTTTCCTTTTCGTATTCTTGTTCTGCTGCCTGAAAATTAGAGTTACGAAATGTAGTTTCAGACTTAAGACCGTGACGCTTCCTTTTTCTACAACAAATAATGCAACTCAACAGATAGCGTACTTAAGAACAAATTCCTAATCTACACTTGCAATGAAGCATGTAACCAACCAAGCTATACTTTCTGAGCTGTTACACCCTACGCACCCAGCATGAAGAAATCAAGAAATGGAGCCATCCAAAACCACACTATTGAGTCAAGTGAGATACAGAGAATAAGAAAAGGTCAGACCTCGATGAGATTTTTTATTTGGGCGACCCTCTTAGTTACTTCTTCCTGGGTGCTGCCATCACCAACTATTGTTGTTGACTCTTTGGTAAGGACAACCTTTGCAGCTGTTCCTAGAACTGATTTGTCCGCCTTGTCAAGTGACAGTCCAACCTCATCTCTGATTACAGTTGCTGCAGAAACAAAGAATGCTCATAAATAGTAAGCATTAGTGATCACGAAAATATTCCAGATTGTATGTTCACCTCACCTCCAGTTAGTATGGCAATATCATCCAAGTACTGGGTCTTGCGATCTCCAAAACCAGGGGCTTTGATAGCAGCATGCCAGCAATCTTCAGTGATCCTCTAAGCTTGTTAACAACAAGGGTAGCAAGAGCCTCCTGCTCAACATCCTCAGGAATCATCAGAATTGGGTATGCATCTCTTATGGCTTCCTCCAAAACATTGATAAGATCTCTTGTATTGGTAATTTTTTTGTCCACCAAGAGCATCTGAACAATGAAGATGAAAATATAATGAAATCCATAATCTGAAACAGATAAATACAGTGAGCAGCAGAGATAGCAAATTGGTAGCTCAGATTCCATGCTACCTTGCAGTTCTCGTACTCTGTGGACATTTTCACTGTCAGTTACAAAATAAGGAGAGATATAACCATGATCAAATTGCATTCCTTCCGCAACATAGAGATTATTTTCGGAACTTCTCTCTTCTTCAAGGGTAACCACACCCTTCCGACCGACCTTGCTCATCGCCTCTGCTATCATGTTACCAATTTCATAGTTGTTGCCAGCACTGACCGCAGCAACATCTGCAAGCTCACTATCTTCAACCTGAAGCAAGAAAATGCTCTCGTAATGGCTAGATTGCCGAACTAGAAAATATTCACAGCTTAATAGCCTAACGACTAGTTTTACCTCCTTTGATAACTTCCGTAGTTCTTCGACTAGTGCTTTCACTGTTTTCTCAATACCACGAGTAATTTGTACAGGATTAGCACCAGCTGCAACAACCTGAATAAGAGCAGATGAATTATTTGGTTTACAAAATAGTGATTCCACATTCAGATAATACAGGACTACAGGTAACAATAAATCACAACTAACGGCATACCTTAACACCCTCAGCAATCAGCCCCTGAGCAAGGACCACAGAAGTGGTTGTCCCATCTCCAGCTAAATCATTGGTCTTTGCTGCAGCTTGCCTAACCAACTTAGCCCCAATGTTTTCAACAGGATCCTCCAGCTCAACCTACAGGACAACAATTGACTTGAAAACTCTGCTGGGATTTTAGAAGTAACCATGAGTTGCACGACAATCCAGAAACTTCCAGTACAGACTCATCCAGTAACAAAATTCAAGAAATATGCAACACTTCCTATGATAAAAACAAAGGGTGCACCATCAGCTATAGTACAGACAACAGCTAACTAGTTAGGGTTCTGTTCATATTTTCAGAAAAGTAATGCATTAGAATGCACGTAGATCAATTATGATAGAATATGACGTGCAAAATCATGTACAGCAAGAATGAAAAGAAACCCATTCTTTTCGGCTTTTCAGCCGGCTTTTGGCTTCTGCTTTTTTTCAGCAATTTATTCATTAAACTAGTAAGCTGCAGCCAAAAACCAGAAACCGCAGCCCAAAAGAACAGGCCCATATACTTGGGTGTATAATTTACCGGCCATGATATTTTACTTTGCAGAACAAAGAAAACTTTTCAGTGGAAGTGTAGGCGAACAGCTAACAAGCAAATTCTAAGATGTGCAATGCTGACCACTGAAAGATCTTTGACATGATAACATTACAGTATACCTCTTTTGCAACTATAACACCATCATTGACAATCTTAGGGGACCCATACTTGCTCTCCAAAACAATATTCCTTCCCTTTGGTCCCAATGTAACTCCAACAAGGTCTGCGAGCTTATTGACTCCAGTCTGACATATAGAAACAAATAATTAGTGTATGCTCAAGGCTCACCAATCACCAGCACATTATCAGAAATCAAAATAGAATGTCCAAGAACTGTGAAGCTTACCTGGAGCTTCTTGATAGCTGAGCCATCCTTGTTGAAGTACAGCTCCTTAGCTGCTTTTACTCTGAAGTTGCACTTCCTCTGAAGGCGCACATTTCGTGGCCGGTTGGTAATGGAGATAGATGGTACTGAAGATAAAGAAGATGGCTTCTGGTCTGATACGATGCCAGTTGGTGCTGCGATGAGGCCAACCGTAGAAGTGGCACCAAATGTTGAAGCCATGTTTGCCTATGCAGCAATGATCACATCAGCATGACAAAAGAATAGAAACATATAGCAGAAGCAACCATAAGCATGCTTCACTTAAGATAATGGAAGTGGAGGTGACCGCATGACACTAAGGCACTAACCAAAAGCAAAGGTCAAAAGTACACCAAAGCAAATATACATCTGAATGGGGATGTTCCCTGTCTACGTTGTAAACACACAGACACACACAAGGCCATTTTAGCGCAATATTTTGTAAAAATGGTAGTACGAAACAAATTAAAGCGACTCTGCAGCCCCGATTTCTTTTCTAGTAACCACATGTATGGCCAACAAATACAGTTTACCAGTCCACCTACCAATAGAACTTGAAATTTAGGTGCTATTCACCCAGCCTGACAGTTTTGGCAACTACAAATGACTTAACACTCACCAACATACACAAGAACACTGCCATTTTCACTATGGAAGAACAGAACAGAGCTTGTACCTTGTGCTTTGGTTAGCTGAGTAACAGTACTCCAAACCCAACAACCGCTACCGCGACGCTAAGTACGAGCATACCACCGATGGACAGAGAGTCCCCGACCTTTAGGAATCCACAGATCAAACTGATGAGTCCAAAACCCCCTATAAACAGCCAATTCATTTACAGAGGAGGAGGAAGGCCGGGGGTTAGGGATTCAGCTCACCTCGAGGGGGGTGGGGTTCAGCTCAGCTCACAGGCCCGCGGAGCGGATACGGCTGCGGCGCTCGCGGGGGAGAAGGGGTGAGGTCCTAAATACACGCCAGGGCTAGGTTGCCGCGCCCGTGCTACCAATTTTTTTGTATACGCCCCTGGTTAAGTGGGTATTTCAGCAAAGCCACCATCCCATAGTTTGCTGGTCCTTCCCCACGTATTTTCGACAATAGTTACAGTTTTCATTCCTCTACTGTTACTTCCTCCGTCCAAATTTATGAAGCATATTTTTTAAATAATCTTATCTATAATTATATGATATATTTCATACTTTAATGTAAAATTAGTGTAATATTTTTTGTACCTCTAATAAATATATAGCTTTATTTATTATTCTATAGTAAATATAGTGCTTAAAGATAATAATTAAAGACAATATAGTTATTTTTACTATCTTTTTAATTTATATATTAAAAATATATTTTATAAATTTAGACAGAATGAGTACTTGTCAGGCCAAATCATCCGGACGATTGAAGTTTCTATCACGCACTAGCGTTAAGGAGTTCATAAGTTACTTTTTATTATGATCATGCTTATAATCAATGCAAAAGGTGCATTGTTACAAAGCAGTCTTTATATGCCACCAAAATGACTCCTTGCGCTTATCTCCTCTTACGCCATGGACTTGAAAAGCTAGTACCCTTCAAGGCATGGCTAACACTCCCCCAGTAAGCTGTTGTCGAAGGTGTTTAAAGATGGTAATACTAAAGATATGATGGTTAGTTATTAGATATTATGAGCTATATGTTAAAATATGTAGAAATGTTTTTTAAGTGAGGATAAGGGTTCTTGGTTCATTAACTATGTAAATTGATGATTTTGTATATTGTGCAGTGCTATATAACAGTTTACTTGTTGGTGTTAATTGTAGGACTCCGGAAATGGGTCATAGTGAGGCTTACAAGATCAGGACTAAACTAGGAGAGCTTAAGTCCGAAGCAGTCAAGAGATCGAGACTAAACTAGGAGAGCTAAGATTCAGAGCAATCAAGATGCTACCGGAAGATGACCAAGGCTGGAATAGCTACAAGTCAAAAAGATAAGAAACCGGAGAGAAAGCTATCGATGGTGAATATGACGAGCAACAACAAAGTGGATTGAGACTAAGCTTAGAGAGGAGCTAATATCCAGAATGGTCAAAGAAGTTGGACACCATCATAGTGCATAGAGAGGCATGTAGCGCGCCAAATGATTTGGGCCCATTTGCTAGCGACAACAGTTCAATAGGATCCAGACGTGTGAGAAATTTAGCGGCAAGTCATTGGGACCTATGGAGTTGAAGATAGAGCATGTGGTTATTTCAAAGCGAAGAAAGCGTGAAGCTTTATGGAGGATGGTAGAGTGGCATTTTGGCAAATTGTCTAATACTAAAAAGTGATGATATACAAAACCGCACGTGGTGGCCTAAGTGAATTAGGTCAAAAAGTCTTCACGGAGGCCATGGAGTAGTGAATTTGAGCTATTAGAACCAAGTGCAAGTTGCGCTTTGAGAAAAATACGTGTGTGTAAAACTCGATATGAAGTTTGGTTAACGGGTTAGTTCATGTAAGGGGATGATATCCACTAGTGTGTGTGCTGTTTAGGGTTTGCTAGGGAGAGGGATGCCTCCTCTATTTAAGCTAAGGAGTGGAGAGAGTTGGGATTAACTATTGAAGAAGCTTTTGAGAACTTTTAAGAGATGAGTTGTAGCTCTTTGTCTTGAGCTTTTTTGTTATCCTTAGACTTTATAAGTGGCTGTAAATATTGATCTCCATGTACAAATGCTATCCAAAATTCATCAAGTCTTTCTCTTCTCTGCCCAATTGTTGAAATATTGATTTGGCTTAGTTTCGGGTGTTTCCTTCTCCCTTCTTGATTTTGCTGTGATCCACGATGAGTAAGAGGTAGAAGATGAACCTTGTTGATCGATCTTCACATATTTAGATCACTCATATAGCAAGATTAAATATTAAACCCACTTTGGCTTGTTCTTGGCTCAAATTTGAGTTTTTGTGGTCTAAATAATTTTATCACGAATCAATGACTAGATTAGCTTGTTATGACATGTAGAGTAAATCTGGATCATCCTCTTGATTAGAAACTCTTTGAGCAAGAACTAATTTGTATTTTAGAATTTTGGGTGTTCTTAAGACCTACAATTGATCTTCTTTAATTTAGTGATATGAACCCAAGAATCGTATAATTCTTGATTAGTTTAGGTTTTTAATGACTTAAACAGGTCTTATGTAAAATTTGAGAATATTTGAATAAGATTTAAACAAGTTTGTGATATTTAAGTTTTGATCCGAGAGATTTTTAAGGGCCCGCTCATTTGAGCTTAAGCTTCTAACTTATTTTTCACTATTCATAATTTTTGTCTTTTTCTAAATTTTTGGTATTTTTTGAGTTTTTTTACCGGTTCTTTTTTCTCGTATTCGTTTGTATTATATGTGATAGGCTAACATGTTTTTTATTTTTAATTTTTTTTAAATTAATTACGCCAAGTAAACCACTGTCAGGTACAGTATAATTTCAATCATCTACTGTGTAATTTCGGGCCTGTTCTTTGCAATTGCATTGATGGCTTTTAGGTCATACGATGGCTTTTTTTGTTTGCAACAGAGATTACGGAAAGAGAAATACTCGTTTGCGATTTTTGATGATACAGATATTAGTTTTTTAACGTGTACTACAATTAACTTGTAGATCCTATCTTAAAAAAATACTCCGTTTAAAAGGTAGTTACTGTAGCAAAAGCTAAAAGCCACTTCTAGAAGCCGCAAAGAACAAAACCTTCAACTATAAACTACTAGATTTTTACTTAACCGAGCAGCCTCTAAGTCTGAAAATAGAGAATCGATGAGACCAACTCTAGTCCTATGGTCATATCGGTATTAAACCTGCGGTTATACGGGCTCAATGATAACCTAGATCATTGAGCCCTTCGTCTGTTCCTTTGGCCCAGTCTAATCAAACTGATCTTAAAGTCCACGATTAGATTGGCCCAATGATAACATGGGTCATTTTGTCCTTCGATTGTTCCCATAACTATTTATCTTTTGTTGTTTCCACTATGCATGTGATCGCCTTAGCTGTCCGTAGCTAGCTATTAAACCGAAAGAAACTTTTGTATTCGAATGTGGTTGATTTTGTTGAAGTTAAAAAGAGTCAGATGATTCATCCCTCTGATCTCCTCGGTCCTACGAAGTTCTGACATGATATTTATCTGGAGCCTTTTACAGAGATCAGACATGAGATTTATTTCATCAGAATTCAAAGAAAAGCTTATTGGTTGTAGCTACTACAGCAGAAAACTACAAGTCTGAGCTACTAGCTCACAAGCTCAAGGCATATGCTTATTTCGCGTTGTCATTGGCGTTGCCATGTCAATGGCGGGCCTCTCGATGTCCTCCATGTCCTCCTCCCGGACGAACACCGTCTGGTCCAGCACCGACGCCGAGCCGCCCGCCGCCGCGGTGCCGGGCGGGTGCGGTGGAGCAGGAGGCGCACCGGCGTTCACTCTGTCGGCGTCGGCCGCCTCGTCTGCAGGGACGAAGACGCCCGTCTCCTGGTCGGGCACCCACGCGTCCTCGCCGGCCTCGCCCTCCAGCGCGTCGACCAACTCGTCCGGAAGCACCGTCTCATTCTTGCGGTTCAGCGCGGCCTCCACCTGCGCTGCGGTGACCGTCGCCGCGGCCGCAGCGCCGTCGTCGTGGACGGCGTTCTGCTCCTCCGGTTGGGCGCTACTTGAGTGATTCTGAGCTCCTCTCCTGTGAACAGATCACCGATGTTGTACAGTCATCTCATCAGTTTCTCAAAAGCGCGTGAACTTGTGCTCGATATTACTTGAATCACAGCTACATTTACTTAAATCACACTTTGTTCTTTGAAATGATGGCATCTACAATACTACCATGTACGCTACTGCTGAATTCAGAATGGAGCCAACAACTATATGATCGTCTCTCTCTCTCTCTCTCTCTCTATCTAAAAAAAACTATATAATCGGTCGTTATGAGTTCCTCTTGACATAAATCAATGCCAAAAGATGGGGTACAAAGCACAAACAAAACAAAGTTGGAAATTTTTAAGACGGGGTACCAACAGCAGGACACCTAGAAGGGTCCAGCGCTGATTGAAGTGAACACACAAAAGAAGGGGGAGTGGATAAAATCAAGAAAGCAGAGATGCTTCCCGAAAACAACCAACTAGCCTTATTCTCTTGCTCATCATCAGTGGACCAAGGTTTAATTCAGATTTTTGCAGTGTTCCACACAAAACCATGCGCTGATGGCTGATGCACATACAAAGAGAAGAAGCTCCACAACCATGCAAGGGATACAAGCAAAACGCCCCCATGGCCATCAGCTCTTGACAAACTCCACCAACTCTAAACGGCTAAACTGAAGCAAAAGAAGTACAAGAAAAACAAAACCGAAGGTGACAATAGCAGAGCATAAGCTTCCTTTCGTTAAGTCACCTGAAAGAGGCAAGAAGAGGTGCACCGGTTTGTCCGGCGACGATCCGGCGGCCGGCGACGGCGGGCAGTGCTCGTGCGGCCATTGAACAGCAGCTATCGACCTCACTAGTGTGGATCGCAGATTCGCAGAGCAGGGAGCTTCAGAACACGGGCTTATATCCTCTGAAATGTGAGTTATTTCTCCTGCTCCTTGCGCAGTGCCTTAATTTACTGCTTCCACTGCAAGTGCAAGAGGGTAAGCAATGGCGTGGCGACACGAGGAGGGGAGGGTGGCGGCCTCGAGTGAGAGGCGACGAGGTCGGTCGGTGCAAGAAAAAGAAAGGACAGGACCGACTAGGAACCATGCTGCTGCAGCATCCGATGCCACCGCCCGTTTCACCGGATATCACCACGTCACAGCATATCTATAGTTAGATGTGAAAAGTAGATATAAATTATCTATATTATTTAATTATTATATTTATAGGATGTAAATATAGTATATTTTGTATCTAATTGATAATTTTTAATATATTTATATTTGAATTTACATAAAAATATGGATACGAATATAGTATAAATTTTTACCATCCAAAATATTATTTTATTTGAACTATCTATATTCGTATTCGACGAAGCAACATGCATATTTTATTACAATCCGATTAATTAGTTGAACAAGTTTTTTAATTGAACGCGAATTCGTGTAGACCAAAAACCATGAAACTGCAACGCAAAAGAACCAAAAAATCATGAAGCTGCAGCGCAAAAGAACCAAAAACTATGAAACTGCAGCGTAAAAGAACAAACCCATTATCTTGCCACACGAGTGGTAGCGTGGCCAAAAATGTCAGTATTGAAAATAAAGTTGCCAAAGGTTATTAAAAAAATATTTTAAAAAACGAATTATTAATAAAAAAGTTTGTGCATATCTTAAATAAATATTAAGTTCTAAACTTTAAAAGTGTAAAAATAATTATCTTTAAATCTAAAAGATTGCCCTTCTTTTTTCTGTTTAAGGCTAGTCTCCTTCAGCAACTGTTTTTATTTTCTTTGCGCTGTTTTTGTTGAAAGTTTTCTTTGTGCTGTTTACCAGAATCTAGTGAACTCCCATGCAGACTTTGCAACTCAAATGAAGTTCAACGCTTTGCAATTAAGGGGGTGTTCGGAGTAGCGATGGTTTCTGACTGAAATTTTACTGTAGCTGACCTTTTTTACTGTAACTGAGTTGACTTTTTGGGCATAATTAAATTTAAAAAATATAAAAATAGAAAAAACATGGTAGTCCATCACGAATAATACAAAAAGAATATGGAAAAAATGAAAATACAAAAAAATCTAAAATATCTAAAAAACAAAAAAAGATGAAATACTGAATAATAAAAAAAAAGCTAAAGTTAGAATTTGAAATGAAAAAAAACTAAAACGAGCGAACCTAACCTTGTTCCCTATGGGTAGAGTGTAGACTAGCTATGCCATGTGAATGAATCACCCACATGCTGACACGTTTCTTGCGACTTTGTACTTGGCTGTCGGTGCAGCAGATCAAAGCCCGAAGAAAGAGCTGATCAGTTTTCGGTCGACGAAACTCGTAACTCAACTTTGTTCCTCGTCACCACAAAGCGCGGGAAGATTTCCCCAGAAACCGTCGATTAATCTTGATGTGAAAACGACTCATAGAGTTGAGTCAAACGTGAAATCTCCCTAGGCAGGGAAGCAATCTTTTACCAGGATCACCAAATCATTGACCAAAACCAGCGACCTGCATTACCGCTATGCTATTTTGTGTTGGTTACTCAGAACAGGGTTAACCAAATGAGATGCAAGGGGCATCAGCTTCAGCAGTCAGCATCATTGGAGAAGCCTCTCGAAAACTATGTGATGTGATGTGATGCTAGCAAGAGGACATGGCTAACGCACAGTAACTTCACATTGAGAGGCCATCTGGATTCTCGAGTTGAAAGAAAATGGCCTAAACCTTTTGCATCAGTAGACAAGGCACATATTCCAGTGGGACAAATCATTCCGCTCCACACCACAGAGCACAAGCACAAACTAGAGGTCACTGCATAAGAACAATCATGTTCACGCCAAGGTGACAATGTCTAAAGCAAACATGCTTCAGGTTCTGTTCTTCGGAAGAAACCAGACTGCACTAGGCAAAAAGTACTGTTTTATTGAGGCCTAGTGCTGATTTAAGAGTACGGCATAGGTAACTTGTAGCTACAGACATGCTTCCATCACAACTTGAAACAGGAAGTGAAACTTCAGAATCTGCACTTTAAATCTGAGACGAAACAAGTCCACAAATGGGCTTTCGTTCGATGGACTGGTGCAATGGAGCATCTTGCTTTGCTTTACCTCATGGCTTGAGATCCTTGATGATGAAGTTCTGGCGGCTGATGGGGTTCATGACGACTGGCGGCCCAGCCGTGCGAGGCCAGGCTTGAAACTTCTCATCCGTCGCTTGCCACCACTCCTTGTCGGACACTGTCCTTGGTGTGGTACCTGGTCAAGAAGTAACATGATGTAATACAAAGGGAGATGGTCTTGCATATATTCTTAACATAAGTATTAAGACTGTATGTTGAGTTATTGACGAATTGACAACGGGAACTTGAGATAAGAGACCCTACCTCCAAATATCTTCTTCTCAGCAACTACGTAGTCACAAGCATATGAGATGGCGAAGGAGCCAACAATACCGGCTATGATGTACTTGGCAGCCATTGAAACTGCACAATTTAGTACACAGGAGTTACCAACAGAGGGCAGTTTTTTCTTTTCCTTTTTGAAGGAAAAAGGCCTGAAGTTTCATAGACTACATATGTATTTAACGGAAGTACCATCATGCCATACTAATACTTGTAATGGAAGATCAAGAAAGGAAATTACATGGTAAGAATCACAAATACGAGGCATGATTTACACAAATGCTTCAGAAGGTTACACATTCAGTTGAACATTTGAATGTAACACTGCAAACCTGAACCACGATGCTTCGAAGTACCAGTATTTACTGGATATTATAAGGGAGGTAAAGTTGAATACTTTATGGATATGTCTAGAATTGTAGAATCCAAGTTATCCTTGATGATACTAGTATGCACACATGCACAACAATCTGTTGTGATTAGGTTTCATTTGCTTTGATAAGCTGTTCTTCAAGCCCCCAATAAGGTCTGGCTGGGTCACACATTAGATATGACACATCAAATGAGTAGCTGATGCAATTTTGCTTATGAAAAAAAATATTGGCTTCCTCTCTAGAAGTACTCCCCCTGGTCACAAAAGAAAGTCATTTTATACTTTTCAAAGTCAACAAGATGCCACTTTTGACCACTAAACTTTATCATCGTATTTCAAAAAAAGTTATGAAAGTGCAATGTCATGAAAGTATTTTTCATGACAAATTTACTCACACCATTTTCATATATCCAAACTACATATTTTAGATAATATCTTTGATCAAAATTGATACGATTTGACTGCACGCATTCTAGGGCAACATCTTTTTTTTTAGGAAAGGCGACATCCTTTTGTGACTGGAGGGAGTGTTTATTAGCAAAAACTAAATTCGAACACAAACGATTCCTGAGCCAGCATGGAAGTTAGTATCTGACTCTAAACAACTCCAATAGCTATATGCTTACATGCAGATAACACAGATTGTGAGTTGTGACAAATGTGGCCTAACCTAAAAGGCTAAAATAGGCTCATACTATTGCAGCCCTCAGGCGAATGCAACATTAGCAACTGGTAATCTTTTATTGAAGATGGGATCCACTTCAGAGCACTCCCCGTGAAATTGGAAACACATTCCATATTTTGAACGGCCGATGAGACCAACCAAGGGAGAAAGATTTCAGATTATCTATCAGCATTGAAACTGTGAAGCCATGCAGGTGAGTGTTTCACACAAGATTTCTGAACTGTGTCCCTTAAGCAGAAAAAGGCACCAACAGATTTGCCTGATCTTTTCTTTCCCCGCTTACTGTTTGCTCATACAGTCATATGTTGGTGCTTAAGAGGTTCAGTAATCACTAATCAGTACTGAGCTAGGTTAAATTCTAGTACTGAGTAAACAATTTGGCCAAGTAAACCTCGTAATTTCTGGCTCTTGCTGAATTACTTGAACACCGGTAGCAGTTTAAACTAAAGCTCTAGTACAGGCTAGTAGGCCACAGACACACGGAAGAAATGTGCGCTTTCCCCCAGAGAAGACGACACACTTATGCAAAATTCAGTTCGCGAAAACCGCAAGAGTAAAAAGCATACAAAATTAAACCGCTTTTCGACTTGTTGCACCCTCCTGTCTTAGTTCTAACTCGTCAAAGCTAAGGGGGAAAATAACAAGAAAGCCAAGAAACACAGAGGGGAAAGAAACTAAAAACAGCAATCCAAGGCTGTAAATTTCACGCAGGCAAGGAACTAGGAAAGGGAAAGGGAAAGGGATGATTTTGGCTACTTTATTATACCTTCCGTATCCCGCCTGATCCAGTGATGGATTTTTGCTCGGTGTTGTGTCCTTCGGTTGGTGTTCTCGCTATCTTGCTTTAGGTGAAGTGAGAGAGAGAGAGAGGCTTCCAGAATCCAGCGGAGAAGAGAGAGGTGAGGTGTGGAGATGGTGAGCTGGCTCGGGCCCCAACTCCAAACACCTCACAACCGCACACGTTGTGTGAGTAAAGACGTACTATAGCTACAGTACCTCTCATGGTGATCAACTCGGCTTTTGAGGGGTGATGTTTTGGCTTTTTTTTTTCAGTTTCAGCTTTTTTTCACTATTCACTACACTATTCATTAACTCAGCTACAGTGTTTTTTCAGCTAAAATCTAAAAGCCATCACTATTCCAATCACCCCTTTCTCGTCGCTGGCGTTGGCGACGAAAACACTATAGCAGGTACTGTAGCTACAGTGCCTGATACAGTAAAATTATTTTTTTTCGTTTTTTTTTAAATTTACTTACACTTTTTTTTTGTTTTTTGTTTTCGGTTTTTTTTTCAATTTTTTTACATTTAATTATACTCAATAAACCAACTCAACATCTGATGTTTTTCAACCATTCTGATATTTTTCAAAAAAATCAAAACCATCGCTATTTCGATCACCCCTCCAGAGTTGCTTACGAATGTGTGAGCTGATCCTTGTTCTGATCCAGATCGATGTTACTGCGTGTAATTAGTTAATTACTGCGTCGCGCAACAGTATACAGAGGGCCTTATTTTTTTTGCCTTTTTAGGTCTTTTTTTATATTTTTTTGTTCTGTCCGTGATGATATTTTTTTTATTTTTCAAAATTTAATTACTCAAGAAAGGATAACAACAGCTATACTTTATTTTTAATCTCTATAGTAAAAAAATCAGAAGCCAAGAAGCCACGTTGAGCGGCAGAGTATTTGTTTTGTTGTAGTGTAAAAACACTTACTTTTAACAGAAAGGAAGGTTGCAAGTTTGCAGCATGGAGGGAGAAAAGGATAAGGATACAGGAACGGCAGCACTACCGGTCCGTGAATTCTGACAGCACGGACTGAGGAGGCTCTATGTAGTACTAATCCGCATGTGGGCTGTCAGTGGAAGCACTGTAGGAAGGACTGGTTTATATTTTAGCTTCTGGACTCCTAATTCAGTATTTTTTTAATTTTATTTTTCTATTATTTTTCTATTTTTTATTTGTTTACATTATTCTATTTTTTATTTTTTAATTTAATTACTCCTAAAAGTTACCAACAGATACAGTATAAAATAAGCTAATTATAGTATAAAATAAGTCATAAATCAATTTATTTCAGTTGAACTAAGTGCCCAACACATTTTTTTTAAAAGATCTGACTTTGAATGTTTTCGGTGAAATTTACGTGAAATTCATTCATGCGTTTTAAAAGAGGCCTAGACTTGTTTAGCTTCCTCGTTTCTTTTTTGTATTTAGCATGTCAACACACGACGAGGCCTAGACTTGTTTGCCCAAGGAGGCCTATCTGTTCGACGCCGGCGGCCATCACGGCGTGGTGTGGTGCGGGCGCGGGTACAAGAAAACGTCGGAATGTATCTGAATCTCCACGTCCACTTGGGCTCTCTAGCAGGCCGAGATTAGTTTCCGTTCTCTTTTCTTTTTTTTACTTCAACCGGGTCTCTACTGACCTGATGGTACGTCGTTGTGCTTACTACCGGTGTGGTAGTTTGTGTTGGTTTCGGCTGCAACTGTATGTAGTGCCCCTGCTAATCTTGCATTTGTCCGGTGTTGGGTACTGATCTTATGCGATATTCTTTGAACCGTGGCCTCACGACCGTGGTGTGAGCCTACTCATGTGGGTGGTTTTGTATTTCCGAGATCCACGCCGCGGTGAAAACAAGTTTTTTTGAGAGTGTCGTCGACGATGTGCCTAGTCGTGTGTTTACTACCTTCTTGACGGCTTAGAGTGCCGTTTCCTTGTGAGTTGCCTTTGATACTTGTTATTATTATGCAATTGTGAACCGTTCTAATGTACTTTAGTGGTTGATAATCTTGTTCACTAGTTTTTGGAGACATTGTATAATGGTCTATGGGTACTTTTTTTTTTGTAAATTACTTACAAAAGCAATCTTTCTGGCACGAAAGCAATCTCTCAAATAATCTTTTTCGTAAGTTACTTACAAAAGAAAAAATATGTTTAACTGTCTTGTTTTTAGGGATCTGCTTGATAATCTTTGATTTGTTGATACAAGGTTACTTGTGGATAAGAATGTGTGGTAAACAATGAGCCAGCGACAGAGACGACAGCACGTACAGAATTGGGTCTTTGGAAGATCGGTCGGATCTTATATTCGTACTATGAACACGGGTGATCTGAACCTGAAGTCAGAAATAAAATTAAGAGTGGATTAAACTAAATCATTATAAATATAGTATTTTACTTTTGTGCAATTCAAATTCATATATGAATAGAAGAGAAACAAAGAAAAAGAGAGATACAATGAAAGTACCTCAGTAGAATATGGACTAACTTTGCGTAGAACATTATTGTAATTTGTAAACTATATTTTTACTAATGATGCAAACAAATTTGGCCAAAGGTAAGAAATATTACACAAATGACAGTATCAACAAGTTGTTCACTGGGTTATGTGTTATTTGTAATAAAACACATGCTAAAAAAATATAAAATCATAATACCAGTGCGAGGAGAATCAGATATGAATTCTAGGGCTAGTAAAGAAGATTATAGATTATGCTATTTTCTAAAATTTCTACTAAAGAAAGAACACATTGATGGAAAGTACAGAGATCAAAACTTATTTACATTTTAAAATGTATTGTCTCCTCCATGTTCTAGTGCGTCGCCAAGCAAAGCAGAAAGTAAAAATACATAAAACAAGTCTAATTCAATGACTACAGTCATTCTTAATCCTGTAAACAGAGTAATTTAAATCACATCAAAAATATATTAAATTTAAAAATCTAAACTCTAAATTATAAAATACTAAATTTATGAGAAAAGTACTACGAAAAAATTATTTACTTCCCCTGCGCTCGGCTGCTCCCCTATTTCTCTCCCTCGCTCCACGCCCGCTCGCCACTTCCCCCCAATTAGCCAATCCCCCCTAATTCTCTCCCTCTCCTCTCGCGAAGACGCGAACGCCTCACGCCTCAGCTCCCGCTCGGCCGTGCCTCCGCTCCCCCTATTTCTCTCCCCTCGAGAACGCGCCGCCGGCCTCCGCGGCTCCTCCCCGGACCCCGGTCCAGCTCCCCCTGCGGCCCTGCCCCAGCTCGGCCCCCTCGCCGGCGTCGCCGCCAGATCCGGCTCCCCTGCCCCCCTCGCCGGCGTCGCCGCAAAGTACGCCCCCCCCCCCCCCCGGGCGCGGCCACCCTTCTGCTCTGCACGCGCCCTCGCCCGGTCGCCGCCTCTTTCTGTTTGCGTACTTGCATTGTGTCGGCACTTGCTATTTGCTAGGTTTATGAGTTGGTGTGTTGGGGTGGGCCGGTGAGGTGAGTTTTTTGGGCCTCAAGCCAGTGGGCTAATCACTTACCAGGTCAATTTGTTTTGCTTTCCATTGCAGACTTGCAGTCGGCTCTCGTAGGGTCGACGTCGCCCGGTCATCTGCCTGGTCGCCGGCCGACGCCGAGGGGGAGGGGTTCCACCGGGGGAGGTGAGGTTCAAGCCTGACTAAGCCCCCGCTGCCTTCGCCCCGTCTATCTATGAACTGAATCAAATAAATAAGGTGATAAGTTGCTTTCGTGTACGTCTCATCCTTCTATAGTCACCAAACGCCAATTTGTTTCCGCCTTTCTATTAGGAATTTTCTGAATGGCTTGAGAAAATATCGAAATTGCCCGTTTTTCGTAAGTTTGAGACCTTTTTGTTCTTCAAGTTTGAGATAATAATCTAACATGGAACCTATCCAGCTGCCTAAATATGGTATAGAGAAGAAATCGAGAAAAAAAGAATAAGTATCGCGGGTCCAGAATATGGACCCGTCAACCCGACGATGCGCAGCAGCAGCGTAGAGTACAGTACAGTTGTTGCCATCGTCGTCATCCTCATTTATTTCGCCGCTTTTGTACACTCTTCTTTTCCTCCTTGTCCTGAATGACCTGCAGGATCCAGGAAGGAGAGACAGGAGAGAGAGAGAGAGACCATTGGAGCTCCATGGCCGGCTCTGATCTCGCACATCCAGGTCTGTAAGATCAACGCTGTCTCTTTACTCTTCAATGTTTCTTCTGTGATTGTCACCACTATGCTGAAATGGGTACTTGGCTCGATCTCCTGTATTTCTTGCGGTAATTCTTGTTCTTGTCCCCTTGGTTTCTTGAAAATTGAGGTGTTGGATTACAGAGAACATATTTGGATGGCCATATCTGTGACTGATCTGTCAATTTACTGTGTGCTTTCACGTCTTTAATGTCATAAGGAATAGCTCAGAACAGAACAGAACAGATTCAGTTCTGAATTTCTGGTTTCTTCTAGTGCTACGGTTGTGATCTGAACTGATCAGCAGTGTCTGTGTTTAATTTAAGAAACAGCCTAGTATAGGATCAGTGCTTCAGTAGCAGTACTAACCAGCAGTTCATGGCTGGCTGCTAATTTATCTTGTTGATCATTTGGGGTTGCAGGATTGGCAGTTGTGATCATGGGAGTCAGTGGCTGCGGCAAATCGTAAGATTATTATTCTCTTTGATTACTTTGTGAAGAACATGGATTGTGTTGGTTTAGGGAATAGGAACTAGGGTCTACCTGATACCAATAGCCCGAACTCTGTTCATGCTTCATAGATTATGGTTACGAATGCCCACATTTAGGCGCATTAAAGATAAACACAAATCGTCAAGTGAGAAAAGAAAACACAAGGAGAGAGGCACTGTCAACATTGTGATGTTGATGCAAATGTTTTCTGCGTCTCTTTCTTGGCATTGGCAAGAAACAGGAGAAAATCACTACTGTGCAGAACTGAAGTATGATAGGACAATATCTCAAGAATAAAGCATGAGATTTGACAAATGACAGTTCTTATGAACGAACCATTTCTCTGCGAATTAGCAGGACTGTCGCGGCACTGCTTGCTGAAGCCTTGGGTTGCAGCTTCATCGAAGCAGACGATTACCATTCTCAGGCAAACAAAGGTAAATCACCATTTGAGACGTTTCCGAAAAAAATGTGTCTTTTGGAGAGATGTTCACCTGAAAACCACTCTACCTATTCTGAACTTCTCTGCTCTTTACTGTCCATGGAAACAGCAAATATGAGCAAGGGCATCCCGCTCACTGACGCAGACCGCATACCATGGCTCAAGTCCCTCCGCGACGCTATCAGAGAACGGCTGGGTCGCGGAGAGGACGTGGCCGTCAGCTGCTCCGCATTGCAGCAGAAGTACAGGGAGATCCTCCGGGAAGGAGACTGCAACTACAAGGCAGGGAACTACGCCACCTGCAGGGTGAAGTTTGTGTGCCTGGAGGCATCAGCAGAAGTGCTTGCTGAAAGGATGAGGAGGAGGTCAAGGGAAGGTTTACACTTCATGCCGGCGAGTTTGCTGCAGACCCAGCTCGACCTGCTGCAGATTGACGAGGCCGAGGGTATTACTGAGGTCGATGCGACGGTGTGCCCGGAGGCCATCGTCCATGACACCATTGCTCAGTTCAGGGAGGGCCTAGCATCGACTGTGTGCTGACTGCTGAGCGCTTGAGTTGTTTCTGATTTCCGAACCCAGTTTCATCATTGTACATGGGAGCTGAATGCTCCACACCCATCCACCATGTAGAAACCTCAGCATTTACAAACAAGCAAGATTGAGATATATCAACATTACCCAGTTCATTTAAAATCAAAGGTCCATAGTGATGAAACAGGCATGCCGCAACAGTGATGAATAAAGAGAAAAGAAAGAAAACCCTGAATTTAGCTAACAGCAATGGTGACTGCTATTGTTCTAACCTGCAAGCCTATACAAACCAACCATACGAGCGTAACATATCAGAGCGGCCCTTGAAACGACCTAGATAGATCGTAATCTATGGGAATTGCTGCCGATTGTACGTGTCCTCATGGACAAAAACTGGTTCACTGCTCTGTGGCGGGATCACAGGTTGGCCCATTGCAATGCCTTGGTTCTGCTGGGGGCTCCAGCTTGGTGGACTTTTTGACGATGACAGAGCAACGTAGTAAACTATCGCCAGAGCCACGCTGGCTAGGGAGAGCACTGATCCTCCTGAGAAGACCCCTGGCTTGACGACATAGCAGATGCTGCCAAAGTACATGTTCTCCTCGCCTCTTTGATCATTCAGTGCAGCTCCAGTCAGCAGGAGAAGGAATGCGATTATGAAAGTTACCCTGCAGAATGTAACAATACCCAGGATGATGATATAGTGCAGTAGGAGCCTCTCCAACCGTTTTTACTCCAAAAAAAAAAATCCATGATGATGTTATGGGACATAGTTGCTCAAGTGCTAATAACTAGCACCAAAAAGTTTGCACATTGATTAAATGTAGCATTCAAGAATCAGTTCTTTTGCAAAACAAGCTGCAGCATTCTGCAGAGGCGCACCCTACCTTAGAATATATCACTACTCACAAGCATCAATAGGACACCAAAATGTTCTGAGGAGAAGGCAGAATAGTGTAGCACATTGTTACTTGAGATCTATGCAAAAGTTATTATTCTATTGAGCCATCATGTGAACCACTCATATGTGTTCCTTCCAAAGAATACAACGAACATCAGCCTAATACCGTTGTGCTAACTCCTAGATCGACACATGGGTTTTAATAAAATTTGCAGATCTAAGGCATCAACCGTACACAATTGATTTCTAATGAGTGTATTCCTAACTTAAAATCAAGAATATCAAAAAAAAAGACAGTCAAGAACTCAAGATGGATAATATCCTGAACATGAACAGAGCAAATGGGATCGAAAGAACTGGAATCCAATGTGTAGGCCAATTATAAGATCCCCTATCAGTATTAACACCGTTTCAACAAATTGTCAAGGCTAAGTTTGAGGTTCAACATCACATAACGATATTTCGAATTCTCCAGTAATTGTTAAGCTGAATTAATACAAGGCTACGTTGAATTCTACAAAATATGGGAAAGGGAAAGTAAATTAGATAATAAACTTCTAGGGCAGAATTTTACCAAGATACGATGAATGAGATCAGAGCTACACTCCAGTTAGTGTCTGATGGAACCGGATGCTTCTTACAACAGATGCAACCAGCAACCATATTTATAATAGACTGGGCGACCATAAGGGCGACGGCAGATATTAACCCTAGGGCTAAAGCTGGGCTTCTTGGGTATATGCATTCACCTGGAGAAGTTGTTTTCACATCCGAAACCTGCATGAATCAAGCAATGCACATTGAACTTGGGCATGATAGTAAGATATTGCTTTAACAATGCAATTGACTGCCATTGCAATAACCTCTCTCTACACCACATACAGTGAAATAGTCAAGTCGTAATGTCTAACATGCTCACCATTGGCTGGTATAAGGTCTTGTATAGCAAAGTTAGCTTCAGGACAAAAGCTTTGTTGCCTATACTCTTCGCAAGTCCAGGGAAAATTAAATTGACATCCTTGACACTTCAAAAATACAGAGCTATAGATATGTATCCTATATTCCAATGTAATAGACATGAGTTTAAATGCATTTTCGTGTGGAATAGTGTGTGCTCCAGCCTCAAAGAGGCATAAATCTGCGATGTGCCCATAAGCAGTAGGATTTGTATGCAGGGGTCACAACAATGGAACCTCAAGCCAGTAATTCCTACTTATACTTTTCTAGTTTCCTTATCAAAAGTGGAAGAATAATGGATTAAAATCATTGTATTAAGCAAAAGGGTCACCACATAGTAGTACAGTAATACCCAGCCAAACAGATAGTAACAACTCTTTTTGGCTACGTGAGGGTATGGGCGGAAAGATTAACACTGCTAAAGGAAATAACTTAGACAAACTCCGATTCAATCCTAATTTTAGGGGATTGATTCGATCAGATTAAACCAAACATCCACTCTAGCTCACATGCTCACAGTCCTTGTACTTGAGCAAATCACCAGAAGCATTGTCAGCATAAGCTCAAAGATTTCACCTTTCAACAAACAGCTAGAAACCAATCCCCAGTGCGCAAATGTGCAACAAGAACAAGATCCAAGGCTCCAAGACATAAACTTCACATAAGTTGCCACCTTTCCATCACACAAACAGAAACTAGGCACCAGGAAAAACTAAGTAGCTAAGCATTCGACAAGAGCACGCCCAATCTATAGACCACCGCTAGCGTTTCTTCACCAATAACTCCCCAGAGAAAACGAGATCTAACGCAAGTAAGTTCATTGAACAAAGTAACAGCACAAGGCACATGAAGAACCGGCCGATGATATGCCACGGCGGTTCCTCGGTTAGAGGTGGATCGAACCTTGACGCGGGTGGCCTCCGCCGCGAAGCCGAGCGCCGCCGAAAGAACGCCGAGGAAGCCAACCACCGCGCACACCACCACCACCTTCCTCTCCATCTCCAGCCTCCACGCAGCTCTCCTCCTCCTCTACCTACCGACCTCGCCGCTCGATCTCTCCTCTATATTAATTTCTCTCTGAATTTTTCGGTGATTTCTCTCGCTCCGTCTGTAACTCTGCTCTGGCAACTGCAGCGGCTCTGAACAAAGCAATGGGGAAAATTACGCCGTACTTTGCTTTCGATAGAAGGAATTTAGCCGAATTTTGTTGGGTGGTGTCTTTTATCGTGGGGCTTTAGCTCTCCCCCTTTATTGCTTTCGCAGCTGGACCACGTTGCGCCGCTGCATGTGGGGCCGGATCCTTTTGGTCCCATCTGTCGGTGAGTGTCACGTGGGGGGACGCGACCGCTGCCGAGCCACGTTCGTTTGTTCGTGGCGCGCGGAGAGGGACGGTCCGGATCTGGTGCGGTCAGAGTGCGCCGTGAATATGTACGGGTGAACCCGAGAGTGGGGCCCACTCACCGAGGCGTTCCTCGGGCGGTGTGCGGTGGACGCGGTGTAGGGTGGCCGCTTTCGCTTCGCTTCGGTCGGCCAGGCCAGTAACGGATGGTGAGCTAACTCTGCGCGGCTTATTAGCTCGATTGTAAAAATAATTTTAAACTATTTATGAAATGATATTAAATTAAATTATGTTAATTTTTTAAAAAAACTCGATAAGATAAAGAGCTGATTCGATATCCACCCTTAGCTAACTCCAAATAATGTGACCACGTCACATACTCATACAATCAAAGTTCTCAAGAATAAACAAAAGGTGAATTCGTTTCTTTGATTTCAAATTATTTTAAATGAGAATATGATACTATCTAAAGATA
Organism: Melocanna baccifera; assembly: GCA_036346265.1. Classification (NCBI taxonomy): domain Eukaryota; kingdom Viridiplantae; phylum Streptophyta; class Magnoliopsida; order Poales; family Poaceae; genus Melocanna; species Melocanna baccifera. The sequence continues at coordinate 27,437,857 of CM070692.1, read as the reverse complement.
AAAATGTATATTTGGTCAGCTATACAATGAGAATTGCATCAACGCTACGCGCTCGTGGTTGAAATCCACCTAAAGAAAAACCGATCAATATATCAAGACCAAGTCAACACCTTCCCTAACTCTTACCCAAGGTCATCACGTCACTTTTGGATCAATTCAAGTAAGAGTTCAAAGTGGGACACATTTTGGAATCCAATTCAGCCTTCAGATCAATTCGGAATCAGCCTGATAAGTCCAACTTCAAACGTGCATAACTTTTGCATACGAACTCCGTTTGAGGTGTGCAAATACAACGTGGAAAGAAGAGCTCGTCCACTTTCCAATGGATTTGGTCCCACTTCCAAATTCGTTCTGTGCACATTGAAATTATCAAAACAAACCGATGCTAACTTAGCCTGACAGGACTAACTTTAAATGCTCATAGATTACAGGACGGACTTAGTCGTCTTGGTGTGGTGTAGCGATTGCAGAACGAACTTGGTCGTCTCGGTCAAATAGCTTCTTCGTCAACATCTTATCAAATCGAAGTTATGCTTCTCATCGGAAGATCGGACCACCCCCTCATCGCCAAACCATTTCCTTCCCAAATACAAATACACGCATCGCTACAAACGACCTTAGCCTTTTTTTCTTTTGGCTTACTTAAATTTAAAATTATTTAAAACATACGATCTTCTAATTTCGATTTATTTTTACTTTTTTTACTTTTTACCTTTATTCTTTTTATATTATTCATGATGATATAATGGTTTTCCTTTTTCTTCTTCTTTATTATTTTTTAAATCGAATGATTTTAAAAAAAGCTAGCAGCCGCTACGATGTAAATTTAAACAGAAACTTACGCTCTTTTAGTAGCGTTCGAAATAGTGATGGCTTTTGACTTTTGACTAGAATTTTACTATAGTTGGCTTATTTTTTTTACTGTAGCTGAGTTGGCTTATTGGACATAATTAAATTTAAAAAATATAAAAATAAAAATGACATGCTAATCTAGAGCGGACAATATAAAAGAATACGAAAAAAAAACAAAACACAAAAATTTGAAAAAAAAATATTACATAACAAAATGCTACAGTGATTGTTACCGTTGTGAAAATCGCTGAAAGCTACCGCTGCAGCATCGCTAAGCGCAGCCTTAGAGCGGACCCACAGCGTCCAACAGCCAGTTGCCTACTAGGTTAACTATTTAGCAGTTGACTAGCGCTTCTGTGCATGGCTCACTCAATATAAGTTGTACAAATCTTAAAATAAGAAAAACATAAGTAATCGCTGTTTATCTTTCGTTCATGATTTAATGTCCATATAATATTGAAATAGTAGCTTACCTTAAGTTATTTGAAAAAAAGACTTTGTTGTTGTTGCGTAATATTGAAATAGTAGTACTGATCTGAGGATAGCCATCCATGCTTTATCTGTTCTGCTATCGCGCATTCTTTCCCCGCGAACGAATGCAGCATCTAGCCTCAGGCTAAACATCTCATCCATCAAAGATTCGCCAAACAGAAAATAATCTCATCCATGAAAGCGAACTTTTCTATTCCGTTTGATGTAGTGGTACACTATCAATCATTTTCTTTTACTACTCATTAATTTTTTGCAATTTTTCTTTGCATGCTGAATAGAAAAAGGTGATCGAGAGGAACGGGCAGGTGATGGTCACCACCTGCTGCATCGGGTATGACCTATTATAAAATAACGCTTTTTTTTAAACTGAAGGTGTATAATGGGATAGGGAGAGGCGCATGACGGGCTCATCCTAAAAAGGCCCAGCCCACTTAAAAGTGGTTCGCAGTCATACCATTTAATACCTGGGCCGCCGGTCACCACCTCGGATGCTCGCTCGCTCTCTCCCCACGCCTCTCCTCTCTCCTCTCACTCACCGGGCGGCGGCCGAATCCGATTCCGAGGTACCCACCGGCGCCCACCTCTCTCTCTCTCTCTCTCTCTCTCTCTCTCGGAACGCGTTGGTTGTTGCTACGTGTGCGTGCGTTCCGGCGAGATTTGCCGCTCTTTTCAGGGCTAGGGTTAGGAGGATCCTTGGGGAAATTGTAGGATCCATAAGGCGCGCCGAACGGAATGCTTACTAGTCGAGTAGATCTATCTCTGCTTCCTACGATTTATGACTAATAGTGTGCAGTCTGTGTTTATGTCAAAGATTGTTTGCTGCATCAGATTCGGAGGAGGCATGGATCACGACCCCTTTACCATGCGCCACCTAGCTTCTTTTGGGCTGGCGCGCATTGTGTGCCCTAATTTCTGCATTTCGTGCTTCGGATGTCTGCCATATACTATAGGGAAAAAAAGTGCTGTCTGGTAGCAGGTTAATTATGCGCGTAACACACTTATTGTTTTTCTCTCGGCATAGGATGCGAGTATCCATGAGAATATTAGTAGCGTTGTATATTTGGACTGGATTGATTATTGTTAAGTGTAATAATCACCATCGTTTGCTCTAGGGGCACAAACCATCAGCCATAGCCGAAAAGAACAGGCGTGTAGTCAAGATTCATAACATCACCTGTTTCATGAGGACAAATGTTGGATCTAGCACTAACATAAGCCGGTAAAATAGCTGCAGATTCAGTCTTCTAATTGTGCAACCATAGATGATCTACCTGTACACATACCCATGATGCGCAAAGTATGCATGTCCTCCCCTTATATGTTGGCCCACGTTCACCTTGTGTGTTATGTCTTATGTCTCGTTGTGTCTAAAAGCTGACCTTATAGTTTGGTTGTGAATGGTTTGCTCAGTTTGTGGGGGAGTTCTTTCAGGACTGCCATGTTCTCCAGTGATTTTACGCATGTGAGTAATTTCTGCAGCACCCATTGTTCATGAGACTTGACAATTTGTGTCCCGATTTATGGTTGTGCAGCAACAATGACGACTGGATACATTGTCGGTTCACTGGTTGGATCCTTTGCCATTGCGTATCTGTGCGACACTTTTGTTTCTGACAAGAAGGCATTTGGAGGTGAGTGTCATTTTACATAAGATGCTTGTAGGATGCATATGCTTTAACTTCTTGTAAGTTTGCATCTAAAGCTGCTTCATTATTTGAAAACAGGTAGCATTCCTAAGACTGTTTCCGACAAGGAGTGGTGGCAAGCCACGAACACCAAGTTCCAGGCTTGGCCTCGCACCGCTGGACCACCGGTCATCATGAACCCCATCAGCCGCCAGAACTTCATTGTCAAGTCCACTGAATAGGCGAGAGAGAAGCTGATTCGGCGTCTTATTTCCACCATGAAGCTAAAGTTTCTTTTCTACGACTAAAAACTATAATAAGATGCACTGCAGTCAGGGTATTTTTGCAATTTTCACTTTGTCTGTGAGCAGACTTTGGGGCTTACAGCTTACTTATCTTTTGATTTACTCCGTTCCTTGGTGAAAATTTCCACCATGAAGCTAAAGTTTCTTTTCTACGACTAAAAACTATAATAAGATGCACTGCAGTCAGGGTATTTTTGCAATTTTCACTTTGTCTGTGAGCAGACTTTGGGGCTTACAGCTTACTTATCTTTTGATTTACTCCGTTCCTTGGTGAAAATTTCCACCATGAGGAAAAGAATTGCATTTTTTCCTATCATCATATGGTGTTCTTTCGACAACTTTCTGGTTCGAGTTTACGCTGTGATGTTCTTGTGGTTTTTTATTTCTGCACTAGCGGCAGCACATTGTTTGTGCTTGATTTCTGTTGTCTTCCAAGCAGCTGGTGCTGTAATGAGAACTATTGGTGACGATTGTTTACCAGCTCCTGTAGTTCTGTGATATCCTGATCCTGATGCGCGCTAGAATTGAGCAAATTTGGTTTAACAGCACAACTGTGTCCCTGCATATGTTGATATGTATAAAGCCTGTGTGTGTCTCTCTCTCAAACAAAACGAAGGCATGAAGCCACACAAATTTCAGATCAATCGAACAGGATTGATTGACATAGGTAATGGCACACTTGATGAACCTGGTCAAGGAGGGGTGGAGCTAGTGAGGATACCAATGAACACTGCTATGCCAGCCAACTCTTCGTGAAGAAAGAATGCCACGACAGCTTCCGTACTATGAAGATGGATTGCTGGATCAGGAGGATTTAGGACTAAATGAAAAACCAGCTTTGAGCAATGTCATGTATGTTTCAATCGATGTGTCATGTTGCACATTTCAGTTTCGGACATTAATTTGAGTTATTTCTTCGCGCAGCATAAACCTCATTTGAGTCTTGTGTCATGCACTCTATAATGTTATGCACTATGTTTATATAACCTCGTTTAATTTATTTGCAAACTGCATAATGTTCAATCAAAATTTATGTGTTTGGCTAAGTCATACAATTTGAGAACTGAGCGTCAATCAGGTACTGGTTTCATGTAGTGATTATGAGTTGGAGAAGTATTGGCGCGGAAGACGATGACGACGATGAAGTTTCTAGTGACTCCATTGCTTTGCTTGTTTATGCCGGATTCACGTGCCTCGATGACAGCGCATCGTCCTTGTCTAGGCCACCGCCTAGAATTCCCGTCATGATGAGAATTTAATGGATTGAGTAGCAACTCGCCAGCGATCAGCGATGCTATGATATGTTCAGAATGCGAACACTTTTGTTACCAACTATGGCCTACAGTCTAATAGAGAGGTTTGCTTCAAAGAAGCACTGCCATTTGTTCATGTGGACATATGGAACTCTGCGGGTATTGATTATGAGTCGAGTACTCAGCAGGAACTATAAGTAGAAAGTTCTCACATGTCCACCAGTGCGTTTGCAAGTTGGCTACTGTGAACATTACACCGCCTGATCCAATATTCTAGAATGTGCATCCTCAGTTGATGCAACGTAAATTCTATCCACACTTCCGTAACTATATCAGGGTGTTCGACGGGACCCATGTGCAAGTGACAGTTCTATTTGAGGAGCACTTTAGGTATGTCAACAGACATGGGCACACCAGTCAGAATGTGCTCGCACTGTATGAGTTCGATGCGAGATTCACTTTTGTGTGTGCTGAATGGCCTGGATCTATGCACGACACACGTATACTGCAGGAATTTCAACCTCAGCTTTTTGTGGCCGCTACAATATCATTTTTGCCAAAAGCTAAAAGCCACAACCGAGCTGAATTGAACAGGATTTGAACCCACTACATGATTTTCATGCCATTGACATATATCAATCTGAGACCCGTGGTCCAACATGAATCGTTGCCATCAAGTTCTTGTAACAAAAAAATATTTCTGTAAAACTGGCAGTATACATGTATGAAACACATTTCTTGATGGTAAGATAAATCTCAGATCTCCAAATTAGTTATCATCCAGTTGGGAAGCAGAACAAAGGAGCCAGATGTGAGCCAATAGGCTATAACTGTAGCCCCATAACAGTGTCAACAACTTAAGATGGTGTAGCACTATCAAACATTGGCAAAATATCGTCAACGAAAGTGGGCAGGTCATCCTTATCTCGATACAGAAAGGATAGCACAGGCGTTAAAAAGTGATAGAAAATGCAAGCTCAAATGTTAGCACGTGATATATTGAACTTTAAGGTGTGCAAATTGCGTCACTCATAACCACAGCAAGTTTCGAGAAGACGAAAGATCTTCTCTCCTGCTGCTTCACATCATCATTTCAACATATTGCCTAGGGCTACTACAATGCTAATGTAATTGACTGAGTCTACTGGTTCTTCCTAAAATGCCAAGGCAATCCTTCACATGCAAGTATGCAACTAAGATATCTAAAGTATCGCTACTTACAAACCACTTCAGAATTAGAGCAAGTTCATGCGTCCTAGCAAAGTTAGAGATCATTAAAAACTTCAGCAATTTTCAAGCGTAGAAACTAGCAAACATGAGTCAAGACATCCTCATATATATTTTAAAAAGTGTAAAATGCACAAATGCAACCATAATTTTCATGTTATTTCACCATTGGCGCTATCATATATTAAATGGTCGGAATGTACTCATACAGTGCAACATTTTTCAAGTTACAACTTACAGCAACGCACATGTGGATCACTGGCATCCCTCGTAGGTGCGGGGTCTTCAAAACCAGATCAAAATTTAGGGGGCAGTCTACACCGACAAGTGAAACCCTCAATCAACACGGTCATCTACTACAGCCTGATTGTTCGAGAACAATGTATCTCTTTTCTTGGGGAAACCAGGGGGTTCCATACCTGGGCCTCGATACTTCAGCTCTGGGGTGGCTCTAAGCGCAGGTTCGGCCGCAACAGGTCGATATGGAATCCCTGCTGCCCCTGCATATCTAGTAGGGGACACATACCTTCTCGGAGCACTTCTTAACGCCCCACTTCGCAGGTCCGTGGCCCTGGTAACCTCAGCATAGCCTCGGTCGGTTGCTCTGGTAGTGGCATCCACATAGCTTCTATCACTGGCCCTGGTTGTGCCATCGACGTATCCTCGATCACCAGCTCTTGTTGTGCTATCTGTGAAGCCTCGATCACTAGTTGGATGATTCAAAAGGCTCCCTGTAGGAGCTGTGACCGAGGTGTTAAATGTCTCTTCCGGTGTCCACCCCAACGAATCCTTCTTCTTCACGTACACTTGCCAAATGCCAATCAAGAACAGGAGGAAAAGCAGCGCCGGGCCACTCCACACCACAGCATTGCTCTCAGGCTTGTACACCGGGAAGTTGGACCAATAGATAGCAATGTAGCCATCTCCAAGCCCCAAGATCACAAGCTTCTCCCGGTCCGCGGCAATAAGAGGCTTCCCAGCTGGTGCAGCAGACATCACGCCACCAGAACCCGTGAACAGAGACTTGATATCCTTAAAGGTTGTGGCAAACTGCGGTCGGGGCGCACCAACCCTCCCATAGTACTGAGACGAGGTGTTGTACACAAGAATCTTATCTTGGCTAGCCACCAAGAGGCAACCTTTGATCGTCTGTATCGCGACAGGGCTGTCGATCTCAGATTTCTTGACTGCCCGGACTCGGCACTTGAGGCTGGCGACGTCACCGAGCAACAGGACGTGCACGAGGTCGCCGGCATCAGTGAAGCCATAAGCCTTGAAGCGCTCTGAGGGGTCGAAGGAGTAGGCCTTGGGGCGGGAGCCATTGAGCGCTTCAGTAAGGCCCTCGCAGGGCGTCTCGCGGACGGCCATGGAGCGGAGGTCGAGGGAAGCGGCGCCAGCCTCGGTGAGGAAGAGGAGCCGCTGCTTTACAAAGGCAAGAGGCGTCGACGAGGCTATGGCTGTGCCGTAGAGTGTGCCGTTCTCCGTGAAGACGCGGATGCGGCCGCCGGCGTCGCAGGAGAGCACGTAGCGCGCGCGCCCGGCGTGGTGGGCCTCGAGGTGGAGCACGGCGTCGAGGCCGCGGACGAGCAGGCGGGAGGACGCGGCGGTGAGGGTGAGCCAGTCGTCGCCGTGCGGGGACGACTCGGTGAGCCGGTGCGCGGCGATGGAGCCGTCGGCGTGGCCGGCGAAGAGGAGGCAATCGGTGCGGTGCGGGGAGAGGTACGCCAGGAGGGCGGTGACCGGTGACTCGCCAGAGGCGCCGGCCTCCAGCTCGAGCAGCGCGTCGCCGGTGGCGGAGAACACAAAGACGCGGCCGCGGGAGTCGCCGACGGCAAAGTACTTGGTGATCCCATCCGCGTCCTGGTAGGGAAGCGCGGTCGCCGCCGCGGCGTATGCACCGTCCCCGAGCCGCGCGGCCGCGGCGAAGTGGAAGCGCTCGGACCAGACTGGTCGGCGCTTGGTGACCGCCACCCCCTGCGGGGCCCAGCGGTCCCCAGACGCAACCGCCGCCGCGGCGGGTGGCGGGGGATCCGGCTCCGCGGATCTGGCGAGCGCGGACTCCAACGCTTGGACGGACTTGGCAAGCGACTCCGTGAGCTCCTCGAGCCTCGCGAGCTGGGCCTCGTGCCTCTCCAGCAGCCCGGCCTCCCCCACCGTCTCCGTGGCCTCCACCGACACGGCGGCGGCGACAAGTGGGAGGAGGAGGAAGAGGAAGTGGGCGGAGACGCGGTGGGGCATGGCTGTCAGTGACCGCGGAGCGGAGGGGGAGTAGGGTTTAGAGTTGTTTGGTTGTGGAGGAGCTAGCAGTGAGTGATCTGGGCCGGGCGAAAGTGGGAGGAGACGAGGAACGGGAGACGGGATGGCGCGGTGGGGTCCACCAGGCAGCGGGTGGGTACGCAGGGGCGGCTAGTGAGGGGTGCTCATTTGTGGTAATGCTTTTTGTTTTTAGGCTTATTTGTAATTTTTTGTTTTTAGGCTTATTTGTAATTATTTGAGGTTTTTTCAATGTAGCTTTATAAATTTTTTCAGTGTAATTAAATTTGAAAAATTTTAAATTAGAAAAATATTTTTCAGTGTAATTAAATTTAAAATAAATAAATAAATAACAAATTCTCCCATCACGGATAATGTAAAGTAATACCAGAAAAAGACAAAAAAATCTAAAAGGTTAGAAAAAGATAAAATTAAGAAGGTAAAAAGCAAAAGCATAAGCAACTTGAGCAGATGTACTGCACAGTTTTTACTATTTCTGGTGATGGCAGGGAGTAGCGGTTTTCAAATGGGCCTACTTAACGGGCTAGCCTACGATCTGTTACTGTAGATGGATTGTAGTAGGCCTACAATAGTATTTAGAATTGGCGTTTGCACTTCAGCGATGCATTGTGACAGGCAACTAACAAAAACGAAAACACAAAAGGATCATGCTGCCAATTCAGATGTAGCGAAATACCGAATCCATCTTAAGATAGTATGCACTTAGTTCGGTTCACTCCAGACAAAACCCAAACAAACTCGAAGCAGATAAATAGCGAAATCAAAACGTCAGTCTCTCATCAGAAAGCTAATGACAAACTCTAGGGCATAATCTGGGCAGAGAACATCTATTTTTAGCGTTGCAGATTGCAATATGTTTACTTCTTCTCTTCCTTCTCGGCCTCAGCAGCCTTCTTCTGCCGGGCACCGATCTGGCGCTGGTTCATCCTCTCCACGCGCAGCTTGGCGTAGGCCTTGAACGCCTTCATCTCATCCGTGACCTTCACAACCTCCACCGAGCGCTTCTCGCCACGGGCAATAGGCATGTAGTCGCCCTGGACCTGGGTGGCTGTGGCGAGCTCATCAGGAGTGGAGTCACCAGCCTGCAAGAGGGAAAATTGTGAGGAACCTCCAAAATGACCAGAATCACCAGCTATCTCACGATTTTAGCACATATAGGGCGCGGGATGTTCCTCACCTTGACCTTGCGTGCACGTCTTGGGAAGATCACAAGCTTGGCCTTGTAGGTCTTCAGCCTCTGGACATTCGCCTGCAGACCCTCAAGTGAGCGGTTCTTGCGACGGTGATCCACAGAAATGCCAATTGTTGGGGCAAGCTTCTTGGGAATCCCAGCTGCCTGAAATGAGATGAGAATGAGATAGGTCAATAGAATCCCACTCCAAAGAGAATAAATGGTAAGTCTTAATGGTCCTATGGTAGTATGACCACAGAGATGCAATATTGTGAGTTCACACTCAGATGAGCAATCATGTTTACCTTCAGTTCTTCAAGGGTAAAGCCCCTTCCAGCTCTAGACTTCATGTTGTACTTCAGTGTTTGGCACTGAACGATGGGGCGAAGTGGTCCAGCAGTGGGGCGTGGGAAGATCTTCGCAGCCTTCTTTTGCCTAGCTGCAAAGCCAAGGGCAATGCATTATTAGCTGATGTACAAAAAAGATGAAATAGCGTCCACAAACCCAAAATACAAATATTCATGCAGCACTAGCATGAAACGGGCAAAGTTAACTTCTTTCCGCAAATGTGATAGTACTCTTTGCGGAACATATTATGCTCCTATCTGAAACTACTTTAACCATTGCTAGTGTGCTGCTGCTGCTACTACTACTAGCCTAAGTATGTCATAACTCATAAAAATTCCACTTTTCACCAAATGCAAAAAATGCCTGTTAAACATTAAATTCAGAATACATGCACATCCATTGAGAAACAAGGTCCCACTAAACATCAACTAACAGGCATCCCATGAAGTTCATAACGGGTGTTTCTCAGTTAACACATATGGTAATGGAATCTCTCACTAGAAATGGCTTAATGTGTGCTCATAGATCTACATAACTAGAAAACCTAGACCATGACAGGCATTATATGAGCATAATTCATGCGCAACATTCCGGGAGAAACAGCTTGATCTCTCTATAGACATGAATCAATAGACTGGCTACTTGCTGATAAATAGGCAACATGGTACAGAGAAAGCGGGGAAGGGATGAATTACCGATGCGTCTCCTGGCCTTGCGGGCGGGTTGGTTGAACCAGGTCCTGACATAGTTCTGCCAGTGCTTCTTGAAGTGCCCATTCGGGATGACGTTGTTGTGCTTCACCATCGCTTACCGTACCTACACCAAACCAAAAAGAAAGACACTAATCAGCGTCACCACCACCTTGTGATTCCTCCTCAACAGAACAAGAACTAATAGTGGCACAACAATGCAGACCAAATTACTAACTGTAAGGCCACCATACGGTTCTAGATCAGACGAATGCTTGGAAACCACACGTAGGAATTAACCAAGATAACTAACTAGCACGAACAGGTTTCGCCTACTGTTTTAGAATCCAAGAACGCATAAAAAAAACTAGGAGCACCATGAGATCTCTTCCTAGCTTACAAATATTTCATCAGACAACAACAGAGAAAGCGAGAACAGAAGCGAACCCGAGATCCGAACGAGCAAGAGTTTAGATCGAACTAAAAAAGCTAGCCAAGATTGCCTAGATCGATCCAGACATGTTTGGTGAAATTGAAGAAGAGGAGTTGAGATGGATTGGATGATACCTCCTCGAGGCAGAGACGCGAAGTGGCGGCGCGCTAGGGTTGGGGAGGAGGACGCGAGGCGGCGTGGGGTTTTAGAAGACAAGGGGAGGCTCTACTGGGCCTCATTGCCCATTCGTTACCATTTGGAAGCAAACGGGCTTTTACGTGGACCCAATAGAAGGTCCAGGGTTCGTTTCCGCAGGAAGGCTTGGTCCGTTTTGTCACTGTCCCAGGCGTAAAGCTGAAATGCAACACGGACTCTGAAATCTGAAGCGCCTGTGTGGGTAGATCAAGCTAGGACGACCGTTCGATGTATTTCACTGGCGAAAACATTTATAGGAGTAGCGTAGGGTTGGAGTGGTGTCGGAAGATGAGCACCTGCTGTAGTCGTTAAAGTAACGGTGCACAACTGAAGGTTGATGAAAAAATTAATTGGGCTATGGAGCCACTCGTGGCATAATCCATAGAAGACTTCTTGTTGTTTATAGCCTATGACAGAGCAGTAGCCAGACGGCAAGATAAGAAGAGGTCACCCACCATACCGTCCAACGCAGAGCAAACACCCAACGGAAGACGGTATCTTTCTTACACCACCCTTATGATGCATCGCTGATACTTGATGATAAAGTAGTAAAACCGTGTAGCTTATGCTACATATTGATATTATATACTTATATCTCTTTTGGGTATTACGGTGAGCATTGTTAGGGATATTGACAATATTGTGTCGGATGACTTAGACTACCGTAATATATGTTATACGCTATTTGTTTATTGATTGATTAGATGTTGACGATTTCATTCTAACTAAAATCTAGTCCTAGAGCCGTCATTGGATCAAGACAATAAATCACTGACAGGATATTGATAGTATTGTGTCGGATGACTTTAAGTACCATAATGCATGTTATGTACTATTTATTTAGTGGATATATATCAGGTCATACATTGCTTATTGACTAATTAGATGTTCACGATTTTGTTCTAACTAAAAGCTAGTCCTAGAGCCGCCACTGGATCAAGACAGTAAGCGACTGACGGGAAATATTGTAATCTCTGAAGAGTGAAGGCTTTTAAATCTAATTCTAATCTCTGACCTTGTTCCTGCTTCCTGCATCGCCTGCTTGGACATTTTCAACCAGGAAAAAAAAAAGGAGAAAACAAGTTGCAGCTTGGCACTCCGGCTGCATCAAAAGATTATAAAAGGAAACAATCGCGGGTCCCGTTGCGTGCCGGCGCACAGCAGAATCCATGATGCGGCTGCGGCTCACAGCAATGGACAACAGCTATAAACACAGGTGCAGTTTCATACATGTTGCAAGATACAGCTTCGTAGAATACTTTCTGTAATCGCCGTATGATCGTAGCTGACGCTGATAGGACAACAGCTATAACCATCAGGGATGTGTCTAGACGGTCAAGAGAGATCTTGATTGATGTCCTGGTCAGAGCTCGCAAAGTCGTGTTCTTTCATAAGAAAAGATTAGGGTCAATGTCAGTGTAATCATATCAACTTTCTTCTGCACCAAATAATACTCCTACGATGGATTTAAAATTAGAGAAAGTACAGCTTTTTTCTGCTACCTAATCAGTAAAACAATCTAGGAATTTACAGCTCTTCGATTCAGTAAGAAAAGAAGGTGAAACTATGAGCATTGTCAGTGTCCGCAGAAGGATCCAAAAGAAAGCGTTTGCTGCCGAAATATCGACAACTAAATATGACGAGAGTCATCTTACCTGACCAGTAGAAGAAATGATCTGGTGAGAAGTTCATGCCAAGCTTTAGAAGTGTGTGAGACCATGTTAAGATCACTTTATATGTGTAATGAGTATTTGATTTTGATGTACAAGTTCTATCAAAGTTTAAGTTTGATTTTGAAGTTTTTCAGTTTTCAAAGTTGTTGATAAGAATTAAATGATCTGATCAACCAAGTAACTGTTATGAATAGCGTTTGTATTTATCATGATGCCAAGGGGCCTATATATATACATGTACATGTATAACATATATGCAAGAAAACCCCTTATATAACAGGGTAAATACAAAGCTATATAATATATATCTAACACCCCCATACTTATGATGGATTAACAATATGAAGTTTGGAGAGGTGAAAGCTGAGCTACGTTATGGTCTGTACCTTTGTGAAGAAGTCAGACAACTGGAGCTTGGAAGGTACATACCGAAGAGCAACATCCTGATCCTACATCTGTGTCTGCATGTAGAAAGCATCAACACCAATATATTTTGTAAGCTCATGCTTCAACGGATCTTTAGCAATGCTAATAGCACATGTACTGTCAGACAAAAGAGAAGTCGGTGCGAAAACAGAAACACCAAAATCCTCAAGTAATTATCATAGCTAAGTAACCTCTAAAGTCAACAAAGCTATAACTCACAACTCAGCCTCAGCACTCAAATGAGAAATTGTTGTCTACTTCTTAATTCTCTAAGCAATGAGAAAACCATCAAGAAAAACACAATAAGTAGAGAGAGACTGACGATCAGAGAGATCAAGACATCAGAATATGTCTGGAGCTGTAAAGAGCTAGAGTGAGGGAAAAAAGGACGATGAGAGATAGTTCCATAAAGGTATTGTAGAACACAAAGAAGATAACTATAGTGGAGCTAAGTGGGAACAGAAACAAACTGACTCAAGATATGCACAAGATACGAAATATCAAGACAAGTGACACCAAGATAAACAAGACTCCTAACAAGGTGACGATAACAAGTAGAATCAGTAAGAGACTCACCATCAGTGGGATGAAGATGAACATTAAACTCCATAGGAGTCTCAGCTGTGTGCTAATCAGTAAGAGAGGCATGATCAAAAAGATTCTGGATATACTTTTCTTAAGACAAATAGAAACTCTCATGAGTAGAAATAACCTCAATTCCAAGAAAGTAGTGAAGTGGAATCAGATCAGACATGAAAAACTGCTCATGAAGACGCTCCTTGACAAAAGTGATGTATTGAGAATGATCATCAGTAATGATCAAATCATCAACATACAAAAGGAGAAACGTCTGACCACAAAACGAAGTGTGAATAACAAGAGCAGAATTATGAGCACTGAGAGAAACCAGCTACCATAACAACAGAAGAAAAACGATCAAACCAAGTACGAGGAGTTAGTTTGAGACTATAAAGAGATCGGCAAAGGCGACAAATCATACCCTCAGAAATGTAATACCTAGGGGCGGCTGCATGCAGACCTTCTCACACAACTCGTCATTGAGAAATGCATTCTTGACATCTAACTAAGAGATAGACCACTGTCGAATAGAGACTATAGTAAGAAGAGTGCGAACAGTGGTCATGTGAGTAACAGGAGCAAAGATCTTATCATAGTCACAACCATACTCCTACTGAAAACCACGCGCCACAAGACGAGCCTTGTAGCGCTCAAGAGAACCATCAGAGTAGATCTTAACCTTATAGACCTACTTGCACGTGATAGGAGTGATATGCGTAGGAAGAGGAACAAGATCACACGTACCAGTATGCTTAAGGGAAGTAATCTTCTTTGCCATCGTATGCTACCTCTCCTGATGAATAACAACATCGCGATAAGAAATCAGTTCGGCAAGAGCAGCGACAACAAAACCAAAACGCTCAGAAGGTCGAATAGACTAGCAATCGTGAAGAGCATAACGAGGAAAGGCCGAAGAGGATGACCCATCAGAAGAAGAGGGCGCATCAGAAGAATTCTCAACTCGTGGACGACGAGTATAATAGAGAGGATAAGAAGAAATCTGTATCTAGTGGTAATGATTTATCCAGGTTGCGCTACTTCCACTACATCGACGTGCGCTATATTGAACTGGATTGCTTCAACTCTTCTTTCATTGCATTGCGCATCTAGTGGTAACAATCTATGATCTCTTACTCGTATTCCTTTCTAATTTACACTGTAGAAATTTTATTTTGCGCTAGTGTAGTTTATCCCTATATTAGCAAGACAATTCTGGGAGAACCGGTGAAAGATCTGACCGGTCTTTGCATTGCAATTTTCAGACAATGTACGGAAGATGATAAGATTAGTAACTTCAAGTAATGTGCAGTTTTTCTGTTCATACCTGCCTGATATTAAACTTCTTTGCGCATTTGTTTTGTCATGTGAAAGTAGCCAAGTTCTTCAGAGGCCAATTTTTCCACTCATGAGACAAAATAAGAACAATGGAATCTTTGCCTCCGCTGAAGGGAAGATACCTCCCATGAGTTTATTTAGTCCCAACTAGTGCAATATTCAATTAGTATCATGTCTTCTGTGCTTGAATTCTTCTGCCAAGTACCATTTCTTAGTTTAGTGTGTGTTTTAGGTGGGATTCTATTCTATATTTTATCTTATTTGTTTTCACTATGGTTGCTTGAATTCAAGTGATTGTCTGTAGCGACCCTACTAGTGCAGTACTAAAAACAGCTTTTAGGAACTCTTGTGGTCAATCTGGTTAGGTGTTTTATCAGAAGAGGTGAGGTGAGTTGAGAGGGTTTCATGGAGAGGGAGGGCAGGGGTCTGTCCGACTTGTTCAGGAACACCAGTGAGGAGATCTTCCTAAAGGCAGTGATGGAGAACTCGATGGGAGTGGCAGCGGCACCAAGCATGGAGATGCTGGGGTTCACAAACATGTCACAAAATTTCAGAGAAGATAGCGAGGAGTTGTTCAACAGCTGCCTTATGCATGGAGAGGCAAGAATTCTGAACGTTTCCTCTCATTTTTTCTCTCGCTGCATGAAAAGCGAAAAATACCGTGTTCAGAAGAAAATTTCTTACTGTTCTGAAGATCACTCTTTCTATTGTTTCAGAAAGTACATAACGGCTGCTTTCCAGAATATGTATTAAGAGTTAGTGTGACTTGTCAAGATATCCATGTAAATTATATGAATACTGATGTACTACTTACTATGTCTGTTGATCTTTTACTTGAAATCTATCACCTAAAATTCTTATTCTTGGTTGCTTGATCGCAGATTCCAGGCTTTAGTTCCCAAGATAATCGGCCTCGACAACCATCTAGGTAAGATGTTGGTAAAGTGTGCAGAATTAATTGTATTGGATAATATCTGTAAGTGTGCATTGATGAGTAAAAACTGTGTTACACAAAGTGAAAACCATAAGATATGGCGTACACTCTAGTCAGTGACAACAACTACCATCTTGATATTTCTAGCTAGGCTCTCACCGGAGCTTCCCCGTCGGCACCCGCTCCGGGTCGGACGGCCACTTCCCCGCCGCGCTCTCTTCGCCGTCGTCGCCCCCAGACGTCCGCCCCTTCGTTCGGTGGTGGTTGCTCCCACACCGGTCGTCCGCTCGACAGCTCGCGAGCTTCGTTGACGGGATGGTAGTCCGTCGGCATCCTCCGCCTCAAACTCTCCCCGATCTCAGCAGCGTCCATCCTTCGCCGAGGTTGTCCGCCGCGGAGCTTCACTGTCACGGGCCGTTGATGCCGCCACCTCAGGTCCTTGCCGAGGCAGCGCCCGGCCACCCTACCCCTCCGGCCACCCGCCTCGCGGCGAAGATGGCTGGCAGCAGATCCGCCGGCGCAGACCCAGGCAGCGGTCCCCACCAAGCACCGTAGCCTCCCCAGTGCAGGCCACCCCGCGTTGGCCCGCCCAAATTCCTTCTGGACAGGTGCTTTAACTGCATGTCACCTCGCACCACCACACCGAGTGCACCCTGCCGCCACGCTGTTTTCGGTGCAAGGGATTTAATCACTTGGTCAAGGGCTGCAAGCGACCAAGGTCGTCATCCTCCTCCGGGTCGGCCTCCTTTGGTTCGCGTGCTGCCGGTCGCGGCGGCCTTCCGTCTGCCTCGCCCAGTGCAGCCAGTCTCAATGTTGCGTAAGTACATAAACTCAGCCAAAGTTATCCAAACCTTATTACACTAGGTACCTAAGCAGATCGTACTAACCCAAGCAAAGGTTGGAAAGCATACAGTAGCCATTTTTATTGTAATTACGCATGTCCAGAAAACCTCTTTCTGCATATGATCTTTCTTCTATCTAGCATGTAAATTGTTCTGAACTTTGCACTACGAGCTATTAGCAGCCTTTAGCATGACGCTGCATGTGAGAACTCAATAATAGTGCTACTTTACAACAAGGTAAATCTATGCAGGTTGTCATCGGAAGCGGCTAGCTTTACTGATCAACAACATGATATTGCTCAACAAAATTTTCTCACCGATAACTTGATTCCACAAGATTCTGCAGCTCTTCCTGAATACTCGACTAACCATAACCAGCAACCACTCAAGTACCGTATCTTATGAACCAGCATCATCTTATATTCTGGGATTTATGCAGTCTAAGCTATACTAGTTTGTTTGTTTGCTATAAACCAGGAATGCAGCTGATAAAGGAATGCAATCCAGTGATATACTTTTGGCAAAGGTTAGCACTTTTCACTATCCAGTTACTAGTTACAGACTTACAGCTATATGGATGAAACTCTAATCAGTAAAAGGCAGTATTGTTCACGTTGCCTATTTATTTCCATACGTAGGCCTGGTTTCACAGCACTCAACCAATGACTAGAAGCCGGTCTTCAGAACTAAGGCATGAATTTCCAATTCCATGTGCATTATTACCTTCCTAGCTCAATTTTATGGTTCTTGGTTCGATTATGTCTGAAGCTTCGCCATATTTTGCAGGAGGAGGTATGCTGCAATGCAAAGTAATGTGGCACCAATAACCACAGGAACAATTGAAGCAACTAACCAATTGAGACAAGATTTTACAAACACATACACTGCAAACAGTACTCCAGTGAGCAATACACCCATTCAAACTCCAACATTTGTATCTCCTTCAAGTTCATCAACATCACCTTTGGATAATCCGCATATGGTAGCACAAGATACTGTTACCTCAGTCCTGAGCATGCTCAAGGATACTCTGGAGCGAAAGAAGTTTGGTGCCAATGCTAACAAGGACACCTCACATGGCAGTTCTTTTGGATTTTATGACACTCAGCAGTTTCAGCAGAACATTCTTGAAGGAACAGATATCTTCCCCCTGGTGACAACCGCCCATGTTCAGGACTCCCTGATGCCTCCTGAAGTCCAGAGGCCCACGGAACCAAACACTAGGAATTTTGTTGCTCCTGCAAACCAGGTTTGGATCAGTGCAGCGTCTCGAGAGCCTTCACAGAGTGGATCATCTACTGCTATCATGGCTCATTCAGTTGGATTTGAAGTATGTGATGACCTACCTCCCATGGGGCAAGCACTCTCTGTGTGCGAGAGTACTAGAAGAAATGCTGCAAATGGGACAGCTGACTGCAGATCAAAAGGCAAAGGTACTTCTATGAATACGTTTAGCCCCAAGCTATACCAAATCTCTACTTAGTCACTTACGTGAACGCCTGTTAGTCAGTACAGTGGATGTGAAATTTAGATTTCTTGAGCTTTACTCTAAAATTGTCATTACCATCACGCCATTGGTGAGTAACATTGTGCGTATTTGTCAACAATGCACAGAATACAGAGAGAGGGTACTAAAAGATGATTTGAAGGATAACAGAAAGGTAAGATCTGATTCATATTTGTTGAACGCCGAAAGTTTCCTCTCGTAGCATGTGCTCATCTGTTCATTTTACTCATTTACAGAAAGGGACACTATGTCGAATGGGATCCATCTCATCAGAACAAGCAGGTAAATCCAACTTTCAACTTTCCTTTTAGGCGCCAGGTGTTTGGCCTATGACTGCAAAGAATTGCTTATTTACTTACTAGACACATGCTTATAGATTGGATGACATGTGAAACGATTGAAAGACCATATACTCCAACTTGCACAGTGCTTTATTATTTAATCACTGAAAGTCCTAACTAGTTGGCTTTTGCAGTTGATAAAGGAGATCCTACAAAGAAACGCAGGGTTGAGCGCTCACGGAAGTATGTATATGCAGTTTCACAGTTTCTAGGCTTGTTTAGTGCGCTCTATATAATGTACGTTACTGATAAAAGGCAAGAACAAATTTAAGGCATATGCTCCTACCCAAATGATACTATTAGGCCTGTTCATAATCCTGCTCTAGCCTTGATTGACCACTCCATGTTTTAAGTCAAGAACCTTTTGAGTTGCTCTTGAACAATGAGTCCTACCTCGCATACAGCATGTGATGTCGGATCATGTTTTTATGGTTCAGAATGGCAGAAGCAAAGGAAAGAAGTTCCGCACCGGCAATACCATCCGACATGCAAGCAGTACTTAAGCGCTGCGAAACTCTGGAAAAGGAGGTCCGGTCGCTGAAGCTTAACTTGTCATTCATGAACCGGTGAGTGCAATGTTTCTGGCTTTCTGCCGCACATTCTTGTCATGATTTCACTGGCCACATTTCTGATTACGTTTACTCAATTATCCTAATGTCATTGCAGGAAGGATTCAGAACAGACCAAGCAGATCGATGAGCTTCAGAAGCAAAACGACGACCTGACGGAAGAGAAGGAGCGGCTGCTAGAAGAGATCGAGCGAATTGTCTCCGACACCACCGCATGATCACCTAATCCTTTACCACCCACTTCCCTGTACTGATAGCAGTAGACTCGAAAAAGTCCTAGATAGTAGATACAAATACACGCTCATACCAGAGGGGAAGCAGGATTACAGTGCTGGCTTGAATGTACCATTCTTTTCAAGCTCTTATCCTAAGTTAACATAAAACAGGACCAACCACCAAGCAAGTGATTGAGAATTGCATTTTACTTCCATTTTGCAGTAAAAGTCAAGAGCGAGAGGTCGGATCCTTCCTTTCCTCATCCAATATGCCAGCTTCAACTGATCATAGAAAGTGACAAATAGAATGACACATAACCGAGAAATGCAAGATATTCGGAATCAGGACGATTTGATACCTCTTTTTATGTGTAACTCTTGGATCTGATCAGAGCTTGTGAGATACGGTATAAGTATGCATGATATTAAGAATAAAGAAGATGAATCCTAAAGAGAACCAAAATAACAACATTGAAGTAACCACGATAAGGCATAAAAGATTTGGCAAAGCAGACCGTAAGTTCCTTAAGTACAAACTCAAAAGAGTAAAGAGATTACTGCCCTCTCATAATCCTCTTGAATTCTTTAGAACTCTCATATCCTTACTCTATACAAAAATCTAGTCCTAAAAATTCACCGAGTCTCTAATCCTCTTGTACACCTCTACTTTTGGATGAGTGGCTCCTTTGCTTTATTACTTTGCAGCTTGATTTTCCATGACCACCCCTCATGGTTTCATATAATCTCTCTAGCTCTCCTCCAAAGTAGAGTAAGAATTCTAATCCAAAAGAAAGTATGAATTATAATCTTATTAGGATTTATCTAAGACTCCTTATGACATACCTTTTCAAATCCTAAATATTAAGATATGAGTTATCATATTCAATAATCTTCATATTAACTTTTATCCACTAAAATCATTGTGCTCTGCCAAGAACTTACTCGGCTCCTTTTTATTTTTTTCTCGCATCTTTAGGAGTGCTCCCACTACAGGGGACCATGTGCATCACCACAATGTGTGTGTTAGTGTCCAAGCTAGCCTACTCAGACTCTCCACTTAAGAGCTCCTTTATTTTGTAGTTTAATTAATCATACCGTATGTTTCTACGTCTTTTATGCTATAGGTTTGTACCGCCTCCAAGCTCCACCTGCTCGCCGATACCACATGCTTGGTTCCACCACATTTCCCTTCTTCCAATAACTCGCATCTTCACCTTTGCATCTGCTAGATTATACAACCATATTTGCTAATGGTGTCCAAATGGGTCGTGCTTAGCGGGCCATCCCACAGCCTGTTACTATAAGCACAACCCACAAATACAAGGCAAGTTAGGCTGAGCTAGCATGGCACGAAGAGGTGGGTCGTGCAGGCTACCACCACGCCCAACAAGCGTCGGCATGGGTGCGGCCGTGCGACTTACGGCCGTCTGCTCGATGGCCCATTCAAAGACACTTTGTTCGTAGGCATGCATAGCCCTATGGGTAGGCCCATTTGGCACAAAAATATGATTGTTATGCACTTTTGGCTCCTTTAGCAGGAGTAACAATCATTTTTTTAAAAAAAATTATAGTTGTTTTATAGCCGTTTGTGAGTTTAAAATTACGAAAAAAAATCTCTTTTTTATAAATAGGCAGCATACCATACTCATTCAGCCACACTCTCACTAGCAATATCTTCTTTGAATTCTCTTACAAAAATTTCAAAACACTTCATGATAATTTAGCAGAATTCAAAATAATTTTGCCAAAAAATCGAAATCCAACCTACAGTTAAGAAAAGAGGTAATGATACTAATTTTCATATGCTTATATTGTCCTTATTTTTCTTTATTTTGATACAAAATAGGTAATAGTGTAATTTTCTATTTGCATTTTGCAGTTTTTCACATTGCTCTTTCTGTGACTTTTGCTTTTGTTTGCAATACTTACTGTAACTAATACTTGATCACCTGATGATGAAGATTGCAATAGCCTTTTTAAGTACTCCGTATTCAATAGATGTGCAACTAGCTCATTGAAGTTAAGAGTGATTTATCTCGTCAATATTCATCATCAACGGCTCTCATGATGGTGATAGAGATGAGCTGTCATTTTCTTCAATTTTTTATTCAACTAGTCAGTTGTATTGTTAGCTTGTTGAAGACATTGAAATGGTAAAAAAAAATTGGGTATCTTCCTCTATGCACATCCTGTATAGTTGTCGCTTCAACACTTACCGATTTGTCAATAACTTTACCTTATACAATTCTTTACCCTCTTCATTGCTGAATTATCCTTGATCACTAGGTACTTCACTTTATTTAGACAGACGGATTCTACAAACAGACCTATGTTTCATCATCTTTCAGCTTTCAACGTACATCCATTCCAGTTTATCCCCTTAAACATAACTCAAAAGAGTAAAAAGATTATCGCCCTTTCACATCCCTCTCAAATCTTAGTCGCCCTAGTCCTCCGAAGTAAGGTAGAAATCTTACTCCAAAAGAACGCAGCTTAGGATTACTAGAACCGACAACTAAAAACTATGATACAAGTCATATTACTTAACATTAACCATATTGTTCCGAGTTTAATTCAGATACAGGAGCATCACAATTCATCATTCCAACATTTTGGGACTCACACAGATTGTCACACTTCATCTCCCCGATCTAACAGGGGAAGAACTAAAATTGCACATGAAGCGAACACCTCAATAAGTCCTTGTTCCTTGGCGAGGTCCTCCTTGCCCCGGCCACTGGTGTGGAAGCCGCCGCTGCCTTGCTCCTCGGCGAGGTCTCCGCCGGTGTCCCAGCCGCTGGCGTGGAAGCCACCGCGGCGGCCTTCCCCCTCGGCGACGTCATGGCCGGTGAAGCAGCCGCCGGCTTCTGCTTCTTCGCCTTCCCCTCCTGCTGCAGCGCCGCGATGTGGTCGAACTCGTCCCTGAGCTTCCTCGCCCGCTTCGTCTTGGCCGCCGCAGCGATGGTCGCGAGAGCCTCCTCCTCGTCCGCCTCCGACTCATCAGACTCCGGCTCCTTGTCGACTACCTCTCGCTTCAAGATCCGCTCCTGGGCCTCGACCTCCTCGTCCAAGTCGGTGCCGTCATCGTCGGAACCGAGCGCGGCGAGCAAGGCGGGCTTCTGGCCGGCGGCGCAGGCCTTGGCCGCCGCCCTGGCGTCGCGGCGGACGCGGCGGCGGAGCTTGATGATTGAGCCCTCGATGCGGCCCTGCAGGCGGAGGCGCTTGGAGCTGAGGCCGCCCATGGACCAGTGCGCCTCGCGCGCCCAGGCGAGGAGCGGGTCGGTGACGGAGGCCGGCAGGTCGACGCGGTCGCCGGGGAAGAAGCGCGGCCTTGGGAGGCTGCTGCCGTAGAACCGGCCGGGACCCAGCGCCACCACCATGGTGATCCGATCTCACACGCTGCCTAGTTTCTTGATCTCTCTCCCTCTCTCGATTGGGGCAGCTGGGATGGAGAGGAGAGAGGAATTGGGGGGAGTTTATAGGGAAAGGAGCGCGTGGCGGGAAAGCCGTTGGAGCAAGAAAATGGCGGTAGAAAAGATTGGGTGGGGGAACGGAGCTTCTGCGCGGGAAGGTGTAGCGGCGTGTGGATGGAAATGGCGGGAGTCCCACCGATCCAACTGGCTAATGCGAGGCTGTCCTCGTATATCTCTATGCAGCTGGGCCCCACTTGGGCTGGGACGCTGTTCCCACTTCACTCTATGCAGCTGGGCCCCACTTAAGAGAACTCTCTCTCTCTCTATGCAAATGGTCCCACTGTCCGGATGAGCCCCCAGCATCCAGGGTGCATGTTTGATCGTAGCAAAGCAACGCAACGCAATATGCACGTATGCAACTAAAGTCCCTCACAAAAATTCCCACAAATATGATGATTGTTAAATATATAGCAATCCAGCAGCATCAAATTACAGATGCATGAACTGACAAACATAACAACAGAACGACGGCATTGTAGGCAGCACTCTAATATTCCACTTCTCACCCCCTTCCAGGGACAAGCAAGGCAATTACATCACACGATCGAATAGGTTCGGTATCATCGAAAATTACACCGCGGTGCGAAATCAGAAGCACATGCTTGGGGTTGGCGCTGAAGCACCACGGGAAGCTGAGCCTGCCATTTTCATAGCGAGAGGATCCCAGGACTTGCCCTCGGTGTCGCTGCAATTCCCAGTCTTGTTCGGATACATGGCAGCCCTTGTGGTGGAATCAGCGGCGCTCTTCGCAGCCAGAGCCCTCAGACGAATGCGCTCGGCCCTTGATCCAATAGTCTGGCCAACAATGGAGGCTGCTATGGTGAATACCATAGCGGTCCTGGGCATGACAACAGACTTCCTCAGCATTGCGATGCATGGAACAGCAGCATGGACAGCTGCAAACCACTCAGGAGAGAATTTCTTGGTGTGCTCACGCCACACCCCAAGAGGGATGTTTGCTGCCATTCCGAGCAATGCGATGGCTACCATCTTCGCAGGCAGGGGCTGGGGGCGGAGAGACCTCACAAGAGCAGTACGTGCAAGGGCCGCCCGCATAGCAACCACAGCAGGCGGACACTTCAGCTTCATACCAGCTGGTGGCTGCAAAGCCTTGGCAACAAGGGGCAGAACACCACTCATTGCTCGGTAAGACCGGGCAAGTGGGCACTGTCCATTTTCTAGCCATTCATTGCTCAATGCCTCGTGTGATGATGGGTTGCCACCTTTCTGCTGAAAAGAATACACAGGGGTACATGAGAACACCGATTGGGTAGATAAACCTTAGTTATGCAGCTTGGATACATGAAAAGTGGCATATAGCTAAACATGAGGGAAAAAATACCAATGCACCTACTTTTGGACCAGGCCCAATTGTTATAACAAAATAAGGACAAGCTTGCAACTTGGAAGAAAACAATGCAATATTAAGTATTTAAGTTCCAGTTAGCACGAACAGGGAAACAATGTGAGTTTGGATGGAAGACAAAATAAATAACTCCAGATGTTGAGTTTTGCATGCAGTTAGGGTGGCAAGAAATCAGATGGCAGTTCACAAACATGGCGGCATATGCAAATTAAGAGAAAGAATGAAAAATAGGAATGGGGGCATACTTTCATGGAATTCTGGCCTGGGTTGTTGGGCTTCTTGTATGACTGATCAAGATTGTTGGGCTTCTTGTTCTGCCTTTTGCCCTTGCCATTAAAGAAGTTAAAACCAAATGGTCCAAATGCTGATAGACTTATTGTGGCGGCTCTAGCAGCCAATGGATTAAACGGCAGAGCAGGTTCAGGCTTGACATCAATGCTCTCGTTGCGGTTCTCATCAGGCACATATGATCTTCCCGAAAGGGGAACTATCCCATCTCTTCCATGGAAAAGCTTGAATGCTGATTCAAAGCCTGGTCCGTCCTCAAAAATTGGACCCTTGCCTCCTCGGGCCTGCACAATAGCACAAATTGTCAAGGAAGAAATACACTATTGACCTTGATCACTGCAGTCACCAAAGGCCATAAGAAGCAGATCTTACAGCTACTGGCAAAGCAGAAGAAAATGAAAAGGTTGTAGCTCCATTGATGTTTCTCAGGAATGGGCATCTCTCGACATTCGGATGACCAAAAAAGTTCTCTAAAGATGCTGAGTCACTGAGAAAGCTGCCAAAGAACATTTCCATCCTGAGAGAAGCCACGTCAAATGAACATTAGCAACGGAACAGAAATGTGTTTGATCCAGGATGAGGATCAGGAAAATTAATATTATACATCATCTATAATAAAGTAGTTCGATAGAAGCATAGCTGAGGATCAGAAAAACTGATACATGTCATTAATTGTAAACACACCTCACTAGAAGCATGAGGAAATACATACTATTCTCATGATAATTGAAAACACTCAGACCATCTCCTGTAACAGCATATACACATGAGAGAAGGACTAGCAACTTTACATACAAGCAACGTACCATGATTTAAATCTATATGCAACCGAAAAGGAAATATGGAGGTCCTTGTTTGATCACTTTTTGTGATTCTGTAGTGCCTTATAAGAAACATAATAGCAAAATAACAACACAAATCAACTGTAACTAGTGGTGCTAGGTGCTGGCGCGTTGCAAAGAGAACAATATACCAGAACATACAAGTTCAGCGGCATGCTAGATCAATCAATTTTGTTCTACTCAAGATAGCATTAATATCTTCCCACATACAGAAAAGGATGTGGAGACAGTGCATCAGCCTTTTGCGCATCAAACAAACCAAGAACTCTTATCAGAAACAGATCAAGCTAGATATAAGCGCACTCTGATGAAGAGAAGAGATGTAAACATCGCAATGCAGTACTGCTCTCGTTATATGTATGTCATTTGAAGGCAGCAGCGCCAGCAAGAAGCCTACTCCCTTAAAAAATGGAACTTCTTGTCAGGTCAAGGATATGGAGTTGTTAGTGAAGTGAATACAAGTTGCCACTTAGTTGCAGAGACAAGAAGACAATGGTCTCAAGAGTTACGGTTCAGTGAAGGGCCAAGCGCTACCATATAAGACTGACAGTTGGTTATTACTATCTATTTCATACCGTGCACTGGTTTGCTATTTTGGTTGCTTCTATTGGCTGGTGGCTCCTGAACGGGAGTTGGAAATGAGATTATCTGCCAATTCGCCGTATTCTGTTTGATTCTTCTATGATTCTATCCATTCCCCTGCTACCCCTCTTCTTCACCTCTTGTCCGTAATTACTCTCTTCCTCGCCTCCCCTCTAGTCTGAAAACGTTCATCGATTCAATATGGATTACTGGAGTGGGCAACGTCCTTGTGTCCTCAAAACATTCGCAGCAAGAAAATTCTTGGATGCCCATTGCTCGGCGCTCCAATATCCAGGCCGCCAATCACGAGCTAGATTCCCCAACGATACACAACAAATAACGCAACAGTTATGTCCACATGTGCCGATCGACACGCTATCTTTAATCCCTTGCAAGCTAAGCCTTGTCCATGGTCGATCGTCAACTACTGGAAACACATAATGATAACACCTCATTCAAATGGGAGTTGATAAACATCACCTGGATGTTTTCTTCTAAACTATCATTCAGAATTCTGACCATTAGATCAAAGATCAAATGGCCACGAATTCCCTCCCCCTCCAGAAAAGGGGGCCAGATCTCTAATATAACTGTCAGAAATCTGGATAATTGTTTAGAAGAAAACATCCAGACAATGGTTTGACACTCCCCATTCAAATTAGGGGCGCCCTACAAGCCTTCTTCCGGACACCGCCACCACCCAATTCCATTCCAAACTTTCCAGCCAACCGGGAAGGGAAGCGGATTCCTAGATCACCTAGATCTCACAAACGCGCAGGCCTCGCGCGAATGAATTTGAGAGCATCAGAGCCCAGTTCAGCCCACGCCCCAGGCCAGGCAAATCAAATGACCGCACAACATATCATCATCCTCAGACGATCCCGCCCACAACAATTACCACCACCAGATCCGCCTAAATCCTCAAGCAGCACGCATCGAACAACGAGGCCAACTGGTAACACCAACCGGCACCAGAAAACCACCAGCGCCGATCTGATCTCCCAGTAGAAAGCCCCCGTAAAAGAAAAGGAAATCGGGGGGAAACCGCGCCGCCGATACGGTAAAACGGAGTACACAGACGGTAATCGAAGCTGAGGAGAGGGCGAGCGGTGCGGCGGTGCTTACCTCGCCCAGAACTTGGAGAGAGAGAGAGCTGCTCGTTGGCTGGTTCCGTCTTCCGTGTGGGAGCCTGGGAGGGAGGGTGTGGACGGCACAGGCAGCACGACGGGGGGAGCGCAGCCGGCACGCGACACGACGACGTTAGTACGTTACCACGCCCACCTCCCCTCCCACCGCGGCCAGTCTCTTTCCGGCCCGGACCCGCACTTCTTTCTGGGCCGCGGAATGGACCCGGACTGTGGGCCAGCAGGGCTACAGGCCAGATGGGCCGGGCCATTGTTACGTCCCTCGAGTTCGGCTTCGATTCGGGTCCAGTACCCACGTGTGCCCAACTTCCCCTAGCAAGGCCCCACCCCCGCTATACTCCCCGTAAACACTTACAAGCACTTAGATTAATATATCTACACGTCTAAAGCATTCGTATGTTGTCTCAGGACCTGCTTTTTTTTTGTAGGCTTTTGATTTTTGATTTCTTTATAAAGTTAAAATAAATAGGATAATTTTTTAAAACGGATTTTTTAAATAATTTTTTAAGTCTACAACTATGTATCATCTGTGTTAATGTCTCTATCGTCCACTGCTATCTCAAAAAATACAAATAAAAGTAATCAGCCATAGTAAAAAAACCATCACATACAACCCAAAAGAACATGACCTCTATGATCTACACTATATAACTCATCTACTATTAAATTTTTTGGTGTATATGGCACTGTTACAACCCGTATTCACAGAAATGGCAGTACGCGCGTGACAATAGCAAAAATATTGTTTTTGTCGCTCGGCCACCGAGCTGCGACATCATAGAAACGACATGTGGCAGCTAGAGCCCGGCCATCAGGTGGTAGGTACCTACCACCCACCCACCATGTGGCCACAAACCTGGAGCCCGATGGTCAGCCTCTAGGTGATTAGCCTGTGCGATTAGCTGATTAATTGCATGATTAGAAAATTTATTTGTGCACTACTCGTAGAATTTTTAGATGTAGCAAATGAACATAAAAAATATGATTTTTTTGTGAAGCTTTCCGAGGTAGCGTACTTAATTATATATATATATTATAATTTTATCATTTCTAAATTTTACTCTTAATATTAAAAAATGAGCTCCAAAAACTATGGAATATTTTCATGATTTTATACAATTTGAGGCCCCCGAAATGATGTCATGTGACATGATTTAGACCCCTCAGAATGATTTTATGTGACATGATTGAGGCCCCCCCAGACCGCATTAAGCGGGAATCCCGCTTCCCTGGCAACGCGCATGAAATGACGCCTGCGCACATATTTTGATGGGTGTTCTACTATGTGCTTTTGAGAGCAATAATACGATCGATCATATATATATGCATGGAAGGTAATAATCAATCTGCACTGCTGCCTTTGTAAGATATGAACTGTTATTGAGCATTGGGTTGACAACAAAGAACACACACACTTGGTTCACAGCTTGTCAGCACATCAATGTGTCTGCGTGTGTGTTTTTTGCTGCCCATACATACATATGTACCAGCTTCCTTCACTTTGCCATGCAAATCAAATAGCAAATGAGACTAAAAAGTTTCAGGTGGTACTACATACTACTACAATGCATGCATTGACATCTGCTCTAAAGACTATTGTTGGCAAATCCGTCATAAGTGGTATTTTCTTGTACAAAGCATCTTCAACACAAATAAACTGGTAGAAAGATAATGTGCTTTTCATTTCAATACATTACAGTCATTGCATGATTACTTTTTAATGAAAAAGGGAAACACTATCATAGCTAACATCAACCAAATGAGTAATTACGACACAAATGTTCCTTATTCACATGCAAGTGCTAAACAAAATAGGCAAAACTATTGACGAATAAATGATGCTAAAAAAGAACTAGAGAATAATGTAATCATTCCATACATGTGGTTGGGGAAGCGGGATTCTTATTTAATACGGTCCCGAGGCATCAATCATGTCATATGAAAATCATGAAATTATTCCATAGGGCCTCAATCATGTCATATGAAATCATAAAAATATTTCATAATTTTTGGAACTTATTTTCGATATTAAAAGTTCATACAAATAGTATAATTAAATAATTTTTGGAGTAAAATTTAGAAAATGATAAAATTACAAAAAAATACATAATTATATTTGCTGCCTCAGGAAGTTCCATGAAAAAATTGTATTTTTTGTACTCATTTGTTACATCTAAAAAGTTCTACAAGTAGTGCACAAATAAATTTCCTAATCATACAATTAACTAGCTAATTGCACGGACTAATCACCTGGAGCCCGACCACCGATCTCTAGGGCTAAATTTTTGAAAGTGCCTCAATGTCAGTCAAAATTAACTCCTTATTGGCCTCGTTCCCGTCAACGTGATGCAGGCAGTGGAAATTTTTTTGTCTCCGATAGCTAAGCGGGGAGTGAGGATAGAGCGCACTATCCCGAGGAATAGCCTCGTTGCCATCCCTAATTATGCCCTGTTCGCACTAAGAAAGTTGAAAACCCTCACGTTGAAAAGGCTAGCTTAACTTAAGCCACGTTGAAATTTTTGTTTTAGTCCAGATTTCTACTACTCAGCCGTGTGTGACGCTTTGATTTGAACTGCCAACAAAATGAAAGGGAGAAGATCTCGAAAGAAAGTGAAAACGAAAAAGAATGGGAGCAGTGACACGATCCTGACTGTAAAGCGACGTTCTAAGCTAATCATGCCATTGCCACCCAAACAAGAAGATCATTCAAAACTTGCGGCACCATTGCTGCAACGAGGGCCCATCACCTCGCATAAATCAGCTTCTATCGCAATGAATAATTGAAAGCGATTTTAGAGAGACCACTGAAGATGATGTTACTTTCCTAACTCCTCAATTATTTGCAACGGCATCTCGCGAATAATTATATCTGCAACAAGTAGCAGATATTTTTTAGTTATTATTAAGCAACCAGTCCTCCTAAAATCTGCCCTCGTCAAGCATGAACGGATGAACCAATCAGAGCAGGCAGGCACCCACAACCACACATACCAGGTCCCAGTTTCTTTGCTTAGGCGTTCAGAATAGCGATGACTTCTGGTTGAAATTTCACTGTAACTGGTTTTTTTACTGTAGCCGAGTTGGCTTATTGGGCATAATTAAATTTAAAAAATATAAAAATAAAAAAACATGTTAGCCCATCATAAACAATGCAAAGGAATACAGAAAAAACAAAAATACAAAAAAGCCCAAAATATCTTAAAAAAATCAGAAAAAAGAATTACTGAATAGTGAAAAAAAAGTTGAAACTGAAAAAAAGCTCACTTGAGCACTGCTAAAGGCAAACAAATGGCTCTCTCGTGCCGCAACGTTTGTACTCGTGACGTACAATGGTACAGATGGATTTGTTTGTATTACATGTCTAAATCATCTATAGATATAACTAAAAATAGTTTATATAATGAATTATCCACATAGTCATCTGTAATAACTTCATATAATTAATATGTTGACTACATAGTTGTCTATTATCATATTTATATTAGCTTTTGCTTCTAACATCTACTTAGAAAATATATAAACCAATCTAAACATCCAGTTTCTCGAAGCGACTTTTCCACTCCTCTCGCTCCTGTTTTGCTCTGGGTATAAGGCATGAGGGTCACAGACGCATCATGCACCCCACTCATCACCCTCCCGTCTCACGCACGTATCTCTCACTTTCCCCATCACCTGCCCTCTCTTTCTAAAATTCACTACTATTCTTCAACCAAAAGCTATCAGCTGCAGCCAATATAAATATCCCTTGTACAAATGTATGCAAAATAGAAAGTTATTTGTAAGACCATCTGTTTAATAATATATAACATTTTTCTCCTTATCTACATTATCTAAAATACTATATTATAAATTTATAGACAATTGATACGTATTATTGTATATGCCGTGATGATGTTCGTTTAGCCATACAGAGTAAGCTTTTTGTGCCAACATTTTGGGTACACCAAGTGGGTATCCGTTGCTGTCTTCTCTAATCCTAATCGTAATAACCGCCTAACCGTGTGTTAAACAAGATGGACATGGACCACTGGAGCAGTGGTCCGAATGAACTATGCCACTTTGGAACGGGTATTCTGGAAGGACACCAAGTCGGGCTGGGATTATTGTAAGAGCTAGCTAATAGGACTAGCTATTTCGTCTTTCACATTAACCTTTGTTGTTAGGGGGCGAATAGCATCCATAACGCTATGGTAGAAAACTTCGTATACTTTCCCTCGCTATGAGATCTAATTTAGATAGATTCTGGTTGTTCGACTTGCCACAGCAGAGAAGCTCGTCTATGCTTGATTTCTAACCGCCGCTATCTTGCTAGAGCTCCAGCTTGCCGAAGAAGACTACGATGGATGGTCTTCAAGCACGAGCGACGGTGACCTTAGACCAACAACTGCTGTTGGAGCTCAGGATACCAGTGCTAGGACTTATGATGACAATGCTCGTAGTTTGCTTTAAAGGACTTGTGATGACAATGTTCGACTTGCCACAACAGAGAAGCTCGTCTATGCTCGATTTCTAACCGCCGCTATCTTGCTAGAGCTCCAGCTTGCCGAAGAAGACCACGATGGATGGCCTCCTCAAGCACGAGCGACGGTGACCTTAGACCAACAGCTGCTGTTGGAGCTCGGGATACCAGTGCTAGGACTTATGATGACAATGCTCGTAGTGCAAGGAGGAAGAGGGTGATCTCCCGACCACTGCCGGCTCATTGGAGTCCCAACTTACCGGAGCGGTGGAAGAGGAAGAACCTGGTCAGTTGCGATAAACTTACAAAAGAGACGTAACATCGATACAATGAACATACAACAAAAATCTCCACAGTCGCAATAACCAATCAAAAACAAAAATGGTGGAACAAACTAACAACAATTGCAACAAAAAAATTGTTGTACAACAAATCCATAACTAACTGCAACAAAGAAAATTTCTTAAGCAACAAACTTATGACCGAATTGTAATAAAAAATCTTTATGCAGTAAATCGAAATGACAACTGCAACAAAAACATCTGGTGGCAAATTTTGAGAAGACATGTTACAATAAAACCATACATTTTGGTATAACAATTGATAAAAGAATGCCACAACAATATATAGAGATACCTGCAATAAGCCTACTGGAAGAAGGATAGCATGCGGGGCAATGGTGAAGGTCCTATGCTGAGGAGGGAGCAACAACAATTGGCCCAGTGATGTGTCTCTGCCCCACAGTGCTGCCTCGCCGCTAGCCCTCCTCATCATTCATCTTCTTACCTCCTTCGACCTTGGTTTCACCAGATCCGACGAGCTCCTCGTATATGAAGACCTTCATATGAGCTCTCGCTATGGCGAATGGTCTTGTCAAGTGCGAGTGAATGCGAGCTTTGACAGGTAGTCAACGATGAAGCAACTTGTTGATGGTGGAAGTGACGGTGACGGAGCAACTTGTCCATGGTGGAAGTGACTGTCGTTGGGTACGAGGATTGGTAGAGAGGATCAAGTTGGTGCAAACGGGTGGGTGGGAGTGATACAAACAAATGGGTAGGTAAGAGCAATGGGGATAAGATCGTTTAATTTTTTTTCCCTATTGGCATAAAATTTGAGTGGTGGATGGACCAAGGGCTATCCGAGCGAACACGCGGTCCGTGGAATGAATGGAACGCGTCCGATGATGTCAGACATACGCTTGGTAGCAATTCCCTTCTTGCTATTATACGCGGGAAAAGGCACCATGACGAGCTTCCTTTTGTTTTTTCTCCCTAGTCTTACAATGTCAAACTGTCCTACTTAATCTCATGTGTTGGCAAAGAATTCATCTTACTTGTGTGTCCGGTTAATCACTTTGAATAAAATGTGCAAAAGAAAGAACAATAGTGAGAGCATAGGATTGCATATGAAGTAAGAGATCTCATGAAGTAATGACGGACCTCCAACACCCATAGGAACACGTGCGGCCATAACCTCTTTTCTGACCAATTATTCATCGACAGTGAGCTTGACGACCGCCCACACATTTAGGATATATGCAATAGTTTATTTTTTAAGATTATTTTTAAAACTTCTATTTTATATAAAGATAATAATAAAAATAATCTGTCTAATGGTAAATCCATCGTCCAACTATTTTATACTATTTTTATCATAATTTTTTATTTCATATTATCTCACTATTTAGATTAGTTTGTGAGTTAAAATTGTCTATTATATAAGAGATATCATATTATCACTTTTCACCTTATCTTTTTTTTTATATAAAATTTTACTTATCAATATAGTAGATAGTACTATTAAAGATGTCTTTACGAAACGGGGAAAAGGCGAGCAGTCTTCGATGGATGAGATAAAATCATTTAAAAGTGTCTAAAGGCTGTTTAAAAAGAAGAACTGTCCAAAACAAGAAAAATCTCGGGGACAAATGTCAAGTTGGTCTCCTGGAAACCGCGGGGAGGTTGGATTGGTAATAACAGAGTTGCACAAGGACTAAATTGCAAATAGTCGCCACACTAGGCGGATAAAAATCAGGAGAGCAGCACGAACCCGAGCAACACACCCGCCGTCCGGCCCCCTCCTCACCGCGCGTGGCGGTGTTGACCTACCCACCCTTCCTCCCGACCCCATCAGCGCTGGAGGCCGCGGCGGCGTCCCCTGGATCCATCGGCGGCGGTGGCGCGTGGTTATGCTGAGAGGCTCCCTGGTCGGTGGCTCTGCTACCTCGTTTCCTCCTTGTGTGCCCTCTTCTCCCCCAATTCGGGTCTGGTTTGGTCGAATCGATGCGGGAGAGATCGAGCGGCGCGTGATTGAACCGGGTGGGGTTTGGCGGGAGGGATCGGTTGGGGTTGCGGGATCATGCGATGGTTGTTTGATCGGCGCGGTGTGCGGAGAGATCCGGGATGAGGGGGAGTTGGGGCAATCGGTTCGATGCCCGATTTTGTTCGTTTGGATTGTTTCAATTCGAATCTGGTGGAAGTTGACGGGGGGAATTGGGGGCCTGTGGTTCATGCGGGTGTTTGATTGCCGAATACTACTGGGGATTCGGCGATGTTCGTGGTGGTGTGCCGGATTAGGGTTCGCACCCACCGTATCGATTCACGCAAAATTGCACGTGCGTGATGTCTAATTTCGGGCGGGAAGGGATGGGTTGTGTGGTTATGTGTTTTGATTTGTACAGTACATTTGATAGGTTCTATTTTATTGTATTCATGGCTGGTGCTATCTGCATAATTTCGTCCAGCTCCTATACTTTGTTATATCTTATTGCGTCACACTATGTTACATATGTGACTATCTATATGCTCTCAGCGAAATTAATTAGGAGGAATATGGGAAGGATCAATTGAATCGAACCATTGAGGCCATTGAGCATAATATTGTTGATCCGAAGAATGTATTGGAAGCATTGAGGTCATAATATTGAATCGAACTATCTATCCTCGTTTGTATTGGAAGCATCTCTTTTGGATGAATGTTACACTTCTTTGTCTAATGCATATGTTTATACGTGTGCCGTGTATTTTGAATTGTGATGCTCATAGACTCGCATAGTATAGTTTTTGGTATTGTTGTGTTGTGTTACGACTTACTTCATCATCACCCGTTTTCAGCTATATGTTTGTTGCTTATTTCTCACTTTGACTTATGCAGGGTTCACCACTGTTCACTGCTGGGGTTATAGTATTCTCAGAAAGGATATGGAGCAGGAGCACGCCCTTAACACAACAAGTTCCTCTGTATGCCACGTCTCGCTGCTCGAGGAGGTTCTTGGCTGGAGGTTTTCTCTTTACGGAGACTTCCTTGTCATCTCTTTTGTCAATTGCACCTGAAGATCGCACCTCATTTAGCAACTTCCTTGCCTGGTCCCATGCTGTTGGACAACAGAACCGACTAATGATTGCAGTGCAGCTGTAGCACATTTATTCGAGCATGGTGCGTCTCTCCCTCTGGCAACATTTTGGTAGTTTTTGTTGTGGCACTGATCAGCCAGCAAAAGTTACTGTCGGAACTTCTTTGGACACACGGATCTAACGTGTAGATCTTTGTTGTCACATATAAGCTCTAGGTATGCCTTTATCTGAGAAGATTGCTACCCAATATTTTCATGGCATGCCTGTTGCTATTCTCATCATCTCATGTATCTCTTGCTCTCAGCAGGTTTTTTGTTTTCTTTGCTTCTGTTAGCTCTCCTCTCCCCTATCACTGCGAGTTTTCAGCTTGACCAGCCCAATCTTTGGTGTGCATTGTGTGCGCTGTTCTTCATCCGGCTTCACTTTTGATGGCGTAACCTTAGGTATGCTTGAAATTTCTAATTTAAGCTGGGATTATTTACGATTCAGTCATAAAGCAAAGTCAGAAAGACAGAAAATGTAAATATTTGTAATTGTTGGTCTCTTTGTAATCTTTCATCTCTTCCAATATTCTAATCCATTTTGTTGTAATTTCAGAGCAAAGGTGTTTGGGTTTTTTTGGTCACAAAGTATGGGTATTGCTTACAGAGCTTTGAAAAAAGCCTCTAGTGACTTTGGCGATCTACCCTCCAAAGACATTCCAGCAATACGCATATGAGTCTTGTTTGTGATTATAGTACTGTTCTAAAATAAGGTCAGCTTTGCACTCCAGCTAATAAAATGGAGAGGTAAATGAACTCTTCCTCCCCTTTTACAAGATGATCATGAGCTTGGAACTCTGTATATCAGCTAACTATGTTCTTGTATTGTGATCCAGGTATAAGATTGTTAAGGAAGTTGGTGACGGTACATTTGGGAGTGTTTGGCGTGCAATCAATAAAGAAAGTGGTGAAGTGGTATACCATTTTTCTTGCCCCATTATTTGCTTCTTTTATGCCTATTTTATTTTTCAGTAGCTACATAGTTTGGCTGCTTATTTTGTTACGTTGGAGGCTAGTGGCTTGGTTGCTACTTTTTTTTGTACAATGTTTCCCTATCTCAATTAATATGGAGCTACTTCCTTTTCAATTCATATCTTAAGGCGTGCTGATCTGTCTTCTGGAAGTAACCAACAATCTGATGTCGTCATTGCCTTACCTGGATATTCTTCTTTTTCTTTGTGCATCTTCTTGACATACCTGACCTTTACAGGTTGCAATCAAGAAAATGAAGAAAAAATATTATTCTTGGGAGGAGTGCATCAATCTCCGTGAAGTGAAGGTGATTTACTGTTATGTAACATGCAACCAAATTCTATCATTGCTACCATTACTTCATTTTGAGTTAGTTTATTTGTTTCGTCAGTCCTTACGAAGGATGAACCATCCAAACATTGTGAAGCTCAAGGAAGTCATAAGAGAGAATGACATGTTATTCTTTGTTTTTGAATACATGGTATAGACCATTCATAGCCCTGTTTTTGTATCGGTGCTTGTAACCTGTAAGGTGACTGAAGTTTTTGTGTTCTCTGTGGTGATATGCTAGGAATGCAATCTTTACCAGCTGATGAAGAACAGGGGGAAACCCTTTTCGGAGACTGAAGTCCGAAATTGGTCCTTTCAAATATTTCAAGCTCTAAACCACATGCATCAACGTGGATATTTTCACCGTGACCTTAAGCCTGGTATGGTTGGGATCTTCCACGCCTGGCATGTTTGTTAACGTCAGGTTTCTGGAGTTACTTATAATGTTTTCTTGCGCAAGAGTTAGCTATGTTTATGTCGTAATACCTCCATCCTTTTTTAAGTGACGTCCTAGAATCCGTGACCACTAATATGTTTAAAACTATCTAGATTGGCCACATGAAAATTATCTCATTAGATTTATTGTTAGAAGTATTTTCATAATATCATATTTTTATTAGTATATATAAGATAAAGTTACAAAAAACAATGGTCGAAGTCATATCTCGGAGACCTTGAAAAGTTAACAAATGTCACTTAAAAAAGAACAGAGGGAGTTTTGTGTTAGGACTTAGGACCTAGACAATATGAAAAGGAGCTAACTACAAGAAAACATCTCTCTTATTGCATGGTAAAAAAAATCAGTTCAAGAACATCTTCCATCTAAATTCCATCTTTTCAGAAGCTTTGGTTCCATGTCTTGTCAGTAAGAGCATATATAAATAAATAATAAAATGAGGAAGAAGCACTGGGGCATCAATCTTGTTAAGTCGCCTGCAATGTGTTCTGTTTGGGACTGACCATGTTTATTGTTATCATCAAATACCAACAATCATTTATTGGTCTTGTGACATTTTATTATTTCAGAAAATTTGCTAGTAACGAAGGAGCTCATCAAGATAGCAGATTTTGGGCTTGCTCGTGAGATTTCTTCTGAACCACCGTACACAGAATATGTATCCACTCGCTGGTAGGCTATGTTTCAAGTCTTACAATTGCTTAAGTTATATACTTATATACAATAAAACAAAGATGTTAATGTTTACTGTCAACATAGGTATCGTGCCCCTGAAGTTCTGCTTCAAGCTTCTGTTTATAACTCAGCAGTTGGTGAGTGAAGAATATTTATGCATTTACCAGAAAGCAAATTGCTACCATTTTTCAATGTGCTTATTCCCAATTGCATTTCCAGACATGTGGGCAATGGGTGCCATCATTACGGAGCTTTTTTCACTGCAACCTCTTTTCCCTGGCTCAAGGTATACATGGTCTTTTTCTACTGAACCCAGTTTGATTATCCTGTTCTTTTGGTGGAAATGTGCCAAATTAACTAAAGACTAAATTCGGTTTTAACAGTGACTGAAGGCTAAATATTCTGTTATAGGTGAAATAGTCATGGTCGACCATTTTAACAAAATAGGAAAATTTTCTACTCTAGAAAGCACTCAATAGTTTGTGTGTGTGCGTGTTGTGGTGTGGCCTTATGTTCTTCCAAGTTACTCCTTAGATTGACATTTTATAACTTAATGCTCTGTTTTTCAGTGAAGCAGATGAGCTTTACAAAATCTGTAGCATTCTTGGCACTCCAAATCAGCGTACTTGGGCTGAAGGACTGCAGCTTGCAGCATCTATCCGTTTTCAGTTTCCTCAGGTAGAATTGTCTTGGTAGCCTTACTCTCTCAAGTGTCTGAATAAGAGTGATCTGTATGTAACTGCTATGTCATATTCTCAGTCTGAAAGCATACATATTTCGGAAGTGGTTCCCTCAGCAAGTGAAGATGCAGTCAACCTTATTTCGGTACATATCAATATTTCCTATCTTTGCTCAAAGTAGCATAAAAGACGATAATCTCCGGAATAAGTGATGAATAATGATTTAATGTTTGCCAGTGGCTTTGCTCGTGGGACCCACGAAGAAGACCAACAGCAGTGGAGGTTTTGCAGCATTCCTTCTTTCAGGTAATATTTCTGATGGCTTCCATACTACAATAAATGAATTAATTCGCGTCATGACCTTACCATCATTGTATGTGTTACAGCCATGCTTCTATATCCCCCCTTCACTTCGGTTCAGATCAACCGGATATGCAATGACACCCCCATCAGGTTTGTGAATGTTATCGAGATCCGCAAATTCACATTTTTTTATAGAGCATTGTTGCTGAAGTAATTTGAATAATGTATCGTGTAGTCGGGGCTAAAGGAGCTGTGGATCAGAAGAATGGCAGGAGATATTCTGTGGGGACTTTATCCAATGGGAGACCAGCAGTCAATTACTCATACGTGAGCACTAACACTCCAGCAAGAGCAGGTAATCCATTTAATATGGCGTGTCATATGAAATTCATATGAAGGGCAGTGTTAACATGACTCACGTGTCCAAAATATTTTCGGCGCGTCGACACGCATTCGAGGGTCGACTCGTGTCTGACATGGCGTGATGCGTCTCCGACATCTCTGCCCGTGTCCAGGTGGAGGGGGTACTGGGTGGTACACGTACCGACGACGGGGATGAGGAAGATGGTGGCGGTGGGGTCAGCGAGGGCTGGATCTGGCCACGGCGGGGTCGAAGAGGGCTGGATCCGCCGTTGGTGGCAGCGAGGAAGACCGGATCTGGAGGCGGCGGGGTCGGGTGGGAAAGGGTTTAGGGTTAATGGGGTTATATAATATGGGGGAAGGATGGGTTTTTTGTGATTTAGTCCTCAGAGTTCCTGAAAATTATGAATAGACCCTTTCCTCAGTGGATTTCTTCCTATTTGGACCTCCCTAAATATATTTATTAGGTGAATCCCAGAATCTTAATTTCTAAAGTTTGCCGAATCGGACCCCCAAATCCGAGTCGGATTGTGCCTAGAGTTGACAATTACCTCGTTTTTGTTGCAGCTGGTGTGCAAAGGAAGCTGGAGTTGGATCATCAGGTGAATATAATTTCTCTTCTTTTATGCAGTTAGTTTCTACTATTTGAGTGACTCAAGAATATTTATTCTCTGTTACAGGCTGCAGAGAGCAACCATAAACCGACAAAGGCGAATGCTATGAATCAGCCTTGGTCCAGACCACCACCACCAGTAAGAAGCAATGGTGAGTATTGCTCCAAACACACTGTAGTGGTATACTTGAAAAGATCTTGGTTTCATCCCTGGATTTTTCAGGCTTACATCTCTAGCTAACATTACTTCTTTTGATCCCTCTGTAGGAAATCACCTCGGTAAGGAGCAGAGCCCTCGAGCACCTGACATTGCTGAGAAGCTGTCTCAGCTGACAATGGGCTCCAACAGGACGTCAGGATTGGCTTCCGAGAAGTTTGCGGACCTGAAGGCAAGTACTCATGGGAATCTCGTGAGGCGGGCCTTGCCTGTGGGAGCCAGGGCGTGGCACGGCCCGACCGACCCCTTTCGGCGCCCATATGAGATGCCAGGCGAGAGGGCTCTCCTTCCGAGGAAGCTCGTTAGCTGAAAGATGAAGAAAAAAGATGTCATGGCGACGCTCCACTACACGCATCGCCGCGACCCTGCACCAACACTATCCTGAAAAACAAGCCATCAATCTCCTTTCAGTGATGTTGCCCAGTAGTACCTCGTATGTCTCTTGTGATAAATAAAAGAAGCAAGCATGCCCAGTAGTAGCGCCTTGTCTCGGTTCATGCATCGCATCGCGTCACGTCACCTCGATGTTGCTGCTACCATCGAGGGCATGCAAGCATGGCCGGGCGTGTCTCCAGGGTT
This sequence comes from Melocanna baccifera, assembly GCA_036346265.1. NCBI lineage: Eukaryota > Viridiplantae > Streptophyta > Magnoliopsida > Poales > Poaceae > Melocanna > Melocanna baccifera. Next base: position 27,397,837 of record CM070692.1, on the reverse strand, counting down.
TCCTTGTGTTCCGAGTCGTATGCTTTATGACGTGACGCTTGTTCAGTCGTTACTGCATGGCCTGTGATATGCAGCTATTGTGTGGTGTGGTGGAACCCGTATTGCTTTGCCTGTTTGAGTTGTTAACTGCGTGGCTTGTGACATGCAGCTGCCTTCTTTAGATTGTTCTAAAAACGGGTCTACTATCTCTCAGCCGTATACAAGTAACTGGTGTTACCTGCATAACTGGATTGGTTATACCGTACAATCATCACTAGGTTTGGTGGCTGGTTGAGCAGTGCGTACAGAACCTTGGTTCAGATGTTCCTGCATGGCTTGCCTGTTGATGTTAATGGTGATAGTAGTTCGGCATCGTACGTTTTTGCGAGGAGCACCAGGGCGTTGCTTTGCAGTTTGCGCAGGCTGCGACGTCCTCTGGGCGTTATGGTCAGCGTGCCTTCGCCTGCCAAAGACCTGGTCGCGGGCAAATTTTTTTGCCATTCGCAGTCCCCGGGCAGGTTTCAGATCAAAAGCTGCTGCGAACTTGCGAGCGATTTCAGCGCCGTGCTGGCTAGCTCCTTTTTTTTCCATGCGCACCGCACCACGAGGAATCGCCCTCACGTGCAGGTCCCTCCGTTTCTTTTCCTTGCAAAATATTTTATATTGTATGCATCACCATGTCACGTTCATGTTGGATTTGGATTTTCCCAAAGCAACTCTCCTTCGGATTGACAAGAAGCCTCCGGCGAATAGAAGCAACGTATGATATTTGCGTTGCGTCACTTCAGACTGGAAAAAACATAATGCCCTTTGTGCGATTTGGAAAATAAATAGATGCTAAGATATCAGATTCCACAAATTGGGAAGTAAGATATCCATCCACTGCAACAGACTGAAAAAGCAGCGTTCGTACAAAGCATGGTGGAATCTTAAAAAACAGGTAGGAGCTCTCTGTCTCCACTAACAATAGATAGGGGTCTCGCTCATAGACGGGTTCTCAGTACAATACAATGGGGGGAAAGAAACAACCAGGGCATGCACGCCGCTTGCAAATCTCCAAATCACTCACTAACAGCAGCGCAATGCAGGTTGGCGTTCTACGCTGCCACATAGGGGGCAAGCAGGCCGCCTCAATCACCTGCATCAACAATGGGGGCCTAGTGAGTGGTTTGCGTGCAAAGAAACACATTCTTAAGGTAGCGGCGGACCGATAGGGGACCCACATCCGGGCATCGGGATGGACATGGAGAGCTGAGTCGTCGAGAAGGAGGTCCTGTTGGAACAGGACCTCTCGTCATCCATCTCCGACCATGAATCGCGCGTCCCGGGCCACTCGTCAAAGAAAGGCCTCAGCGGCTGGTTCTCGTGCTTCACGTTTCCCAGCAGCCCTCCTGCCCCGCCGCTTAAGGAGTGGCGCTCCTGCTCTTGGGACAACGAGGCGATGGTCACCTGGCCAAGTTCCTGTGCCGACTCAAGCTGGGGATAGGAGTAGGCACCTGGTAGTAGGCCAGGATCTCTAGTTTTTGACAGTGTATATGGGGGTACACTGGACGGCATGGAGTGCCACGAGCCATCTGTTGGAGAATCGATGGTGAAGCCCCTGGTGTTTCCTGATGCTCCGGAGAAGAAGCTCCGTTCGCCCACGTCACCTTTAGCTCCAAGAGAGTACCTGTATATCCATGGATACATACATGAAAACTGTAACTTGCTAAAAAATATTTATGAACTGACCAAAAACTTGATAATAGGTCATCTATTGCATGGTATGAAATGAAATAAGCCTTGCGAGGTGATAAGTTTAAGGGCCCGTTCGTATTGGTTTTGGCTTCTGCTTAGAAAAGCTAAAGCCAATACGAACGCCCCAGTTTCTATAAGCTGTTTCTATCAATCACTACTATTCATTAGCCAATACTTTGTACTTTCACATGTTGTAACATACTTTGTATTTTATTATGTCACAATTCCATAAGTCGCATGACGATCCAAATATTATAGTACCTTTCATTGTACCGTCTTTCTTAGATAATGCACTCAGCAAAAAGTCAAAAACCAATACAAACACCCCAGCTTTTATCAACCGTTTTTATTAGCCACTACTATCTATTAATCACAGCCAAATACCATCGGCAAAAAGCCAATACGAACGGACCCTAACAAAGTTCCAAGTGCATACTGGTTAACCTGGGCTACCGCAACTCAACAGAAGAACATCAAGCTCACCAAGTGCCTTTCAATCACAAAATGAGTTTATGAACACTTTTGCATCTAGTTTGAAAAAGAGAGACAGTGAAAAGAGCACAAAAGGAGTAATATTTGACAATAATCTAGTTAGCTGCACAAGCAAAATGCTACAGAACTCAATAGGAGCAAAACACCGTTTTGAACACATCATGCTGCATATGCATAAGGATGAAGGCAAAGGCTCTAGGGTCCAACTTTTCTTGATTGCTTACTCAGCGGGAGAAACAATATGTGAAGAGATTATGCACAAAAAGGCCAAGAAGCAAATTTATCACAAAAAAGATCGACCTCCATATGTGAAGAGTGTGGGCCAAAACCACCCAGAGAACATGGTAACTGCCAACCACACTTCTTCAGATATATAATTAAGACACCTAAAAGGCAGAATCAGCCAGGGCATAGGAGGCCAGGAAAAAGTTCCTCTTACAATAACACTGCAAAAAACAATAGTATAACAAGGGCTACAAGTACAAGCATAAAGCAGAGTGGCATATATGCTTAAGTCCTTGTGCCAACAGAAACGTTTGTAGCATCAAGGATAAAACATAAGGTGTGACTAAGCTTTCCTAAAAGAAATCCAGACACAAGTCTTAGTTTGGGTAATGCACTAATGCTGACCTTTGCACGTGACTATCAATCATGTGACCTAGCTCCGAGATAAGCTCTAACCTACAACACAATTTGTCACCTTTACCACACTAGCGTGAGGGTAAGTTCACTGCTTGAGCAATAAGCATAATCAACATCGTGAGTTAAAATCACGCAAGAGCAACTCTACGCCAGTATAGTATGCAAGCAAACCAATCAAAGCCTAATTCAAATAAGCATTCAGTGGTAGCAGTGATAATCAAAAGGGGATGATGGATATAACCATACTTGCTGCCGTATGACGAAGAGTCCACATGAATCTGCGACGAGCCAGCCCCGCCGAGAGACAGGCCATGGGTTTTGGTCCCAACTGCCAGAGACGGGAGAGGCGCAGTGTCGCGGGTTGTAGTTGTCACGGTGGATAACTGGGGCTGCGGCTGAGGCGCAGGAGCAGCGGTCTTGGATTCCACAGGCTTTCTTGAACGGTTGCGGCCACGGTGCATGTGGCGCTCGCAGTACTTGGAGTCGGGGTGCGCCTCCTTGGAGCACCGCCACTTCTTGCCGTCGGTGCGGCGGCACCGCCACGGCTCCGGGTCCAGCTTCTTCCCGTAGTACGCGTAGTAACTCACTGCAATACATCAATAAGCACATTGAATCCACACAACCATCACCACTCATTCATTCATTCATTCAATCAATCAATGAATAGGTAGATCAGAGCCACATTAACATTTCACCAACCCAATGCAAAGATGCTTTCCTTAGGGTAGAAGTGTGAACAAAGAATCAATCAAACAGATGAACATATAAAGCAAAGATCCATGTAGCTACATATATGTGCATCCATCAATAAATCGTCACAGAAATAGCAGATCAATCCATCCCAATAAGCAGATTAAAGATCCTCTCCCTTTCTATAAAGGGGAAACAAAATCCCAAGAAAACATTTTTTTTCTTATTTAATATTCTTTTTGAATACCCAACATGAAGGCATCCATTTCCGCAAGATTCTTGACGAGATAATAGCCGAGGCGAAGGGGAGGACGAGGGAGCTTACGGGAGGGGTGGTGGTGGTAGAATGGCGAGGCGGCGGGGTTGGCGAAGGAGAAGGTGGTGGCGGCGGTGGAGTGGGGGCGGATGGGGAGGAGGAGATCGGGCGGCACGGGCGCGCCGGCCATGAGGTACTTGTAAATGAGCGCCTGCTGCTCCAGCTCAGCCCACTGAGCCGCCGTGAACACCGCCGCCCGCTGCTGCTGGTGCTGGTACCCTCCCATCCCCATCGCCGCCGCGGAGGACGACCAGCTGAGCATCAGGTAGCGAGTGCGCTTCTTGTTTCCTTGCTCGACACAAGAACGTGTAGAGAGAGACGGGCGGGGGAGGCGGATGGTGGGGGTCACGTGGGGGTTGGGGGGTTCTTGGTGGCGGCCATTAATGGAGGCTGGAGAAGGTGGAGAGGAAGAGAGAGTCGGTTGGAAAGCAAGGCTAAAATATCCTTCGGCTCCTCTACTGCCTGCCTTTACTTGTACCCCGGGGGCTGCTCCTCTCCTGCTGCCCCTCCTCCAAGGGCAAACTGGGATTTCCCCTTTTTCCTTTCGCACTTTTGCTTCCCAAAATGCAGCCCTGTTCTTTTTTTCCCTCTCTTCCAGGTTACTTAGGATCTATTTATTGATAGCTACGGCTGATGACTTTTAGCTACGATTGATATCTTTTTGGCTGTTTGCGATAGAGATTGCGGAAAGAGAGATACCCTCGTGCGATTTTTGATGGTATAAATATTAGTTTTTTAACGTGTACTACAATTAACTTGTAAACCTCATCTTAAAAAATACCCTGTTTAAAAGTTAATTACTATAGCAAAAGTCAAAAGTGGCTTTTAGAAGCCGCAAAGAACAGACCCTTAGTCTTTAGTAGTTGTTAATTTTTTTCTAAATAATTAAATTTAAAAAATAAAAAATTACATCATCACAGATAATATAAAAGAATCAGAGAAAAAATAAAAAAATAAAATTAAGAAGTCACCGTGTTCTAAGAGCTATAAGCAGAAGACCTTATTTTATTTGTTTGTTGCTTGTTGCTTACGAGCTAAGACAACAGGAAAAGTAATATTATGTTGTAAGTTTGTTGTAGCTTGTAAAGATAATTTGCAATCACAAACTAGTATCGTTTCGAACATCGTGCCTAAAACGCACTTTTGACTATGTATTTCTATTGCAATAGATTTATAAAACATAATAAGATTATACCATCATGAGAGTCCTTTTTGAGAGAAATATATACACATGATTTTTATATGTTCAATCTAAATATTAAAAAAACTATCAATAACTAAAGTCTTTAAAGTTTGACTGTATGTAACCCAAAATAACATTCTTTTGTAACTAGGTGTGGTAGATTGGGGATAACATTTGGTTTGACGAGCGAATTACGATGAATGTAGTGTGAATGTTAGACAAAAACACTATCGTCTAGGATGGTGAAACCTTTGGTAAGCTAATGGGTAGGCAACAACACAAATCGTATTGGCATTATCTGAAAAGAGAATGAGAGAAGGATGAGAAGATTGCTGTCAGAACTTGTCTAATTTAGAATACCAAACAAAAGCACTCATCGAGATACTAGAACCACCCAAGACTAGTCAACACATCTCGCTTTAGTGGGCTTCATCGTCTGACGGAAAACCATACCATCACTCATTTAAATTTCACCGTCTTTACCTTCATAAGAGAGAAGACCAAGCCTTAGTACCAAAAACACCCCAGGGACCTTCACTCCATAAGGGTAATCCTTGTTTCCATGTACTCAAAGGATTGTGAGAGGGGGGACAATAAAAAGGAAGTTAGTTGAGTGAGCAAGAGAGAGAGTGCATTCCATCACTCCCTAAAGCTACAAGAGCGAAAGAGCTTGCATCGATGCCTCAAACCTCACCACCTCCCCTCCCAGATCCACCCAAGTAGAGGAGAGAGCACGGCAAGCAATGGCTTGAAACTTTACAGGTGGCATCGGAGTCAGAGAAGGACGCGGCTTAAGATGATCCGGGGAAGAACTGAAGAAGGAGCGCACTGCATCCTTGATGGCTCCAGAGCAAGGAACCAATCAGGACCAGAGGGGAGAGATAGGAGCTCCCTCGACTCATGAACCATCCCACCCCTACCCACTTCCATCCTATATGAGGCCAGAGTTTTGTAGTGCTCGCATGAGCGTTCACCCAAATCTAGCTAGGGATTCGACCTTAGCAGATGCTATCTTTAGCACCTACTTTGTAGACCCTAGTAACAGTCACGCTACGGGTAGAGGAGCTAGTAGCAGCCATGGAAGGAGATGGAGAGGAGAAGGAGGACGGGGGAGATCAGGAGCAGTGAGGGTGAGGGGGCAGCAAGCATGTAGGCCGGTACTGATCCTTCCTGGGGGTAGATCAGGTCATTTCAATGTAGTAGTATTCATGCGGTCAAGCACTCAGGCTCCCGGCATGGACGTCGTATCATCAACTCGGGACGACATCGTTTAACATCCATCACACAAAGCCAACAAGTATCACCTTCATAGATAATCGTTCCATTCCATTCAGCAACACGAGATCGGGACAAATAATGTGTGCAGTACAGAAGTACAGAGGATATTTCTACAGGAACTAATACTTGTACAATACAAACCAATCTTCACTTTGAACACACTCAAAACATCAAACCCAAACCCTTGCTTTGACCTGACCTGTACCCTTTGGCATTTGTTTCGAGCTTGCAGTAGCCTGTTCTATCCTGCCTATGAAAACAATTTTTGATTTTTATTGCAGTACCTAACTTTTATATGAAGTATTTTTTAAAAATAGGATCTACAAGTTAATTATAGTACACATTGAAAACTCATCATCTATACTAGCTAAAATCGTATACGAGTATTTCACTCCGTAATCTCTGTTATGAACAACTAAAATTCAAAAATTTCAGCAAAAAATCGTAAGTCACAGCCACAGCCACATCAGATAGACCCCAAGTCTAGAAGCTACAAAGATTTCTTTCATACAGATCCTAACAAATCTTTGCTCGTGAAGCAAACCTCAAATATTACTACTTTATCACTAATCTATCACCAGTCCCCAGCTGGGGAAAAGATGAACATGAGAGCTGGAGAGAGTAAGGGACAGGAGAAGCAGAGCATTCAAGATGCAGATCTAGTAGGGGCAGTACCGCTATTATTGCTATCCCACCACATTGGAATATTTGATGCCGCTACTACCTACTTGCTAGTAGAACAGAACAGAACAAAACAATTGCTTGCTCTTTCAAAGTCCACCTCATCCTCGTCTTCTCTCCCTGTGCTATGTTCCTTGATACATAGACAGATAGATAGGCATTCTGTAGGGCATGCCATTACCAGTACCTGGGAAGTGAAGCGATGAGAAGAGATCTTTTTTTTTGCTTTTCAGCGGCTTTTAGTTTTTGACTTCTCCTAACAATTACTATTTATTTCTACTACTTAAAAAACTAATTGTTGGTTCTTACGTTCTATTTTTCCCATCCCCTTCTTAGAAAAAACGATTCGTGTGGCTCCGTCCGCTACGTTCTCCACCCCATGCCCCTCACGGTCTCGAGTTCACTGGCCCGTGGGCCATCACACCACCTCCCGTGTGAGTTGGCGGCCAACACTTCTCCCTCCTCTATCCTCCCTAATCCCCTCTTCATAACCCGTGGTATCACCTCGTTCGCCCGGTCACAAGCCACTGCCGACACTTCTCCCTCCTTTATCGTCCCTAATCCCCTCTTTCTCCCCCACGGTATCGCCTTCCCCACCCGGTCACAAGTTGCTGCCACCGACACTTCTCCCTACTCGACTCACTTTTGCGCCGTCGATCCTCCCTAATCCCTTCTTCCTCCACAGCATCTTGCCCAACCACGACCTCTCCGTTGCCTCCCATGGCACTGCCTCTTGCCGCCCACACTTCCAATCCGCCCTCCCCTTCGCTTGCTGCCCTGTGCTTCCACGCCACCCTCCCCCGCCGCATCTGCTTGTAGCCCTCACCACTCAACCAAACCCTACCCCCTGTTCGCCTCCTCCCTACAAAACCCATGGCAATCCGCCACCTCCCATGGCGCCACCACTCAGTGAATGCCATCTCCCATTGCGCCGCTGCTCACAGTTGAGTCCTCACACCAGTGCATAGGTAGCCTCCCTCTCCTTGCTCGTGGCTCGCCCAATCCCTAACCCTACAGCCTGCTTCCATCATCGCCCGCCTCACATGATCACCTCCATCACCCACCCCATCTCCCTCGTTGTCTCCCCTTCCTTAATTGCCTTCATCGACATTCTCTGCGGTTTCCTCCCCGATGGAATCCTAGCTCCTAGAGCCTCGCTGCTTCCTCCTCTCCCATCCCCTCTCCCTCATCCTCCTCCTTATGCCTCATCGGATCGCATGCTCCCGTGGACTCAAGGCTCCAGCACCCACCTTCCCCTTGTACTCAGACTCCTCCGACAGGGATGAGGAGGCGGGCGACAACGACAACAAATAATATGTATTTAGCCTTCTGGGGTAAATCTTTTATACTTTTTTTTTGTAAATGTATATCCAAATTGATAATCGTGGGTGTTAACATGTAGGGAACTAATGTTTCTTAAATGTAGGATTGATTACATCATTGCACCTTTGAAGATATTGCAGTCTCTGGAAGAATCTATCACTGATCCTGATGCAAAATATCGTTATGTCCCGAGGTTGACTCCAGCTCTTGGCAAGATGCACAACTTCACTAAAGAGGAGGTATGTTCGCTTATGCTTAATCTTGTGCTGAATTCATATATCTGAACAGTTCAATTGGCAAACGACATCCAACAGTTGTTCAAAATTTATGCTTTCTAAACTATATACTGGGGTAGGGGGCATATATATTGCAAACCCCTAAACCCTAACTAGGTTGTGATAACCCTTTTGATTTGGGAAATAAATTAACTGAAGAAATTCTCAGAAAAATGTGGGGTAGTGCTAAATATGTTCTACCATCATATAAAATTTCAAGTTCAAACTCAATTGATGCTAACAGAAAGAAGTGAAGCATCTGACAAGTCACAAATAAAGGGAGAACAAAAAAGGGAATCAAAACATTACTATTCACAGCAAATTTCATGTTTTTTTCTCTTGGACTGATTGAATTTAGATTTAAAATTTTATAGGATGGAACAGAGGAGGACCTCCACAACATTTTGGAGAATTTTTTAAGTTGATATGATGTCCATATCAAAAAAGTTAGCATGGCACACTTCAGGGATTTGCATTTGATATGTCATATGTTTGCATTGCTATAACTAAATTAGTATGTAACTTTATATCCATCTTAAGTTCTTAACCAGGCAACGATGATATTTTGTAGTGTTTTTTCATGAAAAGATTCTGCGTGGGTGTTAACATGTAGGGAGCTAATATTTCTTAAATGGAGGGAACTAATGTTTCTTAAATGTAGGATTGATTACATCATTGCACTTCTGAAGATATTGCAGTCTCTGTCACTAATCCTGATGAGTCATAGTTAGAGTGATGATGTTTCTAAATAGATATATCTTCACTAGGCATGTGCATTTCCACTACGGAAGAAAAGAGATAGAGGAGAAATGAATTAAAAGAAAGGGAAACGAACTATTGAATCATTTATATGCCAAACATAGTATGGAAGTTATATGCCATGGTTTAATTAGCCCATCAAATCCAAATGAGTGTTGTTTCACTACTTTCATGGTAATCATCTTAAGATTTTTAGATTAACCCCCCACTTGTGGCTTTTAGATCCTGCTATGTTTCAACATGTTAGAATTCTGCGTTAATTCTTCTTAAATTGGTTGAATTCTGCATTGATTTGTTTGATTCAATCCTTCTTCAATTAGAATTTGTTCACTAACATCTGTTCATGAAGCAATTTGATTGATTTAAAATTCGTTCGCAAGCATTTGTTCATGCTGCTAATTAGTTCCATCGCGGCCCCACGCTCTTGCCACCATGGTCGTCTACTCCATGCCAAAGCTTCCTGTTAATCATTGGGTATATCACCTTCTTTCATGCTTGCCAGTTACTTAATGAAATGTTTCAATGCTTGAATATTATTACTTTCACTTGCCCTCTAATTTTATTACAGTAATCCAAGGTGTGTATCTTTGATTTCTACTTGCAGGTTGAATTGTTTCTGATATTCTTCACCTTTCTTCCAGTAGGAGGATGACTTGCTTAGTACTCAAATCACGCTCCATGGATTATTGTAAAACTTGTATGGATATTTCAGAGGTTTGATGCATGTGTGCATTTCAACTCCAGGAGGTTCGATGCATGAATATGTCTACTCCAGGCTATTCTAGAGAAGGACAATGTTGTTGCCTGTTGGAAAAGGTAAATCCTCTACTCTTTGGCAACATAATCTCATTAAGATTTTTTTTACTTATTCAGATTGGAGATTTCTTTAGCAAATCTGGTGATCAAGACTTTCCTGGGATGGTTTGTACATAGAATTTTCATGATTATATTAGTTGATTGAAATAGATGTAGTCCAATCTTGAGTGCCAATACATTATTTGTGCAATTTGTTATTTGTTCAAGCTACATAAAATCCTGCAAATGAATATATTGGCACCTATAACTTTGCTTTCTAGGTAATAATCATTCAACAAGTTTTTTCGTGAATCTCGGTAGAGATTTCTTGCTATCCTTTACATTGTTGTGACTTGGGACATGATATCTGTGATTTCTACATATATTTGTTTTAGAAAATAACAATTTCTACTTACCGACATTCAAAATTGTAGGTTCTATAGCATTGCTACTTGCTAGACTATATAGACTAGATGACTGATATGCTTTTAAACAAAAAACAGATGGGGGTTTCCCCCTCACTGATTTGATTTAAAGAAACCATGGAACTATTACGGAGTTCCCGGTTACACCACGAAGTGAAAAAACATTTAAAGTGGGCTAACAAGCTCCACACCGTTGGCAACTTGCTGACCAATACAACCCACATGATTTACATAAAGCCGAATTTTGGAACAGAAAAAACAAAATAACTACATGCACAACCTCCATATTATGTCATCCTAGTGATCAATTCATCAACCCGCGTGTTGCTGGTGCTAGGGCATGTTATATGTGCTACATTTTGTGCTAGGCAGTGAATGCTTTTCACATGTGAGAGACCACTGGTTATCTCTGATCCTCCTTTGCTCTACTGACTATCTTAATTTTCTGTTGCACAGGAACTCGCCTCTCATATGGGATTTTCATATGGTTCTATAAAGTATTTCTACATGACTTATGGTATTAGGAACTTGTTAATGTTTGTCGATATTGTTCTCTACGGATCGTTAAGACAGGAACCTAGTTTCCCTCCCTTGTTACTGTAGTCCATGTCCTCTAAAATTCCTATTATTGCGCCAAATCTAACTGTTTTGGGGTAATATACTTGTCAGTCTTTTGTATTAGTTTGATTGCCATATTAGTGGTATAGCTGTATACAGTTTTTTGTTTACATTGGACTTGGAGCACTTATTTTTGTAATATCTAACAGTGCCACATCTACTTATGTAGGGGCTCAGCATGAAAGCTATAGAAGTGGTGCAAAACAACCGATTGACTCGAAAGAGCTAGACTTTAAGAAACGTTGGATAGATACATAGACTTAAAACTGTTAAAAAAAAAAAGATACGTACATAGACTTGTTTATTAGCATTTTTCCATATTATAGCTCATGCGTACATAGTTTGTGTGCCCATTTCCCATTGCTCATGTAATTATCGATGTTATTTTCTTTCTTAATTGAATTTATTATCATATTTTTTAGTTTTATTATAGTCTATACATATATCATGCCGCCATTCAAATTTTGCTCTTAATTGTACGGTTTTTGTACATTTACTTGATTCCACTGTACATCGCAATTCCTTTGTAACACATGTGCACAATATTTCTATACGAGAACAGGCTTTGAAAGTCACATGTGGTCATAAAAAATGATTGCATTTGTTAATTCTTTGCTACATATCATTTTGTTACACAAGGTTTAAACTATCTTCGGTGATAGAATATTTCATGAATTTTTATCAGGATGTAAATAACTCCAAATCAATCTTATTTAGTCATGTTTCTTTCCTTCATATGTGATCAAAAAGGCTTCAAAATGATTTATTTGAGTTGCTTTTATGGTTTAGGTTTCCGTTGCAACACACAAGCACAAAACTAGTTAGACTAATAAGCCACAACCAAAGCAAACCCCACATTTCAGCTTCAGTTTCTAGCTTCTAGTTCACTATTCCTAATTTCATCTTTTTTTTTTCGATTTTTTAGCTTTTTCTTTTTTTTCGTATTTGTTTGCATTATCCACAACAATCTTTTTTTTCTACTTTTAATTTTTTAGATTTAATTATGACAAATAAATCACCATAAATTACAGTGTAAAATAAACCAGTTACAGTAAAAAAATAAATCATAAGTAGGTTTTTCAGCCGAAATAAGTGGCTCCATAAGCTATAGGCCAAAAGAAGAGGAGAAAACCTACGTAGGTGCCTAGTAGAAGAAACATCACTGCTGTCCAATTGACAGCAACAGCTGAAGAGCAACCAGAGCAGCAGCACTATAAATGGGGACAAAAGGACACACACAAGGCTGAATTGCATTACATGTGGGCCACAGAGATCCTACATCACCACTAACAGTACATGCTGCATGATTTGGGACCAACCGGTCAAAATGGGTGAGGCAATGGGGGCAAGAAAGAAAACACCACGGCCTGCGGACCTGAGTAATGGAAGAACACGTTGGGGCAGTAAATGATGGCCGACAGGGATCCATGGCTTTGATCCTTGGCTCCCAGCTCCAAAGCCAAGCAAACCCTTCCAAGCGCCAACTTAGCAGCAGCGCTGGCTAACTGCAGCGACAATCACCAGAATCATCAGAGGAACTTGAGTGGTAAACTGACAGTGTCAGCATGCCGACACATGAAAAGGAAGTCCACATTGCATTTCCAATGAAATACTAACAGGAGAATCGATGGCAAAACTTGCAACCCTTCACATATCCAACACAATGTGCACTTATATTGCAAGGGAAACATAGCTAGTCAGGTACTCAGGTACATCTTAGCAAGTAGTAATAAGATGAAAGAATGATACAGCATGAGAGCAAAACGAAGAAAAACTTTCGCAAAAATGTTTGGATTCTCTGGTACACTGAAATGCCACTTCAAAAACTAGCACAGAAAGAAGGCAGAAACCATGTAGGAAATGGTGATGCACAGAGAGGGATGCTAATTTTTGATTTTCAAGAATTGTGTGATAGTACAACTTTATACAGAGCATACAAAACCAAAACTGACTGCTCCAAGACAAACAGGTCGGTGAATTGTGTCAACACAACTTTTCATTAAAAAAATCAGGCTCACATGAATATGACATCTCTACAATTGCAGTGCTGCAAAAATTGTGGAAGATTGAAGAGAGTTGCTGACCCAGCCATTATGAATACAGGCAGCAGAACCATCTTTTAAGATCAGTAAATCGTATTGCACGATGCACACGAACTGCAGCTTTTCCAATACGCAGGCACTGCATAGTCACTCACATGAGTAGATGAGCGTGGTGTTCGCTTGGAAGCCGTCCATCAACCGTAAAAGAGAGCTATGTCAGAAAAGGATCTCCTTCAAAATCAGGAGGATTATCATGATGAAGATAAGAATGACGAGGACAGTGGCACACATCACCATGCCCCCTTTCTTCTGCGTCCTCTCAGCCTGCATAACAGAGATCAGATGAAGATATTAGACTGCAAACTTCAGGGATTGACGCTACCTCCTTTGATATACATAAATGTGCAGCAAGTGAAACACCGAAGACTTCTGTGGAAATTTTTTAAAATAATATCTAGCACAGTAACATATAAATGCAGAGAGAGAGAAAGAGGTCATAAAGGGATGCAACAGTACTTGCGGTAAACTGAAGATTTGAGTCAAAACTTACTACCTCGTGGTCACAAAAACTTGATTTTTTTTTACCTTTTTACTGACTTTTTTTTTACTTTTTATGAAATATTTTTGTCTTTTTACGGCCTGGGAGATGCAACTCTTAGCGCTAGTTTTTATCGCAATGTATTTGTCTGAGTCCTAAATGTAAATCACTTGAATAACTAATCTACTCATGTCATTTTCAAATGATCAATAGTGCGAAAGGTCAAAAAGATTGACCGCATGCTTCCCACGTTGACAAAATTTTATGGCTTATATAACATAAGCATCAGTTTCTGTACGCCTAACATGCTACCCCATAAGTGCCATACTATCATCTAGTACCTTCTAAGCTAACCTAGCATGTGGAGTGTGGCATAAAGTTTGGTTTGCCTTTAATACAGGATCTTTCTACAGAAATCCCCAGGAAACGAAATCACCATTACTAGAAAGGGGGGGGGGGGGGGGTGGAAATGGGGCGGGAGATGAAACCTTTTGCAATTGTTTGTAACCCTCTTCGACTGAAGCTGCAACATTCTGTATGTTGTAGTCTATCCGATCAATAATTGTTCCCTGTTCAAATGAAGAAATAACGAGTCTGAAGTCTAAACTACTTATCATCGCCATTCGCCAATCATCAACAACTCAATTAATTAGGATTCTTGTACCTGATCAATCACAAGAACTGAAAGATCCTTCATGATCTGTGCAAGCTCATTGACTGATTCGACAACCTTCAAACAAGAAGCAGATAACAAAAGTAAAGTTGAGGCCACGGGTGGGTAACCTTTTTTTTCTTTAAATAAGAGAATATATACATAATTGAATATATAAGTGTAAGTGTATAGCCATTGAACAAATAAAGAACTCACCTGTTCGATTTCTCTCTCCCTTTCTCTAGTGAATGCTTCGCTTTTCTTAAGCTTTGACATCTGAACCTCGGTGAAACCCTGAAAATAAAATCCTAGAATGAATCACATCATCAACAACTTAATTCAAAGAGTTTGCTGGACTTCTTATCATCTTCTAGAATTTCCCATACATTCAATTCAAATCTAACCCAACCTACAGTACATATATGATGGAATATTCCAATAGAACACAAAAGGAAGTATATACACAATAAAGGATAGATTTTATCAAAAATTGTTTTGAAGCACCTTGCTTTTAACCCTGTTGCCCACTAAAGTGGTTTAAAAGTTGACAATGGTTATTTGGTTACATGAATGAACTGTATAAACCCTTATGCAAATCCATGGCTCTATTCTGGATGCGTGGATGCAGGAGCATGTTGTTTTGTTGCTTGGATTAATGTGGTGTGTTGTGACAATGTAAAGCAGTAATTGGAACTCCTTTGATTTTGCCCACATAACAAAGCATATTATCACATTCATATTAAGGTAAAGCAGGTGGTGGAGCAGGGTATGTTTTCCACCTGCTGTCTGATAGGGTAGCAAAATTTGGCAGGTAAGTGGATGCAGGCAGAACACAAAACCTGCTGCAATAAACGCTTTTACTTGAAATGATTTACTTTTTAGGGAAAAAAGTCAAAAACCTGCTGCATCAAGGACCATAGTCGAAAATACCCGTTTAAAGTTGTTTGGTTTAAAATGGAACTGAATGAACCCTGGTTCTCTTAATCAGTCCAGCAGTTCCCAAGTAAATGGACTGGGGATTTTTTTGGGAAATATCGTAAGCCCGTAACATATAGCTTTGCCTCCAAACTCCATCCCCCATTTGCACACTACTTTTTGCATTATGATTATTCAAAGCGTAAAGGTCTGTAAAGCAAAAGCATGACTTCTCTAGACGTGGATCTAGAGATCCTCAGTGCTGTAATATGTTTTAAGAAAGGGATGATAAAGAAGTTTCCATTTTCCACCTCCACCAATTGCTACAAACATCCACCAGCCCACATCCTCAAATGCAATTAAACTCATAAGTTAAGACTAAAAATGCCTAGGGATGAAACAGAATACGAACACCAACCATGCAACCAGAACTATCTTCTTGAGCTAAAATCCTACCCATAATGGCAACTTGACTCAACCGATCCAAGCATGTCAGACTAGGTTCACATTGCCTCCAAACATGTAGGACTAATCACACAAACCAAACACAACCTTTATTGCACGTAATCTCTGCCATTATTCTTTGTGCCTTTTATATTCTCGATTTTCTGTTTACTTATGGATCTGAAGTGAAGCATGTCGGAAAAAACCTTGATTTTCCTAATATAATGTTGAAGTTAATTGCAGAGAAAGAGTGAGCAACACACAGAAAATGATGCAAAATTCACCAGAACTGACATAAGTTACTATAACTTAATAAAGCCAAGTTGTCAGGAGCAAACAGCGTCGCAAAAAAAAAAAAATCAGGTCTGCAGGACGTAGAGACAGAGATAAAGACAAAGCGTACCACGTCCTCAAAGTCATCATCTTCAAGTTGAAATGTCGACTTAGACCCATTAATATTCATTTCTAAATCAACACCATCTTGCCCCTGGAAACGCAACCCATTAAGGCATTAACCAAACATCTTCATTAGAGTGACCTAAGTAGCATAAGTATCTGAACTTCTGAACAGAATAAAAGGTGAACCTCTTTCTGTTGGCGTAGCTGTTTTAAATAAGATGATTGTTTTTTTCGGAACTCCATTGAAAGGTTTTGCAGGTCTGTAGCAAGTGAACGCTGCAGATAACAGTCAAAGGGCATTTTTTCCGTCAACACAAAAAATCACTACACTTGTAACTGTTAATACATAAATAAATAGGGGCCTGTCATCACCTGGACATTCTTTCGGACATTTGAATCCTCTGATGAATCTTTCATGGACAGCTTCTGCAGCCTCTTTTCTGACCTCTTCAGCAAGTCTGTTATCTCATGCGTGAGAACCTCAATGGCTTGCTGGTCCTCTCTACCATCACCAAAGGACGGCATCAAGGCCTTGGCGTGCGCTTTAGCCAGCTCCGCCATTTTCGTCCTCGCCCGCTGCATGTTCGCAGATATCTCTTCAGAAACATCCACCCAGGCTGGGGGGAGCCCGACCGTCACCGCGCCTCTACTGCACCACAGACACCACATGTTAGTGCCCATTATCCATCTAATCCCTGGTATCGAACCGTTGACTTTTACACGCAAGCAGTTAAGATTTACGAATTATGGCCCGCTATTCCACCCCGCTGTGTGTGTTAAGTCACTGATCAACATGCTCGTTTTCTACCTCGGTGCTCAACCTAATATACCAATTCCATTGCCCTCCTTGGCTCGTAATTAGCTAATATACAAGGGTAGATCAGATCAGACTAGCCAATGGGCGAGTCTAGTGATCTCAATTCAACTGCTTCCTCTGTGGTCAACTGGATTGTCAAACATGGTTATCGTGAACGATAGCAGTCGATCTAGCTGAGTAATCCCCATCTCGCAATTCCGCGTCGCATCTACCTAACTAATCCCTAGGCCGGGGCAGATTAGACGAGATGCGGGGGACCTCGACGCGGCGGAGGGGTCGTCGGTGCTGCTGAGCGGAGCGTAGGGGCGGTCGGAGCGCAGCAGCGAGGCCATCTCGATCACCGGCCCGCCGCCTCCGCCTCCTCCTCCGGACGACGACGGCGCGCGGACGTGGCGCAGCGCGTCGCGGTACTTGCGGTAGAGCGGCGTCCTGTTCCGCGTAGCCATGGCGGGCAGGGCGAGCTCGAGAGAGAAGGGGAGAGCGCGTGAGATCTCGACGGCGAGGTGGGAGGAGGAATTGGAGTCGGTACGAGACGACGTGGGACGGTGGGAGCTGGGACTTCACGGCTTCACCACCAAGGAAGGAGGCGACGAAACGGGCCATTGGGCTCTATTTTCGGGCCCAAATCGGACCAGGAAGGTACAACACGAGCCTGAGTTAGGCTGGGCCGACGTAGATTTTCTCGTCCCCAAAAGGCCGCTTCTGACTTCTGAGGTCATTCAAATCTTATGCCCAGTTTGGAATGCCAGTTTTTTCCTCCGATTCCTGCGGAGATCGAGCTGCTTCAATGTGATCCCCACGTTCCAAAGTGATTTTGCTTGACAAGGATATCGTTCAAGTTCTTGAATTTTTTTTTGTTGCGTTGCATTCTGTGTAATCTACCGTATCAGTAGTAGCACATGCTGCAATGTGATGGCTCTCTCTCACCTGCAAATGTGCTACCTCGCTGCAGGTTCTTATGTTTCCACGAGATGCCTTTTTATTTCTCTTTTTTTTTTGGTATGAACAGACAAGAGGAATGCACCTGTTTATATGGAAGTATGTAATACAGCAAGATCTCAGTGTCTCTTGAGTTTTCTGTGGAAAGTTAAACCCACATATTAGACTACGATCTGCAGTCAGGAGAGAACATCGATCTCGCCCCTGCAAAATTTTGAAGAGCACAAATCAAGTGCTAAGGCACAAAAGTTTCAGTTCGCAACTGGAGTATGGCATAAACAGACATGGAAGATCCTCCTAGCTAAGGACACTGAATTGCTTTTAACCAAATCGTTTAGGCAGAGTCAATACACTTGGAATAACAGCAATAGCACACGATGTCACTCATCTCACAGCAGCCAAGCAATCCCAAGTTCCCAACAGAACCACCTCTTGCTTGTAAACTGAACTTAAATTGCGGCTCGATCTTAAGACGAAGACGCGCTGAAGCTGAACAGTCTCGCGCGCGCGGCGCGAAAGCATACATACCAAAATTCACTCTGATAGCAGCAGATTCCTACGGTATCACCCCAAGCTCCGGGAGTGTAAGGCATTGCAGGCTGTAGTAGTGAAGGCAAATGATCAATCAGTACAAGCTAAACCCGAGAGACTGGCTGATGAGGATGCCAAGCCCCATTGATATCGCCACGAGCGAGGCGGCCCATGTCAACTTCTCCGTGATCCTAGGGACCCTCTCCTTAAGCGCCTCCGTGCACGAGCCGATCAGGACGGTGTAGCTCCCCATGGCGACCACGGTTCCGACGAGGAACATGCCAAGGAACGCGGCGCCGGCCACGCGCGAAGGGAGGGCGAGCGCCGGCAGGACCATCATGAGCGCGTCCGGCTGCAGGCCGTGGACGATCCCGGTGGCGAAGGTAGCGAAGGTGATCTTCTTCTTGCCGCCGCCGCCGCCGCTCGGCAGCGCCTCCAGGGGAGGGTGGTCGATCATGCCGCCGTCGCACTCGCCGTTGTCCAGCGCCATGCACGGCGTAGGCACCTCGGTGGCCTCCCTGATCCCGAGGGCGCCGATGACGAGCAGCGTGAGGCCGACGACCCTGGTGCCCCACGTGCGGATGACCTCGATTTGGAGGCGGTCCTTGAGGCTGAGGAAGAGCAGGCCGAAGATCACCTGCCCGGCGTCGTGGCCGCAGCCCCAGAGCGCGCCCACGACGGCGCTCTCCACCCTGGACCTCCCGATGGAGAGCGGGGCCAGCGCGGCGAGGTGGTCCGGGCCGGAGAGAGTGTGCAGGCAGCCAGCTAGGAAGCCCGTCCACGCGCTGCTGAGCAACTCCGACTTGAAGATGCGTGTGCTTGCTTTGGCGGCAGGGTGAAACGATGCTAAGGCAGGCGGTGCCATGGCTGGCTGGATTAACGCCAGAATGAGTGCTGATAGCAGGGTGACGACCGCAGCAGAACTGACCTGTGTATGAGTGTGTAGGAGGGAAACAAACATGTGAGCGCAGATAGCACACACAAGATGCTAAGGCCCCGTTCCAAACGGGCTTCTGGTCACAAAAAGTATGTAATAGGTATGTTCAAAATTTTAAAGTTTGACTATCCATATCTTTTTTAATATTTAAACCGAACACATGAAAATATGTATAGATTTGTCTCGAAAAAACTTTCATAAAAATATAATTTTATTTAGTTTTATAAATCAATCAAAATATAAATTAGTGATTAAAGTTATGTTTTAGGACTATGTTGATGTCTAACATGATATTTTTTTGTGGCTGGAGGGGTATTAAAAGCCAGCTAAGTATTTATTATACGAAAGAGGTAAATTTAATCATCTCTATCATTTGTTCCCACCAAGGGTTCTTGTTTGCCGAGCAAAACTTGACTCTTTTTGGGGGTTGCTTCATACATGATATTGTTCTTCATTCTCCGTCTACTTTCGAACTTTTTTTTTAAAAAAACATCTTGTTTCCATCTTGAAGCGTGGTAAATTGTAGTGGAAAACTAAGACAACATGCACCACAAATGAACGCATAATAACCCATATAGAAGTCCGGTTGCCCATTCCATTGTTCTTCCTGATTGCTCCTATCCTGCTTGGCTAATTCCAGGAAGAAACTCTAGTCCCTAGCCAGCCCAGCTACTTGGCATGCAACAAAAGGCAGCATCTTTTCTTTTCTTTTCACCACAAAATTTCGGTGAGAAAAAAAGCAAATTGAGGCACCACAAGGGGGGTGTTGCCGACTTGCCGGGAGCCAGAGCACGCACGAACCTTTTGAAAGAAGCGGCGGCGGAAGCCGTCCACCGGCGGCTCCTCGGTGGAGGAGACAGCCTCATCCTCCGCCAGCACGGGATTCACCGTGGGGGAGCCGGCAGAGGGCGCGGGAACCGCGAGAGGATGCGGGTGGTGCCTGGGGAGGAGCGTCGACGCGAGAGGCGGCAGCCTGAGCCGGCCGCGGCAGGGCGGGGTGGCGGCGAGGGACGGAGGCGGTTTGCACGCGGAGAGGAGGAGGCAGCGGGGCCTGGAGGAGGCGGAGATGGGCGAGCGCGGGAGGAGCGGCGAAGAGATAAGCCTCTCCATTGCTGCTGCTGCCGCGCTCTCGTCTCGGTGTGGCTGGCTCCCGTAGGACGATGGGCCGGGAGTATGGCCGCGCGGAGCCAATCGCCTCCGTCCATGCGTTTGCCTCGTGATTCGCTCACTCTATGTCTGGTCGGGCCTAGCTGGGCCTTCACAAAAAACAACTGGGCTGAAATGATCCTGTTAGATGAAAGAGCGCAATTTGGGTTGGACCGTTTTTGTAGTGGGCCTATTGTCGGATACCTAGGGAGGGACGTTTCAACTGCTTTTTGCTAATAATTTTTAACTGAATTTAAATAGTAGTTATCAAAAGAAATAGTTTTTAGAAAGAAAAGATGAGCAATAAAAAAATGATGAAGAAATACATATGTATAACAGGAGTAAGAGGAGTGGAGTGCACGATGCACCCGTGACCCCTGACTTATCTCTAGAGTGAGACAGTGGCGAGAGAGAAAAATGAAGAAACCGTTTTAAAAAATTAAGGTGTTCGTATTAATTTGACTTTTTAAAATAGAAGTAGAAAATAATACAAACACTCATAGGCTCTATTGGAATCAGTACGAGCTACCGTCCCCTTTTTTATATCTTTTTTTTATCAAATCTTTAACTAAACATGAGTAAACTGAAATTTATGCATCTATGGTTCTATTCTTTTGCGGTTTTTAAAAGTCGCTTTTGGCTTTTGCTACAGTAACTAACTTTTAAACGGAGTATTTTTTAAGATGAGGTCTACAGATTAATTATAGTACACATAAAAAAACTAATATCTGTACCATAAAAAATCGCAAGCGAGTATCTCTCTTTCTGCAATCTCTATCGCAAACAGCTAAAAAGCCATCAGCCGTAGCCAAAAACCATTAGCTACAGCTAAAAAGAACAGACACTATAATTTCCCTCTACTATTAGGGCATACACCTCGGCGTTTAGGCTCTATTTCAAAATACTGTTTTTTTTCTAAAATGCTGCTGTAGTAGTCAGCTATTAGTTTTTTTTTGATACATTTAATTAAAAAATAATAATTAATATCGTTATATTTTTATAGATAATATAAAGTTAAAAATAAAAACACCATATTAAAAAATAGCCCACAAAGGCCCCCGCCTCTCCTCACCCAGGGGGATGGCTCCTTCACGAGCCGACGGGCCCAGAGGAGTTGGGACTCGGGGAGTGCCGCAGAAGATGACGAGCTCGTCGGTTTCGAGGAGATGCGAGCTGGGGCGGACCGGTGGCGAGGTCCCGTGGCCGGCCGCGGCGGCGGCGGTGCGATACGAGGGGTGGATGGTGCGGTACGGCCGGAGGAAGATCGGGAGGTCTTTCTTCCACGCGCGCTACTTCGTCCTCGACAACAAGCTGCTCGCCTGCTACAAGAAGAAGCCCAAGGACAACATGGTAATTATCGCTCAGCACGTGCTCTCAATTTGTTGTTTGAGTTGCGATCCATCTGCCGCGGAAAGTTGTGTTGCTCTGTTGCAAGAGTCGACGAGTTTTTAGCGGGGATTTCCTCATTTGTGGCACGTTTTGACCGATTGGGTGGAGCGAAGTAGGAGTGCAATCGGATCAGATTCGGATGGATATTGTTCATATCGTATCCTAAATCATATTTTTTTTCCTCGAATTCGGAGTCGGATACGATAAGACCGGATACAAATATAAATTTGGAGTATTCAGAATTTCGGATATGATATCATCGGGAAGGATACACGACGGTTTTGGACCGGAAAACGGATAATATAGGTGGATAATACGTGCATACATAAATGAATATACATCAAGCATATCATTATCACTTCAAACATTCAATTAGCAATAAATTCATCTAGATTACTTAAGTACGATAGCCGATATAATATAAGTTCAATTTAAGCGATAAATTCATATATAAGTTCAAAAACCGATAAATTCATACATAAATTCGAAAACCGATAAATTTATACGCAAGTTCAACATAAGTAGGAGAATTGGTAGCGACTGGTTAGAGTGGTTAGACTCTGAAGTTAGGTTAGGATTTGGGTAAAATCTAGGCCGATTGATGTCAATGATTGTAGAGCGGACGATTGGAGGATTCATTTGGTCGCAGCTCTAGTTACCTTAACTAACTGTCAAGTTCAGGTTGCTAGGAGAGTTTGTTTGTCCGAGCACTCATGTGACGCATAGACTTCAGGATTTTTCTCTGTTATTTTTTGAATTTTGACTGGATTAAGATGCAAGGAACTGGGCCTGGAGCTATTGATTGATTATTTTTAATGCAAGATTGATGCGAGCTAATGCCAATTGTGAACTGTGAAGTTGAGAGATTTTTATTATAAACTGGAAGTCTTTATTGGACGTGGAGGGGAGGCACCTGTGCGTGTGTATGGGAGAGCGGGGGAGGATGGCGGACACACTCTCCTTTTGTATTAGTAGATAGAGATATATTTTAAAAGGCTAATATATTTTGTCTATTGGGGGCACAGTTGATCAACTTAGACAAATCATCTGCAATGGCTGTATTATAAGGATTAGCTGTGTTTTCTGTAGCTTATGCATGAATGTGATGTGTATTCTGATTTTGCACTGTCATTTACTTAAAACCTGAAGTAATTTCTTATTTTCTTGTCCTCATTACTCTTGTTAAACTTTGCAGATGGTTTATGTTCTGTGCATTTACAACAAGAAAGAAAAGGAGAATCAAATCACGGTTTGTTACAACGCTGAGACCTTCAATGCTGTAAGAATTCAGAACCATCCAACTATATGCCATATTTGATCATGTGCTTTTACGTACAATTTTTGTTTCCTAGATATTGTCATTATTGTCCATTTTTAGAACGTAGGCTATTTAGCCCAACTTATATAGAAAGTTGAAAGCCAGAAGAATATTCCAAAGATTGAGGAGAACTGGGGGCTTCAGTTAACCATAACAGACCACAAGCCAAACAACCAACACCCAGAAAGCACCCAACTACTACTGAATGCACTTAGCTATTACAGGCAACAAAACCTAATACTACTAATTATGACCATGAAGTTGTCTTGTTTTAGCCGCTTGACTTCTAATCTTTGCCACCATTTGATCCACCAGTTGATGATCCAATTCCTTCCAGAGCGGCTTCCACTGCTGCAAGAAGAATATCATTTTGTACAAAACATCAACCGGATGATTGGCAAATTTCTTTTCAAACATCATCTTATCTATAACATTGCATAAAAACCAACATAAAGCTGCCAAATCCAACCAGGTTAGCCTACGGAATTTACAACTCCTGCTTACCAGCTCAGAAAATCACCATTGTCTGATGGTGACCACTCCCGTCTGAAAGCTTCACTAATGCTGATCCAAAAAAAACCTTGCCATTGGGCATGGTAACATTATATGATCCATCGACCCCAATTGACCACATAGTTTACACCCCCCTGAACCATGACCTCCTCTCTTGCAAAACTGATCGCCTGCTAGAATTCTGTCATGGAAAACTTGCCAAAGGAAAATCCTAATCTTCTAAGGTATCTTGCATCTCCACAGCTCCTTCATCTATTTATCAATAATACCTCCAAAACACATATGTCGATATAAGGACTTGGTGGCATATTGTCTATTTAATTCCAGCCCCCATCTAATCTCATCTCTTTCTTGATTCAACTGGACATCGTGAAGTCTCAACATAAGCTCCTCCCATTCCTGTAACTCTTTATTTCCAAAAGTTCTTCTACATTCAATTTCCCTCCCATTTCATAAAAAAGATCAGCTACTTTTTGCATCCTTATCAGAACTAATGGCAAAGATACTTGGAAAATGACATTTCAGAGGAGTATCTCCTAGCCAAACATGTGTCCAAATTTTTGTGGACCTGCCATCTTGCACTTCATGGATTGCACCTGCTATTAATGTCCATCATTCATGTGAATACCATGTAAATGCTTCATCACTTCTATCATTCTTTAAACAAATGGGTGCTCATGACATCGAGGAGACCCTAGCCTGGAAAAACAAGATAGAGCTCCTGATTGATCAGGTGTAGTAAGTCCGACAAACTGTAAAAGCATATGACAGTTGTTCCAAACATGAGTAAGGATTAGATATCACCATCATCTTTTTCATTATTTTCTTGTTTGGTCATGGTGTGGAAGTGAATAATGATTATTTGACTAGACTTACTGAAACACAGTCTCCAAGGTTCTTCCATGTACTTCATAGATTTCAAAGCTAAGGGATCTTGAATTCAAGACTCGGATGTCGCAATTAAAAAATTTGAAGCCCATTTCTATTTCCCGTCTTAGACTTGAGATTTCTATTCCATGTCTTAGGCTTGAGAGAGACTACACGTGAGGGAGAGTGTTGAAGTGTAAGTGAATTGTCTGCATTTCCTCGCTAGCTTAAGCATTTGGGTGAATTGGCTGGTGCATATATGTAACTCAATATGGTATCAGAAGAAGTCGACGAGGATGCTCAAGTTGGAGTAGAAGTCGACAAGGAGTGCCATGTGAGGAGCCAGTGGTGAAGTTGTTTGCCGTTGAGTTAGTCATCGAAGTAGGAGTGTCGAAGATGAAGAGTGGCGCCGTTGATGAAGAAGTCATGGGGGTCGCCGTAGACGAAGGTGACATCGATGTAGCGAGAAATTGATGTCGAGATTATCACAATCAAGGAAAGTTGTTGTAGTCGAGGCAGGATAGATCAGCCAATAGTGTTGAGCGAGAAGCAGGAGCAGCAAAAGTGGGAGGTAAAAAAAAGAATCGATGAGAGCATATGCATGCATGATAGCATAAAGAAGGAGCACATATAACATGTATACATGTATGAGGCCAAGAGAGAGAGCGACTTGGCTAGGCTAGTGCTTGTACTCGATTGTTAAGAAGAGAGCAAAAAAGTCGGCGGTGCTGGCACATTAATTCAGTGCGGACGCCAGCGGAGTGCGCATCGGCCGTAGAGACCATAGAGAGATCAGAAAGACGGCTGAGCAGTGCCAGAGAAGAAAGCCTAGCATTGAGACGCGGCAAGATCACATCGGCAGAGAAGAGCAGATGGCAAGAGAATTTTGGTGTGTGGAGCTAATAAAAAACAATAAACAAGAACGGATGTAGATTGGATAGGCTTGTGTTGTGCCGACCCATGGATCACACAGGAGGAATAAAAAGTAGAATGCCCAATATCGGTCATCCAGCAACAAGATTACGGCAACAAAGAAGAAGTGGAAGCAAGAATAACACATCGTGCATGCATCAAGAACGGATGTGAGCATTGGATGATGGCAAGAACTCGATGTCTGGCAGCAATCGAACACCATGGCAAAGGAAGACTTGCAATAACAACAGGTAGGAAAGGCCTGCAATGGAGAAAAGTAAATAAGCATATTTGATCTGCTAATGAAAGGAGAAACTGATGTATTGATCAGAGGAAAAAAACATCTATCTACGATGTTTTGCACAGCCCCCCAGGAGATTAGATCATGGAGATTGAATCATCTCTCCCAGGGCGGTGAACTGCGGAATTTGGTGGTAGCTAGGAACAGACCTAGATGCGAACCTACTTTGATACTATATTGAGTTGTATGCACCAATGAGTTCACTTAAAAGTTTAAGCTGATAAGAAAAAACGGATAATTCATTTATACTTCAACATTAACATACAAGTTTTTCAGGAATTTTGCAATGCACCAATGAACGTGTATTAAGGCACCTAGTGGATAATTAGCCAGAACTCTAGATGAAATCAATGCCAAATTGCGCAGAACTGCAAAATAATTTGTAAATGTTGCATGCCATTGTGATAAACATCAGTGATCTTCATTCTGCAGCAACAGGACACTATGACAGCCTAAAACGGTAAAGCTTTTGCTTCGCTGGACTTTGACATGGATCTTGGAGGCCCGTTTTCGTTCTCTGACCATGACAGTGGGCAAGTGAAGTTTCATATTAAACTTATATAGTTGCATACCTTTCCTTCTGGTTAATTAGCTGGAAATTTTTATTTTATTGTAGACCTGAAGATGAAGAAGAGCCCGGCCCACTTTTGCTTCGCAGGACAACTATAGGAAATTGTAGGAGGTTCTATTACATTATTTTTTTGGTATAAAACTTTATTTATTATTTATATTTGATTTATGGCTATGCCAAAGAACTGAAATATGTCATTTCTTCTGCTAGGCCCTCCTGATTCAGTACGTCACTGGACCAAAGAACCTGATATTGGGCTGTCAAATCAGAATGACACCGATCAAGCTTACTCTAGAAAGAACTGGCGGCTACTTAGATGCCAGAATGGCAAGTTTACAGTTCCTTTACATAGACTATTGATTATTGACCATGCTTGCAGGAAGATAATTTGCATTCAAGCTAAGGGTTCGTTTAAATGGAGTTATACTTAGTCACTTAAGAGTATCCTATTTTTCTCATTGGCAGGCTTGCGCATTTTCGGAGAACTTGTGGAAGTTGACAACCTTGTATGCATATGCTCTTACCCGCATACTGTTGGACCATGATCTAGGCCTCGTGGCAATGTTGTTCCTCACAAGAAACTCACAGGGAATTATTTATACTTGGCCTGGTGTCGGTCGTCGGCGTAGACGTTGCCATCATTATCTAGGTGGGATGGTCCGATAAAACCATCTAGTGATCTTCTGTCCATACTGTTGAATATTTAGATCCTGTTCGTATTGACTTTTAAAATCTATTTTTCTACAGTAAATAAATTTTCTACAGTATCTAGTTTTCAAACAAAACATCTTTTTAATGTGGAGTTTACTAGTCGATTATAGTATATATTGTAGTGATTTCATTTATATCAACTAAAATTACACATGAATGTCTCTCTCTACAAATTATTATTATTATAAACTAAAATCAAAAGTCAATATGAATGGCTCTTAATCCACTGAACTTCATTGGGTCTCAAATCCAGCCCATAAAAGCCCATTACAGGCCCATCTCCACATAAATTCGCTGCCACGAAATCTGCGTTCCACGCCCACACTTGTCGCATCCTTCTCCCCGCACTCCACTTCTCCCAGCGGTAGCCGCCCGTAGGGTTTTGGTTGCTACCCCGATGGCCGCCGTCGCCGCTGCCCGGAGACTCCTCTCCCGCCGCGCATCCTCCTTGTCTGCCTCCGTTCTCCTCCGCCGCGGGCCGGTCGCCCCCGAGCCGCTGCTGCGCCCGGCGGTCTTCGCGGCCACCGCCTCCCGCCTTGGCTTCCTCCGCGGCATGGCGCGGCGGCCGGGCAGCGACGGGTACTCCCCGATGCGGTCCGGGGGCGGAGGGGACCGCGCACCCACGGAGATGGCGCCGCTCTTCCCGGGTTGCGACTACGAGCACTGGCTCATCGTCATGGACAAGCCCGGCGGGGAGGGCGCCACCAAGCAGCAGATGATCGACTGCTACATCCAGACCCTCACCAAGGTCGTCGGAAGGTACAGCTTTACCCGCCGATTCGCCCCTCATTTCGTGTTTAACATCCACGCACGCATGCTTGTTGTGAAGCAGAGTAGTTTAGTTCGGAAAGCTAACTTATTCTCTCTGTTTGTATGTGCTGCAGCGAGGAGGAGGCGAAGAAGAAGATTTACAACGTCTCGTGCGAGCGGTACTTTGGTTTTGGGTGCGAGATCGATGAGGAGACATCCAACAAGCTGGAAGGTTTGTTCTCTTTGTGTGTGTATTACAAAGTGTTCTTGCCCTTTTGTTAAATAAAGAAGAGGAAATGTATCTAATGCGCAGTTTGTTATGTTACAGGGCTTCCTGGTGTTCTCTTTGTGCTCCCGGATTCGTACGTTGATCCTGAGTACAAGGACTATGGAGGTAGCTTTCTTGCCCCACCGCTATAGTTTTCCTTTAGGGAATCAATGGGTTCCTCTTCTCATATCTAGGACTGACATTTACCGGTGCTTTATAGGATTAGTTGTAGCTCATAGAGTGATTCTTTACCGTTGTAAATACCAAATACGATGCCCCATCGTGGCAATGTGATGAAGCCCCTGTAAGCAATGCTTTATTCCCATTGCTTTGTGCGAGAAGCTAGATTCTCTTTTAGCAGTGATGCATCTCTATGGAATGGAACAGTGTATAGAATGTAGATCACTGGGGCTGAGACATTAATTCAACAATGATGTGTCTTCAGGCCCAGCCCTAGCTGTTCTAGTCCATCTTGGCAAAGCTGTGACATCTTACAGGCAATGTCCTGCTTTGAATGCTAATGGACTAATCTCAACTGTCTCTAACGGTTCTGCACCTCAATGAAATGGGGCACAGATCAGTATGGATGAAACATTATTACCAAGTTTGTCATTCACCACAATGGAGTAGAATGATTTCACTATAAGTTAGAATACAAATTTAACTGATTTGAAGGTGTCACTTCTAGCTGTTACAACAGTTTATTGGACTGTTGTGGTAGTTTCCGGCCCACAGTTATTTGTGTACTTCATATGGATTTGTGCCATGCTGTGATCTAGTCCATCTTGGCAAAGCAAGTGTCAATTAGGCAATGTCTTGTTTTGAATGCTAATGGACTTAAAGCAAATCTCTTTATCGGTTCTGCTCTTCAGTACAATGAAGTTGTGGATAGGTGGAGATGAAACATTAACCATGCATTTGCAGCCTTTTCTTTTGCTGTTTAGACTTTAGAGTTTGGATACTTCAAATATTTCAATGCCTCGGATAATTAGCCTACATTGTTGAGATTACACTTGAAAAAATATATATTCATGCCCCCCAATCTATTTTATTTTGCAGCTGAGCTTTTTGTTAATGGGGAGATTGTTCAGAGGCCTCCAGAGAGGCAGAGGAGGGTGGAGCCTGTACCGCAGAGAGCGGCCGATAGGCCTAGGTACAATGATAGGACTCGCTATGCACGGAGGAGGGAGAACCAACGGTGAGGGAGGTGATCAATCAGAGACCGAATATCAAGCCTGGGTGGTTTCAGCTTCCAAGTTAAAAGATAAAACTTCATCTACTGGATGGAACAATCTACCGCGTCTCTAAGTGTTTTGTTTCTGGTGTTACTATTTTCATGTTGGTGATACGATACGCCCCTCTGTAGTTACTAGAGCGAGCAAGCTTGAAAGTACATGGGGCTAGGAAATGCGTACCCTGCAGCCATGTGCACTTGTAAATCATGATTGAATCGCATCTGACGATTGACTTGAACTATTAAGGAATTCATTGCTTGTGCTTTTTAAGATTCCTGAAATCAGTACTGCGGTATCATAATGCTATCACTTGTTCTCGTGCAGTCTTGGCTGCTTCCGAGTATCAAGGAACTGTAACAATTGCTTCCCAATGTTTGTTGTCAAGCCCCAGTTTTAGCTGATTGCAAGTACAACTCGATGATCTTTT
Source organism: Melocanna baccifera (assembly GCA_036346265.1). Lineage (NCBI taxonomy): Eukaryota > Viridiplantae > Streptophyta > Magnoliopsida > Poales > Poaceae > Melocanna > Melocanna baccifera. Next base: position 27,368,022 of record CM070692.1, on the reverse strand, counting down.
CCTGGGAGAAATCCGTGAAATATCCCTTTCCCACGGAGAAACCTTGAGCATCAGCAAGCCGCTGCACTCTGTCCTGCACCTGCTCTGCCTCGACCCTGCCCGGATCAAGCAGGTTGCAGGCGACCTCCGCGACGCCGCCGCCGTGCGCGAGCCCCATCGCCTGCACGGACCTGAGCCCGCCGCCGCGCTCGCTTACCCGGCGAGCGATGCGCTTCACCGCCTCGACGTCGGAGGTGTAGACCGGCACGTTGTAGTTGTCGACCCAGCCGGTTGCTCCGACGACCATCACGCCCTTGGATGTTGACAGCCTCTCGGGGCCGGCGTCGGGGGCGATGGGCAGCGTCTCCGCGTCCAGTGCTCCCCTCCATTGATCCCCTGAAGAGTTGGGCTTGAAGTAGCCGAGCTGTCTCCTAATGGAGGCCAGCGTCCTCCCCTCCCCGTGAGCTGCCCCGTACAGAAACGTGGGCACTGAAGCGCCATTGGAGTGGACACAGTGAGCACCAAGAATCTGAGCAACGTACTGATCCATCGCATGGAATGATTTGGGGAGAAATCAAGAACCTTGAAGCTTGTCTCCGATGTCGGCGGCCACCGCCCTAGCGAGTGCGGCGACGTGGTCGAGGGAGGCCTGGGCCAGAGGGTGGAAGCAGACGTGGTCGACGGCGCCGAGGCGCGGGTGCGTGCCGGCGTGCGAGCCGAAGTCGATGGCCTCGAAGGCGGCGCTGACCATGCCGAACACGGCGCGCTGTAGCGGCGTCAGGGAGGTCGCGGTCTCGGCGGCGAGGGGAGAGACGAGCGTGTAGCCGACCCTGTTGTAGGCGTGGTCGGTGAACCTGTTGACGAGGACGGCGCCGGCACCGGCGGGGCGGGGGTGGAGGCGCGCCGCCCGCTCGATGGCGCGTAGGGCCGACGCGTTCCGGCCCTCGGAGATGTAGAGCTTGCAGCAGGCGAGCATGGGCCTCAGCATATCCTCGTGTTCCCTTCACACCTCCTAGGGCTCTCCCTCTCCCCTCCTGCACCGAGTCTGATCCCAACATTTGCTTTGCTTGTTTGGTACAGGAGGAGAACAAGCGTCCATCATCTCGGCCACACAGTCGAAACCTCTTCCAGGGGCAACGTGGAAAAAAAAACTGTTTGTTGTTTTCTTCATCCCAGGCAGCAGAATGGCAAATTCGCTCAATCATTCAGTTCGGCCATTTTCCTTGACGAACTTTGCATCTGTAAAGCAGACTGTTGGTTCAGGCTAGCACACACTTGTGAGCTTGTCTCAAATGACCCTAAGGTGACTGCAAAATTCCAGAAAGCTCTAAATTGTTGGGGTAGTGAAGCAGAGAGCGCAAAACTGTCCAATGCCAAACCTCAACTAGTGACATGAACAGGCACTGGTACCGTATGTTCATTGTGTCCCTAACACAAAATTATACTATAATACAAGATCCCGCCGCCTGTCTTGCTAGCTAGCATTGCCCCTTGGAGATTACATATCAGGCAGCGTGGTGTAGTATTATTCCACTCCAGCTACAAAATTTGAAACCTATATCTATATGTTGCCATGCGAATTCCACGCAACCAACTATATCTTGCCCCTGCAAATTTCAGGCAGCATCTATTCTACCTCTCGATATATGATAAGCTAAAGCGCTAACGAAATGTGGGTAGCTCCTAAAATAGGCTATCCTGATGCCCCAGCCGCCTTTGTATCCTTCTCGTCTTCACCTTGCTCTTCCTTTGCAAATTCCTCGATCAGCATGCGTTGTCTCTGTGTCAAATTTCTGCAAGAAATGCTATGTAAGATTGACCTGTAACAGCACAGGGGTGTAGTAATGTTTGAAGGGAACTTACACAGGGATGTTGACATTGAAATGGACATACTGATCACCATAGAACGATGAGTTTCTTGTCTTGATTCCTGCAGGATACGGTAAACGTTTAGGACAACACAAAAGGAAATCAATCCGTTGTCACAAGTTCCTAAGAGCCATGACAGCACTAGTTTTTGATATGATCATTGGCTGAAAGCATGGGGTTCCTACATACATTATTTCTGTAGCAGTTGAAATTGAGAATTCATCTAAATGCCAGTTAAAATGAAATCACAACATTTTGATTCCGCAGGCTTATTCTTACTGCATGAACTAAAATAGAATGGCAAATGGTGTTAGGCGATGGTCAAAATTTTCACCACAAAAGAAGAAATACTGGTAGCACATTTTGTTCCCTTTGTTGCTTATTCATTCATTTGCTGTTTCACTTGAGGACCTAAATATTTCGTTTTGTGGATGCCTACTGGGGCTTATTATTCTGAAAAGGTTTCTAGCAAACATGAGAAACACATATTACAGCATGTAAGCATTAAGTATTAGTGTACTACATATGTCACCATGTGCACATTAAATAGAAAATATGAACCATGAGAAGAAGATAAACAGTGTAGTATAACTTACCTTTTCCTCTCAGAACAACCTTTTGACCAGGTTGAGTACCAGGCTTCACCTGTGATAACAAGGCAAATGAGACCAATGGAGAATTTCCCACTTGATTAAGTAAAAGTTTGCCCAATGAAAGCAAACTAATTTTGGACCTACCTTTAGAACAACATCTCCCGTGAGAGTTGGAACTTGAACAGTCCCTCCCAAAATTGCCTATAAATCATGGATGAAATTAGTCCAAATCTGAATCATGCATGAAATTAGTCCAAATCTGAATACTGGTACATTAACTGTGTCATGACAAATAAAAAAGTCAAAGGGCGCAGGCATAGGAACAGGCCTCAAATTACCTGAGTCACATTCAGCACAGCATCTACATGAATATCACCCCTCTCTCTTCGGAATACAGGATCCTCACGAACCTGGAAAAAGAATAGCAGTATGAAGGTCAACTGATTATCTCCATTCATTGGTCATTAGTAGAACTACTAAATGGGGGAGAAGACTTAACCTTGACGGTTACATACAGATCACCAGGACGATTACCCTCTGGATCTGCTCCACCTGATTTAGCCACTTTTATAATATCATTGTCATCAGTACCTGCACGAACAAAATAATGTTCAAGGACATTTAGTAACACAGAACAAGATCATCTGGGTACAAGTAAAGTTAATGTCAACTTGAAACCTACCAGGCACTATATCGAGCCGGACTGTCTTTGTTCCTGGCACAATTTTCTTTCCTTTGCAAGACTTGCAGAATTCCTAATAAACATAATAACATTAAACATTGTAATCACCAGCTGTAATTAATTAGAAGCTAGACACTGTACAGAAAGCATATAGTGGACATGCATAACTTCAAAGCTCAAACACATATCCTATTTCATATAGAACAAGAGAGCTCAAAAAATGTATCCCTTGGATTTTTGGCTGATTCAATTCACATATCTAGTATCAGAACAACTGGCCTTAGATGCAGTCAGCAACTACCTAGATCCCAAGTGATAAGATCATTTATGAATACTACGATCACAAATGGCAAGACTAAAGGGTTCATAACCATCAGCCTTTCATGTCATGTACTAGCAATGTATGGTAGTCAAATTTGGATATACACAACCCTATATCATACAGTAATTCTGGTCACCTGGATGGAAGTAATGTAGATATTTGTTCAAATTAAGAAACTTTAAATAGTTTCAAGGATGTAAACTTCAAATAGTTAGCCTTCATGATGATTTATTGAAGGCTTGATACAATAACTGTGCTACGCCAAACAGGTAATTTTATCCCAACTGAAAGTTACTATTACAAAGAGATACCCTACCTTTACAGTCTTCCCAGAACCACCACACTGTGTGCATGTTGATTGCATCCTGAAGAGACCAGTTTGCATGAAGATCTGTCAACATTAGAGAGAACAAAGACAAATAAGCGCACTAATAATACTTGAATGAATATATCCCATAATAGATAGCAACGTGCTGGAGGAAGAACTAACAAATCCTGAACCCCTGCAAGCCAGACAAGTTTCGGGTTTGGTTCCAGGAGGCACACCAGCTCCATCTGAAAAAAAAATCCTATCAGAAAAAAAATTCAAAGACATCATTGCTTCAAAAATGTAGTTAGTAACTATTAAGTGCATCTACATACTGCAGGTTTCACATGTTACAAAAGTCTGAACATTGATCGTTTTGGTGCATCCTTGAACTGCTTCCATAAATGATAATTCAAGTGCAACCTAGAAAATGGAATACATGAAATTCCCATTCACAGAGTAGAACTATAATGGGCAAAGAATATGGGTGTAGAAATAACCTTAACATCATGTCCACTAACTTCTCTATCTCTGAAGATTTTGCTAAAGAACTTCATAACAAACAGCGACAACAAAAGTAAAATTAGTTCTGTTAGATTCATAAGAAAACTGAAATATACGAACCAACAAAAAATTTATCTGTTCAACCAACAAAAATTAATCAGTTCAGTATCAATGAAAACAAGAATGAAGAAATATAAAAGCCAAGGAGTATTATCTGTTTGGCATACTGCAAAATAATGCGATGAAAGAAAGAAAAAAATCATTTGTGAAAATAAGAGGTTGTGCATGGCGCTTTAGGAAAGCATCTAACTATATCATATACACAACAATAACAACAACAACAAAGTCTTTTGTCCCAAACAAAGAAGGGTAAGTTAGGAATGATACCTCCTCAAGGTCAAAGAAACGAGAACCATGAAAACCTAAAACTAAAACCTTAAGCTCTACATCCTGCCATCTGAACCAAGAGCCTAAAACACCGCACTAAACCTTTTTCTTATGTCATGATTCTGGTATATGGATCGCTAACTTCTATATGCTCCTATCCAAAGCCAACTCTTCGCATACATTTCAATCCTTTAAGTTACTTTTAACTACTTCCTCCCTCGTCAGACTTGGTCGACATTTGCCTCTTTTTAGGTTTTTAGTATGTTTTAAAATTCCATTATATACCGATGCCTCGGAAGGCCTCCGTTATAGATATCCAAACCATTTCAAGCGATGCTGGACAAGCTTCTCTTCAATTAATACTACCCCACCCTATCAGGTACATCATTGCGGATTCGAACATATATCATCACATATAGCTATATCATATATAATTGACGAGCATATATCATATATAATTAAAAAATAATATAGTACCCATGTCAAATTGGTCATCATAAAAAAAATCAAGCATACAAGAAGACAAAAATAGGGGTATGTAATGCCTAATGATTGACGAACACAAGTTTGTGCTTTGCTCAAAACAGTTCCATAAATAGAAACTGCAGAGATGAAATGATTTTCCAAAGACCACAACAACCTTTTCTGTATCGTCAATGATATGTCATTATGCTAAAAATTTGAAAGAAGCAAAACTACCAAATTAAAATCTGAAGACAATAGACTAGTATAAATAATTCCAAAAGAGATGGCGTACGTCATTCATTCCGCCGCCGCCGCCACCACCGAAAATATCCTCAAAAGGATTGCCAAAACCGCCCTCGAATGGACCACCGGGTCCACCTCCTCCAGCAGAAGCTTTCTCATACTGATCGGGGCCAACCTGTAAAAATCGGGCCAAGGAGAAATAAATGTTAATTCCATGATGGTCTGAGATTCTGGGCAAGCTTGCTTTAAAAGTTTCTAAGATATGTTAATGACCCTGGTGTATAGTATGGATAAGCAACAATCAAACTATGTTGGGGTAAGGGGAATTAAATACAATAATACATAATGTTTCAAATTTTCAGTTGTTTGCAACTCATGAGCATATAGGTAACAGCCTAACAGGCATTCACAGTAAAAATTATAATAATTAAATAGGTCGAATTGTTACCTGATCATAGAGCGATCTTTTTTGCTCATCCTTCAAAGTCTACAGAGAACAGGGAAAAAGTATGTCTCAGTACTGTTCCAGGCTATACATATATACCTTTAAGTAAGGATTCCACGCTGAAAAAAAATCAAGTACCTCATAAGCTCGCTGAACCTCTTGAAACTTCCTTTCTGCATCAGCATCACCTTTATTTGTATCTGGATGAAGCTTCTTTGCAAGCTTTTATGAGAAAACAAAAGAAAAAAGATAGGATGCTAAGGTAAACTTCATACCAGGGAAAAGAAGGATTGTCTTATAATCTAGAGAAAATTAAATATTAGCATATGCTACCCTGGTAATACCAATGCTACAGAAATGACACATATAACTGATGATTAGTGTGTAATTAAGCATCGAGGAGGCTTTATTTCCTCCACAGCAGTGTATCAAAACATCCGAAGGCCCTTTACTTATACTACCTTATACATTCTTTAAGAGTCCATGTAACATTTTTCAGAAACAGTTTCGGAATTGGCCGACATACAGAAATGTGTAAATAGTAACAACTTATAGACAACATTACTACTGAAAATGGGTGAGGATGATGTGATTTCTAAGCATGGAACTTATGATGCATATGTTAGACATTTAGCACATAATGCTTGTGCATTTGGAACTTCAAACATTTATGGACTAAAATGACTAACCAAAGGCAAACCATTTTGTTCAATCCTAAATTGTAAGATTCTAAGTTACAAAACTATAACTACGATGTACAACTTAGATGCAGTACATAACTTACACCCTAAGCATGACAATAGCTGCGTTCGGCAAGAAGCACATCCAATTCCCTAAAATTGCTAGGTTCAATTCGAGCCGACCATACCGCATAATACGCTTTCTTGATCTCCCCCTGGCTCGCGTTCTTGCTCACGCCGAGCACATCGTAGTAATCCCTAGCCGCCACCGGCCTGGTCCCTGCGCAAACACGCATCAAACAGAACCACACGACTCAGCCAAGCTCACCAAATCAGAAACGAACGAAACAAACAACCCTTTCCCTTCCCCCCTACTCCTCACCGTGGAAGAACCTGCTACTATTCGGTGAGGAAAACGGCGACCTCCAGGAGGGAGCCACGTCGTTCCACCTCGCTGCACGCAAGCAACCAAAGATCAATCACGGGAAGCACGAAGCAGCCAGCTAGACCCCAAGAAATCGGGAGACCCAGTAGGGGGGCTCACCTCTGTGGGCGCGCGAGGGGTGGAAGGTGGTGGAATATGACGGAGAGGTGGAGGAGAGGGAGCGGCGGGCGAGGAGGAGCGCGAGGCGAGCGCCGCCGGGGAACCGCATGGTGAGGTCGTGTGGCCTCGCCGTCGCCTCGCGTTCTTGCGGGTTAAGAAGAAGAGTGCGCTAGGAGGGCAAGGAACGTTCTGGAATGCGCTGCTCTTCTCGAGCAGTGAGACGGCCCGGGTCCCATTTTCTCTTTCTTAGAATACGGCCCATTCGGCCTAGAAACAGTTGCTCCCCGGGCCTTTTGAATTTGGAGCTCAAATCCTAGCCCAGTCATCGCATCCATGTGCCCCGCTCACTTCCGCTGTGAGCGGTGACAATGGGCGACAGGTTTACTGTGCATTTTTTAAAGGTATTTTTATGTTTTATTTTTTTCGTATTCTTTTGTATTATCTATGATAAATTAGCATATTATTTTATTTTTTTAATTTAATTATGTTCAATAAATCAATTCAGCTACAGTAAAAATAAGCCTGCTATATTAAAATTTCAGATAAAAACCAGAAATCATCGCTATTCCGAACGTCCCTTGAAGTTTCGCATAAATTTATCGGTAAACGTTTCGCAGAAATCGATGGATTAATTTGGCCACTTTAAATTGTTCGAATTCGTGAGCTAGCCTACCTGGTCCCCGTCGATTATGCGCTAACTACTAATTGGATTGGTTTAATTTGCTTTACTCGAATCCCTGCAACGCTAGCTGTGCTCATGCAAACTGGAGCACGCGAGCGACATCAATCGCAGTGCAGAGCAGCTTTGTTCTTTTGGAAGAACTTCCGAGCGAGAGCTGCGGCGATCGGGACAATTTCCTCCTTGGGCTGGCCTGGCCTGGCCTGAAGGGATTCATTCCTTAAGGATGTTTACTGGGCTGAAGTAGGCCATGGTAGGTAAGTTTTTGGGCCAGCACTTCCATCTCGCTTAGGAGATAAGACAGAGATCATAAATATATTAAGTATTTTACTTCTTTTGTTTTCGTCTCGTATATATATATCTCTCTCACTTTTTCTGTTGCTCAGTCACTTCTTCTAAAGTCACTTGTATTTATTTTCAATCAAAAGTTAATTAAAAATAATTAGCCGCAATTAACATAAATAGGCCCTGTGTACAAGTTAATGGTCATATAGAATTAGTAAAAAAATACACGGAAGAGACCAGAAGGCACGTAAGCCGGGTTCCCACGACAGACAAATTCGCTATGAAAATTTTCCCATGCAATTTACTTTTCGCCACATTTTGCTTTGTTAACGGATACTAGTCCCTGGTGTCCTGCGACCAATCTACACCCTTACGTACTTGGGCTGAAATTTCATTGGGATGAATTGTCACGAACCGTTCCAACCGGGCCCGTTTAGTTTAGGGAATTGAAATGGATGCATGGAATTGCGGCTTCGATTCAAATCCAAGTTGAATTGGAATTGGTTTATAGATTCAATTCTAGTGCTTGGGTGGCACGTGAAATTTCAGAGTAGAATTATAATAACCAAATTCAAATGGTGTTTGGTTGCCAGTGTGAGGAGTCCAAATGGGCTGGAGGAGGTATCAAGCATGCACGAGTCGTCCAGAGTTGAGGCGCAGGGTAGTGGCGGCCAAACTGGGCCTTGGCTCCCCATTCCATTTTGATAGCTGTTTTGTATTAACATAGGATGCCAAATGTTACATATTAATTTCACTAGTTTAGTTCAATTGGCATCACTAATTTTTAAATTCAGAGTATAGTCTCTAGACTACGATGATTCATCACCATTAGTTAATTTCATGCCACGCTCCCATCACCATTAGTCAGTTTCTAGACGGCAAGTGGACGACGGTGCGACATGCGAAAGGCCGTAGGTCTGGAGCAGGGAGCGATGGGGGTCGAGGAGGATGAAGGGGAAATTGCCGACGGTGGTTGGGAGCTCACCGACGGCGTGTGGGCCCTCGCCGGTGCATCACGGTCATTGATCAGGCTGCAACGGTCGCGGGAAGCTCGCCACCGTCGGCCCAGAGGAGCTCACCAGCGGTGGTGGTGACCGGAGTCTGAGAAGAGGAGGGGGATGGAGAAGAGCAATGGAGGAACGTTAAGACTTTTGGTGAGATTCGATATGTATGTTTTAGTTCCAATTGATCCACATGGGAGGTCTGAATTGTTGGAGCCTTGATGTTTTAGTTATCCCTCAATTCAGCTAGAAATTCCATTTCTAAAGGACGTCCAAACAACATATATTCAGAAGATCCGCTTCCGGGACCAATTCCGAGAACCAAACAGGGCGGTTTTTATGCAAATGTATTGCAAATTATAATTCACATGGCCTGAAGTCAATACATGAGCATTGCATCCAGCGCCCGCGATGCCCACATCCATCGTCACTCGTACAAGACTGCTTTTATTCATACTGGGAAGTACAGATGCACACAAAGCCTTTGCGTGTTCTTGAAAGAAAAGAAAAAATAACCAAAATAAACAAACTCATACTCATGCGGTACAACATGATCAAACTCAAACAAACTTTTGCGTGTTCTATGTCAAGCCGTGCAATTGACCGGCAAATAATTGGTGCCACTGCGTGCATGACCTTCCCTGGTGAAATTCACCGACGGGCAGGAGACGACGATGTTGTACGGTCGCGTGCCCGCATGCCCGTACCTGAACCGCACCTTGGCTTTGATCACCACCTCCGGGTACCGATCGTCGTCGCTGCTGTTGTTTCTGTTCTTCTGGCTCTCCTGCGGCGGCGGCGGCGGCAGGTTGGTCTTCTCGTCCACGGTTATCTTGGCGAACACGCCGTACTTGGTCGTGTTCCGCGGCTGCTGCCAAGACGGGTAAGCGCTCGTGTTGACGGACGCCGGGAGCCACAACGTCTTGGTGACCCATACCTCGGCTTGCATCTCACCGTAATGCACCTGGGTGAGCCGGCTGGTGTTGTTGGCCACGATGGTGAAGCTGAAGTGGTCGAGGCTACCCCGATCACGACCAACGGTCGCGTCGGTGAGGTAGAAGTAGACATGCGCGGGGCAGAGGAGGACGGAGACGACGGAGACGACGGAGATGACGGCGAGGGTTCCGGCCAGAGCCGCAAGGATGTACTGCTTGCTGCTCCATGATCTGCAGCTACGCCGGGGAGCAGGGGCAAGACTGATCGCCATGGGAATATGTAGTATATGTTATATTGCTAATTAACGCATGGATCGACCACAACTATATATAAACGCGCGCGAAAAAAATCAAAGATTCGCATGAGAGATCGAGGACGCACTGTACGCCGCCGGGAGCATGCGTAGTAGTGAAAATCAAAGGGAAAAAGGCGTATTTAAAGCTCCCAATTAAAGCAAAAATTCATTTCATTTGCAGGCCTTTTTCTTTTTGAGATTTCATCTGGAGGCCAATATAAGAATGCCATCAAGATTCGATTTCATAGGTAGTAATTAACATGCGACATTAGCCCCAGTCTCTTTGCCTCCCTGTCTGTTTCTCACTCACTCTTCTTAGAGCTGAAGCAAAGCACTTAAGCACCCTTATTTGTTACTCCTCTCCGGCTTTTTAATTGGCTGCTTCTCGCTAACGAGAACGTATTCGCCGCATGCACGCTTCGGGTACTCCCGTGCATCTCTCTTCAAAATACTGGCAAATCTAAGTCCCGCCATATATTTTAGAGTTGCTAAGAAAAAAAAAGAGATAGCTAGAAACTCTTACAAAAAAACATATATTCCTTATCCCGTGTGTCCTTATTATAGTTAACAAACTAGAATCATAGGATAAAAATAGAGAATCGTACAAGACAAAGATACTAATTGTAGAATTCTAGATGGTAGAAAAACGAAATCAATGATGGCCTCGCTAACATTCTCTGTTATACTAAATAATATCAAAATAGTATAAATAAAATAATTTTTAATAAACAAACATTAAAATTAAATTTATTTGAAAAAAGTTCAAAAAATCTGAAATTTGAATTATATCACGTGTTCTGCAACTATGACTATGTTCTTTTGGGTTTCGGCAGATGGCTTTTGGCTACAACTAATAAGTTTGATGAATAACATCGGCTGATAAAAGCCAAAAAGAATAGGGCCTATATGTTATCTACATATAGTACTTTTCTATCATTTAAACATTCTTTAAAAATGATGCCCGTGTTAGCTATACAAACAACAAAATCACACACATATGTATAGCCAAACCATTGAAACATGGTTTAAAAATGATACCTGTACAAGTGCATGGGTCACACTTTGATAGCACCTTGAAATAAAATCGATCTATCATTTTACAAAAACTCAAATCTAAATTATTTCTATACATTGAGAAACAAAATAGAGCCGGCACGTGGAAATAATATATATTTTGGAACGGATGCAATATTTGTATACTCCACTTTGGATGAATAATCCGCCTGTCACCCTCCTTGGCCTCTCGCGCGCGTGTATAAATGAGATCGTGGATCGATGCGGGTGGTAGTCTTCATGTATAGCAAGCATGGCAGGCGACGGCGGCGAGAACACAGGGGTGCCATGCCTTGCCGTGGTGCGCTACGTGTTGGCCACCGTGGTGGGCGCGGTCGCCTTCTCGGTGGTCGTCATGGTGATCACAGTGGTGCGCCGCCCCGCGGACATCCAACTGTCCGTCAACTACGGCTACATCGTCGCGCGAGGGCTAGAGGCGCCGGAGGACAACGCCGACCACGGCCGCCGCAGGTTATTGTCAACCAGCAATAATACTGCCCATAACCAGAACGATACTACTCTTCGTGTCGTCTTCACCGCCAGAAACCCCAGCGGCCGCGGCGACGTCACTTGCAGCAGCATCACCGTCGGCCTGCTCGACGTCATGGAGTCGTCGTCCTCCACACCGGGCGTGGAGACCATCATCCAATTTCACGTTGATCGCTTCGCCTTGCCAAAGGAGTCGACGCACTTACAGCGGAATACGGTACCGATCGAGGACGCGGATCAGCGGCGCTACATATCGGAACGGTACAGCAGTGTGATGATATTCAAGGTCGCGGTGATGGTGAACATGTATGCTGCGCCCCATAACAAAAAGAGACATGGTTCAAGCTATACTTTCTATTGCTGGCCCATCACCATAGGCTCCGGCTACAGCGGTCTGGACAGAACCAGCGATGTACAATGCTACAAGATGCCTAATCGAGATATCCCCCAACTCCGCCAGTTTCCGGCGCTGGCGCCGGCGCCGGCGCCAGCGCCAGCGCCGACGTAGCTAGCTACTTCATGCAAGATGTTGACCAGTATTGTACTCTTTATTAAATTCAACTTGTGTGATTTATTTTCTCTTTGTTTCCCCCTTGGTTGATTTGCTTCAAGGCCGCATGCATGTGTCCGTGTTCCCGTGCCAAAAAAAAAAAAAAGAAAGAAAGAAAGAAAAAAAAAAAAAAAGAGTAGTGTCTAGGGAGCACTCAAGTGTATTTTGAGTTAGGAGCACTCAGATTTTTGATCCAACACACTAGATTAGAAGCACTCATATTATTTTGAAGGGGGTATGAGAGATTCGTTGGACAGAGATCTAATTTCCCAGATCTGTGTTTTAGGGAATATGAGGATTTCGTTAGATGAAGATCTACCGTTCAAAAAATCTAAGTATTTTTAACCTTAAAAAAATACTCAAATGTTATTTAGCACTTCTAAAAAAAGATACTGTATATCTGGCCAAAAGGTTGCAGAGTCATGTAATTTGCACGGAATTCGCCGCACAATATTTCATCGGTGCTTGCTTTGATGGCTTTGTTAAGTTGTGTAACTTGGTAAATACATAGGTGTGTTGGACTTTAATGTAAAGAGAGAAGTACGTAGGCAATCTTTATTATCTTTTGTTATCCTTAAGTCAATGGCTACTAACTTATGAGTGATATGTCTTAAATGATATTCCATACGTGAGGATGCCCCTGTTTTTGGTGCATCATAGGTGTTGAATCTGGATGCTTACGATGAATTGTTTTGACTAAGACATGCAAAACACAATTAGCTTCACTGTTGCAACCTCCAAGTTCTAGGCTTCGGCTCCGCTCGTTTTAGCTTTTTTTAGTTTCAGCTTCTAGTTTTAGCTTTTTTTCACTATTCAGTAATTCATCTTTTTCTGAATTTTTTTAAGATTTTTTAGATTTTTTTGTATTTTTCTTTTTTTCCCTGTATTCCTTTGCATTGTCCGTGATGGGCTAACATATTTTTTCTATTTTTTAAATTTAATTATGCCCAAAAAACCAAATCAGTTACAGTAAAAAAAACTAGCTACAGTGAAATTTCAGCTAAAAGCCAGAAAGCCATCGCTAAAACGAGCGCCTACATAATAGGGTGCCTCTATATGAGGGCGTTCGTTTTAGCGATGGTTTCTGACTTTATCTCATACTCTATATAATGGGGTGCCTCCATATGGGGGCGTTCGTTTTAGCGATGGTTTCTGGTTTTTGGCTGAAATTTCACTGTAACTAGCTTTTTTTACTGTAGATGATTTGGCTTTTTGGGTATAATTAATTTTTAAAAAATGTAAAAATAGAAAAAAAAACATGTTAACCTATTAAGGACAATACAAAGGAACACGGGGAAAAAAAATTTCAAAAAAAATCCTAAAATATCTAAAAAAATTCAAAAAAAGATGAAATACTGAATAGTGAAAAAAAGCAGAAGCTAGAAGCTGAAGTCGAAAAAAAGCCGAAACGAGTGAGACCAAAATTTATAGACAGTTAATATTATACTATTGTGCATATCTTATGAAGCAGTTCCTGTAGACTCATCTGATATGCTGACACATGTACGTGGGACACATCTGGGAAGCTTACACGTGTTTAGGTGATCCAAAAGGAAGCCCACGCCATCCACTGCTGGCTCTTAGTTGATGTACAATTAAAAGAACATTACCAAAGACGATTTTAATTAGGGATGTTGCATGATCTCTTTTGTTAAAGAAAAAGAGTAGAAAAGGACTAAAATTATGAGTTGTGATCAAATGGTCCATCGTTTCGCATACATTAGATCAGCAGTGTGGTTTTCTTTGCATCGATGATCTAAAGCACTTACAGGCTTTTAAAAACTTGTTGGCTACCAAAGTACCACGTGGCTGTCAGAGCTAGCCAAATGAAGGTAAGTATCATATGCTAATTGTGCTAAACAAGTAGTACGTATACTATGTGATTGCACTGCACGCAGAGAGCATTTGAGTATTTTTTTTAGGATTGATTGTACTTAGATTTTTTTTAAGCGTTGGATCTTCATCCAACACTTCAGACTTGGAGCACTCATATTTTTTTTGGAGGAGGGTACAGAGGATCCGTTGGATAGAGATCCAATACCCTAGATTCATTTTTTGGAGGAAAGAGGGTGGAGAGGATTCGTTGAATGGAAATCCAACGCTTCAAAATCTGAGTGCTACCAACTCTAAAAACACTCAAGTCCTCCCTAACTTCTCCAGCCTTAATTAGTGTCTTCGGTTTTTAAAGTGCTGCGCAAGCGACAAGCAAATTCCTAAGGGCACTTGTTGGCGGGGGCCCTGAGTAGTTGTGGCAAAAAAGCTTGTGTTTCGTGAGCTGGCTCGTTCATGGTATTTACTAGCCAAGCTGAGCCTAGGTTTGAGCTCGGTTCCATAATGAGCCGAGCTCAAGTCTTCTTGCGAGCCGCTCGCAGGCTCAGCCGTCCCAATGGGTACAAGCGTACAGGCCACGCCTCTCCGGCCTAGTCCAAGCGATCCATCCACTAATCCACCCCTACGAACACTACACCACCACATTCATTCAAGCTCATTCAGTCGTTCTCATCCGATACAAATATGTTCCCCTTTTCTCAACCCTGGAGAGAGGCGGCACGACGGCATTGCACCACATAGCTGAGCCGCCGTAGTGCCGCACCTCCCCGTCGCCATCCGCCTTTGCCCCCTTCCCATCGTCTACCCCGTACGCGTAGGCCTCCTCCTCCTCGTTGTCCCTGTTGTCGTCATCGTCCGCATCAGCCTCTCATCGACATCTGATAGATGGAGCGGCATGCACAAGACAACATGGAGTCGAAGAACCACGGAGGGAGGAGGTCCTCCGCCTTTAGCTCCGGCTCCACATCGATCTCAACCACTAGGAAAGGGGATTGCTTACTCTCAGCCATGTTTTCGCTTATGCTTACTTCTCGAGATCCAGAGTTTTTCGAGAAAAGGTCCCATCCTTCAATATCACGATTGGGTCAACTAGACCGGATCATAAGTGAAATAGTTTTAACGGGTTGACTAGATCAGGCCCGATCATGAGCCACCTCGTTAACCCCTATCCACGGCCACCTTACAATGGCAAAGCAACTCCGACTCCGATAGCCTCGGTAAAGCACTTCCCTTGCCTATCTGTTGTTGCTTGAGCTATATACGAGGTGCTTCTTGCTGGGATTTTAGTCTGTTAATCTCCTAGGAGAACTCTATTTATTTTAGGAAATCACTGGGTAGTTACTTTTTTTGGGTGGTCTTTGATCCCTCCACTAACACACACACCCCTTGATATTGGGAAATTAATTGTTACCTGTGCCTGATGTGACTGTGGTGACTTGCCTAGTTAGTTTTCAAAACAAAACACCTATATGAATTTGCATTTGCCACAGTATGACAACCTGTTAGTTTATTTCTGGCTTTTCATATAGCTATTTCTCATATACAGTGCTAGATTGTCCAATTGCCACAACCTGCTTCCTTTTATACAATGAAAAATATGTTAGTACCATTTTTTCTTAAGAAAAATAGCTTGCCATTGTGATTATCTGTGCACAAAATCTGTAACAGAATCACTTAAGGTGAATTCCAAATTTGGTCTTAGCCATCTTATTCAAAGCTAACTGAAAGTGGGCAAAAGAATTGTAGCGGTAAGACATACCTGAATTCTAGATATCCTATCCAACTGTCATCAAGCAAAGAATGCTACCCAATGTCATGTCAATCTAGTTTATCCTATTCCCTTAAATCTCATCATCTGGACAAGTATCCACATTCTCCACATTCACTGGTTGTGTCCAATCTGTTGTTACTTGAGCTACAAGATCTGATGCTGTCAATAAGTAAGTTTGGCATGTTTTAAGGGGTTAAGAGCAACAATATTTTAGTATAGTTAGTTGTGCTCTACGCGGAGTAAATACATTCTCTATTATTTTTCAAATAGAGGATTTTTTGTTCGTTGGTCTCGTTACCTCTTTTATCAACTATTAGTTGGAAGTACCACAGTTGGTACTGACTTATTTTGTACATAACATGGACTAATGATAGCTGTATAATTGCATTGCATATTTTATATACAACGGGACAGGTCCGATTTTTTTAACCAAGCCGAGCCAAGTTGAGGCACTTCTCTAATGAGCTTTCAAGAGTTGGCTCGACAACCTCCCCTAGCCGTGAGCCTGAAGTACATATGCAATATAGAAAAAAGAAGGGGCACCGTGAACCTGGACTGGTCTGACGATTGCAATGGAAAAGCTCGGAACCGGAGACTTTGCCGGGCCGAGTACACTCATAGAAGTAGAGATCGATGTAATTAACCCGAAAAGCAAATTATATTAGTGCTCGTTATAATCGTTAAAGTGATTTTCTATGCAAACAAACATAGAAAGCCTTTCTTGCCGGGCCGAGTATACTCGTAGAAGTAGAGATGTAATTAACCCGAGTACACTGAGATGTAATTAGTGTCTTCGGTTTTTAAGGCGCTGCGCGAGCGAAAAGCAAATTCCCAGGGCACCTGCCGGCCGGGGGCCTGAGCCCCAAGTACATATGCAATAGAAAAAAAGAAGAAGAAGAGGCATTGTATTGGGAGCATAATTACAAGGCATTGTCTACATAACATTCGATTATTTTTAGCATCAAATTAGTCAGATTGTAAGAATATTGGATAGAATTCAACAACCTAGATTCGGAACATTT
The DNA here is from genome assembly GCA_036346265.1 of Melocanna baccifera. NCBI lineage: Eukaryota > Viridiplantae > Streptophyta > Magnoliopsida > Poales > Poaceae > Melocanna > Melocanna baccifera. The sequence continues at coordinate 27,351,091 of CM070692.1, read as the reverse complement.
TTTTTTTGGAGAGGAGTGTATGGAGGGATTTGAGTAGACATTAAATCTCCATCCAACGATTCTAATATCTGACTAATTTTACCTTTAAAAATAATTAAATGTTGTATAGCATTTTCCTATTTATAAAACTGGAATCGGAAAAATCCGGACCCAAAGGCTTTGGTAGGCCGAACACACTCAATGAACTAAGATGTAATTGACCCAAAAACACCTGGCCGATCCGGACGGTTTTCCATGATCTCTTTTGTTAAAGAAAAGATTAGTGATCCAACGATGGATCGCGCCATATATAGATCATATCAGCATCTTTGCATCGGTGATCTAAAGCACTTGTAGGCTTTAAAGAACTTGTTAGCTACCAATTCAAAGCACCACGCGGCCGGCAAAGCTAGACGAATAATGAAGGTAAGTATCATATGCTAATTGTAGTATCAATGCAATCAGTGAATCGCGATCATCAAGTGACATGGAGTAGTTACAAATCCTACATCGCTGCATACAATCCTTTCAATAGAAGAATTTGCTTGTTCCGTATAAATTTGAACTAATAATTTAAGCAGAGATGAACGCAATACAAAATATATATCGAAGGAATTAATAACTATCAAGTTGTTGTCAAAGTTTGTTCATGGACTTAGGGCTATGCAACAATACAAATTATTTATTTGTCTATAATAATTGTCCTTTAAAACAGTCGCGCGTAGTTACAGTTTTACTCCTATTGTAACAATATTTCTTCATGCTACGTGATGCTATGCAACAATACAAAAGTATAGATGAATCTTTGCTAACCTAATTCATTGGATTGAAAACAATAGACGGTCTATAGTAATTGGTGGGTACCCTAACAGAGCTCAATAATTAAGGTATCATATGCTAATTGTGCTATACAAGTAGCACATACATAATGTGGTTGCACTGCATGTAGCAGCCTTAATTAGTGTCTCGGTTTTAGCAAATTCCCATGGGCAATTGCCGGCCAGGGGCCCTGAGCCCAAGTACATATGCAATATAGAAAAAGAAGGGGCACTGTATTGAATGCATAATGAGGATTCGAGTGGGCATTAGATCTCTATTCAACGATTCTAAAATCTAACTAATTTTACTTTTAAAAATAATTAAATGTTGATAGCACTTTCCTATTTATAAAACTGGAATCGGAAAAATCCGGACTCAAAGGCTTTGCTAGGCCGAACACACTCAATCAACCAAGATGTAATTGACCCAAAAACACCTGGGCGACCCGGATGATTTTCCATGATCTCTTTTGTTAAATAAAAGAGTAGAAAAAGGGCAAAATTATGAGATGTGATCCAACGATAGATGGATCGTGGCATAGATCATATCAGCATCTTTGCATCGATGATCTAAAGCACTTGTAGGCTTTTAAAAACTTGTTAGCTACCAAAGCACCACGCGGCCGGCAAAGCTAGCCAAATAATGAAGGTAAGTATCATATGCTAATTGTGCTATACAAGTAGTTCGAAACATGACCTCGATCCGTGGCTAAATAAAAGAGAAGGAAAAAAAGTATAGGGAGGTGCTTCAATGCTTTTTTCAATAGTGATTTGCATAATTTTTAAAGTATGACGAATGGTAGATAGATGTTACTTACCTCTTCATTTACTTTGAGATTAGTGCTACTTTTATTAAAGAGGAAAGTATGGAAGCATTGCCCAAAAGTATAATATATCATGAGATCATGTGAAAGTCATCATATCTTATGTGATAAGTATTGGACTTTGATGTGTAGGTTTTGTCGTAGTTTGAGTTTGTTTTTTACACTTTTTATATTTCGGAGTTGTTGTTAAGATTTAACCGCCTTGACAACAGCTGTCTGATCGACCTGGCAACGATGGTCTGACCGACGACTATGGAACGGTCATATTGGCCATATGCCATTTGAAAAATAAACACCAAACAATTGTGTAGGTGTGTTTGAGAATGTCTTTGTACTAAGTGTCACTCAATTTGAAGTTCCCAAATGTTTGAGATCTGATCGCCCCTATGATTCGGTCCAACTGCTCTCTAGCTGGTGGTTACACCAGTGAGACTGAAAGTCTCGAGTGGGTTACTGATCTTTGGCTCTTGATTTTGGTAAACCTTATGAATTTGTGTTTTCCACCACATTATGTTACTGATACCAGTGAGAAGTTTTTAAATAGTCATTCACCTTTTTCTAATTCGCTATACCCGATCTTATAATTGGTATCAAAGCTCGGTTAGCTCTTCTTTTTAAATCCTAACCAGTCTTTTAAGCAATGGTGTCGGAGAGGTATTATAACAAGGCTCCTGCTTTTGATGATATTGATTATCCGTATTGAAATACAAGAATAACGTTATACATCCAAGCTCAAGGCTAAACCATTTGGAATAAAGTGAGAAGTACCCTTGTCTCGTCTGCCAATGACGTGGTCCTCAATGCTGTTATGATAGCAGAGGTTGAGGCAGATATAAGACATGTAACTTTTTGATCAAAGACCTAGAGAGAAATAAGTTCGATAGCGTACAGTATATATATGTTTCAAAAGGAAAGGAAAAGAAAAATAATGAGGAGTGATTCCATGCTTTCCATTCTTATAGACATGCACAAATCTTAAATCACAACTAAGGGGTAAGTAGCATCAATCCACTCTTAAAGATGTTTTAATATTTGTGTAATTCACTATTTGAGAGAGCATGAAATCACCTTCCAAAATAATATTCCAAACAAACATGCACTGCGTCAATCAGTGATACGTTTCTTTGCATCTAAGCAAGCATTAGCTCTGTCGTGCATGCTTGTTCTTTTTGAGCTAACACAACTAGTGACTTACAATAGCATGCATGCACTATATATACGTGCTATCTAGCATGCAGTGCGTTACCGGCCGGCCTAGCTAAGCTATAAAGATGTTCAACTTCAATAATACTAGTAGTAGCACAAACTGCGAACTAATCTTAGGCAGCTACGTCAAAAACCTGACCTCCTCCTACGACGACAAGAGCAATGAGGCCTCCATGGTGGCCACCTCCGCCGTCATGTTCCTCCTCTCTGCCCTTTTCTTCGTCCTCAACCTCTTCAGCCGCGTCTCCGACGTCAGCGCCATCCTCCACCCCACCGTCCGCCTCTTCCTCTCCAGCTCGCTGTCCCTCTTCCTCCCCGTCATGTCCTACCTCTTCTCCGAGGCCAAGAATAGTTCTCTGGGTTCCAACCAGATGGCGGAGCTCTCGCTGCGGGCGCGGACGATCCTCGCGTGGATGCTTCTCGTGGAGCTCCTCCGCAAGAAGGTGGAGGCGGTCCTGGTCACCGCCGGCATGCAGGGCTACTCAAGCTCCATCGACCGTGCTACCCGCATCGGTTGGCTGGGCTACCTCGTCTTCTTCAACCTAAAGAGCGCCGGCAAGAAGACCATCTACGGCTTCTTATGGGTCCTCGCCGCTGCCAAGTTGGTGCAGAGGGTCGCCATAAACGAGCTGCTCAAGCGTTCCCCCGCCTACGGCAAGAACGCCCAGTGTCTCCACTCATACATGGCCCACATACTACTACTACAAGAGCAGCAGGAGAATGTCCGGGTTGACGGATCGGAGCTGTTGAAGAGTTGCAAGTACGCCGTGATGGGAGAAGAAGAGTTGGAGATGGAGGCCGACCCGGAGGAGAACCATCTTCATCAGCCGAACAAGACCACTGCAGGCGGTGCAGCAGCCGTCGTCACTGTCGGCGAAATCTGGACGCTCGCGGAGACAGATCGTCTCCTCCGGAGAGACCATAGGCTCAAGAGACTCTGCCTCTCCTTCGCACTCTTCAAGCTGCTGCGCCGGAGGTTCGAGAACTTCCCCATCACCGACGCGGAAGCCCGCAACTGCCGGGACCTCATCTTCAGAGGCCTGTGCAGAGATGGCACGGACAGGGAAGCCATCGCGGTTGCACTGTTCCAAGTGCTAAACGATGAGCTCCATTTCCTCTGCGAGTACTACCACTCTGTTCTCCCTGTCGTGCTCTCCAACCCCTTCTTCCTTGTGGCCAACTACATCTTGTTTCCCTTCATAATCTCGGCCTTCTTCCTCCTGACCATCATCCTCTGCAGCAATGGGGATCTATTCTACGCATTCCGTAGCATCAGAAATGACAACCTAGCCATATCGACTGGCATAATGAAGATGACCGGATGCATCCTCAACACAATTTTGCAGTCACCCCCGGCACTCTTCTCCACCATCGACCTGGCCATCACCATGCTGCTGGTACTGGCTGTCGCCTACGAGGAGGTCTGGGAGTTCATCGTCTTCATCCTCTCCAACTGGTTCATGGTGTCGCTGCTCCGCGACTACACCGCCAAGCCCCGTTGGCGTGACAGCCCCACTTTCAGGGGGACCATCGGCAGGATCCTATGGGTTCGAAACTCCATGAGCAAACCCAAGCTCCGCTTCAGCCAGGTGTCCGTGCGTTGGGGATTTCTCCCATGCCGGCATCGCCTGTTTATGACGGCCAAGGCGGTGCCCATGGAAGTGAAGAAGTCTATCATGCAGTATCTGGTGACGCACGTCGAATGCGATGCCCCGCTCAGCAACGGCTGGTCTGTGCTGGCGGCGAAGCACCCCGAGTACCACTCCCAGCTCTCGTGGGTGTGCCAGAGCGACAGCGTCGCCGATGTGATCCTCACCTGGCACATCGCCACCTGCCTCTTGGAGGTGAGGTACCCGAGGCAGAAGGGCGCAACGACGACCTTCCGATCTGACCGCAGGGTGGCGACGACACTGTCCAAGTACTGCGCTTACTTGGTGGCCTTCTGCCCGGAGCTGCTCCCCGACAGCCTGGACGGGACGCAGCGCGCGTACGAGGCCATGAAGGCAGCGCTGGGGTGTTGGGCCTACTTCTCGCCGGGGGCTACCAGCTGGTTCGACAGGGTGTTGCAGGTCGAGGAGCAGCGCATGCCCGTGGGGAGGCTGGAGGTGGAGATGCCTCTGGTGTGGAAGGGAGCCAAGGCCGGCAAGATTCTCATCTCCAAGGCGGAGGCGGAGGCGGACGAGGCGCAGGTGTGGAAGCTACTGGCCGACCTTTGGACGGAGCTCGTCGTGTACGTGGCGCCGTCGAGCGGCGACGAGCACGTGAAGGCCCACAAGGAGGCGCTGGCGCGGGGCAGCCATTTCATCACCGTGCTCTGGGCGCTGGCCACGCACACCGGCATAACCCGCCCGGCCACCAAGCCGTGGGCCGTCGCCACCTGGCCATCAAGCCCGGTCATCCCGGTCCAACAGGTCGTCCCGGTCCAACACGTTGTTCCGGTCCAACAGGTTGACGGCCCGGGGCCAGCATCAGTTCCTTCTGCATGCGTGTAGTCGGAGCTCTCGAGGTCGACCGGCGTGCAGTGCACGTGTGCTCAGTTTGGCTCCAGCTACCTTCGTCAACTCCATTTTCATGTGTGTTTTGGCGTGTTTCATCAAATTATTTTGCTCGTCTTTTTCAACGTATGCACCATGTACTTGCATGGCAGGTACTTGCTTCAGCAACCTAAATTGCAAGTGCTTGGCTATGATCTCGTGTCTCTGCTCTCTGAATGTTTCTGTAATTGATCTCGTGTATGTGTTTATACTTAATAAGCCAACTCAGCTACAGTGAATTGCAAGTGCAGGGGCATCGACGTGGGACGCGTGAGGAGCCGGGGAGTCTTCGGGGTTTAATATACGGGGGTTTAATATACGGATGATGTATGATTTGAAAATATTTTTTTAGATTATACTTAATAAGCCAACTCAGCTACAGTGAATTTTTTTAGTATTTTGTGTTTTGATTTTTTTTCCCGTATTCCTTTGCATCGTCCGCTCTAGATTAGCATGCTGTTTTTATTTTTACATTTTTTTAGATTTAATTATGCCCAATAAGTCAACTCAGCTACAGTAAAATTTTCGTAAAAACCAAAAATCATCGCTGTTCCGAACACCCCTCACAGATTGCAAATTGCATCATCGTAACATCTATCCATCTACTGTGTTGCATAAAAATATAAAGTACAAAAGGGGATCTCGACGATGGACCTCACGTACGAGTTCGGCGTGCAGTCACTGTTAAACCCCGCTCGTTTCAGCTTTTTTTCAGCTTCATCTTCTAACTTCAGTTTTTTTTCACTAATCAGTAATTCATTTTTTTTGAATTTTTTTAGATTTTGTAGGTTTTTTTGCATTTTTCTTTTTTCCCGTGTTCCTTTGTATTGTCCGTGATGTGCTAACATATTTTTTCTATTTTTACATTTTTTAAAATTTAATTATGCTCAAAAAGCTAAATCAGCTACAGTGAAAAAAGCCAGTTACAGTAAAATTTCAGCCAAAAGCTAGAAGTCATCGCTAAAACGAACGCCTCAAAAAAGAGCTGAGAGAGAGAGCCACCCGCCGAATTAATTATTTGTGCAAATCAAACACCCATGCATCAAATTGCAGTTGCTAATCCATCGGTACGTGATTCTCCAACGCACATTAATTATTGTTGAAACAAGGGGCCAGACAAAAACAAAAAGGAAATAAATCACAGTATAATTGAAAGCAAGAAGTGCACGCAGGCTGTTGGAATCAAAGAGCTCATGCACACCAATTTCCGTGGACACGCGCGGACGCTTTCACAAGGTCGGAGACGAACACACGACACAGCAGGGAGACGCATGAACTTATGACGCGCAGCAGACCGGAGACGGCGACCAAACTCGAACACATCTCAGACTCGACTCTGTTACAAGATTAAAACAGGCAACCACGCGAGTTTCACACTTGAAACAAACTGCAAGGAGTCGAAACGGACCACCTGAGCACGATCCAGTTGTTGATGGAAGATATGTACGTAGTTGGCTAGCTTGCTTGCTATCCAATCGGCGCCGGCGGCAGCGGCAGCGGTTCAACACGCAGCTGTGTTTCTTCTCTCGTCTTGCAAGCGGCGTTTGTGCGCTGTGTGCCGTAGCGGTAGTGTGTTAAGCCGACAGTCACTGGATAGCAGAAATATGTCTGCTTGTTGATGTTCGTCTTCGTCCCCAGTGGATATATATAGGAAGTGATGATGGCGTCCACCTGCACAGTGACGGGGAAGCTGGTCTCCCCATGGTATTGACTCCAGATGTAGGTCAGTACTTTAGGGTCACTGATGTTCACCTGCTTTTGCGCCGTCTGCTGCGGCACGGTGAATCTGTCCACCCCGAACTTGACGATCTCTCGATACGCGTTTTCCATGTCGAGGACGAGGAGGCGTATGGTGGTGTCGCAGTCGATCTTGCTGCGGCCGCCGGGGTTTTGGGCACTCAGAATGACCCGGAGGTTCACCTCGGCCGCCGGGACGACGTCGTCTGGCTGCCTAAACTGAATTGTGCTGTTCCTTCGTGGTGGACTTGACTCACCTGAGTGCCGCTGGTGATGACCACCGGTGGCTCATGTTGCCGTAATCCTAACGGTCTGCCAAGGACAAAGTCATCCTATGAATCCTTCTTTGGTTGTTCTTTTTTTGCTATTTTTAGAATGGTATTTTAGGTTGGTTCATGGCTATTTTTAGGCTATTCTTTGGCTATAAATAAATGCTCATTTGTGCTCTCAAGGCACCAATTCAGAAGCAAAACAATTGTCTCAAATGCCTCCAGTGTTCCATTGCCTTCTCAAATTTGTCGTTGTGTGTGAGATCGGGTAATCGCCTTACGCTTGGCTAACAATTGGTATCAAAGCCAAGGCTGCTCGATCCCTGCGCAATGTCGGTTCCAGCGGGCGATGATGACTGGAGTCCGTCGCCGCGCCATGGAGACCGAGGCCGAGGGCGGCGCTCAACCTCACCGATCATCCCTCGTCGTGGACGCACTCGTGGCGGCGACGTGATGATCCAGAAGACGGTGCGGGAGGTTAGAGGCGTGTCCTACCCGATACTCATGCGCGACAACTACATGGATTGGTCACTTGTGATGAAGGTGATGCTCCAAGTGAGGGGCCTGTGGGACGCCATCGAGCACGGCGATGCCGATGTACAGGAGGATCGTGCGACGCTCGAGGCGCTCCTCAAGGCGGTCCCGTAGGAGATGATTCGCGCGCTCGCCATCAAGCGATCGATGAAGGAAGCATGGGACTACGTCAAGTCCATGCGAATTGGCTCTGATCACGTCCGCAAGTCGAAGCTCTAGAAGCTGCGCACTGAGTTCGAGACACTCGCATTTAAGGAAGGCGAAGATCCTAAGGATTTTGCGCTTCGCTTGAGCTGCCTGGTCGGCCAACTCTCGGAGTACAGCGAACCCGTCGACAAGCAGAAGGCCATCAAGAAGTACCTTCACGTCGTCCCGCCCAGGTTCGGTCATGTTGTCTACACCACGGAAACCATGCTTAATCTTTCCAAGTTGACCACTGAGGAGGTTACCGGGCGTTTGAAAGGCGCCGATGATTGTTGTCTTACGCAAACGACGCCACCAACAATCACCTCTGAAAGCAAGCTCTTGCTAACCGAGGAGGAATGGATGGCGCACCTTAAGGAGAAGTAGAGCAGCGAGGGATTGTCGAGCAAGTCTGGTGGCCACGACCGTCCCTGCAGCAGGGGCAACTGGCGACCCAGAGGCGAGGGTGGCCGCAACGCCGGGCGCGATGGGTGTGAAGCAGGACGCGAGCGTGATGTCGGTCGTGACAAGTACCGTAACTGCGGCAAAATTGGCCACTGGGCCAAGGATTGCCGGCAGCCACGGCACAAGCAAGTCCATCTCACCCAGGACGATGATGAGGAACAGATGCTGCTCATGGCACAGGTGTGCGCCCTCACCGACGACGTCGAGCAACCGCTGCTAACCCTCGTCGAGCTCGACAAGACGCACACCCAAGTGAACCTCGGGTGCGAGGTAGAGCGGCGCAGCGACATGTGGTATCTGGACACGGGGGCCAGCAACCACATGACCAGCTTCAACAACCTCTTCGTGGAGCTGGACACGGGCATCATCGGCTCGGTGAAGTTCAGTGACGACTCGGTAGTCGACATCCGCGGGCGAGGCACCGTGCTCTTCACCTGTCAGAACGGTGAGCACCGAGCCATCAGCGACGTCTACTATATTCCGAGGCTTCGGAGTAGCGTCATCAGCATTGGCCAGCTCGATGAGCGTGGCTGCCAGGTGCTGATTAACGGGGAAGTGTTGCGGATCCGCGATCGGCAACGTTAACTACTCACCAAGGTAAAGCATGCCAAAAACCGCCTGTACATGCTCAACTTGAACATTACGAGGCCGGTGTGCTTGATGGCGCGGCAAGACGATGAGGCCTGGTTGTGGCATGCCCGCTACGGTCATCTCAACTTCGACGCCCTGAAGAGGCTAGCTCGAGACAGCATGGTACGCGGACTCCCGGTGATCAATCATGCTGGTGAGGTTTGTGACAGCTGCCTCGTCGGCAAACAAAGGCGAGCCCCATTCCTGGTGGCGACCCACTACCATGCCAAGAGACTGCTCGACCTCGTGCATGACGACCTGTGTGGGCCCATCTCATCGGCGACTCACGGAGGCTGACACTACTTTCTCCTTCTCGTCGACGATTACAGCCGCTACATGTGGCTGCACCTCCTGACGAGCAAGGACCAGGCGCCTACCGTCATCAAACAGTTCAAGGCCGGTGTCGAAGTCGAGACCGGGCGGCGTCTGTGTATACTGCGGACTGATCAAGGGGGGAGTTCACCTCAATCGAGTTCAGGCAGTATTGCGCGAATCAGGGAGTTGCGCGGCAGCTCACGGCACCATACTCGCTACAACAGAATGGTGTCGTTGAACAACGCAACCAGACAATCGTCAGCATGGCGCGCAGCTTGCTCAAGGCGAAGGGGATGCCGTCTGAGTTTTGGGGGGAGGCGGTGACCACCGCTGTCTTTCTCCTGAACCGTGCGCCTACCAAGAGCTTGGACGGCATGATGCCGTTTGAGGCCTGGCACGAGAGGAAGCCCGACGTCTCCTTCCTGTGCACATTTGGGTGCATCGCGCACGCCAAAGGAACTCACCCTAATCTGAAGAAGCTCGATGACCATAGCGTAAAGATGGTGCTCCTCGGGTTCGAGTCGGGGTCGAAAGCGTACCGGTTGTTCGACCCTATTGCGTGCTGCGTCCACGTCTCCCACAACGTGGTGTTCGACGAGAAGGCCAGCTGGGATTGGGCGAATCTCGGTGAGCTAGAGAAGATGTCTAGCGCGGGCACGTTCGTCGTTGAGCACGAGATCATTGCCGATCCAGTAGAGGTCCCTGCTCCGAGGGAGAAGCCGCACATGCCACCATCTCACCAGGGCCCACCACCACCTAGCGCTCTGGATCACGCACCGGGTGTACGGTTCGTGTCAACAATGGCTGAGGCACTTGCCGAGCTCGATCACGACGACGACGGCGACACACAACACCGGTTCAGGATGCTGTGAGACATCATCGGTCTTGCACCCACGGGTGCCCCGACACGGTTCTTGGAGCCAGAACCGATCCCCCTTGCCGAGCTGCACATGGTGAGTGCAGAAGAGCCATCCACGTTTGGCGCGGCGGAATGCGACCTGTCTTGGCGCCGAGCGATGCTGGAGGAGATGAAATCTATTGAGAAGAACAACACTTGGGACCTCGTCGAGCTTCCTGCCGGGCACCGCGCAATTGGGCTCAAGTGGGTCTTCCAGGTGAAACGAGACGCGCATGGCGCCATCACAAAACACAAGGCGCGTCTCATGGCAAAAGGGTATGTACAGCACGAGGGGATCGACTTCGAGGAGGTCTTTGCCCCTGTCGCGCGGATAGAGTCAGTGCAGCTACTGCTGGCTCTGGCGGCACACCAAGGGTGATCCGTACACCACATGGATGTGAAGTCCGCGTTCCTGAATGGGGATCTCGTGGAGGAAGTCTATGCGAAGCAGCCACCGGGTTTCACCGTTGACAAGCAGGAGCACAAGGTGCTCAAGCTGTGCAAAGTGTTGTATGGGCTACGTCAAGCCCCGTGCGCTTGGAATGCCAAGCTGGGCGCTAGCCTCCAGGAGATGGGTTTCAACCGGTGCAAGGACGAGCACGCGCTGTACATGCTGCGGGCGCCCGGAGGAACGCTGATCATCGGCATCTATGTCGACGACTTGATCATCACCAGGACAACTCAAGCTGGCATCAACGAAGCCAAGCGCAAGGCGTTGTATGGGCTGCGTCAAGCCTAGTGCGCTTGGAATGCCAAGCTGGACGCTAGCCTACAGGAGCTGGGTTTCAATCGGTGCAAGGACGAGCATGCGCTGTACACGCAGCGGACGCCCGGAGGAAAGCTGATCATCGGCATTTATGTCGACGACTTGATCATCATCGGGACAACTCAAGCAGGCATCAATGAATTCAATCGCGAGATGATGTCCATGTTTCGCATGAGCAACCTAGGACTGCTCACCTACTACCTCGGCATTGAGGTGAGCCAAGGTGTCAGCGGGATCACGCTCTGTCAAAGCGCATATGCCAAGAAGTTTCTGGAACAGAACGGCATGGCTGAGTGCCATTCTTGCCACACGCCGATGGAAGAGAGACTTAAGCTATCCAAGACATCAACGGCACAGCCTGTGGACGTAGCCCGCTACCGGAGCTTTGTGGGGAGCCTACGCTATCTGACTCATACCCGGCCGGACATCACGTTTGTCGTTGGGTACGTGAGTCGATTCATGGAGGATCCGTGGGAAGATCACCTCGCCGCAGTGAAGCACATCCTTCGGTACATCGCTGGGACACGGAGTTTCAACGTCACCTATCCGAGAGAAGGAGGCCGGTTGGCTTTGTCAGGCTACAGCGATAGCGACATGGCCGGCGACCTTGACAGGCGAAAGAGCACCACTGGCATCCTCTTCTTCCTCGGCACAAGCCCAATCTCCTGGCTGTCGCCAAAGCAGCGGGTTGTGGCTCTCTCCTTGTGCGAGGCAGATTACATCGTCGCTACAACGGCGACCTGTTAGGGCGTCTAGCTTCACCGGCTGCTGCAAGAACTCTTGGAACAGAAGCTTTTGGCACCGAGACTCAGGGTGGACAACAAGTCCACCATCGCTCTCAGCAAAAATCTAGTCCTCCACGACAGAAGCAAGCACATCGACACTCAATTCCACTTCATCTGAGAAGCTGTTGATGGAGGACAAATCATTCTCGAGTTCGCTGCGACTGAGACACAACTAGCAGACATACTGACAAAGTCGCTCGGTCGAGTCAGGTTCCGTGACCTCCGAGCACGAATTGGAGTCTCTAAAGTTGGTAGAGCGCGTCAGGATTAGGAGGAGAAGTGTTGCCGTAATCCTAACGGTCTGCCAAGGACAAAGTCATCCTATGAATCCTTCTTTGGTTGTTTTTTTTTTTTTGCTATTTTTAGGATGGTTCATGGCTATTTTTAGGCTACTCATGGCTATTTTATGCTATTCTTTGGCTATAAATAAATGCTCATTTGTGCTCTCAAGGCACCAATTCAGAAGCAAAACAATTCTCAAGTGTCTCTAGTGTTCCATTGCCTTCTCAAATTTATCGTTGTGTGTGAGATCAGGTAATCGCCTTGCGCTTGGCTAACAGCTCATCTATGCCGTTGGTCCGCGTCACCCACCACAGCTGGTCCGCCTCGATGTAGCCGGGGGTCGATCGAGAGGCGGACGTCCTCGGAGCGGAGCACGACGTCGATTGCCATCACGACCATGGCAGCGGCGAGCACATGTTAACTACGTACTCCATCCATATACGTACGCATGACGCCGTACATGTGTTCTCCCCATGTGTACAATATACTATAGGCCGGCCGGGTTCAACATTAGTATATAATTAAAACTGCAAGTACGTATTCCAAAATAAAGGGCTCATTGATTTGCAGCAAACCATAATGGCCACATCTACTTTATTCAGCAGGCCCTGCTCGAGCTTCTTCTCTTTTTTTTTACTATTCCTTAATTTTATTTTTTTTCTAATATTTTAGTTTCTTTTGAGCTTTTTTATCTTTTCTTTTTTTCTCATATTTTTTTGCATTGTCCGTGATGAATTAATATATTTTTTCTATTTTTAAAATTTTTTAAATTTAATTACGTCAAATAAGCCACCTTAGTTACAGTAAAAAATAAACCAGCTATAGTAAAAAAAGACATAAAGTCATCACCACTTTGAACACCCTCTGTATTACTCCCCTATCCCATAATATAAGTGTAGTCCAAAGTTCACTATGCCAAAGACCAAGAAGACATTAAATTTTAAAAACGTTAATACTATTGTACCATGCATACCTCTATTAAATAATATACTACAATTACTCAATAATTTTTTTAGCATTACAGTAGGGTTATATAGTAGAAATATTTTAATAACTATATCTTTAGTCCCCACAATGGACTTATACTGTAGGACGACGCTTTTTAAGAATGAGAACTTATATTGCGTCGTCCTGTAATATAACACTTTCTAAGAATGAGATCTTATATTACATCGTCTCGTAATATAAGCCTAGCATGTATACTGTTAAGTAATACTTAACAGAATTGGACCATAGTTGTTTATATTGGACCATAGGTGTTTATATTAGATATACATATCACTACTCTTTCTATTATAGATTAATATAATATTATTTTTTAAAATACTATTTAAATAACGTACCTCTTGGGTTTGCATGTCGACTTAAATGCTGGACAGCGAGAATTCTAGTGTGCTTCGGCACTCCACTTTAACCGCATTTTACAAATCGGAAAGAAGTGGTCACTAATTTAATAGGCACGGACAAATCCGTACTAATTTTGCTAGCATTCATCCCGATCAAATCATTAATTCATCTCAAAGATGAAATCAGCGCCATGGCCGAATCATCGCAAAAAAAAAAAAAAAAAAAAGATAACGCAATGGCCCAGTGATGTCGCGCTTCCATGAGCAAAATCCATGCTCGGTGCCTTGGTTGGTTGGTCAATCGGCGGCCAAACATGAACAGACACTGCCAGCCGGAGCTAGCCCAGTACGTATTAATCAATTATATCCACACCTGCGGCCGGGATCGGCGCCGGATTCACTGTCCAGTCGATCTCCTTGCTCGTCTTGCAAGAGACGTCGGTGCCGACGGTCACCGGCCAACAATAGTGCTGCTGGCTGATGTGCTGCTTCCCCGACGAAAGTGGCTTGTAGAAGACGGTCACGTTCACCTCTACTAGTGCGTTTTCATCCTCGTTTCGCGTAAAATGATTAACCAGAAGTTATTACCAATGGTATCTATGAGTTTATATATTGATGTTTTTTATGCTAAACTAGCAATATGAGATTAATTCACACCCTTATGTGGACACACATAGGCCATCATGAGCTTAATTTCACACTGACGAGGTGTCATAGTGTATGAGGGGATTTGAGTGGGCGTTGGATCTCTATCCAACGATTCTAAAATTTAACTAATTTTACCTTTAAAAATAATTAAATGTTGATAGCACTTTCCTATTTATAAATCTGGAATGGAAAAATCCGGACCCAAAGGCTTTGCTAGGCCGAACATACTCAATGAACCAAGATGTAATTGACCCAAAAACACCTGGCCGACCCGAACGGTTTTCCATGATCTCTTTTGTTAAAGAAAAGAGTAGAAAAAGGGCAAAATTATGAGATGTGATCCAACGATAGATGGATCGTGCCATAGATCATATCAGCATCTTTGCATCGATGATCTAAAGCACTTACAGGCTTTTAAAAACTTGTTGGCTACCAAAGTACCACGTGGCTGTCAGAGCTAGCCAAATAATTAAGGTAAGTATCATATGCTAATTGTGCTATACAAATAGTACTTATACCATGTGACTGCACTGCAGCACGTGTTGGCGGGGCACATCTGGGAAGTTTACACGTGGAGGCGGGGGGAAGCAAGCATCTCGTTCGTACTAAAAGCGAGCACCTGTCCTGCTCATTCCAAACCTCATCGCGAACTGCAAGAGACAGGAGAGCGAGAGGCCGTCCACGCGCGGCCGCGCCAATGTCCGCTGCCATGCGGGCACGCCGAAACATGACCTCGATGCGTGGCTAAATAAAAGAAAAGCAAAAAAAGTATAATATACTATGAGATTATATGAAAGTTACTCTATGTTATGTGATGAGTATTGGACTTTGATGTGTAAGTTTTTTCTAGTTTGAGTTTGTTTTTCACACTTTTCAGATTTCAGAGTTGTTGTTATGATTTAACCGGCCTGACAATGACGGTCTAACCGGCCTGGCAATGACGGTTTGACCGACGGCTATAGAACGGACAAATTGACCATATACCATTTGAAAAATAAACACCAAATAATTGTGTAGGTGTGTTTGAGAATGCATTTGTACTCAGTGTCACTCAATTTGAAGTTCTGAGTTGAAACTAGATAGAGTTTAGCTAAAATTCTAAAGAGAGTATTTTCTGGTGCTCTTAAGTGGTCAGATTGGCCTATAGTTGGTGGCTAGATCATTGATGGTCTGACTGCCGTTGAGCTGATGGTCTGACAAGTCCCCTATTAGCGAGGTTTGGCCAGGGTTGACTGGAGCGGTATGATCGACCGTTGGTTGGTGATTAGACTAGATTTTGCTGAAATGAGTGAACTGATTTGGTTTTTAGTTGAGTTTACTCTTGAGGATCTTTGGGCCTTATTTGGATGTGTTGTGGTATGTTTGTATGTCACATATGATAGGGAGTCATGTGTTGAAAAGGAAATCTTGATGACAGAGTCAAGTGGTGCATGTTTGCATAGGTTTTGTTGATAAAAGTTAAGTGCATGTCACTTGTACTTGGGATAATTGATTGTTCTTTGATGTGCAGGATGCTTGGTAATTTTTGGCGGTCAATGGTAAGACCGAGTCTAGAGAAGGAGCCTGAGGCCATGAAGGGTTGTGTAATTCTAGGTGAAGCTATATCTCAAATGGAGAAACACAGGAGAAAGATAAGAATAATGATGAGATAAGTGTATGCATGTGATGTGCCATTGGACTTGAGCTGTTTCAAGTGGACACAATCTGAGAGGAGGCCAGAGGCGTATAGCTTGGTGGCAAGTCATTGAGCATATAGACTTTGTATTGGAGTTTGCTTTGAGAAGAAATATCATAAAGACCGGTGAGTGCTAATTGTGTAAATTTTTTAATACTAGATAGAGAAGCGATTTGCAAAACCATACTGGTGGTCTAAGGTAGATTAGGTTATATCTTAGTGGATGAGTGTCATATTTGGCTATTGAAGTTGTGTGTAATTTATGCTTTGAAAATCGTGTAAGTGTTTATGAGAGATTGTACATATGCAATATAGAAAAAAGAGTCGGCTCGACAACCTCCCCTAGCCGTGAGCCTGAAGTACATAAGCAATATAGAAAAAAGAAGGGGCACCGTGAACCTGGACTGGTCTGACGATTGCAATGGAAAAGCTCGGAACCGGAGACTTTGCCGGGCCGAGTACACTCATAGAAGTAGAGATCGATGTAATTAACCCGAAAAGCAAATTATATTAGTGCTCGGTATAATCGTTTAAATAACAGTTTGCAACATAACATCCATCTACTGCATCTGTACATAAAAGTATACAACTATAATTAGGACGGCCCGTCACCATTAATTAATTTTTGAATAACAAGAGAGATCTATTAGCCACCGGCGGCCGGATCGGATCGAATGCAAATCACTCTTTCATCGAATTGCATGCAGTTGTTGAATCGGTAAATTAAACAAAATGAATGATTCTCCCATTAATCCACACTGTTGAAACACCAACTACAGTAGATCGATTAAAGCAAGATCAAGTACAGTGCACCGGGTAATCACGCGAACTCCACAAAACAACAAGTTTTTTTTTTTTGTTTTTACAAAGGATACGGCGAACGCACAGCTCCATCGGTCCGGTCGAGACACCACTAATTAATTAACACAAACGGCAAGATTGGTGATATATAGGTAGCGAGCCAAGTACGTAATAATTAACTATTATCCACACCTGCAGCCGGAGCGGGCGCTGGCGCCGGGATCGGCGCCGGATTCACTGTCCAGTCGATCTCCTTGCTCGTCTTGCAAGAGACGTCGGTGCCGGCCTGCGTGTCGGTGCCGACGGTCACCGGCCAACAATAGTGCTGCTGGCTGATGTTGTGCGGCTTCCCCGACGAAAGTGGCTTGTGGAAGACGGTCGCGTTCACCTCTACCAGTGCGCTGAAGCTGCTCTTGGCTAGGTACCGTTCGAAGATGTAGGACAGCACAGTCGTGTTGCTGATGGTCACAAACTCGGTCAGTGTGTGCGAGGTCTGCCGCGGCACGGAGAAAGGCTTCTGCTGCGTGAAATTGAACCTGCCGATCTCCTCCATCTCCGTGAACAACGGCGCGTTTGGCATGTCGAGGACGCGGATGGTGGTGATACTGCAGTTGACACTGGCGCGGCCGCTGGGGTTGTGGGCGCTCAAAATCACCCGAAGGCTCACACTATCCGCTGCCTTATACGTCTTCACCAGCGGTCTCACATTCCGGCCGAATTCTGTTTGCCCAACCTCGGTGCCGAGGTCGCCCTCCCCGTAGTCTCCGATGTAGGGGCCGAGGTCGCCCTCGCCGTAGTCTCCGTTGTAGGGGCCGGGCTCCACCGTCACCGACACCAGCTGGTCTGCCCTGATGTAGCCGCGGTCGATGGAGAGGCGGATTTCCTCAGGGCGAAGACCGTCGGTGATTACCATCACGACGACGACGACAGTGAGCACGGTCACCACGGTGGCCACCATGTAGCGCACCATGGCTAGACATGGGAATCTTGTGTGCTCACCGTCGTCGCCTTCAGCCATATTTTCTAGACGCGCGTTGCTGCAGCAGAGCTCCGAGCTCGCCCGCGCGCTTAGTTGGTGTTATAAAAGCACGGCAAAAATAGAAGACCCAAAGAATGAAAGATGATGATTTAATATGAAAAATTTTTAGAAAAAAAAACTGTAGATGTAGGATGATGGAATATACTATATAAGAAGATATTACAATAAGACTTTTGTTCTTCCTATGGACTACATGGTACATATATAGAGAAAGAGATGAGTCCCAAATAGAGACAAAAGCTAAATCAGAGTCGGATCATTTGACACAACTAGTCTCATGCACCACTCGGCGCCATATCTGGCGCAATGTTCGACACAAACACCATGACAAGTTCAAATCACACTTTAATAATGTCTACCTTGAGGCGAATCCACTCTTGTAGCTAAATATCAAATCTCCTTGAATAAGTCTTAATCACTAAACCTTATGCTTCGAAAGTCTATCGGACTAATCTTCAACAAGAAAAGACTGAAACAGTTTTATTCAAACGTTTCTCATGAAGCAAAATTGAGCAAACCATAAGTAGGTTAGAACACACAGCTATCAATAAAGCAGATGAATAAATCTAAATCTTCAAAACTTCATAACTCCAATGAAGTCCAAGTCTGTGCAAATGATCTCGTGAGACAAATGTTCAATAGTTGAATAGTATAAGCCAAAACATCATCTATTGGCACTAGATCAACAGCGAAGAACTCATATCATAGAATCTAACATGCTTTATTTGGAACATAAAACTCGACAAACAGCATTCATCAAAAGAGCAATTTTCACGTGTGTCATCATGTATATCAAACTACTGGTTGTAAAAGTAACTAAAATCTATAATATGGTTAAAAATGCTCACGTAGAATTGTTCGAATGAAAAAAAACTTTTGTACTGTCAATGGAGTATAAATTACAGTAGACCCTTCATATTGAGATACAAAAAATAAATTTCTTCTTCCACTTAAATCATTTATCTCAAATTAAAATTAGAGCAAAACTTTCACTTTCAAACAGCAAAACTTCGAAGAGCATCATGCTAGTTGTCGTCTAGATATTATCTAATTTTTTAGAATTAATATTGCCAAAATCTCTATAACAATCACATAAGCCATTTAAATTACAACATATCAAAACGGTGATTAAAAATACTTAATTCACTTATCTCCACCGTTGACATCGATTATTTCTCTCTCCTAGGCTGTGTGCTAAGGCTGTAAAAAAAGCTCGAGCCTCGCGAGATACTCAAGTTCGGCTCGTTCTAAACTCGATTTGAGCTCGACTTGAGCTTTAAATGAGTCAAACGCGAGGTTGATCTCGAGCTCGCGAGTTTCACCGAGCCAAACTCGAATAATTCATGATCCTCGATTCGAGCTTAAATAATAATACATATAAACTTTTACTAAGTTTACCTGAGCCGAACACGAGCTCAACCTTTTTTATTATTGAAAATTAGTACATATTTGAATTATTTTGATCGTTATCGAGCTTATTCAGGTTAAGCTCGAACTTGAACTTTTCTTATTGTTAAAAATTAGTACATAATAAATTATTTTTAATTATTATCGAGTTTCAACGAGCTGAGCTTGAACCTACTCGAGCTTCAGCTGAGCCGAAGTCAAATATAAGTTTAAGCTCAGATTTTAACTTGAACTCGATTTAAGTTTCTATTAAACTCGAACTTACTCGCTGTTTAAGCCCTACTGCGTGCCTTTTTTGTTTCTTCGCTGGCGCCAGCATCTTTCCTCGTTTGTGTTGTCTCGCTGGCTTCCTGTCTTCTGCTCTTTGTCCTTGGTGCAAGTAAAGAAAGGAAACGAGAATCTCTTTCTCTCTCTTGTTCGGCGTCACTTTTTCTTGAACCGAGATGGAAAAAGGACGAGGAAAAAACCGGAGGTTGTCTCTTGCTCCTCTCTGCTGCCGAAGCTGCGCTGTGATCGAGGGACAGGCGCTTCCTGTGGCGCCGCGCGGACCGTGGTGATTTATGTTGTCGCTGTTCTCTCAGGGCGCTCGTTTTAGTGATAATTTTTAATTTTTAATTAAAATTTTACTATAATTGATTTGATTTTTTGAGCATAATTAATTTTTAATAAAATGTAAAAATAGAAAAAATATGTTAACCCATTAGGGACAATACAAAGGAACACAGGGAAAAAAAGAAAATACAAAAAAGCCTAAAATATCTAAAAAATTCAGAAAAAAAACGAAATACTGAAAAGTGAAAAAAAAACAGAAGTTAGAAGCTGAAGCCGAAAAAAACCGAAACGAACGGGGCTGTCTTGTCTTTTCGCCTGCTATCTTCTGGTATTGCGCTACGATGCCGACCTCTTTCTCTTCCCTTGCGCTTCGACCGTAGGACGAAAGAAAAAAAACGCTTCGATTTGCTTTTGGCTCATATAATTAATCTTGTTTTTGATATATTTTGTTATTTTAAAGAGTTTGTGTTTTGTATTTAGAAAATATTCATTATAAATATTAGAATTGATTTGTAATTCTTTCAAATACATAGAGTTTTGTCGAATATGAATAGCCGTCTGCTCTAAATAAAAAAGAAAAGAAAAGCGACGGCACGTCGTGCTCCAATAAAAAACCAAAATCGATATATATATTGTTCCTCGGTTTGTTTCGTTGCTTCTCTTCAGTGCCAAGCAGGTCGCGTCACATGAAGGTAGAAAGCAGAGGTGTTGTTTTGTCGTGATGTCTGTCACGTCAAGACTTGGGAGGCAATATGTTGTTGCTTCATCTACAAGGCGCATCACGCCAACGGGACCCACGGGCAGGAGGAAATTGACCTGCAGCGGTTGCATCCGGAGCACAAGACGGTACGTAGGGCAAATTTCGGGAGCAAAAGATCAAGGAAAATTCCATCATCGACTTCGGACTCGGCTACTGCTCCGTCTGGCACTTGCGTCGTGCGTGCTGCCCCCGAGAGTCCTGACTTTTTCTCCCGGGGTAGCGGATGGTGGGGGATTCAAGCTCGCTCTTGTTATAAAACGTATAATAAAAATAGAAGATTAAAATAATAGAAGATAAAGATTTAATGTGTAAATTCTTTGTAAAAAAATCATGAATGCACAGAGATGAAATTTACTATATAAGAAGATATTACAATGCTACTCTTGCTCTTCCTATATAGTACAGAGATACATATATAGGGAGAGAGATGCCTCAAATGGAGAAAAAAAACTGAATTAGAGTCAGATACACTAGTCATTATCACAACGCATTTACCGCTCGACGCTACATCTGGTGCAGTGTCTGACACGAACACGAACACTTTAACAGTTAGCTAATTAGCTAGGTACTTCAAAAGTACTGTATGACACATGTTTAATTTGTAGGAGGCAGAGCATAGCTTATAAGTGTGAAGGTGGTATAAACTATTGGACTGGTGTTTTGAAGGGAGATGATTGAAGACGGATTGTGTAATTTATTAAGGATTTTATCTGCATTAAATTTCATTTTAAAAATTCTTTGAAGGTCACTGTTTTATTCAAAATGCATTATTTAAATTTAGAAATTTCAGAAACATGGTTAAAAATATTCCAACATTTATTTTCAGTATAATAAACTTATATCTGAGAACTCTAATTAAACATGTACTATATGTATATGAGTCATTAGATTTTACTAAAAAAAGGGAAATGTGCTATGAATTAAAGTTGATGACAGGTGTTTTGCAATTCTTAAAAAAAGAGAAATATATTAGAAATTCTCAAAAAAACCATCTAGCCATTAATATGAGGACTCTAATTAAATATGAACTATACGAGTCATTGGATTTTACTAGAAAAAAGAAAAATATACCAAAAATTCTCATAAAAGAAAAAATATCTGGTCCTAAGTCTAGTGGGTCCTACCTAAAGTGGAACTTAGGTGGCCATTGATGTAATTACTTAAAGATATATATTGCTTTGTAATTTAAATAGACGGAAAAGATAATCCTTGATTACAAAGAGAAAAAACCAAGATGCGTGCGTTGTTCCCAAAAAAACAGCTTATGTGCGTAAAGGAAAAAAAAAAGAAAAGAGAATGGCTCCTTAAAAAAATAAAAGAGAACGACTTGATGGGAGTTCTTCTTATCTACTATTTATGTACTATGCAAAGAGCTTGATATATCAAAGGCCACAATATCTTAATTCTGTTCGTCTATTATATATTCATATACAATACAGTATCTTAATTCTATTCATGTAATATTTATTCACACAATATGAAAAGTATTCTACACAGTACTAGATCTTCGATATTTCGTAATGGCCAAAAACCATTAGGCAAAAATGGCAACTGTTTGAAATAATTTTTCTGACGATCACCCGTCAGGAATAACCCTGAGGCATAGAGAGCACCCGTCCGTAAAACTTGCACTCCACACAAAACACTGGGTTTCTAGCTGTGACAATATTGGATACTCCCTTCAATCACAGAAGAAAGTCATGGACATCAGCATAGTCCCTAAATACAACTTTGATCACTCATTTAAACAATAATATATTTATAAACCTAAATAAAATTATAATATTGTGAAAGTAATTTCAAGATAAATATATACATATCATTTTAATGTGTCCAATCTAAATATTCAAAAAGATCATAATAGCCAAAGTTTGCAATATTTTGCTAGACGTAACCCAATACAACTTCTTTTTGTGACTGGAGGGAGTAGTATCTACCATATACTCCATCTTTCCCACAATATAAGTTCAAACCCACCGTACATGCAGACCAAATAGGCACTAAATCGAAGAAAATGTTAATGTTATTGGACAAAGCATACCCCTATTAAATAACATACCACAACTACTCATCCACTTTTTTAGCATTAAAGTTATATGGCGAAAATATCTATATAAATAAAAAAAACTAGTGAGATTCAAGGCAAGTCCTTTTTAAGGGCAAGAAAATCTCCACAATAATCTTAAAAAATAATAGAAATTCTCGCATTAATTAATATAAAAGAGAAAGATCTACATCACTTATTTTTATGGGACCAAATCATAACGGTGTAGATTAATTATATATAGATATTAGAGTTGTATAACAAATACAATTGTATTTCAATTATAGACAGTAGAGTTGTACATCAAAGACACTTGTATCGTAATATCTAGCTTTACAATTATGTGGGTAATTCTGCTAGTTATAATAACTGTATATTTGATCTTCGCAATTGACTTATATAGTAGGACAACGCCTTCCAAGGATAGAGACTTATGTTGCAGGATGGAGGGGGTGTTAGTAAGATTAGATCGACGCTTTCCAAGGATAGAGACTTATGTTGCACGACGGATGGGGTTTTAGTACGATTAAATCCAAGGGAGTTTGTATTGTGCCATGCAATAACAATAGGAAGGTGACCAAGCATGTCTGCGGCTACAATATTATAGCTGTTACATACAATTATATAATAAATGCAACTAAATTTTTAATCATAGCTATTAAAGTTGTAGAGCAGTTGTAATTTTATTTTTATCATAATATCTAGCCGTGCAATTGCATACACATTTTGGCTAGTTATGAATAACATCCAAAAGCAACCGCTTTGGTTCTTGTCTAGCAATCGTATATAAGACCATTTCTAATGTTGTGTTTTAGCCGGTTCAAATGAGGAGAGAGAAGGTTTGAATCGATTTAATACATTGGAGAGGTTGATTCCAACAAAAAAATATATGGAACCAGACTCTACTTAGGAATTGATTGAAACCATTAAATAATTCATATGAGCATTAAACAACTACATAGGAGAGAGTGCGGTTAAGAGAGGGTATTATTATTTTATGGTTTTTTAATATAACGTGTGTCCCAGTTATTAGTAGGAATCGATTCAATACATTGAAGAAAAATAAGCTTAGTTCCTAGAATATTTACATGGTATAGTTTTGAACCTATCTTTATTCAGTACATTGGAGATGCTCTAAGAGTCATGCTATATGTGCATGCACATGCAGTGGCGTACAAATGACTCAAATCCTTCCAAAGTGCTGGCCTATATAGCTTTCCATTTAGGCTGAAATAAAACACAATTATACCTACTTTAGTGCTTTCCATTTAGGTTAAATCAAAAGAGAGAATTCCCAAGAATATAAGGGTCCCGGATCCTCTTTGCTAAAGAAAATATTTGGGGTGGGAAAAAACAAAGAGCAATGATATGCTTCGAAAAAGTGATCTATTCATCATGCATGCATATGCAGTAGCGTACAAATAACATACCTTGTCGTCCTGAGCTTTGCATTAAGGGTAAATTAAAGGTATGAAATTTTAAGATTTAGCTTGGAGACATATCTATTATATATTAAAAGCTCATCATAGGTTTTTTTAGAATTGTTAAGAAAAAAGAAAATAGTCTAGAAATTCTCGCAAAATAAGAAAAATATCCGGCCCTTAGTCTGATGGACCCTAATTAAAGCTGAAGTATTGCAGGCGTTGGATGTTATTAAGAAAAAAGAAATATACTAACAGTTCTAAAAAAAGTAAATCATTTATGCCTTAATCTCGTGGCCCTTGATTAAGCTGAACTATAGAAACTATTGGATAAAGTACAAACAGATATATACTTGTGGGGACCTCAGGCGTTGAATACTCGAAATCCTCATATGTATTTCGTACTAGTCCTATAATCAGTGGCTAATACGCACAATCACAACATTGAGTTCACATCCATACACATTGCGTGTAATTAATTTACAACAAGAGTCGAATATATAAGCAATGCATAATATATTTACAACACAGGGTCAACCGGCCAAATAAATATAAGTATCAAGAGTAAATCACAGCGGAAGACAAATAGATAACCAAAAGAGCTCAGCAGTATGCCATCATAACCCACAAGCAACTGACAAGGATTAGGCCCTAAAATGATCCATCATTGTATTCTCTAGTACCTCATGTATCTCCATCATGTATCACCAACTCCTATGTCGAAGCCTCCAGGATCGCATCTTCTGTAGCTTCTCCATGCATCATCACGTGCTCTAGTGTGAGCCTGATCACCTTGTGTAACATCTTGACCGCATGGACCTCAGATTACCCCCTCCTAGTTCTGATCCTTCTCGTCACCGATTATGATCGCCTCCATATCCATCTGCACATGCAAAGACCAAACAAATAATTCCTCAGCACAAGTTCTCCACAACTTCACCGTCATCAGCACACACACAGAGCACAACCTTGTCTATCCACAAACAAGAACCAAAACATCCATGACCACCAACTAGGTCGTCCACGACCACATATCTCATTGCTATCCAGAACTCCCTCGGACTACTCAATACAGCCACCGATTCCATCACTTTCCAAAACACCAACCTCAAACCACTCATTACGACCGCTAGCTCAACGAGTACTCAAAAACTTCAAGTACTCGGAAAAACACCATCGCTTTGTTAAAAACACTCTGAGATACCATCACCACCGACCACATACTCGTCGAGTACCGAGTATCAATCACTACACCTCTAACAAAGCAACTAGCAAGGACTACGACTACTGAGTCCTTTTGACTATCGCGTACAGCTTACTCATCACTGACCACTAGGCACTAGCCAGCTCTACTCAAAGTACTTGAAGATAGCAAGAATTCAGGCACTCAAACCGACTATGAAATCTTTGAGTACTAATCACAAAGTTTACGACTATCAATCCCAAAGCCTATGACCATCAACCGCAAGGTATACGACTATCGATGACAAAGTCTATGACCATTGACTGCAAAGTCTACGACTATCAAGTATGACTAGTAAAGTCTACGACCATCGAAAAGCATTGTAGCTACGACCAGTTTGCTAGTTGAGATAGAAGCTTACCGAATACCTGTGTGGTCGTTCTGCCATGGTCGAGGACTACAGTGGTCGAAGACGGACATGGTTTAAGCCAAAGTAGAACATAGTTGAAGTCGAACGTGATCGGAGTAGAATGTAGTCAAAGTTGGACGTGGTCGAAATTTGCAGTGGTTGTCTTATCGTGGTTGAAGCTAGCCGTGGTTGAAGAACATTGAGAGACTGCCGTGGTCGACTTGCTATGACTGACTATCGTAGTCAAAGCCTGATGAGGTCGAAGTCTGCTGATCGGACAAGGCTGTTTGGACCATTGATACAATGTCATTCGGACTTGTCGATCGGACCATCCATCACAAAGTCGATCGAATCACTGTCCGATACTCCAAAGCTACTCGAATGCCATCCGATACCACTTGGACTCGAGAAATCACTTGGAGAAGACCAATAACACTCGGAGATAATAGAACCACTCATAGCAGACTAAAACTAGTCGAAGTCAAACAGAACCACTCGAACTCAAAATCTTCAACTGCGATCAGTTGAAACTTTCACAAACGCAAATTCCAAGACAATCCAAATATGAATTATTCATTATCACTAAATGCATGACCACAACATGGTCTAACAAAATCAAACTCAACCAAAGATAGCAAGACACAAATAATGTTAAATACTCATCATCATGATGGGACTGGCACCAAATTGTCTTGGGGCGCGCTCAGATCAACGACTGGCTTCTGGCTTCAGCGGTGCATTTTTTTCACTGTTATTTTTTTTTTTGAATTTTTGTTTTTTTTCTTCTCGTAATCCTTTGAATTGTCCGTGATGAGCTAATGTGCTTTATCCCAGCTGGTGCGGTTCATCGTGTATGCAATCATTATCGGATCCTTTCCAACCGGTCGGTACTAATTGCAGCAGCATTTCCTTTAGATCCTATCATTACATCTCATGCTCCGGCCGGTAGCACCTACGTAGTTAAAGGATTGAGCAGGCTAGCTAGGAGCACCGGCCTGTTCACATTCATTATCACTTAGGTAGCAAATCTCATGCATGCATGTATACATGGAGTAGCTTGATCATACTTATCACATAGATAATCCGGCCATTTTCTGCAGGTGGCTGGGTAGCTAGCTAGTTATATATGGCGATTCATATGATCCCTCCTCCTAGCCGATGGAGCGCCATGCACTGGATCCTTGCAGCTCTGATAGGAACCCTGGTCGCCATCGCCATCGTCGCCGTCATCTCCATCAGCCTCTCCCCCACAAGCATCCACTTCTCCATCTCAGACGCGACGATCGCACGCCCGGATGAGGATCAATACTACCACTTCACCCTCTTGGCCAACAACCCCAGCCGGCGCACGGAGGTGCGGTACGTTGCCCTGAGCGCCGAGATATGGTACAGCCCGACGGGGTGGGTCCCGGCCGAGGTGAACGGCACGCTGCCGTCGCAGCCGCCGAGGAACGCGACCAACATCACCTTCTCGGCTGAGTACTGGCAGTACGACGTCGCGAACACCACCGACAACCATATGTTCAACGACAGCGACTTGTCCAAGCGCCTGATTGTGGTGATAGCCAAGGTGTGGTTCAAGATCGGGCTGGCCCAAACAAAGCCGTACAACGTCAGGGCGTCCTGCAGCCATGTGGATTTTTTCCAAAATTTCAAACCTGTCAACTGTACGGCTGGTTGACGTCCATTTCCCTATAGCATGCATGCCACCATCTGTCAGTTAATTCAGTCCACATATATAGGAGTAATTTGTGTGGTGTGGTGTTGTGTGCCAGTTTCAAGTTTATTGTATGTGTGTCGTCTTTGAGTGTGTGATCGACACACAGCAGTGCGAGCGAGCAGCCGATGGATCGACCTCCACATATGTGTGCACGTTTTGATTGAACTAGCCAAATGTCAGGATCCTGGGCATTGAATACCTAAAATCTAGCTTTATATGTGTATTGTACTAGTTCTATGATCAATGGCTAGCTATTATATACAACCACAATATTAATATCATATCTATACACATCGCATGTAATTAATTTACAACAAAAAGGATAAGTACATAAGCGTGTATGTAAAGTTTACAACATAAAGACTGACCGGCTAAATTAATTATTATAGGAATTTCTAATCTCGAAAGCGAAGGTGGTGCCTTTAATCTATCTATTTTATATTAAAAGTCGATGACAGGTGTTTTGCAATTGCTTAAAAAAAGAGAAATATACTAGAAATTCTTACAAAAAAGTAAAGCATCTAGCTATTAATCAAGGGACCCGAATTAAAGATGAACTATATGAGCCAAAGGATTTTATTAGATAAACGGGAAATATGCTAGGAATTATAGTCGATGACAGGTGCTTTGCAACTGCTTAGAAAAAAAAGAGAAATATATTAAAAATTCTAAAAAAAAAACATCTATCAATTAATCTAGGGACTCTAATTGAAGATCAACTATATCAGCCATTGGATTTTATTAGAAAGAAGGGAAATATGCTTCAATAAATCCATGAATAAAAGTTGATGACAACTGTTTTGCAATTGCTTAGAAAAGAAAGAGAAATACACTAAAAATTCTCATAAAAATGTAACCATTAATCTGGAACCATAATTGAATATGACATATATGAGCCATAATTAAATATGACCTATATCAGCCATTAATCAGATCAAGTGAAGATGTTCGGACTAGTCCGAACAACTCACCTTGCAGTTGGAGATCCGAGGCGCTGGTGGTCAACGAGGGGGCTGCCGACTACGCTGCATCGACCACGTAGTTTTGACTGTGCTGCATCGACCACGTCGGTTCGACCGCGTTCTGTCGACTACGTTGGTTCGACCATGTTCCATCGACCACGATCAGTTCGACTTCTTCTTGTCTATATTTTATGTACTTTGGATTTTCAAATAACTTCAAGAAATTCTAGTAAAATCCAAAAATATCAAATGCATTCAAAAAGTTTAAAATTTCCCATATTTTTGCACGCCCTAATGTGGTCTTTTTGCTTGATTTCCAACTTACGGACAACGGAACACATGTAGAGAAGGCATCTGGGTTAAATAGAAAACAAATGCATGAAATACGTACATCTACATTAGTGTGATTAGATATTAGTAATATTTATGCACATTGAACTATAATGTACCAATATATAATGATGATGTTCGTGCAAGAGCGCGAACCACCTTGCTAGTTATCGGCTAGGTTGGGTACCACTTTCAGTCGATTTATAATGGACTATAGTAAGTATTTTTTTAAACGGCGTATTTTTTTGAAGCAGGGTCAATAGAAAAACTGTAGTAAAAAGTGTACTGGGTTCAGTTGTACCGACCAAAATCTTATACGACTATTTATCTCTGCGTACCACCTCTTACGAACAGCTAGAATTCAAAAATAAATCATAAGTCACAGTTCAAAAAAATCACTCATCTTCTAATAAGAAGTAAGAGGTAAATAAGTCATGACCAGGTTTTCGCTAAAAAAGTGGACGTCTGCTACTTCCTCGACCAACGGATAACATCATGGCCGTTGTATGGCGCGAGAGTCGATCTCAGCCACCGATTCACCCACATGGTGGAAAAGATGGTGCCTGCTACTTCATGGCCTGCGTGTCCGTCCAACGCCCGCCTAAGCCGTTGCAGGCATAAGGTGAAAATTTTGTGTTGAGAGGTTTGAGTTTTGAGTTAAAAGGTGTGTTTTCTTTGGGTTGAAAGTTTAAAAAATTAAAACGGTGTTAATATATGTTACCATAGCCCATATTCTTCTTGGTGAGTTAGAAATTATCACGTTAACAAGGAGAAAAATAAAAGATCTAGATTTCTTATTTGGTAGGTCCAAATTATGGTGGTGAATATTAATCGGATCGATAATATGAATTCAATGATGATATATAATACAGATTTGCTATATATAATAACTCTACTTGAAATATTCGTAGGAGCCATCAGATTTGCTTCGAGGAGCCAGAAATTCCTACGGTGATAAAGAGAAAAAGATAAGACGTACAGTACTTATGTAATAGGCCTATATGATGTAACGCAGACTAAGCGAATATAAGGTACGTAGAATTAATGCATGTTAGCAGAAATGTACTTGCCTTAATACTTTCTGCTTTGGGGCAAATGAAAGCAAATTCCCAAGGATATTGGGGTCCCAGATCCCTTTTGCAAAAGAAAAGCACAAGGTAGGGGAATAAAAACAAAAGGACCAAAAAGAAGGTACAATAGCGTACAAACGGCATAACTGGTAAGCTGAAAGCAAATTCCTAATGATATTGGGGTGCCCTGATCCCCTTTCCCAAAGAAAAGTACATCAAACGCGCGGGGGGACAAACCCCGTTCGTTTTAGCTTTTTTTCAGCTTCAACTTCTAGCTTCAGCTTTTTTTTCACTATTCAGTAATTTATCTTTTTCTGAATTTTTTTAGATTTTTTGAGATTTTTTGCATTTTTCTTTTTTTCCCGTGTTCCTTTGCATTGTCCGTAATGGGCTAACATATTTTTTCTATTTTTACATTTTTTTAAATTTAATTATGCCCAAAAAGCTAAACCAGCTACAGTAAAAAAAAAGCTAGCTACAGTAAAATTTCAGCCAGAAGCCAGAAACCCTGATCAAAGGAGCACATCAAACCCACCATACACGCAAAGTAAGTAGGCACTAAATATAAAAAAAAGTTAATATCATTAGACCATACATACCTTTATTAAATAACATACTACAACTACATATCCACTTTTTAGCATTAAAGTTATATGGTGAAAGTATCTATATAAATAAAAATAACTGATGAGATTACGGTACCTTCTTCATTTTATAGACAAAAAAATCCCACAACAATTCTAAAAATAAAAAAACATAGAAATTTTCACATTAATCAAGAGAACAAGAGAAGTATCTAAATCATTATATTTTGGTAGATCCCAATTATAATAGTGCACTTTAATCATACATAGATATTACAGTTGTATAATAAATATAATTGTATTTCAATCATAGATCAGTAGAGTTGTATATTAAAGACACTAGCCATGCAATTGTGTGGGTAATTCTACTAGTTGCAACAACTACAGCTTTGATGTCCAAAATGGATATATACACAGCATAGCAACGCTTCCTAATAATATAAACTTATGTTACGGGACGGAGAGAGAATTAGTAAGATTAGATCGAGAGAAGTTTGTATTGTGCCATGCAATAACAATAAGAAGGTGACCTGGCATGTCTGCGGCTACAGTAGAAGTATGATAATTTTAAGATTTAGCTTGATGGCGTATCTATTAAAACTCATCACAAGTATGTCGGGCTTATGCACGACACGATGAGTAGAACTTGCTTCTCTCTCTTTTTGTCACGTGTTAACAGGGGCGGACCGAGAGAAGAATAAATGGGGGCCTCGGCCCCCACTCAATTTTAAATTTGTAATGAAGTAATCAAATGTTTTAGTACTTGGCCCCCACTCGAGCGACTTCGTGGCCCCCACTCGAGCGACTTCGATGTTTAGACCTACTACGGCGTTGTCATATGGTGTGGGTTGAGTGTAGAGCGCCCCCACTCAGTTTTTGTGCTGGGTCCACCCCTGCGTGTTAAGATTGTGGGTCAGGAAAGAAGGTTGGTTTCTTTTATTTTTGTCCGTGAAGAAATTGGTGGGCCATCTGGTTTAAGATTTGTTTCTTAATAAAAATTACTTCTCTTTTAAATTATGAAGTAATGTATCTCTAAGTAATAATATCCTATGGCCGCTATAGTTCATCTTAATTGGGACCCACTTTATTAAGGGCCCGATGCTTTTCTTTTTTGTGAAAATGTCTAGCTATTTCTCTTTTATTAGTAACTCTAGAATGTATGTCATTGATCTGATGGGCCCTAATTGATGACATGGTGTAGGTCGAGTCCGGCGACAGTGGCTTGATATGATAGAGTAATATGATTGTTTTTTTATTCGTTGTAACACACGGGCATTCAACTAGTAATTTCTAGAGACATTGGAGACTTGATTCCCTTTACTTAAAAAAAGCACCAAGATAAGGAATTTGCTAGGTGGCACTCTAGTGTTTTTTTATTTGTAGGTACTCAATTTTTTATCCGTTAGATGTTGCTTTGTTTGTGCTTTACGATTTTGACTCTGTGGTTTTTTTTCTTTGTCAACAATGTGATAAGAGAGTAATCAATTTGTTTAGTGTCATCGGGAGCCACAACATAAACGATCCAATAGGGTTTTTGGATATTTTTTTTGTTGTGTTCCTTATAGTTTGTTTTGTTCCTCCTTTTTACAAATTGCCACATCATTTTTTACATAATTTAATTTATGTAAAACTAGTATATAATTAATGTAAGAAGGCCATAAATAAAAGAATAATATGTATTAGAGCATTTCTCAATACATCACATCACATGCTAATAAGTAATGAGCAAATTAGTAGATAGAGGTAGATATGCATCCAACATCTAAAAAATTGAGTACTCCTTAAAATAGTACTCAAATGGGAGGGGAGAAGATAAAGTAATTTCATCCATTGGATTTAGATCTAAAGGTTCAAAATTTGAGTGCTATTTAACGAGAAAACATCTATGTTCTGCTTAGACACCACCGAAAGACAAAGAGGAAAGAACAAAGAATAAAGACAGTATCTGAAAACGTGATCAAATGATCATTCCAGAGAGATGCTGCGTACGTGGCTTCACTTTCTCTTAAATTAATCTTTGTTAAATCCCCGTTCACGCGAGATGTGCATATATGCAGTGCTGCAGGTGCCAATTCAACTAGTTATAACTTGGTACTAACCATCCATGCATGCCTGCAAATTGAGTTATCTCCAGTATCGATCGATCGTGTCGTAGCTCATAGCTAGCGCAGTTCCCCTATCTAAAGATGAAACACTACTTCGACTTCTCACATTGCAACGCAACAATAAACCCCTATGTGTATAACCTCACGTCCTCCTACACCGACCAGAGAAATGAGGCCTCCATGATGGCCACCTCCGTCATCATGTTCGTGCTCGCCGCACTCTTCTTCAACCTCAACCTATTCAGCCGCTTCTCCGACGTGAGCGCCATCCTCAACCCCAGCGTCCGCCTCTTCCTCTCTACCTCGCTTTCCCTCTTCCTCCCCGTCATGTCCTACCTCTTCTCCGAGGCCAAGAACGAAGGTGCCACCACGACTGCATCCAGCCAGCTGAAAACCGAGCTCTCGCTGCGAGCTCGGACAATCCTCATGTGGATGCTTCTCGTGGAGCTCCTCCGCAAGAAGGTGGAGGCCATCCTAGTCAACGTCGGCATGCAGTCGTACTCCGGCACCATCGACCGTGCTGCCCGCATTGCTTGGCTGGGCTACCTCGTCTTCTTCAACCTCAGAAGCACCGGCAAGAAGGCGATCTACGGCATCTTATGGGTCCTCGCCGCTGCCAAGTTGGTGCAGAGGGTCGCCATAAACGAGCTGCTCAAGCGTTCCTTCGCCTACGGCAAGAACGCCCAGCTTCTAAACTCGTATATGGCCCAGGTTCTGCAGCAAACTCAAGAGCAGCAGATGCAGAACGTACAGGATGGATCGGAGCTATTGAAGAGGTGCAATTACGCCGTAATGGGAGAAGAGGATTTGGAGAGGAAGGCCGGCCCGCGGGGCTACCATCTCGAGCTGGAGGAGACCATCGCCAGCACGGACGTGAACGCCGACGCCGATTCCACCACTGTCACGGTTGGCAGGATTTGGAGGCTCGCATACGCCGAGAAAGACGACGGGCTCCTCAAGAACCCCAGGCTCAAGAGGCTATGCCTCTCCTTTGCACTCTACAAGCTGCTGCGCCGGAGGTTCGAGGATCTCCCCATCACCGACGCGGAAACCAGCAACTGCCGGGGCCTCATCTTTAAAGGTCTGTGCAAGGAGGAGGAGGCTGAGGAGCAAGACGCGGAAGTTGCACTGTTCCAGGTGTTCAACGAGGAGCTCCATTTCCTCTGCGAGTACTACCACTCCGTTCTGCCCGTCGTGCTTGCCAACCCCTTCTTCTTTGTACTCAACTACATCTTGTTCCCCATTGTTGTGTGGGCCTTGTGCATCCTGACCATCATCCTCTGCGGCAACGGGAACGTATTCTACGCGTTCCAAAGCATCGCAAGTGACAACTACACCGTATCAACCGGCATAATGAGGATGGCTGCATGCCTCCTAAGAAGAATTGCCCATTCGCCGGAGGCGCTCTTCTCCACCGTCGACCTAGGCATCACCCTCCTGCTCCTGCTCACCTTCCTCTACGAGGAGGTGTGGGAGTTCCTCGTCTTCATACTCTCCAACTGGCTCATGGTGTCGCTGATCTGCAACTACACCGCCGAGCCCCGCTGGCGCAACAGCCCCGTTCTAAGTGGGCTCATCCGCCGCATCCTGTGGGTACGAAGCAAGATGAGCCACCCCGACCTCTGCTTCAAGCAGTTCTCCATGCTGGGGTTCTGCCGGCTGTTCTCCCTGACACTGCCTACCAAGGCAGTGCCCAAGGAAGTGAAGAAGTCCATCATCGAATATCTGGTGGCCGTGGCTGCTCAGATCGATGGCCATGCTGTCGACGCTGCCCCTCTCAGCAACGGCTGGTCTACGCTGCACTTGGAGAAGCACCTCCAGTACCGCGACCGGCTCTCATGGGCGTGCGAGAGCGAGAGCGTCGCCGAGGTCATTCTCACCTGGCATATCGCCACCAGCCTGTTGGAGGTGACATACCCACTGCAGAAGCAAACACCACCAGGACATGAGCGCAAGGTGGCGTCGACGCTGTCCAAGTACTGCGCTTACTTGGTGACCTTCTCTCCGGAGCTGCTCCCCGATGATAAGGACGGGACGGAGCGCACGTACAAGGACATAGAGGAGGAGTTGAAGAAGGAGATGAAGTGTTGGAGTTACTTCCTGTCGCGACCAGACACCCGGTACAACAAGTTGATGGAGATGGCACGACCGCAGAATGCAGAGGAGGCGACGACGGTGGCGCGGAAGGGGGCGAGGTTGGGAAAGATCCTGATCGACGAGGCCGCGGAGAATGACTCGCGTGTGCGAGTGTGGGAGCTCCTGGCCGACCTTTGGACGGAGGTCATGGTGTACGTGGCGCCGTCGAGCGGCGAGGTTCACGCGAAGGCGCACAAGGAGGCACTGGCGAAGGGCGGCGAGTTCATCACCGTGCTCTGGGCGCTGGCCACGCACACCGGCATAACCCGCCCGGCCACCAAGCCGTGGGCCGTCGCCACCTGGCCATCAAGCCCGGTCATCCAAGTCCAACAGGTCATCCCGGTCCAACATGTTGTTCCGGCCATTGCACCGTGGGAGGCAACACGCCCTGCTCCCGTATAAGATCGATCGGGCTCGTCGATCAGGATCCGTTTGCGTGCATAATTTGCACTAGTCCTTGATGGAGTGCTGGGTGTGTGCTTGCGTGTGTTTCGAAGAGAGGCCGCACTTGCATCGTGGTGTGCTTGATGCAGGAAGCTAGTTTGTTTGTTTCCGTTTCCACTTTCTTTTACTTGGCGAGGGAGGGAGACTCGCCTGGCGTGGTGTGTTTGGGGCCTTTGAGCCGGTTAATTTGCTTCGTTGTCTTTCCAGCAGCGTGTATTGTAGTAAGTAATGGATGGCGTCATTCGCCTAAAATACAAAAAAACGCATGCAGGTAAATCGTACGTATACCTGTGGATGGATGGATCATGGATGACCATCTCATCCCTGCCTCCCAGTGGCGGAGAGAGGGGGGCCTAACACCCCCCAACTTCAAGGACGGACCCCTTCCTTCCCCTCCGTAGATCCACCCCCCTGGCCGCCCTCCTCTCTCTCCCCCTGCCGCCCCCCACCCCCTCCTGGCCTCCCCCCGCCGCCCCCTCCTCCCCCTCCCAGCCTCCCCTCCTCCCCCCGCCGCCCCCCTTTTCCCCCACCCCCGTCGCCGTCGCCTCCCCCTCCCCCCGCCGGCCCCCGCCCTCCTCCCCCTCCCCCCGCCGCCCCCTACTCCTCCGTCCTCCCCAGGCCAAATTCGCCACCAGGCCCACCTCCCTCCTCCCCAGATCCCCCGCCGCGGCTATGCACCGCTTCGCTGCTGCGGCCGAAGGTTGTCGATAAATATCTATGAGTCCTGCCCAAAAGATTCATACCGGTGGTTACAAATCTTCTGTATTCGAGCGATCTTCAAGATATAAAAATAGAAGAGATAATAGGATCTCTAAAAACTCATGAGAGATTGCTTAAAGAGTGTAAGACCAAGACGGATTAAGCATTGCTAGTAACAAGTGAAGTAAAGGTTGAAAACAGAAATTGGCAAGAATCAAATTTAAGTCAAGGAAGTGACCGTGGATCTGGAAATTGACATGGTCGTGATTGTGGTCAAGGCAGCTGCGGTCATGGAAATCAACTCAACTCACTCAAACCAGCATTGGCTGATCTGACCACAAACTGACTTCTCCCAGTAATAGTGAACCAATCTGACCGCGGCACTCATGCCAGTCAGATCGTGGCACTCACGCCTTCGCTGCCATATGCAATCCGCTTAATCTAGATGGCATCAACAGTGCATGATCACTTCATATCCACCTATCTATTTATAATACACATCGATATATGTACGTACGCAACATTTCATCCATGTTTATGCACAGTAAAGAAGAATCAATACGCGTATAATTAAGACGTGACGGGCCTAGCTAGCTGAGTGAGTGAGAAGCAGCCCAAGAGAAAGAGGCCTTACAGTACGCGTGCATGGGATTGGAGCAGTTCCAAAAAGGAGAATATTATTGGGTTCTTTGCTTACTTTAATTATTCGTATTCTCACGCAAGTGGTCCAATTAAACCGGCGGAGTATGCAGCAATTCGCACCACTGATCAGATCTAGCTTCTGGTGTGGTGCACGCAAACTAACGATCTCCTTAATTTTGTCGACTGTACGTTGCAGTTGCACATACGTGCAAACAATCACACACACACACGTGTATCCACATGCATGTATGATATCCGGCCGGGACGGAAGAAATGTTCGCTCGTGCGTACGTGCAGGAATGCACGTACTTGGATTCTCGCTCGCTCGTATGCTCAAGCACAATTATACGAAAGATCAGTATAGAACTAGCTTCCGAATGAGAAACTACATGGGACCTCTCCTTTCGGAAATTCCTGGCGCAACTAGCTTACATATGACAAAAGTTATGTCCCTGCAGAATCGATTCAAGCCTAACCTGCAAGTGTGGTATCCTTTTTTCTTTTGTTTCTTTTTTTACTAGAACTTATTGATTTTTTTCCTTTAGTGAAAGATAGATTATTAATTCACCGTATCCTAATAGGATAGAACCTTCCCATGCACGCGATGCCGCATGTCCGCACGCGAGCATTCTCTGCTTTACATGCATGGCCATGCCGTGGCGGCCAACTCAACCGGGCGTACTTAGTGATCATCCATATATGCAGGATGCGAGTAACTAACTGCTAATGGCTTCGACCTTGGCAGTGAACTTTTTCACCATTTCTTTGCCCCGTTGCAACTCTCTCACTGTGGTGTGTTGTCGCCATGGACACCGTCGCCGCCACAGCTGTCCTCCTATGTCTCGCCGTTCCACAGCCTCTTCGTGGCCGCCGACCTCGCCATCACGTTCCTGGTGTCCCTCTGGAGCTGTTCACCATTGTTTTCCGTGGCTGTTTGCTAGGCCGCCGCTGTAGTCTTGGTTGGTGCCGCTGCTCGCCACCGCTGTCCTCACTGTACCAGTGACCATCGGTCTCTATGCCGCCACCGCTAGGTTCGCCTCGACTCCAGCTTCCCGTTCCGCTCACTCGCTTGGTACCCTTGTGTCTGCAGCCGCCGCTCACGAGCTCGCCGTCGGGCTCGGCCGCCTTCCCTGCTCTCTCTTCCTCTGACTGGTGGGACCCTCGTGGTTAATGAGCAGGTTAACACTAATGACGTCCGTAGCAGCTAGATTAGGCTAGTTAATCTATTTAGTACTAACTAGTAAGGTGCCCGTGCGTTGCAACGGAAAACCAAATAAAAGTGATGCATACTATCAAATATCTCAAACTGAATAATAAATATCAACTTTTTCTTACGTCATCATGTATGCATATACAGGGCTCATGTTATTGTTTGCATATCAACACAAATATCAATTATTTGGCTCATTGAAAAATTAAAAATATTTGTAGTC
The DNA here is from genome assembly GCA_036346265.1 of Melocanna baccifera. Lineage (NCBI taxonomy): Eukaryota > Viridiplantae > Streptophyta > Magnoliopsida > Poales > Poaceae > Melocanna > Melocanna baccifera. The sequence continues at coordinate 27,313,456 of CM070692.1, read as the reverse complement.
CATGTAATTGTTCACTTAATGTTTATAAAAGCATTTTTAGACAAAACACGGAGATGGCGAATTGGTTTGCCTTGTAGCGCATCGTAGTTCCTAAAAAGAACATTCGAATACAAATGGGTTAACAACTACTAATGAACTACGAATGTATGCAATGCCTATATAGCAATGCATGCCACATGCAAATTCAAATATTAACCAAGGTTCCAAATTTATTAACAAATCTTATTATCACTTACTTTTCCTCTTGCAAGTTTGCGTAACCTTGAACATCTCTTCTTCACCACAGACGGACTGATAGGATATAAATCGTGACAATATTTAGTCAATGTAGGAAACAACCGACTGAAACAAGTAGGCAATAATAGTGTGCATTGAGAATTACCTTTGGCAAAAGAACATCCCATTTGCCAGCTTTTTTCCTTCCTCTTTTGCTTTATTGTGTTGTTGAGAACCTAGATTTCACGAGTCTATTAATGATCAATGCAACACGAAGTGTCGTGTATCACAAATTCACAATTAGTTGGCAGGAACAAGCATTTACCATGGCACGTTGCGTCTGATCACGATCAAGTAGATACGGAGGAAGAGCACCCTCTTGAACATCATCATTGACCTTTTGTCGAGAAGTTGACTCATCGTACATTTTTAGGCTGCAAAGAAACAATTGACAATAAGGCTCCATAAATGCGACTGCAACCAAAAAGGCATAATCTACACTGCAAGGAAAACTTAATTTTCATGCTCACATCCCCTACTCAAAGTATCAATGCATAGACTAAAGGAGCAACACAACTGTGAACATGTTGAGCAAGGGGGAAAATCTACTTAGCCTACATAGGTAAATGGTAATATGACATGGATGAGAAGCTAAACAGCAAATGTTGATAGGTTATGTGATTAGTGGTATCTATGAGTGATTAAAATTTGAACCTTATAGCCGTCAACACTATATAGCCTGTCATAGAATCATGTATATGACAATCTTGATGCATTTCATTTTTACCATGAGCATGAACCCATGTATCTACTTCAACAGTATCAGGGCTGAAGGAGTAAGAAACTAATTCAAAACATGTAAAAGCATGCATGTACTACCTAGGGTTCATGAAGGGTTTCAGAGTATGCATGTAGAGGATGTCCACAAACATCGGCTACAAACAAGCGTTATTTCAAATAATATCTAGCTCCTACCGCGAACTCAATTCAAGCAATGGAATACTATTATGCGAATGTTGCTGCTGCTCTTTGGGAATCGCGAGAGAATTTCGCGTCATCATGGGAATCAGAAACCTCGAGACAAAACGCAAGTTTGAAGTTATGCATCGAGACGAAGAAGTTACAGACACTCGGGTTCACCTACTCCCACAATCTCGCCATATAGTGCACCTTTGCATATAGGGCACCGATTTTAATTCAACAAACAAAAATTCCTAAACAGTAGCATACAGATGAAACAGCCTCAAAGCAAGCAAAATTTTGTTGTTTTGTTTATCATACGTAACTAATATGAATCAATAAACACAAAGCAAAGCAATCAATCTTAACTTACCTAACAACAGTCAGTGTACTGACTCAAGGCAATACAAAGAACACTTCCTATGAAGCAATCCAACAAACAGATAGCATGCCAAGTGAATAGGGAAAGAATTACCATTGAGATGAACCAGGATTAGGGCAAAGGAGACGTCGAGGTGACCTGAGTCCGTTAGGCTGCTGCGGCCAATACTCGGGTGCATGCCATGAGATGATCGTAACTTAAGAAGGAAATCAAGGAATGCTAGGGGGGCAAGAGAATGGAGCGCGTACTGTACTGGTACCAGCAATCACCCGTCGCTTGGCATACAGCCTCTCGTCAGTGCCCTTGCGCATTTCACCGCCACCTCTGTTGGCCTCCTCCTCGTGTCAGCGCCGCGTCCGGCAAGACCCGGCCGAATCCAAGAGGCAAGGACCAGATCACCGTCGCCATCCTCTCCCGTGCAGCATTCCCGCTGTCCGTCGTTCGGATCTGCAACGTGCGAACGAGGACAAGGCCCGAGCTGCCTGGGTCGGGAGAGGAGGCGAGGGGAGAAGAATGGTGACAGTTCGAATCGGGAGGAAATCACGATGTGGCTGGGGGAGGAGGGCCCCTACACTCCCTTGTAGAAGAGCTCGTGCGCGGGGCCCCTACACTCCACCGACCGCTGCGGGGAAGGGGGGCGGCGGGGGGAGGGGGAGGAGGGGCGCGGGAGAGGGGAGGAGGGCGGCGGGGGGGCGGATCTGCGGAGGGGAGGGGAGGGGAGGAGGGGCGGCGGGAAAGGCCGGGAGGGGGATGGGGCGGCGGGGCGCGGGGGTGAGGGGAGGCCGGGTGTGCGCAGTGGGGACCGGGAGGACCAGGGAAAGAGGAGCGCGCTACGTGGGAGGGGAGGAGGCGGGGTGGCGGAGGGAGAGCGAGGCGCGGCGTGGGTGGGAGGAAGGAGGCGGGGCGGCGGAGGAGGCGAGGCGGCGGGGGAGAGCGAGGCGGGGGGAGAGCGAGGGGAGGCGGGGCAGCGCGCGGGGTGGGGAGGGGGAGGAGGCCGCGGGCCGCGGGGGGAGAGCGAGGGGGAGGCGTGGGGGCGGCGGGAGGAAGAGCGAGGGGGAGGCGTGGGGGCGGCGGGAGGAAGAGCGAGGAGGAGGCGTGGGGGCGGCAGGGGGAAGAGCGAGGGGTAGGCGTGGGGGGCGGAGGGGTGATGTTGGGATTTTAGGGTTTAATCAGATCGTGTGGCTGAGAAGAGAGGAGAAAGATCGAATGGTTAAGAAGTGAGGGAGGGTAGACGTGACGGCAACCACCAACTCCTTCTTTTTAAATAGTAAAGATAAGTACCTGACATGCAGGTCCCACCTTTACGTGATGCCGCAATAATTTTGTGTTTTCCAGTAGAAACAAAATTAGAAAATAAAACAGAAATTTGAAACCCTAGCCAAACAGTACTCTCTCTCTTTTCTCTGAATTTTCTCTCTTAGTAAAACTTCAATTAACTCGTTCTCCCTCGTACAAACTGCAAATAGAGTAAAATTTATTTTTTTAAAAAAAAATAAATTTCATAATCTACAAAAATAATTTAAGTTTATATATGTTTGAATTTTTGGTATTTATTTGTGTTTCTGGGCTTTTATCTTTAGATACTAACGTGCCGAAAACTTTTGAAGTTTGTCCACAAGAAGAACCTATATTCAACGAGCAAGGAAAGCACTGTCTTTGACCATGTTGATCATCATATTTTAATGTTATGTATTTTGTTTTCTCTAACTATTATGCATGCAGTTATTTTGGTAAATCATTATGTTATATTTTGGATTTAGTTAAAGCCTACTTGTTGCATTATCCTTCCTTGAGAAATTGGTTAACCTTACTATTGTCACATTAGAAATATTATCCACTATCACTAGGAATATTGGTGGAAATTTTAGAATGGTATTTGTGTCACATGCTTAGCCATGCTTAGAACAATAATGGTTAATTTGGTAAAAATTTGATAAAATCTCATTTTGGGCTATGGTTAAATGTTTTTAGCAAATCTAGACCGAAGGGTTACCTCTGGTATTTTTGGTAGAAAAACAAAACTGAAAAATGATTTAGGCTTGGGTAAATGGTTGTTGAGACCGATGCGGTTAGCACAATATTATGGTTTGTGGTAGTCTTACCTGAGGCGCTTAAAGACCAAACTTGGTGTTGTTAACCCAAGGATTATAGTACAACCACATGCCCCATAAATGGGGTGAGCCTAGCAGAATAATTTGCAAAACCTCAACGTTGGTTTCGTCATGTGTTGAATCTAGGTATCGATTAGACATGTAATTCCCATACACGTGCAAATGGGGGCTTCCGACTGGGTGGATAGAACCCTTCGACGTTGAACCTTAGAGACCGAAATCGGGTTAGGATGATGCATTGTAAAGGTCTTATCATGATATCTTACCTCACACTAAAGGAAGTGTGATAATTCATGGCAAAATAAGATGATCATGTCCTGTGAGTAAAGTCGTACATTCTCTACAGAGTGAGATCTCAATCTATTCAAAAAGTCATGTCCTCGGTTATAGACATCACTTAGTAATACCACACTTAATTAGAATTTATGGTTTCTAAACTGGTTTTGGAAATGGTAGGAGTGGATGGAACCCATACTAGAAAAGCTTTGATTCGGTATGGATGATTGGAATCCATGTTAGAAATGGGCATTGGCTTGCCACTTACTTATACCTCTTATTACTTGTTATTATGCTTATATATTACTTTTTATCACTGTCAAAGGATCTTACCAATTGCATGTTACAAATTACTTTATCTATTAAAAAAGGAAAGCACATTTTTATGCAAAATAAACTAGCTATGATAGTCACCCTTGTATCAACTTACATACTATATAAACTTTGCTTTAAAGTCTTACGGGGTAAAATTTTGTACTCATAGTTGTTTATTGAACACTATTAGATCAAGAGAAAGAATATCCCTTGGATGGCTACTTTTATGCTACATGATCTAGTGACGATGACACCAATTACTAGGAGTTAACTCCCGTCAGTTGCCTGTGGACAGAGGCAAATCACTTGAGCCCATTATTCTTCCTTATCGTTTATTTCCGCTGCAAGTACTTTTCTGTGCGAATATTTGGCCAGTTAACCCCTTCTGAGTAAAACTCGGTCGTGAAGACCTATATAGGATTACTTAATATTATATGTTACTCTGTTTTATTTAATCATGTATAGATATGATGTAATGATGTGATATATACGTATTAGCTATTGATCGTAGAATTAGCACAGTATATACATAAGATTTGGGATTAATTTTCTTGGTCTGATATGAGGATAATTTGTGGCCGTAAGGGTATATGTTTTCTGTAGTGTACTAGCTAGTTACTAGTTATCCATTTTAAATGCGAAGAGCAAAAAGGTGTATTCGTGAATGGCATGTGAGAACAAAAGTAGCCCTCGTTAGTGCCTCATCATGATGGTCCCAAAAGTCAAGACAGATTAAAAACAATTGATGCTTCCGCATGGCGGACAGGACACGGCAGGAAAATAATTGGATCTGTTCAATCAGGCGAAGGACCTGAGATATACACATACCAGGTGGAGCTATATATATTTTTTAAAAAGAGGAGGATTTGTATATATAATTACCTCATCATGATTTCTCTATATATTTTTAAGAATTACTATAAAATATTCATATGTTTTTTGAGTTTAAATCTGTTAATTTTTTAAACATTGGATCTTCATCTAACAGATCCCCATACTTCCCTAAAAAAAGAATTTAGAGCGTTGGATCTCCATTTAATGGATCCTCTCATATCCTCTCCAAAAAAATGTAAGTACTCCAAATCTAAAGCATTTGATGGAGATTCAACACCTAAAAAATCTGATAGATTTAAACTCATAAAACATACAAATGTTGTATGGACGCTTCCTATATTTTTCGAAAAGAGGTGGATCGACCTTCTTATAAGCCCTTTTCCAGCGAGTTATTCGAAAGGTCAGTATAGAACTAGCTTCCGAATGTGAAACTGCACGGGACCTCTCCTTTAGGAAATTCCTGGCGCAACAAGCTTACAGATGACAAAAGTAACATCCCTGCAGAATCGATTCAAGCCTAACCTGCAAGTGTGCGGTGTCCTTTTTTTTCTTTTGTTTCTTATTTTTTTGACTAAAACTTATTGCGTTTTTCCCTTTAGTGAAAGATAAATTCACTAATAAGTGCCAAAGAACCTCGTTAGTGCCTCACGAATAAGTGCCAAAGACAACGAGAGGAAAACTGAAAGAATAAATGCACGCGACGCTGCATGTACCACACGCGAGCGTTCTCTGCTTTACATAAATGCAGGGTGCGCGCGAGTAACCAACTGCTAATAGCTTAGCTGGCGGGATGGGCGTCTTCGACACCGGTAGCAGCAGTTACAACGCGAGCTGCGAGCATACCACCGGCCTTGTGTGGAACCTGACCTCCTCCTACACCGACCAGAGCAATGAGGCCTCCATGGTGTCCGCCTCCGTCATCATGTTCATCCTCGCCTCCCTCTTCTTCAACCTCAACCTCTTCGGCGGCCTCTCCGACGTCAGCGCCATCCTCGACCCCAAAGTGCGCCTCTACCTCTCCTCGGCGCTCTCCCTCTTCCTCCCCGTCATGTCCTACCTCTTCTCCGAAGCCAAGAACGCCGGCCTGGTGTGCTCCTCCAACAACTCCACCACGAGGGTCGCCGCTGAGCTCTCGCTGCGAGCCCGGCTCATCCTCGTGTGGATGCTCCTCGTGGAGCTCCTCCGCAAGAAGGTGGAGGTGATCCGCATGAAGGGGATGTCCGGCACCATCGAGCGTGCCGGCCGCGTCGCTTGGCTGGGCAGCCTCGTCTTCTTCAACCTGAAAGGCCCCGGCCGGAAGGCGTTGTTCGCCATCCTCTGGCTCCTCTGCGCTGTCAAGCTGGTGCAGAGAATCGCCTACACTGAGGTTGGGAAGCGTTCCTTCGCCTACGGCAAGAACGCCCGTCTGATCACCTCCTACATGGCTCAAATGCTAGAAAATTATCAGCAAGAGCGCCATGTCCAGCGAGATGGAGACGAGCTACTGAAGAGGTGCAAGTACGTGGTGATGGGCGAGGAGAACCTGGTGCTTGGAGCCAGCCCAGCCGGCTACAGGCTCGCCGATGACACGTACCTCAGCGAGTTGTCGAACCAGGCCAGCCCGGCTGCCGACAAGTTCGCCAAAGACGTCAACGCCGTCGTCACTGTCGGGAAAATCTGGGAGCTTGCAGAGAGAGATCGTTGGCTCTTCACCTCCCTCGACCAAGATCGGCGGCTGAGGAGGCTCTGCCTCTCCTTTGCACTCTTCAAGCTGCTACGGCGGAGGTTCGAGCACCTGCCTGCAATGACCGAGGTGGAGACCCGCAATTGCAGGGACCTCATCTTCAAAGGCTTGTACAACAAAGGCGCCAACGGTGGCGCCGAAGACGAAGCGGAGGCACTGTTCCAAGTGTTGAACGACGAGGCAAACTTCGTCAGCGAGTACTACCACTCCGTTGTCCCGGTCGTTTTCGCAAGTCCATTCTTCTTGCTCGCCAACTACTTCGTACTACCACTCATCGTGCTGGTCCTATGCCTCGTGATCATCGTTCTCTGCGGAAACGGCGACGTGCTCTTCGCCTTCCGTAGCATGGAAAGCGATAACTACACTATATCATTCGGCGTAAAAAAGATGGCCAAGTGCCTCTTGAGCAGAGTCCTGACATCACCGTCGGTCTTCTTCTCCACCATTGACTTCGCCGTCACCTTGCTCCTCATCCTCATATTGGTGTACGAGGAAGTATGGGAGTTCTTCGTGTTCCTGCTCTCCAACTGGTTCACAGTGTCCCTGCTCTGCAGGTACACTGCCAGACCCCACTGGCGCGATAGCCGCATCTTCAGCTGGGCCATCCGTCGGATCTTGTGGGTGCGGAGCAAGATGAGCCACCCAGAGTTCAGCTTCAAGCAATTGTCTGCGCTGAGGTTTTGCTGGCTCACCCTGATGCTGCCAGCCTCGCTCTTCCTGACACTACCGATCCTGCCGACCGTGCCTGTGCCCAAGGAAGTGAAGCATTCCATCGCGGAGTACTTGGCGACGTCGTTGTATGACCGTGACGGCAACGACACCGCTCTTACTCTTAGCAACGGCAGGTCTGCGCTTGCAGAGCACACAGAGCTCCTGCCGTTCTGCGAGAGCGATAGCATCGCCGAGGTCATCCTCACCTGGCACATCGCCACCGGCCTCCTGGAGGTGAAGTATCCACCGCAAAGTAACGTGGCAACGAGCCTGTCCAAGTACTGTGCGTACTTGGTGGCCTTCCACCCAGAGCTGCTCCCTGACAACCAGGATAGCACGGAGGGCGTGTTCGAGGCCATGAAGGCTGAGTTGAATCACGTCCTTGGGTTCTGGGGCTACTACCTGCCGTCGTTGGGGCGCAGCCGGTACGACAAGATCATGGGTTTTGCACAGCAGCTGAGCAAGGCGCCGGCAATGGTGCCCACCACCGTGGTGCAGAAGGGCGCGACCTTGGGGCGCGCGCTGGTGGCGAAAGCCTCGGGCCCGGAAGGTTCGGAGGGGACGTGGAAGGTACTGGCCGATCTTTGGGTGCGGCTCGTCTTGTACGTGGCCCCGTCGAGCGACGAGGACTGCGTGATGGGGCACGAGAAGGTGCTGGCGCAGGGCGGCGAGTTCATCACCGTGCTTTGGGCGCTGGCCACGCACACCGGCGTCGGCCGCGCGGCCGATACGCCGCCGGTGACCGTCACCATCGAACGCGTCCAGGGAATAACGCCTGATGCTTGTGTGTAGAACTACGGATCGATGGAGCTCTCGGTCTGCGTGTGTGCTTGGTTTGGCCTGCTAGCGTAGTAGCTTCCCAGTTTGCTTGCATGTACGACTGGTGTGGTTCGTCGGGTTTGCTTGGCCTTGGGGTGTGTGTTTTTTTTAATTTGTTTCTCTCTATCGCGTTGTATCCGTGTACTTGTGGAGTCTGCGTTTGGTTTGGTGTTTGGGTTTGTTTCCATCGACAAATTAATTGACGCCATGCATGGCTTCATATATTTTCGTTTCAAAACGCAGTTATTTTGAACTACTCAAGATGTGTGTGTGTGTGTGTGTGTTTCACGTACTTGTGCTGGTTAATTGTGTTCTTAATTAGTGTATGTTTATTCCGTTCTAACAGAGTGTATTACTACCCTTGTTGCTCAATTCCTTCATTGGTATGGCATGCGTGCGTGTGTGTACCTTACCTCGTCGGTTAGGCCGGCCGTGCTGCGACTTTGATGAAGTGGGCTTCTGCCGCGTGCGCCGGGCCACCAAAACGGCCCTTCGGTTGCGTGGGGATCAGGTGGGCTTGCGTGCGGCGTGCTGATCGCTGTATTCCGATCAGGCCGCAACTCTCGTCCTCTTTCACCGGGCCGGCAAAGAGGGCCGCCTTCTCTTACGGGTTGGGAGTCTTGGCAGGGTTTGTTCCTGTACATCTTTTTTAGTTTGTTTTTTTACTCCTCCCCATAATTAAAAAAGTGTGCTTACTCCTCCGTACGTGCATGTGAGACATCTTGTAGTATCACTTAGGTGCATTTGTGTTGCCGCCCAGAGATTGTCGGCAGCAACACTGCATCTCTATGGAGGATGCAAAAGGTTAAGCACACGATGGAAGACATACCAACCGATTTGACCAAAATCGGCAGAGAGATATGAATCCTACGAGGTCGTCGATAGCATGTTGATTTGGGCAGAGTTCGATCCTAAATAATTCGTCCATGCGAAACAATATCAGATAAAAGTAACTCTTAGATAGACATAAATTGATGGAAATCAACATATCAATATGAAGTAATATAAATCATCGTTGAATTACATAGGGTAAATTAGAGACTACTCCTAAGGTAAAAAAAATTAAAGATATGTTATAAGATAAATTTTGGGTTGCCGATGATAATTTTTCTGGAGAGATCCAGGTTTCTTTCACAACCTGCCGCGAAAGCCTCGGTGCGTCGACATGACACTCTAATCTCTCGGAGGGCCCTACTTCAAACGGCTTCAGCTTCTGGCTTATTTAAGTTAGAAGACACTTGAAATACATCGGTTTCTAATTTTAGCTAATTTTAGTTTTTAGGATTTTTTTCTGTTTTTTCCCTTATTCATTTTCATTGTCCGCGATAATATAATAGGTTTTTTTATTTTTTTTCTATTATTATTTTTTTAGAAAAACTAACGAAAGCTACAGTATAATTTCAGTTATAAACAAAATCCGCATACAGAAACTTAAGTAAGCCAACTAGAGCATTTCCCTCTACATCAGGAACCAGATAGCGACTCGTATTTGGCTTCCTTTTTTGTTACATGGACCAGCATATTAATTAGCCCATGGAACGAACTTAGGCAACAAGAACGTGCTTGCTTGGAAGCCTATTCTTCAATTGGTTGGTTTTTTTGGAAGTCAGAAAGCAGTGAAAATGAATTTTTAGTTGGATAAGCGTATGTACGACATAGGTGCTATTGGTTAGTTATGTTGTGTTGTGTTGTATGATACATAATTTTGACGGACATAAATCAAGTACATGAAATTTGTGCTCGAAATAGTTGTTTGGTCTTTGAATATGCAGTTGGTTTAATAGATTTTGTTCTAATACCTTGTCACCTTCTATGATTGTGTGAGAGAGAAATATCATAGTTTTCCACCTTCTAAGATGGAAAGAGAGGAGGTGATTGGTTGATTTTGTTGTTTTAGATCTTCAGTCGTGTTTTGCTTAGGTAATTTGTGTGATATGAGCTTGATGACTATCATAGTTATCTAAATAAAGATTTTGAATATCTTTAGTGAAAATATTTAGTCCAATAATATCAATAATACTAATTTTTGTGTGCTCCAACAGTAGCGATTGGTCTCCCCTCGAAAAAAAACAGTATTAATTGGTCTACTGGACCACTTGCGCGAACTCGGATAAGGAATACACCATTTCTATTTTCGAAACGACAACCATACACATCAAGAACTGTTTATGTATTTGATATGGTAGCTACGTTTTTTATAATTTAGCCTCCTAACATGTATTTTTATAATAATAATTATCTTTATGAGTTCTAAAAACGTGTCACCTGTCGGTCTGGTGAGCTCAGCAGCAGGCATGGCGCAGAGCAGGAGCAGTGGGCCCACTGCGGAGCCGAGCAGGCCAGCTCGGCAGCGGCGCCGCGCGCGGGCAGGAATGGGGCCAGGAGTACGTCCCGGCGCCATTGATTGCGTTGCGTTGCGTCTGCTTCACGCATTGTGTTGTGCATAAGTAGAGGACGAAAATGTTATGGTGAGGATGTTGCTGATGGGACCACAATGTCATAGAGCGACAGTGCCTACATGGCTCTTCGAACTGTTCACGCAGTCAATGGCGCCAGGACGGTGGGGCATCGCTACTGACCCGCCTTGCCTTGCCTTGGTAGCTTTTCTGCGTACGTCTACCGTTGATCGATGCTGCAGCAGTGCTAGCTACCTGCTCTCCTCAGCTTGCTGACGTGCGTCTGCCACCGGAGCAGGAGGACCAGGTGTCGATCACGCGCTGGCTAGCACACTCGATCAGCTCGCGTACTCCAGCATCTCGGTCTCCATTAGGACCGCGCCTCCGGCCCTGTTAGCCCTCCCGGAGGACCCGGACACCGCCTCCGGCCCACCCCCCGCGGATCCCGCGGGATTCAAAAATAAGTTACAATAATTTTATAAAATAATAATGTAATTTTATTTACTAATTTATAATTATTTATACATACTTTTTTAAAAAATTGTGTTTCAAAATATATATTCTAACGTATAAATTCATATTTTAGTCCAAATATGTAAGAAAAAGATACAATCTTTTTATTAAAAAACTATAATATATTATTTAAAAACATATATTTGTTATTTTTACCCATCCATATGGCCCTGTAGGAGAAGGACGACCTCTACCCTATCCTGCTAGCCTAGTGAGCCCCGTCTCCGTTCGTCCTCACCCCGCCCCCAATGAGAAAATTCCTTACGAGAAAAATTACCACCCCTAATCTCGATCTTGACGAGGACATGCCTAGCTAAGACATTGCCAACAGCAACAGTAGAACCAATGCACACAAGCGCATCAGCCCACTCATACCAAGCCATTCAGTACAGTACTCCTACCCCCATCCTTGCCAATGCGCGCCCCGCAACCAGCTGTCGAGTGCCGAGCAAGGCAGGCACGATAGGTAGCTACCGACCTAGGCCCGTTGGTTCTTACCAAGCTCTCAGGCACAATAAGTGATACGTGTCATCTGCCGCGTCTTGTAAGTTTAGAGAGAGCTATTTTTAAAAAAATAGATATTAAAGGCTTTTTTTAAAAAAATATAACTACAATGCTAAATACTTGAACAGTTCTACGCACCAGCACACGTACGTACACGATCTGAGCTGCTCCTATCCAAAGGCCTCTTCGTGTAATTACTATATTGGCTGCTCCTTAATTTCCCACTCACATTAAGACCGGCTAGTCCTAACTACATGTGTATTAATTTGTCAATTACTGTATATATATATATATATGTCCGCATAAGTTGTAACACCTCGCATTTCATATGAAATGTCATAGTAGCCAAAGTAAATAATAAATAATAAAAATTATAAGAAAATAAAAACTTTAAGAGTACTTTATTAAAAAAACCAACGAAAGTCGAAATAATGCTTAAAATATGAGAATAGCCCACTTCTAATCAAATAAAAAATAAATAATGCTTATAATATGTGCTACGTACGTACGAAGAATTCGTACATATATCGATGGCTAGATGAGAGCAAATGTTTATAAATAGATGATACTAGTAGGTCGATAGGTCGATCGATATATGAAGAGGATTTCCTTCATGCAGTGCTACTGATCCCATATATAGCTACATAATAGTATCTAGCTAGCTGTTGGTAGTACGAAGATGCATATGGCGGCCGACGGCGGCAAGACTGTCAGTTTCCGGTGGCTATACGTTGCGCGCTGCGCGGTGGCCTCCGTAGTCACCGTGCTCGCCGTCGTGGTTATCGTCCGTGCCGTCGTCGTGATGCTCCGTCCGGAGAAGCTCCAGCTCAAGGTCGCCGGCGGCTACGTGTCCGTGGACAGGATCGCGTCGATGCCGCCGCCGATCGTCACTTTCTCCTTCACTCTCAGGGCCTTCAACCCCAGCGGCCGCGCCTTCATGGAGTACACCAATGTCGAAGTCCGGGTCATCGACAACAACGCGTCGGCGGCGGCGGCGACGATTGCCAGTTTCCCCTTGCCCCAGAACATTTCCGTGTCGCAGCAGATGGCGCACGAGGCGATCGTGAAGGTGTCGCTGACGCCAGTGGAAGACGTGCCCCTGCGCTATGTGCAGGCGCTGTTCGACGGGGGAAGCGTCAGCGCGGAGATGGAGGTGGATGGAATCCTCACCAGCCATATCATGAAGGGGGTCAGCAGGCGCGACATCCCCACCACGTACTACTGCTGGCCGGTGACCATCGCCGTCGGCGGCGCCTCCTCCTCGTCGTCGGACTACATCAGCGACACGTCGTGCCTCGACAAGTCGGAGGCGCCCGCTTTTGTGTGATAGGCCAGCGAAAGTAAAAAAAGAAGAAGAAGAAGAAGAAAACTGCATGTGACACTAGCTGCATCGATCAGTTAATGCTAGCTATCCACCGGTACTATGTATCTGAGTAGTTAGTATTGATCATTTAGGAGTGCCGTTGCATTGCATGATCAGTGATGTGATTCCGTATTAAAGCCTTCTAGTGTGCATACAAAACGCATCATTTCCTGGACTACTCGCTATGATTAGGGACAAATTAATCCGCACCCGGATCTTTAGGATACGTCACTCATCTGCAGGCGCGGAGAGCAACACGAAGTACAAACTGGCTTTGCAAAGCAAAGACTGGCCGGGTAATAATTAAGGCCAGGCAGCAGGTAATAATTACGTTGCAAGCGGCAACGACGGGCGCATCTAACTCAGCTCCTGCATGCGTAGGTCGATGAACACGCAGAGGGCAGTGGAAGGAAGCATACGTTGGCCGGAGTTATGGGGGGAGGACGCACGGTACGTGGGAAAAAGATAACACGTGTGTTAAAAGTGTGATCCTCAGCTCGGTGTCCAAGACACGTTCGTCGAGCTATGTAGGCTCTCTTTCAATCGGTTTCACCTTTTGATTTATTTGAATTATAAACTATTTAGGACACATTAGTTTTTAATTTTACTTTATTTTGGTTCATTTGTTTTTTCGTATTTCTTTGTATTATCTATGATAATATAATATTTTTTTATTTTTCCTTTAAAAAAGCTAACAGCTACTACAATGCAACTTCAGCTATAAACTAAAAACCACTGCCAGAAGTTTAAGCCAAGAGTTAGTTGGAGCAGGACCTTAGACGTGATATCAGCGGACGTATCTAACAAATATTTGGTTTTCTTCTCTGCTTAGGGCTCTCACTCCTAGTCTATGAGTGGTTTCTTTTGGGCTATAGCTTTCGGCTTTTGAATTCTAGCTATTTACGACATAGATTGTGAAGAGAGGGAGACAATCATATGTGATTTTGGTCGGTACACCTGAAGTCGGTATAGTGTGTACTAAATCAATTAGTTGACTATGCCTTAAAAAAATACACCATTTGGAAATGAGTTACTGTAGTAAAGGACATTATATAAGCTAATAAGCCTAAGTAGATTTGAACCCTTCCTTATATATATATGTATGTATATATAGTTGTACAGTTTAGATGCGTTGAAATTTTATGTGCTTGTAATATGTCTTTATATAGTAATTTTTTTGCCTTTGTATATTCATGATTTTTTTGCAAAAAATTTTCACGTAAAATTCGTGTATCATGCACTGCTGGTCATCTACTTTTTGCCGTTTTATAACAACTAGAAGGGGAAGCATGCTATGGTTTTTACAGAGCAGGGTTATACTCCTCAACCATCTTGAAATCAGCAAATCTAAGTCATATCTATTCTTACTCTATCCGAGGAAGAATGATGTACTTTAGCTTCTCGAACCGCTTCTTGAATGCAGTCCATAATGCTAGCACACTCTTCTCTGCCATATACTCATTCTTAATATCTCTATTTATAAATTAAGTGAAAGATAACTATCAAGGGTAAAGTTTGCAGGTCTAAATCCATATTTCGCAACAGTTAGGTAACATTTAGAATGACGATGGCTTATGAATTTTTTACTGTAGCTGACTGATTTTTTACTGTAGCTGAGTTGGCTTATTTGGCATAATTAAATTTTTTAAAAAAATAAAAAACATATTATCCCGTCACAGATAATACAAAGAAATATGAAAAAAGAAAACACAAAAAATAGAAAAAAATAAAAATGTGAATAGAAAAAAGCAACAGCCGAACACCCAACGTCAGCAGAAGCTGACGCTGAGCGCGGCTAGTTTGTTAATGTGGTTGCATGCGGCTGATGGAACGTGGGAGTGTAGCCATGACTGTGGAAACGTGGGAGCCAGTCCAAAGGACACAGCGGCATTTAACCAATAGATAGTTCATGCTTTGAATAAGAGGAATAATAAGACAAAAGAGACAGTGCATTTGCAACGTCGCAAACACGTTTCTTATCTCTGTGTGCATCTCTCCTGTTGCATTTCCCGAGTGTATCCTGATTCCGTCATGGTCGCATCGATGCCGCCGAAGGACCTCACTTTCTTGTTCACTCTCAGGGCCTTCAACCCCTGAGAGTGGCCATCGCCGTCGGACTACAGCAGCGACACGTCGTGCCTCGATAAGTCGGAGGCGCCCGCTTTTGTGTGATAGGCCCGCGAAAGTAAAAAAAGAAGAAGAAGAAGAAGAAAACTGCATGTGACACTAGCTGCATCGATCAGTTAATGCTAGCTATCAACCAGTACTATGTGTCTGTAGTAGTTAGTATTGATCATTAAGGAGGTGCCGTTGCATTGCATGATCAGTGATGTGATTCAATATTAAAGCCACATGATCAGTTGCTGCCATGCATGGTGGCAGGCAGGCCCAGACAGCTAGCAGGTAGCACTCCAACATAGACATGCAGGTCGCCGAGCAGTCAACGAGGGAAGCGCAGAGGGAAACGTAGGCCGGAGTTAAGGGGGGAAGACGCACGGTTGGTGCATGACAGGCCTGTAGCTCCATGGCTCCCCCCACAGAGAAGAAGAGGACATGGCCATTATTCACGTACCGACACGCCGCAGCTCTGCCCTGCCATTTGATAGCCATTGGGACGGAAGACAACCTGTGTGTAAAACGTGTCGGCCGAATTCGGATATGTGATTGTGATTAAACTGGACACGCTTCTCGAGCTACGTTGGAAGCGGCAACGACGGGCGCGTCTAACTCAGCTTTAGTTTTTTTTCTCATTTTATACTCTGATATTCAAAGTTCTCCGTATTTATAATCTCTTTTTATATAGTATTTTTTTGTGTTAGTACATTTATGGTTTTTCACAAAGAGTTTCTAAATTAAATTTATATCTCCTATTTTTTATCATCTATTTTTTTTGTTTTATAATAATGCCAGAAAAACAAGACCCTCTAATTATATGTTGGCCAGGTCTACACAGGAATACACAAATGATACCAACTCGCACCAATAAGCATACAGTGATACAGATGAAGACACAAAAGACAAAGGAGTACTCCTTCCAGCTAATTAATGGTGCTCAATGATCAGACCACGGGCTTTATTTATGCGTGCCAAAAGCTATCAGCCATAATCTAAAGCCATCGGCTACTGACTACTAGCGAGAGATGGAGCTGGCAGAAGTGCCTGATATGCCTGCGCACACCACAAATTAACATGTTTTAGGGATCAATCATGCATTCTTGGCCCAGCATACAACGAATAGTATACTAGTGGCCCCACATTAGCCCACATGCACCAATCCAGCCCACATCCACATTCATTTCCAATTCCTCCCCAACCCCTATACCATAATTCTCTTCTCTCCTCTCCACCTCACCAGTGGGAGCAACTGAGAAGAAGCAGGTAGGCATGCAATGGTGGTAGTTAGGCACGGCGCAAAGAGGAGGAGCAGTGCGGTGTAACATCCTAAAATTCTCAAAACCAGAATAATTATTTTTAAAATCATCGTATTTTTTTGCTTTTTTCAAAAAAATTTGCATTTATTTATAATGTTTTCTTATTTTTTATTAGCTAAAAATGAATGTATGAAATTAATTAAAACTTTTACTAGAGCATGAAAATAATGTAATTGGATTCTAAATATCCTAAAGTGCCTCCCCAAAAATTTCTAGAATTTTAAAAGTTAAAACTTGGTTTCTAGAATTAATCAAATATGAAAATAATTTAAAATCCGAAATCCTTCTTGGGCCAATTCTCCCCGCCTTGTCCTGGCCCATCCCTATTTTGGCCCAACTTCGGCCCACGCTGACCCCACCGAAGCCGCCTTCCTTTTTTCCATTTCCTTGTTTTGTTCGTGTTTCAAGTAGAGACACCTTATCTCCATTGCTCTTCTCTGCTGCCGATAAGCAATGAGCTTGGGACCCACCTGTTGGGCTTCGTCTTCCACCTTGCACCCAGACACACTCACACTCACTCTCCTTTGTCGCACTGCTGTCCAGTGGACCCGTGTCGTAGATCTCACTCACCACCTCGCTACCCCTAGCTCACCATCATGCCTTTCTGCTATCCATGCCAGCACCGTGGATGCCGTTCCAATAGAATCCAATCGTTCTTACCACAATCCGATCATTCATACATTTTAGGCTTTTTTAAAAAAAACTATGCATTTATTTAAAATGTTTTCTTTCTTTTAGTAGCTAAAAATGAATTTACAAAATTAATTAAAATTTTTCTAGAGCTTAAAAATAATTTAATTGAGTTCTAAATATCCTAAAGTGCCTCCCCAAAAAAATTCCATAATTTTTGGAGTTGGTTTGCTAATTTTAAAAATTGAAACTTGGTTTATGGAGTTAATCAAATATGAAAATAATTTAAAATCTAAAATCCTTCTTGGGCCAATTCTCCCTGTCTTGACTTGGCCCATCCTTGTTTCGGCCCAACTTTGGCCCGTGTGCTGACCCCACCGAATCCGCCTTCCTTTTCCCATTTCCTTGTTTTGTTAGCGTATTCTGGTAGGGACGCATTCTCTCCGTTGGTCTTCTTCGATGTCGATGACCGGTGGGCTCATGGACCTGCGCTGCAAAATCTCGCCTGCCCTAGCTCACCACCGCGCCTATCCGCTCTGGATTTCGATTTGCCAATTTGGGATTTAGGGATTTGTCTATTTGTATTGTACTTTTAGCAAATTGTGAATTTATATGCTGGAGTTATGATGTTAGGTAACTATTGTACAAGACTATGAACAAATTTTCTAGGTCCGCCACTGCTACTAGCACAGATTGTATTTGCAAACTCTTCTTTCTCGAGGGAGGAAAAAAAATACAGATATCTTGTGTGTTCTGAAACAAAAATTCTAGCATTAATGAACCGACCAAGGTGTCATCATCGTAAGAAAGTCGAAATGGCGAGTTTATTTCAAGGTACTCAACTATAAGCTAGCAGGTAACATTTGTTCTACGTATTGTCTTGTTTATTGGACATTAATCGTCTATAGATGACCGATAGGCTCATGAAAGTCTTGCTAATAGTAAAATCTCATGAAAAAAAAAGAGGTAAGACCCTCGCTGCTTGAGAGCATATATATAGACCAAGTCCAGCATTGTCTCCAATTCTACGAATCAGCTATAGCAACTACAAAGCTAACCATGACTAGCATTCTCCAGCTAGTAGTGGTAGTCCTCTTCCTCTCGTCCATTGGCCATGGCCATGGAAGAGACGAGCGCGAGCACTACATGGTCGTGGAAACCAGCTATCTGGAGCCCAAAGCCATCTGCTCTGGCCTCAAGGGTGCGTGTGCGTGCGTATGTGGCTGCTGCATGAAATTAACGTGTCAACATTGATTAACTTTGCAATGTACTTCTGATCGATCCGTGTAATGTTTGGCAGCGATGCCGTCCGGCAACGGCACGTGGGTGCCGCTGCACCGCCCGTACGGCCCGTGCTCGCCGGCGCCGTCCACGAGCACGCCGTCCTTGATGGACTTGCTCCGCTGGGACCAGCTCCACACCGAGAATATCCGAAGGAAGGCCACCGCCGGCGGTGAGGACGTGCTCGAGCCAGCCAAGCCGCAAGTCGAGATGACGCAAATTGACTACAAGCCCACTGCGAGCTTCGGCATCGGCACCGGCGGCGGCGGATCAACCGGCTCAAGAGTAAGCCCAGCCGCCATCCATCCATGCATCTGAATATATATCTGATGTCCACAATATGGCCTTAGCTCTTACGTACGCCTACAAATGAACTAGATCTGGTTTGATCCATTAGGGTGCTCTGAGGCTTGACCCGACGGCGACCGACGACCCCATCGTGGCCCAGACAATGGCCATCGACACGAGCATCGACGTCCCGTGGATCCAGTGCCAGCCGTGCCCCATCCCGCAGTGCTACCCCCAACGGAACATGTTCTTCGATCCCAGCAAGTCGAGCACCAACGCCCCCGTCCCCTGCGGCTCCCCCGCCTGCGCGGCGCTCGGCCGCTACGGCGGTGGCTGCTCCAACAACCAGTGCCAGTACTTCATCGACTACGGCGACGGCAGGGCGACCGCCGGGACGTACATGACCGACGTGCTGACGCTCAACCCCAGCACCGTCATCATGAACTTCCGGTTCGGGTGCAGCCACGCCGTGCGGGGCAACTTCAGCAGCGAGACCTCCGGGACCATGTCGCTCGGCGGCGGCCGGCAGTCGCTCCTGTCGCAGACGGCGGGGACCCTCGGCAACGCCTTCTCGTACTGCGTCCCGCAGCCGAGCGCCTCCGGCTTCCTCTCGCTCGGCGGGCCGACGGACGCCTCCTCGAGCTTCGCGAGGACGCCGTTGATCAGGAACGTCAACATCAACCCGACCTTCTACCTGGTGCGCCTCCAGGGCATCACCGTGGCCGGGCGGCGGCTGAACGTGCCGCCCATCGTCTTCAACGGCGGCTCGATAATGGACTCGAGCGTGATCATCACGCAGCTGCCGCCGACGGCGTACCGAGCGCTGCGGCTGGCGTTCAGGAACGCGATGAGGGCGTACCCGCGGACGTCCGGGAAGGGCAGGCTGGACACCTGTTACGACTTCATTGGTTTCACGAACGTGACGGTGCCCGAGGTGTCGCTGGTGTTCGACCGCGGCGCCGTCGTGCAGCTCGACCCGCTGGCGCTGATGGTGGAGGGCTGCCTCGCCTTCACGCCCACCTCCAGCGACTTCGCCGTCGGGTTCATCGGCAACGTGCAGCAGCAGACGCACGAGGTGCTGTACGATGTCGGTGGCGGGGCCGTGGGGTTCCGCCGTGGCGCGTGCTGAGCGTACGAGCGCATGCATGCAAGCTGCAGAGAGCTAGCTAATTGTGTGGTGACACGATCGATCGATCCTAGTTAATAAGGGCCAGTTAGATCTAATAAGTCATGCTTGGCTTGCACGTACTTCAATTAGGATCGATGCTGCACCTCTGTCTTAATTAGTAGCTCGTCGTCCTATTATGTCAGTAAGGATGTAACCGAATCGTACGTGTAGCGCACGAACGTTGCCATTCGACGTCTAAATCGTACATTACCGTTCCTTTGTCATGCGGATGATTACTGTGACGCAGTGAATTCAATTGGTTATCCCACATCCGTAATCTTACTTTACTTGAACCAGCTGATTGTCGATGCTATTTATCGACAGACTGTCGGATTGATTAACGACATCTCTCTCTCTCTCTCTATAAGAGGAAAAATCCCACGTTAATGTCGGGTAATAATTAAGGCCACATGATCAGTTGCTGCCATGCAATGCATGGTGGCAGCAGGCCCAGACAGCCAGCAGGTAGTAGTAGTACTCCTACATACTTATTAGGTCAATGCGCATGTAGAAAACGAGGGCCCGCAGAGAGTTATGGAGGATGACGCGCGAGGGCGCGCAGAGATTAGTGGAAGGAAGCATATGATATGTATGCCGGAGTTATGGGGAGATCGAGGACGCATGGTAGGCGGAGGATAGGCACAGGCAGCCCTGCCATTTTGATAGCCATGGGAAAAAGACAAGATGCGTGTCGAAGTGTGATCCTCAGATCGGTGTCCAAGCTGGATAACTTTAAATTGACTTATAAAGAAAAGAGTGTCTATGTAATAATTAAGGCCATATGATCCGTTGCTGCCATGCATGCAGCAGGCCCAGACAGCCAGCAGGTAGTACTCCTACTGTATCTAACAGATATTTGATTTTCTTCTTCTCAGTACACATATTCCTAGAATATATATAAATGGTTTTATAATTCTAGGAGTACATACTTCCACACGTTCATATAGTTGTGCTATTCTGCATCTGCACGCACTGTGCACGTCGAAGTTATTGCCGTGTGTCAGTGAAATTTCTGTCAAATACATGTAGAGTTACTTTTAGTTGTGTGATGTGTATATATATGGCTGCGCTATTTAGCGTCTGCGCGCGCTGTGCGCATCGTAAAGTTACTACCGTATATGAGTGAAGTTAAATGATGCTCTAGTCACTGTTAAACGGTATGTTTTTTCATGGTGGGGTCTACAAGTAAATTGTAGTACAAATTATACCGAGTTCAACTGTACCGGCTAAAATCACATGAGATTATTTTTCTGTGCGTGCTACCTGTTACGAATAGGTTAGAATTCAAAAAACACTGCCTCCACCTCCAGCAGCTAGGGCTTCGACGAGGGAGTACCGGCTGGAGATTGCCATCAGACGAGCTTCCTCTGCTATGCCAAATCCAATGAACGAAAATCCATCCAATTAGATCTAACAAGAGAGGAGCATACGATAGGAAAGCTTCCATCGTACATCCGGAAACTAGCAACGTCCGTGATGTATTCAGCATAATCGGATCAAACTTAGAAAACGCTAGGTGGTATGAACGATGGACCCCCTCATTTGCCTTGTAAAACTTTCACCGAACGGGGGAACAAGGGGAAAAAACGATGGGTTATCCTTGCCATGCAACACGTGAAGCTCGCTAACTCCATCGACACCGAAGCTAGCCGGCCGCCTCTCGTGGCTAGAGCGGGCGGCGCGCCGGCATGCACGGAGAATCATCCACCGCTACGCCCCAACGCACCGTCCTGCCCGCCGGCATGCGTTATAGTATTTAGAGTGGTGGCAATTAATCAATCGTTATCACGGTTGTGTCGACAGATGCCGATCTGAAGGGCGTTGCGTGCCAAAACTTCAGCACCCCCTGGGTTCCCACAGAAATTTACGAGGCAGTAACTCAACATCGTAGTGTGGCGCATCTATCGAGGAGAAAAAGTTTTGAGGAAATGTCTATGCAAAGGTCATGCCAGGCCAGCAGGTAGTCCGGTCGTAACTGTACGCACTGCTCCATCACCCATGTGGTGCTTTGGGAAGGGAATTATCTGCCCCATCCACCGTTCATTCACTTACAATCAGCTTAAGGGGTGATCATTTTAGCGATGGTTTCTAACTTTTGGTTGAAATTTTATTATAGTTAACTTTTTTTACTGTAGCTGATTTAGCTTTTTTGGTATAATTAAATTTTAAAAAATGTAAAAATAGAAAAAAATGTTAGCCTATCACGGACAATGCAAAGGAACACGGGAAAAAAAAGAAAAATGCAAAAAAGCTCAAAAAATCTAAAAAAAATTCAGAAAAAGACAAATTACTGAATAGTGAAAAAAAAGCTGAAGCTAGAAGCTAAAACTGAAAAAAAGCTGAAACGAGCGGAGCCTAAGAGAACGGTGGATGGGGAGAGATCTTACGGGAGATCTCCCAACTGATTTTTTTCCCCTATGCTTTGTCCTCAATGTTTGCCAACATCTGAGCGTACTCGCTTCATCTTGAAGTTTTTTAATGTTTGGTCTGGTAGAGCTACATTTTTTCAAAATCCAGCTCTACGACGTATTTACAAAAATAGTCTCTTTCTCAAGAGTGGGAGGACGAGGAAATGACACATGTCACCTCTATCGCCACCCCACCATGATAGGTCAAAGGCACTGAGGCAACCGCATCGAGCACTGCTAGAGGCGGGGCCCATCCACCTGTCGCGGTACATAGGCATTGGAGGACTCAACACTTGTTGTAACATCTTAAATTCCAGAGAATTCAAAAATAAGTACAATTTTAAACTTTTTTCTTGCATCTTATTTCCTTTACTTTTGATTGGACTTCCTTTGGAAAAATAACTTGCAAATGCAAACCTTGAAAAGAAATGTACAATGGATTAAATTCAATTTTAATTGAAAATCAATTTTAATTCTCTTTTCAATTTTAATTCAAAATCAAATTAAATTCCTTGACAAAGAAAAGCCAGTGCACATGGAAAGGCTAGATGATGAACGAGGACTGGGACTTTACGGGCCTGTCGAAGTTGTTGAGTGGGATGAAATAAAAAATGAAGCAGAGAAGAGGAGACAGGGAGAATATGAGGTGAGTTTGTAGGAATCGGCGTGAGCAACTCCTTGAAGAAGATAGAAGAGCCCACATGAATTAGAAGATATGCCTGCACGCTTGACTTCATTCCCATCTGTCTTGTATTTTTATTTTCAAAAGGCGTCATTGTATCGCGGTAGTAATAGTTTGGGTCTACGGCCAGTGCATCTTGCCATTTGTACTATACAAATAGTGAGGCAAAAATATGTATCCAATCAAACCTTGGATGCCATGTAATTCCTACATTCATTATAAACTATTCTATCGGGCTCAAAATCTTATCTTCGCCACTTTGTTCCCTCTCAAACTGACAAAAGGTTATTTTTATTATTTTTCCCTTCAGTTCTTGCTCAAACTTAACCTTGCAAAATATTAGTTCCATGGATCACATATTAATATCTATACTTCTAATTTTCTCTATCTTTTAATCCTTAACTTTCATTCAATCGTAACTTTTAAATTCAAAATTTATAGCTTTTAAAATTAAAATTTATAACTTTTTTCTTAGGGGGCTCACCTGCTGCGGTGTAGCGCCGTGGAATTGTCTGCTGTGGCCATGTAGCGCTGAGGTCCTCTAGCGCTTGTGTGCCGCAGCAGGTGGATGGCCCCCGCCGCCAGCCGCACTCGCCACCGCCAGCTGCGATGCCTTTGACCAACCACAATGGGATGATGATACGTGTTGCCTCTCCATCCTCCCGCGCTGACGGTGAGAGTTATTTTTGTAAATTTGTTTGTCACGTGCTAGATTTAAATAAAAAACGCCAAACATTAAAAACCTTATTGCTTCAGGTACGTTACCGCACATAGTTAATGCTCCGTGCTCGCTCGTCACTTGGTAGGTGCCCTGCGAATCCGATGCTGGGTTACTGGACGCACATTACTCGGCTGCAGTTACTAGAGCTGGCTATTGTCCGCTGCCATCCGATCCTGAGACCGGCAATAGTATACGGTTTGTTTAAATAGGCTTTTGACTTTAATTTATAAATAATAATAATTTATAGAAAAGTTTATAAAAAGATATTCACTTACGATTTTAATTGATATAAATAAAGTTACTGTAATGTGTACTATAATTGACTAGTAGACCTTATCTTGAAAAAACAGTCTGTTTGAAAGTTAAGTAGTATAGAAAAATCATTTACTATAGAAAATTAGTTTTTAAAAGTTAATATGAATATGGCGTAGCATGCCACGCTCGGTGAGTCGTCGTACGTGCGATATTGACTATGTTAAAGTATAAATTGGCTATATGGAAAGAATATTATGATATAAAATAACAGTGAAAGTGTTATGTTAAAGATACTAAAAAAATAAACTGAACTTATATTGCGAGGCGGAGCATCATCAGTAATTGCACATCAACCTGCACCTGCGACGAATAGGATTTGAACTCATTGATTCCGTTTGGTTTTATTTGATCTACGTACTACATGTGGACCAAACAAATAGGCAAATTCATCAAGTCTTAGGTCTACTAGCTCACAGTAGCCACATGTATGCAGCTGTTCGGGCTTCAGGCTCACTGCGCGGCGCAATTGAACGCGCGTACGATTTGTGGTTGCGATTGTGAACGAGCTTCAACCCAATCCATTCCTAACTTAAATCATAACAGCAAATTACACTATCTCAAACCAACCCAACCCATGACACTTCAACCCAAACTAACCCAACCAGTTTCCCTAATATAAGATCAACCCAGCTTCCTAACCCACCTCCAACCCAGCTCGTTGGGCCATTCACATCAGGAAGCTCATCTCTAGAGCACACTGAAGACAGGAGGATCACCATTCACATGCTATGTACGTTACGATGCTTGCTTAGTGTTCATATCTCCAACTAAGTTCTTTTTTAAAAAAAAAGAAATACTAAATGCAATATAATCTAAAATAAATTCAGTAATTATGAAGCCGATCAAAAGCTCCATTGCAAAAAAAAAATTCCAAAATTCAAACAGATTATAGAAATTTCATAAAAATGATTACAAAAGACAAAAAAAGAGAAATACAAAAAATTAAAAAAACAAAAAAAATTAAAAAAGTGACCGAGAATTAAGGTATATCTACAGGATTACGTCAAGTTGCATCTTCATAATACATGACATCTGAAAGTTTTGAATAAATAACAACGATATTGCTAGAAACATTCTAAATAAAGTTCTCCTTCCGAAATTCCGATGCAATTTCTGCTTGACAATCTCATTATGATGGCACAAAAGCAATCCCCTTGAAACATCGATGATAGTAAGAACGCTCTAGGAACCAAGCAGCATGGAACTTGCAGCCACAACAAATCGGAACTTTTGTCACTGTCTGCAAAACACCATGACACAGAGATTGTAAAAATTAGCCTCGTCATAAAACCATGAAGCAATTTACACGGCAGTAAAAAATTGATGCAGTTTAAACAACTACGATTTTTAGCATACATATTAATCTACAGTATGGTAGTATAAAAAAATGAGAGGGTAAGTGTCATCACCTAGAAAGAGAAAGAAACACAATGTCCATTCTGCCCCCCAAGAATTAACCACCATACTCCTAGTGCCAATACTTGCAAATGTGAACATCAACAAACCAAGTAATCTGTTTATTTAACAGAAAATGTACATTTGGGAGTTGTCAGTGAAGGAGATTGCTGTCAGTGAAGGATATTGTTTATTTAACAGAAAATTCATCAAGTCTGACAATAATCCGCGATCAGTTGTTGTCAGTGAAGGAGATTGTTGGGAAACAACCATGGGATGGTTATTGTCAAAAACACTAAATTAACTATGGAGTGGTTGTGAAAAGGGAGCGCACATGATAAGTTCTTTAACCGCATAAGACATCATCTCAGGAGAGGCCTAAATGTCGAGTCATAAAGCTTTCAAGTAGCAACTAGTCAGGTAAATAAATAGTGATTCTTTGATCAAGGATACTTAGGATTTGTCATTGTATAAGCTATTATAACATTGGTTTAATGACTTTTATTACATATTAAAGTGACCTTTAAATGGATTATTTAGTCAGTGTTCGTTAGATACTCTGTTTTGCATAACGTTACCTGGATTAATTAACTTGTGTACCGAACCGCTCCCGGTGCATGCATGCTCAATTCCTTCGTGCCAATGGCCCAATGGCGCGTGCATGCATGCAGATGAACTATGAAATGGGCCGGCATATTGGGCCACCGCGCATACTTGTTGGAGGTGTTGGAGTCGTCCTCGCCGCAAGGCAGACGGCAGACCGGCCCAGCCAAGGTTTGCAGCCTTTCCGTTTCGGAGACATCCGAATAAAAAAGGGGACAAATTCACCCTTGATTTTTGCAAAAAGTAAAAGTTCGAAGTTTAGTAAATAAGAATGTCACTTTACTGATTATGCCCGCGTTGATTAAAATGTAAAAAAAAAACATTATGAAAGCAGCTGGATAAATACTTGTCATATCAGTACGTACGAACTGATCGATGATTATCTTTTCATAAGAATCACGTCAAACTTCCACCACTGGCCATTAAAAACCGAAAAAGAAAACCCTACTCATTTCCCACCCTTTACAAAAAGCGAAGGCTCCATCAGCCTTGGCATCGCTACCTACCTACTCCGGCATCTGCTAAACAATCTCCGGCCCTTAAAAAAATGTTCCATCAACCTTGGTTCTACCTACCAGATCTATTCGTCTTTTGAAATTAATCAGACTAATCATCAATCCGTACATCCGTACAGGCTGCATATATGCTTCAAGTTATTTTATTAGAGTTAAAAAGAACAAATGCACGACCCCTAACCGAATTACTCCCTCCATTCTTCTTTACTTGCAAAGTTTGACGTCAATAAGTTTTAAACTATCTAGACAAATGTATGAAAGTTATATCATTAAATTTATTGTTAAAAATAATTTTATAAAATTATAATTTTATTAGTAAATCTTAAGTTAAAGTTATTACAAACAACGAACAAGGTCGCATATGGGATACCCTAAAAAAATAAAAAACATTAAGTAAAAATGAACAGAGGAATTAGCATAAAACCTCGAGAAGCATAGCCTTTTACTTATATTAAAGATATTAAACTTCATTTATATAGTCTTAGCATTATTTGCTTCCATGTTCCAGGACAACACTATGCAATATTTAAACTTTGTTGTGTAGTTAGGATGATCGATCCCTTCGAACACAATACCGTAATCTACAAACATAAAAATTTAAAAGTGAGATGATTTCGAATTTTAGCCTTATTGTGTGTGTGTATATTGATTCCTATTTTTAAAAAGATAATATCATATTGTATACTTAAATTCTAGTTTCATATACAACTTCAGAGTTCTAAAATTATATAAAATTTACACGCTTTCATTGGATTTTTTGGGAATTTACAATGTTAATACTTATACATTTATTCTAATTTGTATACGACATTTTTTACATTCAAAATTTGAATTATGTTTTGTCCGAATTTAATTTAAATTTTGAGATATTGTTTTGCTAATTTAAAGTAATTTCTAAGGTTTAATGGTAATACAAATTCCAATTTAATTATGTTTCGGATTATATTTATTTCTGATTTAATTTTATGTCCGAATTAATGTTAATTCCACATATGGGTTTATATATTCCAATTTTTATATGAAGCTAGATATAATTTTATTTTATATGAAGCGGTACATTTATATATTCCAATTTGTTGCTTCTTTTTCCATCTTTAGATTCAACGTGCGCCCAGCGCATATAAAGCAAGTTAGTATTTTTCTTCCTTTTCTTATTCGGATACATGTAGTCATGCATACAAAAGTTGTACACGGACTCACCTTTTTTATTTGCCATGTACTCATATATGTATACGTATATGAATCATGGCCATGGATGATAAGGACCAACGCTTTAGATTTTTTTCTTTTTCTTCGATTAATATAAAAACTTCTAGCTATTTTTTAGATTAACATAGAATTTTTTTAGTTTTTTAAGGTCGAAATATCTAGCTTTTTAACCCTAGAATTAATTTGGAGGCTCCTAAAGAAACCTCAAATTGGTATAGATATAGATAGATCTATAGATACATAGATGTGTACCGCTTTATGCAGACATGTGTACCCGAGTATCTGACAGTACTCATCATTGAGACTAGATAGAAAACTGGCTCGTGTTCCGCATGAACAATACATTAAGCTCGAATTATTCTTCACATAATTTATATATGTTTGTAAAGTTATGTCTACCTTAGGAAGATTAGCCAGTTATTACTTGTTAGGCCAACTGTAGTCTGTTTCGAACGAGAAGCTGGGGATGTCCGTGATTAGCCGTTTCTATTTCAGTTAGGGCAACTAGTTTAGCATAAAGTCGTGGTTAATTAATTTGCGCTCAAGCTTACGAGTACCAAGTCCATTGAAAATTAAGATACGTTCTGGCTTGAGTTTGGCAATAAAGTACAAATAAAACTAAATTAAATAATATTTGTTGGAAAGTGATCCGAATTCGGATTCGTGTCCGTGTAGGACTTTTATTTTATTTACTTTCCATGTGGGACTCTATCCCCAATACTATATAAGCACCCCAGTAGTCCATAGGAAAAACAAGCCAAGAGAGAGTCTCTCCATTGTAATCTCTCTAAAATATAGTGATTTGCCTTCGAGCGCCCGTGGTTTTTTCCTGCAAGGGTTTTCCACGTAAAAATTCGTGTCTATTGTCTCTATTATTCTGTGCGTTATTTGCAACAAGTGGTATCAGAGCACAGGAGATTAGAGATTCAAGAAAAAAAATCCATTGAAGCCTTCGCCGAGTCCAATTGGTACAGATTTCTCGCTTCGGAGACGAAGCCAATTTCCACCAACGCAAATAAAGGTAGCAGGGAAGGAGCGCCGTCTTCTTGCTTCGATCTGCGAGTGCGAAGAAAAAGCGAAGGCAGCGGAGGGGCGTCAGATCAATCCGCGTGCGAAGAAAAGTTGTGAGGAGCAGCAGACGCGCATCGAAGTAAATCTCCAGCAGCGTCTCCAAAGCAACAGCAAAGAAAATTTGCACCAGGACAAAACCAAAGGCACGGCAACCGAGAGAAATCAAAAGGTGCGTTTGATTTTTTCCTTGTTGAGAAGACACTGCCATCATGCAAGGATAAAAAAAGCAATAGTTGGAGAGAGAAGCTAAGCCTTTTTTCCCAAAAGACAACACGTGAAGACTTTCCTGGGATCTTCTGTGGCTTCCAAAAAGTAAAATCAAGGATTTTTTGACTGCTGATTTTTTGCAAGATTTCATACTAGCAAATTTTTTGGTTTTCTTCCGCATAGCTACTATGAAATATGATCTTCCGCTGTTGGATCGCGACACGAGATTTTCTCTATGGCAAGTCAAGATGCGGGCTGTTTTATCACAGCTTGATTTGGATGATGTTCTTTTGGGGATCGACAAGATACCAAAGAACATCGTCCACGATGAGAAGAAACGTAAAGATCGTAAGGCCTTATCTCAAATTCATCTTCATCTGTCAAATAATATTCTACAGGAGGTTATGAAGGAGACATCCGCCGCCGCATTATGGCTGAAGCTGGAGCAGATCTGCATGACCAAGGATCTGACCAGTAAGTTGCATTTGAAGCAAAAGCTATATTCACACAAGATGGCGGAGGGAGCCTCATTGTTGAACCACCTGACAACTTTCAAGGAAGTTGTTTCTGATCTCGAGTCTATGGAGGTAAAATATGATGAAGAAGATTTGGGTCTTATTTTGCTATGCTCTCTGCCTAGTTCATACTCTACCTTTAGAGATACTATTCTATATAGTCGAGATACTCTTACTCTCAGTGAAGTTTATGAAGCTCTGCATGCTAAAGAAAAGATGAAACTTATGGTTCCCGGTGGGAGTTCAAGTACACATGCAGAAGGTTTGTCTGTCCGCGGCAGGCAATATGAGAAGAGTTCACACGACAATTCAAGAGGCAGAAGCAAAAGCAGATTCAGAGGCAGATCTAAATCCAGAAGCAGGAAGTCTTGCAGATATTGCAAGAAAGATGGACATGACATATCCGAGTGCTGGAAGTTGCAGAATAAGGAGAAGAGAAATAATAATTTCAAGAAGGATCAACAAGAGGATGATGCTAGAGCCACCGTTGTCACCAAAGAAGGTTCTGATGGAGATGTTCTCGTTGCCTTTGCCGGTAATTGCAAAACCGACGATGAATGGATTCTTGATTCAGCCTGCACTTTCCACATGAGCCCGAACCGTGATTGGTTCGTTACCTATGAAGCTACGCCAAGTGGATCTGTGTTGATGGGTGATAATACACCATGCAAGGTTGCAGGCATTGGTTCAGGCATTGGTTCTATCCAGATCAAGATGTTTGATGGCACCATCAGGACTTTGTCAGATGTTCGTCATATTCCGGATTTAAAGAGAAATCTTATCTAATTGAGTACTCTTGATGCTAAAGGGTACAAGTATTCCGGTGGAGGTGGAGTTCTAAAGGTCACAAAAGGTTCACTTATTGTGATGAAAGGTGATATGAAAGCTGCCAATTTATATCATCTGCAAGGCACTACTATTTCAGGTAATGTTGTGGTTGTTTCAAATAAATCATCTAATTCTGATGCTACTAATCTTTGGCATATGCGTCTTGGGCATATGAGTGAAGCTGGAATGATGGAATTATGCAAAAGAGGACTTCTTGATAGCAAAAACATCGATAAGTTGAAATTTTGTAAACATTGTGTTTTCGGCAAGCAAAAGAGAGTGAAATTCAGCACTGCGACTCACTCTACAAAAGGCATATTAGATTATATTCACTCCGATTTGTGGGGAGAATCCCGCGTTCCATCACTTGGAGGTGCAAGTTATATGTTGACCATTATTGATGATTATTCAAGAAAAGTTTGGGCATACTTCATCAAGCAGAAGTCGGATGTATTCAACACATTCAAGGAGTGGAAGATTATGATCGAGAGACAAACTGGTAAGCATGTCAAGAAGCTTCGTACTGACAATGGTTTGGAGTTTTGTTCAGGAGAATTTGAAGTTTTATGCAAGTCAGAAGGTATTGTGAGACATTACACCGTTCCAGGTACTCCTCAACAAAACGGTGTGGCAGAACGCATGAACAGAACCATTATGGAGAAGGTACATTGCATGTTATCAAACTCTGGATTATCAAAGAGTTTTTGGGCTGAAGCCGCTTCTACTGCTTGTTATTTGATTAATCGGTTACCAAATTTGGCTATTGATAAGAAGACTCCAATTGAGGTATGGTCTGGCTCTCCAGCAGATTATTCAAATTTGAGAATATTTGGCTGTCCTGCTTATGCTCGTGTCAACAATGGTAAATTAGAACCTAGAGCAGTTAAGTGTATTTTTCTTAGCTATAAAACTGGTGTGAAAGGATATAAGTTGTGGAATCCTGAAACTAAAAAGGTGGTTATTAGTAGAGATACTACTTTTGATGAGTCTGCTATGTTGCATGATAAATCATCTATTGATGTTCCCGTTGAGAAGCAATCAAGTGTACAGGTGGAGCATATTATTGATTCAGGATCTACACCAGAAATCAACAAGGAAAATACTCCAGAAGTTCCTATTGTTGCGCCACCAACACAACATTCCATTGCAGCTAATAGAGAAAGGAGGAACATTCAGCCTCCTAAGAGATTTATTGAAGAAGCCAACTTTGCGGCTTATTGTCTAAATGTGGCAGAAGAAATTGAAGGTACTACAGAACCTTCATCTTATTCAGAAACTATCTCTTCTAGTGATTCAAAAAGGTGGATGGCTGCCATGCATCATGAGATGGAATCTCTTGACAAGAATGGTACTTGGGAGCTGGTCAAGTTGTCAATTGAGAAGAAACCTATTCGCTGCAAATGGATTTTCAAGAAAAAGGAAGGCGTTTCACCAACCGAAGAGGTTAGGTATAAAGTAAGGTTAGTTGCTAAAGGATACAGTCAAATTCCAGGTATTGATTTCACAGATGTCTTTTCCCCTGTTGTGAAGCATAGTTCTATCCGCACTTTGCTTAGTATTGTGGCTATGCATGATTTTGAGCTTGAACAAATGGATGTGAAAACTGCATTCTTACATGGGGAATTAGAAGAAGACATTTATATGGAGCAACCGGAAGGTTTTGTCGTTCCCGGAAAGGAGAATTTTGCTTGCAAATTGAAGAAATCTCTCTATGGTTTGAAACAGTCACCTAGACAATGGTATAAGAGATTTGACTCCTTTATGATATCTCAGGATTTTAAAAGATCAAATTATGATAGCTGTGTTTATTTCAAGATTGTTAATAGTTCAGCTATTTATTTGCTCGTATATGTTGATGATATGTTGATTGCTGCAAAAGACAAGGTTAAAATTTCAAAGTTGAAGGCTCAATTAAGCAGTGAGTTTGAGATGAAAGATCTCAGTGCAGCTAAGAAGATTCTTGGTATGGAAATCATTAGAGACAGAAAACTTGGTAAATTATATCTAAGTCAAAAAGGGTACATTGATAAAGTTCTTCGTCGTTTCAATATGCATGAGGCTAAACCTGTGAGTACTCCCTTAGCAAAGATATTTCAAACTTTCTTCACAGATCATGTCCAAAATCTAATGATGAAGTGGAGTACATGTCTAAAGTCCCATACGCAAGTGCAGTTGGTTCACTTATGTATGCCATGGTATGTTCTCGCCCCGATTTATCTCAATCATTAAGTGTGGTTAGTAGATACATGGCTAATCCTGGAAAAGAGCATTGGAAAGCAGTTCAATAGATTTTCAGATATCTGCGGGGCACATTTAATGTTTCTTTACAGTTTGGAAGGATTAAAGATGGACTTGTTGGTTATGTGGATTCTGATTTTGCTGGAGACTTGGATAAAAGAAGGTCTCTCGCTGGTTATGTGTTCACTGTTGGAGGGTGTGCCGTAAGTTGGAAAGCAAGTTTACAAGCTACCGTTGCCTTGTCTACTACAGAAGCTGAGTATATGGCTATCTCTGAAGCTTGCAAAGAAGCTATTTGGTTGAGAGGTTTATTTACTGAGCTTTGTGGAAGTACATCTTGCATTACAATATTTTGTGACAGTCAAAGTGCTATTTGCCTTACAAAAGATCAAATGTTTCATGAGAGAACAAAGCACATTGATATCAGGTATCACTACATTCGAGGTGTCATTACTCAAGGTGATATTAAAGTCTGCAAGATAAGTACTCATGATAATCCAGCTGATATGTTGACAAAGCCAGTTCCTGCATCTAAGTTTGAGCTTTGCTCAGACTTAGTTGGTATTACTCACTAGTCCTTTGGACTTTCGGCGCTCAAGGTGTACATGCTGATTTTGTTGGAAGAGTTCATAATATTCTTCGACTACTGGAGGGAATTCGGCTCAAGGTGGAGATTATTGTTGAAAAGTGATCCGAATTCGGCTTAAGGTGGAGATTGTTGGAAAGTGATCCGAATTCGGATTCGTGTCCGTGTATGACTTTTATTTTATTTACTTTCCATGTGGGACTCTATCCCCAATACTATATAAACACCCCAGTAGTCCATAGGAAAAATAAGCCAAGAGAAAGTCTCTCCATTGTAATCTCTCCAAAATATAGTGATTTGCTTTCGAGCGCCCGTGGTTTTTTCCCGCAAGGGTTTTTCACGTAAAAATTCGTGTTTCTTGTCTCTATTATTCTGTGCGTTATTTGCAACAATATTATTTTGCAAGATTATACTGCAAAACAAAAAAAAAATCTATGCTCAGATGATTTTGCAAACAATCATTAAACTCTTTGTAAACGACCAAACTCTTAAACTTAACTTGGACAATATGGAGAACAACATCTCCATGTTCACATATACATAAGCTTGAGATACACATAAGGGTTATAAGCCGGATTCACCTCTCACATGCATCGTCAGCCATCATCGACGTGCCGATTGGCTTATTTAACAAACTAGCTCATCCTGGTGATCATCATCTCCCAATGACTATGAGCTAGCTTGTACAAAATATATATGGACCAAACAGGCCCTAGCTAGATAATTACTTGCTTATTACGCCGGTAGATATATAGCTAGCTAGACGACCGCTTGAGAGCAGCCTAGCTAGCTGTGTAATCTGCCGCGTCAGCACGCACCGCGGCGGAACCCCACGGCCTCGCCGGCGACATCGTACAACACCTCGAGCGTCTGCTGCTGAACGTTGCCGATGATCCCGGGAACGCGGTCGTCGCTGTTGGAGGCGAACGCGAGGCAGTCCTCGAACAGGATCCCCGACGGGTCCAGTTCCACGGCAGCGTTCCGGTCGAACACCAGCGCGATTCTCGGCAGCGTGAAGCTGGGCACGCCGCTGAAGTCGTAGCAGGTGTCAAGCACGCCTTTCGGGGCAGCCGCGCGGTACATCTTCATGTTGTCCCTGAACGCCGCGCGCAGCGCCTGGTACGCCGTCGGCGGCAGCCGCGTGATGATCGTGCGGGAGTCCATCACCGAGCCGGCGGCGAAGACAGTGGGTGGCACGTTGAGCTGCTGCCCGGCGACGGTGATGGCCTGGAGGCGCACGATGTAGAACGTCGGGACCTGCTTGTTCCTGAGCATGGGCGTCACCACGAACCTCGAGGACGCGACGCGCGGCACGCCGAGCGTGAAGAACCCGTGGTAGCTCGGCGTCGGCGGGAGGCAGTAGGAGAAGACGTTGCCGTAGGTCCCCGCTGTCTGCGACACCAGCGACTGCGGGCCGCCGCCGAGCGCCATGATTCCGGCGGTCTTGTTGCTGAAGCTACCCTGCTCGGCGTGGCTGCACCCGAACCGGAACGTGCTGACCACGGCGGTGGGGGTCAGCGTCAGCACGTCGGAGATGTACGCGCCCATCGTCCAGGAGCCATCAGGGTACCGGACACGGTACTGGCACTGGGAGTTGAAGCAGCCATTGGCGTAAGGCCCAAGCTGCGTGCAGGTGGGAGAGTTGCAGGAGAAGGCGGCGGATGTGCCCGACCTGGTGGGATCGTACAGGACGTCCGTCTGAGGATGGCACTGCGGGACTGGGCACGGGGCGCACTGCACCCACGGCACGTCGCTGGCCGTGTCAAGCACCATTGTCTGCTTCACTCCGGGCAGGCGCCGGCCCGTCGCGGCCGGATCAATGCTCAGCTGAGAGCCCTAATTAATTTGCATCAAACATTTACGGATCAGGTGAAGCTATAATTTTCCGTACGCAGCAATTAAAGGCGGGCGCAGCGCATATAAAATGCACACTTTACCTGTCCCCCGTTTGCCTGTGTGCCGAGATTGGTTTGCATGTTGGGTCCATAGGATACCTGGGTACTCTGGGATGGCGAGATTGGCGGCTTGTTATCCTGGGGGCCAATGCCGGAGAGCTTCCCTTGGATGTAGTCGGCGCGGTGTTGGTCCCATCGGAGCATGTCAACCACGGGCGGCGTGCTGTCCGCCGCCGCCGAGCACGGACCATGAGGACGACTCAGCGGCACCCAGCTGGTGAGGTTGGCGGATGGATTCACTGAAACATTACACATTAATTACTCGGTGATCGCGACAAAATTACAGTAACATGCACGTTACATATGGAGGCGAACTAGCTAGCTAGCACTCCATGTACATCGATCGTGATGCATGCTAGCTTACTGTACGCACCCTTCAAGCCAGAGCAGACGGATGTTGCCCTCAGTGAGCTAGCTTCCACGATGATGTAGTTGAGTTCATCTGCACGGACAGTGGGAGAAGAACCAGACCAGAGAAAAAGTAGCACTAACAGAGGTACAACGGGAACCATAGCTAGCTAGCTACACTTGTGTTCGGACGTAATTAAGTGCGTGCGTAGTACGTGTAGCTAATGCTGGAACTAATGGTTGATGCCTTGACGTTGCCGAGTCCTCCAGCTGATATATATATTGGTCGTGCCGGGTGCCACTTGGGCTTCGGACTTCGTACTCTTTTTTTTTTTTTGGAGAATGGACTTCGTACAAATTTGGCTTCTCTACTTTCAAAACTAAACTACAACGTTATTTATTGATTTATTTACTATGTAGCTAGCGGTGCTCGATCCCTCCAGTAAAAAAAAATCTTTCGCTTTGATCACCAAAATTTATCATCGTATTTTGGAAAAAAAAAAGTTATGAAAGTGTAGCGTCAGGAATATACTTTTCATGACAAATTTACTCCTACAATCTTTGTATATATCCAAACTACATACAGAATAATTTGCGAATTTACAGAATAATTTGGGTACGTCGAAACTTGCGACCGCTCCTTGTAGAATCAGTAGGTTCTTGGGCTACTTTGGTAGTCTCCATGCATACACTAATCGCTAGTTTCCTTTTGATTTGTAAACTTAATTCAGTTACTTTAACTCAAGTGATCCATGTCTACAAGTATAATATTAGCACTCCACTCTCAGAGAAAGGACACTTGGCTACTTTAAGGTCCAGAGAGAGATAGCTAGCGAATATTTGGCCCCTAAGAAAAGAATATAATTACATATATATACATTAAAAAAAGAACAAATCCCATCAGTCTGTGATTTGCGCAGACATGTGTATCGATCGGAGTATCTGACAGTACTGTCATTTTGACTAGAAAGAAAACTTGCTCGTGTTCCGCATGGACTATACATTAAGCTCGAATTATTCTTCACATGATTTATTATATGTTTGTAAAGTTATGTCTACCTTATACTTGTTAGGCCAACTGTAGTCTGTTCGGAACAAGAAGGTGCGGATGTCCGTGATTAGCAATTGAGAGTGTCTATTGCACAGGCAATTAAAATTTTTCTTTATTTTAATCACTTTTTTATTCATTAGATAAGCATCATCCGATAGTCTTTTTTTAGGAGGGAATTTTTTTTGAAGGGCTGAATTAGCATTGCAATTTTAGGTGGCTGAGAGTACAACTTTAACGAGAGGTGGGAATTAGTACGGCAACTTTAGGTGATTAACAGTGTAACTTTAGGTGACTGAAATGAAAGAAAATTTTAGACGATTGTGCAATAGCAAAACCGTTAGCAATTTCTATTTCAGCTAGTGCAAGTGCAACTCGTTTAGCATAATATCATGATTAATTTGTGCTCAAGCTTACTAGTATCAAGTCCATCCAAAATTAAGATACGTTCTAGCTTGAGGTTGGCAATAAAGTACAAATAAAGCTAAATTAAATAATTGCTTTGTTCAAGTTTATATGTATCTTGGAGTTTAGTTTAATCCCCGGAAAGACTAATTAGAACATGGGAGGGTCTATTTATCAGTTGCCTAAAAATTTGTTGAAAATCAGTCACTTTTTAATAGCTTGAATTACTCTAAGATTCATACAAGAGCTATAACCAACCTAACCAATCAATCTCCTCACCCCACCTCTCCAGTCGCCACTGCCGCCTCTAACCCTCGCCGCACACCGCCTCCTGCTACCGCACCCGACATCACTTATCGCCGCTGCTGCCACCTCCCACCATGGCTACCAACGCCGTCCTTGCTGTTGCTCCTTTGCCACCTCCCTGCTTCCTAGTACCACTGTCAAAGAAAGGACACTTGGCTACTTTAAGGTCCAGAGAGAAAGCTACCTAATCCTTGGCCCCTGAGAAAAGAAGATAATTACATATATATTTTAAAAGAGAACAAATTCCATCAGCCTGTGATTGGTGACACCTTTTCTTTTCTTCTTCATTTTCAACATTTTTGTGGATTTCCCCTGCACCACACGCAATCGTGCAGGCCCCTCGCAAAAGAAGTTTCCAGCATCGTGATTGTGTGTTCTTTTCGTGATTATTATATTTGTGCGCATGAATTAATGTTTGTCGTTCAGGTTTTTGCAGATGGACCACGCTGAGGTTGTAATGCTAATTATGACAGATAATTCTCATTAAAAACTATATATGATAATTATAGATATCACATATAATTTTTAACAAGAAATTATTTGTAATAATTATGTATTACAGATAGTTCTAGCTATCGCTAATAATATAGATGATCATATTTATAAAATTATTTGTGATCATTACAATACAAATGAATTCTGTGAAATTGTCTGTAATAAGACATTTAATATGATCTTTTATATAGTATTGTAACCTGAGTGAGGATGACAAGGCCAGGGAGCTGCCGTATGTTTAGTTCTCCACGAGCCTGTATTCCGTTGGCTTAGGGGGTGATCGGAATAGCGATGGCTTTTGGTTTTTGGCTGAAAAAACACTGTAGCTGGCTGAAAAAACACTGTAGCTGAGTTAGTGGATAGTGTAGTGAATAGTGAAAAAAAGCTGAAGCTAGAAGCTGAAACCGAAAAAAATCGAAACGATCAGGACCTCGTGGGCTAGTACGTAGGCGCCCCCTTCTTCAGCTAGTTGCTATACTGTACCTTATTTGTAACAATGTTTCGCAATCCAAACCCATTGATGTACTCGACAGTACATGCAGTTGTTACTTTTTCCATGTCTCCTTATTCTTTTAGACTCGTGAGAGAAAATATTGAGTGGTGAAGTATTCCTCAAGCTAGTTGCTGTATTGTACCTTATTGGTAACAATGAATCCTGGTAGACACGGCATGGTAACATTGTAGGACAATAAACCAATCCAATAAATCTGCATTGCCATCTAATGCTCACTTAGGCTTTTTTTTTTTTATCAACAGTATATAGTTCAACTCATTAGCAAGTGCAGAATGAACAAGATTTGCTGTGCACGATGGTAGCTGCCCCCCTTATCTGGGCCGTTCGTCAGTTGCGCTGTGTTGGGATATGAGCTTCATTACGTAGTGTTTTAGTGATCTTAGGCAATGTTTAATTCAGCTTTTTCTGATTTCTTTTGATTTTTATCTAAAATAGGATTGCAAGGGTTGTTGATTTTTCTGAGACATTTAATTAAAAAATGATATATATATATATAACACTATTATATATTAAAAGATAATGTAAAGAAAAAATATATTAAGAAAACCAATTCATTTTAAATGGCTACTGACTACAAAAGAAGCGTGAAATTGGCCTTTAGCCTCCCCTGTTGCAATGCAGTGTAGCGCCTGGTGCCTACGCGGCTCCGGCAAGGCAGAACTTTATTCGGGGCCTACATTAAAGCGGAAGCACAGCACAGCAAGAAGATGCCCTTTGAACTCTCCTCTTTTTTTTTTTTTAAAAAAAATGATCTTGCTTTAACACAAAACACAGGAAATGTTTGGGACAGATCCGAATAATGCCACAGGAAACACAGAAACGTGATGGCGAGCACGAGCTGGATCCGGCCGCCGGATGCAAGGGAGACGACAGATCTGAGCTTGCCCTTGCCCGTTGGATTTCCGTCTCTGGATCCGACCTCCTTGCCGGTAGATCTAGTGGCGCCGCCGCCTGTGTCGCCCCACAGAGAGGAGAGAGAGGGAGGAGAGTCAGTGAGGGAGGGGAGAGAGTGACAGGGGAGGGGAGGCAGGGTTCTTTTGCTATGCGGGGAGTCCTGTCAGCTGCATAGAAAAAAAATCAAAATGGCTCCATTAACATTAGAGCTTATTTACGGTATCTTAAAATAAATATGAGCTGTCCAATCTTTGAAATCCAATGATTTAGATTAGTTAGAATTTAGTTAAACTACTACCCGTAATACTAGCAGTAGAATCTTCAAAAGGGTAAAATTATAAACAACGTCTTTTAGCTGCTCATGTCCATGCGGTCTAACACCGACTGCAGCGACGTCATTGACCATCTGCCATTGAGCTCCTCCGCCGACAGCGACGGTGCCATTCGTGCGCAGTCGCCATCCCTTGACACACCGGCCGCCACATGGATGACGACTGCGCTAGTGTTCATGCTGCAAGCCCAGCTCGGCGAGGCTGTGACAATGGCGTCATGGATGAAGATGTGCAGCGCGGCAGTTGGTTGCGGCAACACTGGCGCCTGTGACGACGTCAACGTGGAGGAGTCATACAGAGGCTTCGAGAAGCACCTGATGGAGATGTTGGTGGAAGAAAGGAAGGTGAGGGACCTGATGGACGTCGAGGAATTGCTCTGCTGATGGGAGAAGCTCAGGTGCCTGGTGTTCGTCTAGCTCATTGGACACTTCTACGGCGAGCTCTGCATGGACCTCTTCTCCAGCCGCGACGTCGATGTGTCATCTGAGTCGTCCTCCGAGGATTTGAAAATTTGACTTTTGGGGCAATTTAGGGATTTTTTTAAGGCTATGCTCATTTTGGTTTAAAATCAGTTTCTATTTTTGGCTTCTGTTTTTTCACTATTCAGTAATTTCATCTTTTTCTAATTTTTTTAGATTTTTTGGACTTTTTTGTATTTTTTTTCTTGTATTCCTTTGCATTATCCATGATTGGCTAAAATGTTTTTTTTTCTATTTTTATATTTTTTAAATTTAATTATACCAAATAAGCCAACTCAGTTACAGTAAAAAATAAATCACCTATAATAAAAAAAGTCATAAGCTAACGTCAAACTGAGCACTACCTTAAAATTTTTTAAATTTAATTTGACGAGTGGACCAAGATGTGATGTTTTGATCTTTTTTAGAGCTCTTTTACTGTACTTTAAAATAAAAAAAATAAAAAGTCTATAATACCCTCACAAATTAACGATTAGATTTTATTTCTGCTATAACCTTTTTACTACCGGTATAATGTACTTCAAAAATCCCAACACTAACCTCTGGTTTCCGGTCAGCTAATTTTGTTGTTCCGATGAACCACTACATGTTGTGGACGGTGTGGATAGGGGGGCAGCTACCCTGCGCGCATAGGAGCATTTCCGAGTGCAGATACACATGCATGCATAATGCATTGGGAGCAAGTAGTGAAGAACACCCCAGGAATCGGTAGCTCCTATTAGCAGCTGTATTAATTATGGACCAAATCTGCTTAGATATGAGAAATTGCGATCGTTTGAACACAATGCAAAGTTATACTACACCAAATGTCACCAACATTTTACATCATTAGTCATCGACATCTCCAAGCAACAAAGACTGAACATTAATTTTACGTCACCCCATACGATTGAATCGAGAAAAACGGATACCTAAGTACGTAAAAGTACATTTGAATGTATGCGCACTGACGAAACCAGGAAATTAAAATGATACCAATCATTATTCCATCCCTCGCAAAAAAAAAAAAGAGAGAAGAAAACATATATATTATTCCATGAAGAAACGCTCGCGCGGCTCTCGCGCTCAGGTCATGTAATGGTGCAGTCCGATCTCTCCCTGCACATTACGTCGCCAGTAGTAGATGAATCACCGCCGACGGTGACGCCCGAGCAGCAGTAGATGGCTTGGTGACCAGTCGTGTTGCGCCCGGAGTATATTTCGGTGGTGAGCGTGCCGTTAAGCCATAGCACTGCGTCAGGAATGCTGCTCTCTTTATAGAGCATGTCGAAGTAGGGCTTCTGGTACGCATAAGACATGTTGCCATCCACCTGCTCATTCGTGTCCAGGGTCGACAGCTGATCCACGGCCATGTCGTGCACAGGGAAGCCGAGGAAATCCTCTGCCGGTGACGTTGGTGCGTTCTTGCCGCGGAGGTAGCCCATGATGTCGGTGTAGTAGATGCGGACGCGGCCGCTGGGGTTGCTTGCCTGGAGGCTGAAACGGAAGGTCAAATTCAGATACTGCGTCGACAATGGGCCTCGCTCCGCGGATACGAAGCCTCCGACGACCCTGAGAGGGAGAGGCTCGGGGCGGAGAACCACGACGATGGCGCGCGCGATGACCGTGACGATGAGCACGGTCACCACGAAGGCCAGCGCGTAGCGTGCCGCGTCGATGCACCGGAACGTTGATTTCTCGCCGACGACGTCGTCGTCTGCTGGCGCCATACCTACTAATTAATGAACTTGAGTTAATTTGCTGCAGCTACCTAGCGCCGTAGCCTCACCCTAGCGATCCTTACACACCCTGCAGCCTGCACACCTCGGATATATATATATATATATATATATATATATATATATATCTGGTAAACGAAGTAAGCACTACTACTCCACTCGGTGGCTCGTTATGTGCACGTACGCCTGGTGCATGTGCAGCAAGCGATAATACCACCGATACGATACGGTATGCTAGCTCTATATGTTTACTTGTCGGTGCTTTAATTTCTTCTAGCATGAGCCGATACTGTGCCGACTTTTGAGTTGGTGATCGGATGGAAAGCCAACTACAAGGGAGCAAAAGAAAAGAGGGCGGGGGTAATGAGAACTGAGAGTGCTTTAGTTGCTTTCTTCGAAATGGTGCGAGGCTCCAAACTGTCGATCGGTCCAACTCCGAAATGCATGCATCTTACTTTTAAGCTTTTGCCATGTCATTTAGTAACAGCACACCGTACAAGTGGTCTAACCAATTGTTTCTTTACACTGGCCCACACATTAATTTCCATAGCTATTTCCCCATAGCTTTTTTCATAAATAATTTTTAATTTTGAATTACAGCTTTATACCTGTTTTTTTGGCACTTTTGGCCATGTCGCCCAACAATTGGACGACTTGGGTTAATCGATCCAACCGTTGGGCGACACGTGGCCAAGTCGCCAAACGGTTGGACGACGAGTCCATGTTGCCCAACGGTTAGGCGACAAACCCTTAGTCGTCTAACAGTTGGGCGATTAGGGGGTATAACCCTCTTGGCCGTGCGGCCAATTCCCTGTTTCTTCCTTTCGGCCGAGAGCAAAGAAAGGGGAGAAAGAGAGAAGAAGAGGAAAGGAAAGAAGGAGAGGAGAGAAAAGGAGGAGGAGAGGAAGAGGAAGAGGAGGAAGAGGGAGAGGGAGAGGAGAGATCTGTATATCAACGATGGTGAGTTTTTAGGTTTTTTTGTATATTTATTTTTGAACTATGGTAGGATAACAACTGAAATCATTAAATTTGTAGTTTAGAAAGTAAAGTCAATTTAGTTGTTAATAATTGTATTATCATTTAGATCGTTCTGTTATGCATTTGAATGCCCAGTTAATTTTGTTAGTCGATTATAAATTGTAGAAACCTCGTAATAAGTATTCTTAATTTTTAGAATAATTAATAGTCATCGAAAGATTTCAAACTATTCGTGACAACTAGAATAGCACGCATGGATGTAAAATAGTACGCAACGATTTAAGATTACATGTAGAGATTAAGATTATACGTGATGATTTAAATAGCAATTGAGTTATAAAAATCCGCAAATGATGAAAATACCAATCAGACATCCCACAAGGATGCCTTAGTTTAATTAATTTAATTATTATTTAGAACTTACTTTCTGTTATATCTATAAGTGAATCGTCACACGAGTAGTAATTACAGAAAATAATAGGTACAAAGATGAAAGAATTTAGTTCAATTGACTCTGAGACCTAGAATTATTTAGATAGGTAAATAAATTAAATTGGCATACTAGCATACATGAAATTGCCTAGGAATGATTTAAATAATTCCTAGAGCTACGTTATTAATAATTAAACTAATAATTATATCTTAATTACTAACTTTAAATTAATTTGCATATATAGCTCGTGACCTTGGTGGTTCGGACTGGCCTTTCAGCCTGCTAGACCGGCACGTTGACGCGCAGCACCGTGCGAGCCATTATGTCGCGCATCCTAAGAGTGGGAACGACAAGGCCCAGTTAGGGGTGGTCCGTACGTGGACACCCCGACGAGTTTGGAGACTAGACTCACGCTAAATAGACAAGTTTGTGTATAAACTATGTCACTTCTTTTTACGATATTTGTGTTATGTATTTACTTCTTTGTACTTTTGCAGGCTGAGTGATGCCAGTCTTCTACCTTTTGCGCAAATGGTAGAGGTCACCAACGAGAACGGCGCTCCAGTCGAGGAGGCCGAGGAGGTCCATGCCGGGCCAGAGCAGTCACGACGTTTCCTGTTCGATTGATTGCTGTCGATAGCTCTGTTGGACCAATGGCGGCCCGAGATGCACATCTTCCATATCCCATTCGGGGAGATGACCCCTGCTCTACAGGATGTGGCGATGCTGCTTGGCCAGCCTATTGCGGAAGAGGTTGTCTCCCCTTAGGATGCGTTGGCAACTGGTTTGGCGCGGTTCTTCTGGTCAAGGCCTTGCCAGCATACCATGCCTTCTCAGTACCATAGAAGCATGGCCCCCCATACGGTGGCTTTCGCAGTTCTAGGTACGTATAATATCTATTTTTTTTGTTTAGCAATGCGCTATCCTTTCCATATGACGGGCTTAGTAATTTTTTGTTTGTGCACAGGTGGTCAGGCGACGTTCCCGTAGTGGTGGAGACAATGGTGATGCTTTAACTAGCTTTTGGCTAAAACTTCTGGCTATGGTTTTTTGTTGAAATTGCATTGTAGTGGATATTAGCTTTTTCTGAGGGAAAAAAAATGAGAAATTTTTTTAAAAAACTGTTACATCGTCGCGGACAACATAAAGGAATAAGGGGGAAAGGAAAATAAAAAAACTAAAAAAGCATAAAAAGTTAAAATAAATTGAAATTAGAAACCAATACATTATAAATAGCTTACAACTTAAATAAGTCAAAAGCAAAAAAAAAAAACTGAAGCCTTTTGGAGTATCTTCGGGTTTGGATTTCGTGCCCAGCTGGTAGTAACCTTGTTATCCAAGTGTAGGTTGCTTCGTTACGTTCGGAAGGGAAAGGCCTTTTAGTATTCCTAGCGTAGGTTGCTTCATTATGTTTGGAAGGGAAAGGCCTTTTACCTCTGAGGAGGATCTCCTTTCTGCTTTAAGATCCGTGCGCATGGGTACATCTCTGTATTTTATCCCCTTTCCATCTTTTTCCTAAACACCATGCATCCATTCCTCTCCCCCGTCTATCTCCCTCCTCTATCCCATCTCTCTCTTCTCCGGCCGAGACCGTAGCCGCTGCACCCGCCCTGAGACCATGGCGGCGGGTGGCTCGTCCTGCTCCCCGCCGCGCCGGAGCCGCTCGTCCTCCTCCCCGTATAGCTAGGGAGGTAACGAGAGCACGTTAGTTGCTTTCTCGCAAATGGTGCACATACGCTCCAAACCATCGAACTCCCAAAAGCATATATATACGCTCCAAGTGTAGGTTGCTTCATTACGTTTGGAACTGCATGTAGTACATGCATGGAAGTAGTGCCCACTCTTTAATCCTGACTGGT
Source organism: Melocanna baccifera (assembly GCA_036346265.1). Lineage (NCBI taxonomy): Eukaryota > Viridiplantae > Streptophyta > Magnoliopsida > Poales > Poaceae > Melocanna > Melocanna baccifera. The sequence goes on along the minus strand of CM070692.1, from coordinate 27,268,478 downwards.
CATTTAGGTGCGTACGTACGTACCGTCTCTCCCATCAAACCATGAAACGCCAAGCATTACATCCAAGCAGCTCTCGGCAGAACCCTCGTCGCGACCCTCATCGTCTCCGTCATCCTGAGCCCCGCGCGCATCAGTTTCTCCGTCACCCACACCTCGCGAAGCAACTCCGTTGACGGCGTGGTGTATCTGAACCTCACCGTCTCCGGCAACAACACCAGCCAGCGGCAAGCGGCGGTCAAGTACCAGAGCGTCTTCGTCGACGTCAGGAGGCGGGGAAAACGGTCCACGCCCACGTCGACACCAAGTTGCCGGACAAGTACCTGCCGGGCCGGTGCCTGCGAGCTTCGACGCGTCGGTTCTCCTGGTGGGAGGTGGCTGGGTTTAGAGCTTCCGGCGCCAGATGAACAGCATGTTGGAATAGTTCCATGTCGACTATGAGAAGTAAAAAAACACAATTTATTAATGTGATGGAGACAATCTTTTAGGAAGAGAAAATCTACTACCACATATAAGTCTGTTATTTTAAAGCTTGCATGCGGCAGCTATAGGCTTAATTGTGTTTAACCCGTTTGAACCTGGAGCCCGTGGCGTAAACCCGGTTTGATCTTGGCATATAGCCAAGGCCCAATCCAATAATTGGTATACGAGTCTAGATGCCTAACATCTCTTTGTACTTCATGATTGTCGGGGATATGAGTGCACACTTAATATGTGAGAGGGAGAATGTTGGGAATAATCCCACATCGGCTATAGGACGCATATAAGTTTGTTGCTTTAGGGTTTACATACGGCAGTTGTGGACTTAATTGTGTTTAGTCTATTTAGATCTGAAGCTTGAAAAGTATACCTGATTAAACATAGACATATGGTCAAAATCCAATACAACACAGCAGTGGGTTCATCGTGGTGGTGACGGCGCAGGTGCAGTTCAAGATCGGCTTGGCCCCGACGAGGCTGTACGATGTCGAGGTGTCCTGCCCTAGCGTCCGCTTCCCCCAGAGAGAGATCCTCTCTGATGCGTCGGCAGTCGACATCCCTTGCATGTAAATAATGCTAGCTATTTCGTCGCTTGAATCTGTCTTGTGTCGACGTGTACGTTGTGTGCTGTGATCATTAGTTTACCATCCATGGATAATTACTTACAGTGTTTGATATTTGGGTTGTTTGTTCTACTTGGTTAATTATAAGGATTAATGCATGCGTACGTTGGCTCTTTTGCTAATTCTTCTTCTTTCGATTCTGCCACTGCGTTATTGTTTAATGGCCAAGATGATCCATCAACTTCGATCTAAAACTCAATATCGCATGCACACATGCTTAACTAACAATGGCGTCGGAGAATTAACGTAGATCGATCACGAAATACGTAGCACTGTAGCAATCTAGCAGGAGCTGCCTAAGGGAAAACTCTTTCACTTTGGAAAAAAAAATCTCCAGCCAGCGAAAGGGATGCATGAAATATATGAAATTTTGTTATTTCATTCCAAAATTCAGATGAAATTATCAAACACGTTTGAATTATTTTCCGAAATTTGGTCAAAATTTGGCCAAATTTTGCAGCCCGATCTACAAAATTCAAATGAATTTATTTGGCCAGATTAGTTTTAGTTTTGGTAAAAAATGAAAATTTTTAAAAATTATATCATTACTTAAGAGAAAAGGAGAGAGAATCTACTCCAGTTTTATTGTCGGACCAGATTATAAGGGTAAAGATCAATCAAATATGAATATTACAGTAGTTATAGTTATATCAAATATGAATATTACAGTAGTTATAGTTATATAATAAATGTAATTATATTTTGAATCACATGTATAAGAGTTGTATAACAAATATAAATGTATCTTCAAATATAAACATATGTATTGCAGTATCTAACCACACAATTGGGCCGTCAATTCGGCTAGTTATTAAAACAAAGACAAAAAAAATAGCCATGTTCACTTTCAAGAGATATAAATTTCCACGTTAATTAGAGGAACAAGAGAAAGATGTACACCACCTATTTTGGTGGGTCCAGATTATAGTGATATAGATTAATTAGATATATGTTATAGTTGCATAAGAAATACAACTCTTTTTTAATCATAAGTATTAGACTTGTATGACGAAACAAATCTATTTTCAAATAAAAGCATATGTATTGTACTAACTAGCTGCACATTTGCGCAGGACATTCGGCTTGTTATATTATTGAAACAAAGGAAAAAGAAACCACCTCGATTACTATCAAGGTTTAGAAAACTTTCACATTAAACGGTAGAGAAAGAGAAAGATCTACACAATGGATTCTAGCGAGTCTAGATTAAAATGATGCAGATTTATTAAATATATATTAGAGTTGTTATAGATATAAGAAACATTATATAAGCATATAATATAGTTGCGTATGTTATATAACTCTATTTCAACTGAACAGCCATGTAGTTGGACGGAAAATCTAGCTAGTTATATTAATTATTGCATATATATGGACCTCAAGCTTGCTTGAATCATGGGCAAACAAGCGCTACCTGATTGGTCCGACGGACACACTCAAAATAGATAATCATGGATTAGATAGCTGGAGCAATCATCATCTTCTTTTTATCACAGCAAGTTAGCATCCCAACCAACTTGTTGAGGATGGAGAACCTGGGTCACGTGCTTTAATTTGGGAACCATGGTGCTTCTTGTTTAGTGCAAAAGCTAAAGCAGGATATTCCAAAGAACCTGGATGTAATTAATTATTGTTTAGTGCTTTTTATCACATCAAGTTAGTATCCGAAATAACTTGTTGAGGATGGAGAACCTGGGTCCTGTGCTTTAATTTGGGAACCATGGTGCTTCTTGTTTAGTGCAAAAGCTAAAGCAGGAGATTTCAAAGAACCTGGATATAATTAATTATTATTTAGTGCTTTTTATCACATCAAGTTAGCATCCGAAACAGCTTGATGAGGATGGAGCGATCTTTATCTTCTTGTTTAGTAGTCTCAACCTCCAAAGGAGATTCCGACGTCCCTGTCCGGCTGTTTTATAGTTAAGGTTGTTAGGATTGTGATTAGAGCTAAACAAAAAGCTCGAGACTCGTGAGCTACTTGAACTCGTAGCTGGCTCGGCTCAAGCTCAAAATTTTTTCCAGTGAGCCAAGCCTAAGAAATAGCTTGTTTCACTAACGAGCCGAGCCCGAGCCGCTTACGAGCCCAAACAAGCCGGAGGATGTATATACTTTACCCACCTGCTTGGCCGCTCGCTCATACGCTATCTTCGCCCGCTCGCTCACTCCGCTATCTTCGCCTGCTCCCCCACCTCCTCCCCGCTCCCCCACTCCCGTCGCCTCCTCCCCGCTCCCCGCTCCCCCGCCCCCGCCGCCTCCTCCCGCGCCCGACCGCCTCCTCCCGCTCCCCGCCGCGCCGGCCGCCCCGCAGCCTCCTCCCGCCTCCCCGCCCCGCCCCACCTCGCTCCCCGCCTCCTCCCGCCCTCACCGCTACCGTCGGCTCTCACCTCCGCCAACCCCCCGTCGTTGATCTGTCCTCCTGCCGCCCCCCGTCACCGATCTGTGCTCCCGGAAGGAGACCGAGCTCAGCAACCACGTGAAGGAGTGGGAAGCCAAGGGCCCCACCGCCGATCTGTGCTCCTTCTCCGCGGCGTCGCCGCCCCGGCCCCCTCCGTGTCCTCTGCCATCGAGCCTCTACTGCAGCTCGCGAGCCGGCTCGAGCCAACTGGCGAGCCCGAGCCAAGCCTACATTCTAGCTCGATTTTTAAACGAGCTGAGCCGAGCCATGGCTCGGCTCAGTGCGAGCTCGGCCGATTCTGGCTCGAGTCGGCTCGGCTCGACTCGTTTCCACCCCTAATCGTGATATCAGATAGGATTATTTTTCATCTAACAGAATCAGATCGTAGAATCACGATACTATCAAAATTTTAAAAGTGTATATATTTTATATAAAAATTGAATTATATTTCTAAATATGCAAGTCTATAGTAGATTTTTTAATTTTAATTTTGTAATTTGAGTACAGTTATTTATGTTATATTGAATTAAGGTTGATTTTTAAAACTTATTTAATTATTTTAATAAATTAATAATCTAAAAATGCAATATGTAAAAAATAATACTTTTTTTACCCTAGAACATTATGTAAACAACAAAACAAAGCAAATTAAACTAGTACAACTTAAATTAGCAATAAGTAATATCAGATTTATATGCTAATATAGTTTGTTGTCAGGATCATGATCCCATTGCGATTCTACCTGATCCTAACGATTATACGAATAGATCGCGATTTCACTGTGATACTACCTGATTTCGATCCATATCATCCACCTCTGATAGAATCGTATGATACTACGAAACGTATCGCGGTAGTGATAACCTTACCTTTACCTTTAGTAGTACGAAATTAAGAGAAGGAATAGAGGACATGTATGAAAACTCACGTTGTCAAAATTCAAGCAACCAAGTATGGCACGTGCCCGACGCATCCAGTACCAACGCGCGCTGATTTTGATGCAAAAGCAAACCCTCCCATGCACGCGATGCTGTTCTCGTTTACGAAGGCGAGCTTGCATGATATGCTTATAGGCATGCGTGGCCAAGCGAATTAGTCATACCTAAACCAAACATAATCCATTCTACAAATATTGTAGTATATCTGCAGTTAGCCGGCCGGCCAGCTAGCTGCAAGTCCAGGAGGATGGGCTACCACATTACCATCCCACTCATGTGTAACCAATCCAGCATTACTTCATACATCAACAACCTCACGTCCTCCTACACCGACCAGCGCAATGAGTCCTCCATGGTGTCCGCCTCCGTCATCATGTTCGTCCTCGCCGGGCTCTTCTTCAACCTCAACCTCTTCAGCGGCCTTTCCGACGTCAGCGCCATCCTGGACCCCAAGGTCCGCCTCGTCCTCTCCTCGGCGCTGTCCCTCTTCCTCCCCGTCATGTCCTACCTCTTCTCCGAGGCCAAGAACGCCGGCACCGGGTACTCAAGCTCCACCGCAAGCACCGGTCCGAAGGACTTCTCGCTGCGAGCCGGGCTGATCCTCTTGTGGATGCTTCTTGTCGAGCTCCTCCGCAAGAAGGTGGACGAGATCCGCATGCGGGGTTACTCAGGCACCATCCAACGCGCCGGCCGCGTTGTTTGGCTGGGAAGCCTCGTCTTCTTCAACATCCGGAGTATCGGGCGGAAGGCGGTGTTCGGCGTCCTCTGGATCCTTTGCGCCACCAAGGTGGTGCAAAGGATCGCCTTTACCGAGGTCGGGAAGCGTTCCTACGTCCATGGTAAGAACGCCCGGCTTATTACCTCCTACATGGCTCAGATGCTTGAAACAGATCAGCAAGGGCACCATGTGGGCGCGGGTGCCGGTGATGTGGAGCATGCTGTTCAAGGTGGACACGAGCTGCTGAAGAGGTGCAAGTACATCGTGATGGGAGAAGAGAACCTGGTGAGGGAAGCCACCGCAGACGGCTATGAGCTGAACGAGATCACCCCTAACGACAGCATTGTCACTGTCGGCAAAGTCTGGAAACTCGCGGAGGAAGACCAGCTCTTCACCATCTTTGATCAAGGTCAACGCCTCAGGAGACTTTGCCTTTCCTTTGCTCTCTTCAAGCTGCTCCGTCGAAGGTTCGAGCACCTGCCGGCCATGACTAAGGAGGAAGCCCGCGACTGCCGGGACCTCATCTTCAAAGACCTGTACAACAATGATGAAGGCACGGCGGAGGCACTATTCCAAGTGATGAACGACGAGGTCAACTTCCTCAGCGAGTACTACCACTCTGTTGTCCCCGTCGTCCTTGCAAGCCCCTTCTTCTTCCTCACCAACTACTTTCTCCTCCCCGTAGTCGTATTTGGCCTGTGCCTCATGACCATTATTCTCTGTGGCAATGGCGATCTGCGCTATACATTCAGCAGCATCAAAACAGACAACTACATTCTACGGTCTGGCATAACCAAAATGACCATATGCCTCCTGAGCAAAGCCGTCCACTCGGCTTCTGCCTTCTTCTCCATAGTAGACCTTTCCATCACTTATCTTCTATTTATCATCTTCTTCTACGAGGAAGTGTGGGAGTTCCTCGTTTTTCTACTCTCCAACTGGTTCATGGTGTCGCTGCTATGTAACTACACGGCCAAACAGCACTGGCGTGAGAGCCCCACCTTTAGCGGCGCCTTCCGTCGCATCCTGTGGCTACGGAGCAAGATGGGCCATCCTATCCTTAGCTTCAAGCAGTTTTCTGTGTTGAACCTTCGCTGGCCGCTCCTGTTGGGGCTGCCGGCCATGCTCTCCTTGATGGTGCGAAGCGTGCCCGTGCCGATCAAAGTGAAGCATTCCATCATGGAATACCTTGCGGCACAGGTCGAGCATGGCGGTGCAAACCCTACCCCTCTTACCAATGGAAAGTCTGCACTGGTGAGAAACGACCTTACACATCAAGATCTCCTGAGGGCATGCGGGAGCGACAGTGTCGCCGAGGTCATCCTCACATGGCACATCGCCACCAGCCTCTTGGAGGCGAAGTGCCCCCCTCAGATTAAGGAGGAAGCAACGCTGAGAAGGGTGGCAACCGGCTTGTCCAAGTACTGCGCTTACCTGGTGGCCTTTCACCCGGAGCTGTTGCCCGACAACCCTGACAAGACGGAGCGCGTCTTCGAGGCCATGAAGGAGGAGCTGATGGGTAGGCTCGGGTGCTGGGAGTACTACGTCTCGCGGCGGCGAGCCCGGGTCGACAAGATCATGGAAACTACGGGCTGGATGGAGAAGAAAGTGGTGCGGAATGGCGCCACGCTGGCGGCTTCATTAATGAGAGAAGTTGACAGTGTCTCGTCGGGAAGGGTGTGGAAGGTGTTGGCCGATGTCTGGACGGAGCTCATCGTCTACGTGGCGCCGTCGAGCGACGAGGAGCGCGTGAAGGGGCATGAGAATGTGCTGGTGCAAGGAGGCGAGTTCGTCACCGTGCTCTGGGCCCTGACCGCGCATACCGGCATTTCTCGCCCGGCTAACGAATCGACGCCGCAGGGTGGTCATCCCGAACGTTGAGGGGAAAACGCCGACCTACATATACATATATGTGCATGACGTTTGCATGTGTGCTTCGCCCTGCAGGTTGATTTCACCGGTTGCTGCTTGTGTATGGGGGTGCTTTTACGTACGGAAGAGAGTTTGCTTGTTTGATTTTTTTTTATTTTTTTCCGCTCGTCTCTAGCTCATTCCAGAGGGAGGAGACGTGTGTGTACGTGAGGTGTTTAATGGTGGATACTTATTTTGTTTCCGGCTACAAAGTATACTATTGTAACTTGGGGATTTGTTGTTGGATGTTGATAAATATCACTTGAATATATTTTTTCTAACTATTATCTAGATTTGTGGCTATTGGATTCTCTACCCTCTTCAAAAAAAAAAGTGACCGTTAAATTTAGATAATTATTAGGAAGAAAACAATCGAGTGATGGCTATTAATTTCTTTTTTAGACAGAAAACCACCTGCACAAGCGTCAGTTTAAGAGATCGTTTAATGCGAGGGGACTGTCCAGAAAAATATGATTCCAAAACTAGCTAATCTATCTTTACCAGGCAGCCCTCGATGATTCGATGCCTGGCAACCCTCCTGCGCGCGGCTCGGCGGTCGCTCCCAATTCTGGCGGGTATAATAGCGCGACACGACTCTGGCACAACGCGGACGCTGACCCCCACCCCGTGGTCCGCTGGTGAGCAAGTGGCCTAGCAAGCCCACAACTTGACCCGTTTTCGCCAAGCGGCCTCATCTTTCGGCCGAGCCAGAGCCGAGCGGCACTCAAGTGTTCCGCCCTGCGATTTGGGCCGTAAGGGCGGGATTTTGTGCCGCGCAGTGCTTGCCGGCCCACACATCTGCCACTGCCATGCATATGATAGTATTCTGCCGGGTGCGTATGTCCATGAGTAATCTTAGTGGACAGCAGACTGCAAATTGCTAGTACTGTCTACAGTGTATCCCCCTTGAGTAATGTTGACACTGGCAGGCGGGGTTCAAAGGTACCTTTCGTTCTTACTTATAACTGGTAACTTATACTACATTAGCTAGCTTTTACGGTACAATTTTTAAGACGGTCAATAGGAAGATTATAGTAAGAAATGTACCGAGTTCAGCTGTACCGGTTAAAATTATATACAATTATTTTCTTCTGTATACCGCCTCTCACGAACAATTAGAATTCAAAATTTTAAATCATAAATCATAAACCACAATTTAAAAAGAATCCACTCTAAATGGGATTTTTCAGAAGCGCATACTGATTACTGAACCAGTCCCACTCACGTGTGCAACCACTGATTTGCTTTGTTCGAATTCCTTGTTATCATCAATCCAAACCAAACCACACGCAAGATAATGAGTTCAAAAAAAAAATCGAAAAACCACGCGCAGTAGTTACAGCATCAACTTTTGTCTAGCTCGTCGGATTTGTGCACGCGCAGTCAACACGCGCCACGCCGGAATCCCACGGCCCCACCGCCGACGTCGTACAGCACCTCGAACGTCCTCTGCTGCACGTTGCCGATGATACCAGCTGCTCTGTCGTCGCCGGTGGACGTAAACGCGAGGCAGCGCTCCACCATGATGCCTGACGGGTCGAGCTCCACGGCCGCGCCCCGGTCGAACACCAGAGCAACGCGGGGCAACTTGACGTCGCTGAAACCGCTCAGGTTGAAGCACGTGTCGAGGATGCTCCTGGGGCGCGCAGGTGGGTACATCTTCATCTCGGTCCTGAACGCCGCCCGCAGCGCGCGGTACGCCGTCGGCGGCAGCCGCGTGATGATCGTGCCCGAGTCCATGACCGAGCCGGCGGAGAACACCGACGGGGGCACGTCCAGCCGCCGGCCGGCCACGGTGATGGCTTGGAGGAGCACGAGGTGGAACGTGGGGACATTCCTGATTCTGTACATGGGCGTCACCGCGTACCTCGCGGCGGAGATGCGCGGCACACCGAGTGTCAAGAACCCAGTGTGGCTCGGCGTCGGCGGGAGGCAGTACGAGAAGGCCTTCTCCCCAGTCTGCGATACGAGCGACTGCGTGCCGCCGCCGAGCCCCATGAGCCCGTCGGCCCGATCGGTGTCACCCTGCTCGGCGTGGCTGCAGCCGAACTGGAAGTTGTCGACCTCGTCGGATGATGTCAGCGTCAACCTGTCGGAGCTGTACGTCCCGGTGTTGTTGGAGCCGTCGACGTACTTGACAATGTACTGGCACAGGGAGTTGGAGCAGCCATTGGCGTAGTTAACGCCGAGCCGCGCGCAGGCAGCAGAGCCGCAGGAGAAGGGCGAGTAGGTGGACGACTTGCCCGGGTCGAATAAGGCGTCCTTCTGAGGGTGGCACGCCGGGACGGGGCACGGACGACACTGCACCCACGAGACGTCGCTGCCGGTGTCGATGTGCACGGTCTGGGTGACCGCCGGCGTGCCTAGGCCCACGGTGATGACGTACTCCAAGGACCTCAATGAGGTGCCTAGGGTGGTTGGGACCGTCACGTCGGAGGACCGGCGCTCCCCTTCTCCTGATGCAGTGCCGTTCTTGGAGAGCTTCCTGCGGATGTCGTCGGCGCGGAGTTGGTCCCGGCGGAGCGTGTCGGCCATGGAGGTCTTGCTCTTGGCGGAGTGGAACGGCGAGCACGGGCCGTACCGGTGGTACAACGGTAACCAAGTGCGGTTGGAGGACGGAATCACTGCGAAGCAGATCGATCGGGAGGTTACAAGTTACAATATTGCATGCAAAATACAGTATGTGCACGTACGTACCCCTGAGCCCGGAGCAGGCGGCTTTTGGCCTTAGCGAGCTCGTTGCCACGACCAGGTAGTTGTGTCGGCCATGGCCTCCTGCACGAGCAGTTGGAGAGAAACTAGCAGGCAGGAGGAGAAGTAACATCGGCAGAACTGCAGGAACCATGGCCGATCGAATTGTTCCTTGCTTACAGTTCGCATGCAATGCTAGCTGGACTGCATTAACTTGGTCATATATGAGCTTTTAAGTTGCTACAAACTAAGCAAGATTCCTCGCGATATATATTAGTGGCCAAGGCAAGCTACGTTACGTACCACTTGGGCAAGGACTCCAAATATTGTACCTGACAACACGAACAAGCTAGTAGCTAACGCTTTTTACTGTTCTTGATCTCGTGTCGAAGGCGCTAGCTTCTTGCAAGAAATCACCTTCATCACAACAACCACCCGGAACGTACGCAGTTGGATAATCTCCTCGTTCTTTGTTTTACTTACATCCTAGAATCCGCACGGTTAAATTTTCTAAAGTTTGATCACCAAGTACTTTAAAACTACTTAGATCGATTATATCAAAATTATATTATTAAATTTATCGTTAAAAATACTTTTATAATATTACAATTTTATTATTATATCTTAATATAAAGTTATAAAATACAGTGGTAAAAATCATATCTGAAAGACTGCAAATAGTAAGAAATATCAAGTAAAAAAGAACGAGGGAGTAGTTAGTTACATGACGGTCCATCAGAACGCACGTGTTCCACTTACGACTGTTATTAGCAAACGTCCACCAGTGACCATTAAAAAGTTCAAAATCCCAAAGGAAATTATTTTCCTTTTTCTTGCCCCCCCCCCCCCCCCACACCAAAAAAAAAAACTTTGGGCATATCAACTGCTCTGTGCCTTCACGAAAAGAATAGGTTCCAGTGGCCTTGGATTGCTGGTTGCTTTAATTCTGTTCTTTCGAATGCTGACACTAGTTTACGTGTACAGATAACCTGGGGGCCATAAAACAGGACAAGTTCCATCAACTTTGGATCTGTACTAATCTTCCTTCTTTCGAAATTAGATATATGTATCACTTTGATGTATGTCTGCATAGGCATCTTGCCGACAGCCTGCAATAACTGAGCTTGCATTGCTGCCAATATCCATCGAAACGTCTCACTTGAACATATGGGCATTGCAGTGGCAGAGCTTGGGCACATATCAAGGAGATACTAGCGGTAAGTATAATGGATTGCATAAGAAAGAGGTGGCCATTTCAAGTCCAAGCAATTGCTAGGTCAGAAATCCAATATATACTTTCTCCACCATATATACCCCATGCAGGTGCATCATACTATTAAGTTGGAACACCTCAGTTCTCAGAAGACGTTTTCAACTTTTTGTAGGGAAATTTGTTTGGTACTTCGTCCATGACCATCTCAAGATCAACCACTGGGAGAGAGAGTGCAGTTCTCACTTATTAATTCTTACAGCAGCCATGATTTTTTTAGAACTAGTTGAATCCCTGCGCAATTGCACGGCTAGCTATTACAATACCTTAAAAAAAGGTCTTCTATTTGTTATCTACCTCTAATACTTATACTGCATGACTGGAAATACAACTGTATTTCTCATATTAATTTAATAGGTTCAATATACGTCTGATTAATCTACACTGTTATAATTTGAATCCACCACAATCGACGATATAGATCATTTTATGCTTTCCTCTGATTAACGTGTTAATTTCTAGCCTTTGAGGGCCAATGTGGCGACTCCTTTTTCTATTGTTTTAATAATATAACTAGTGAAGTGGCCCGCACATTTGAGCGGCTAGCTTTGTTATATTTATTGGTATTAAAGAATACAACTCGTTGTGCTTAAGAATATCTTTTATATAATTAATATCAGGGGATATATAGGCATTGTTAAGATAAACATTCAAAATGATAATGAAATTTCAAAGCTTAAACATATATTGAGGAAGCATAGTTGAATGATATAATTTGACTCAAAGAAAATTAATTTGAGCCTAATACATTGTATGGACTTAGAAACATAATATTCAAATACACCTTCATGGAAAAATAGCTTGATTCAAACCCTATATATTCTAATCCCAAGTATTCTCTACGATACTTTCTTGTTCTTTTTTATTTGACGTTTTTGTATCTTTATATTAATATATAATTATAATATTATAAAAGTATTTTTAGTTACAAATTCAATTATATAATTTTTATATAGCCAAAGACGTGGCCATGATGTTGGAAAAATTGCTAATTAAAGGCATGCACGATTGGTGCCGGGAATTAATCGAGAGAACAAACGCAGATGAAAGATGCAGAAGAAGAGGAGCGGACACTGTTTCCAAGCACCTGCCGAGACGTCGAGCCTGCTGAATCGCGATGGGGGCGCGGTCGTGAGGCACATCGACCGCATGTGACCTTGCCGGCGGCGACACCTTCCTCGTCGGTCCACATCGGTTGTGGATTAGGCAGCGGATGCGACGGCGAGACCTTCGTCGATGGCGCAAGCAACCCACACATAGCTCCGAGGTCCTCGTGCAAAGTTTGCTCTGGATTTATGGGCGAAGCTGCAAGATCGAAGCTGTTGGAAGCCACAAGCCCGGCAGAACGCTCCGAAGTTTACAACATCCTGGCCTCTGGTGTTTGGTACAGTTGATTTCACGCCTGAGTGCATCATTAATAAATTAATGGTCTTGATTTGCAAAGCAAGAAGACATGGAGCCGCAGTATAGTCTGTTGCTTTTTATCTCCTTTTCTTGCATCAGGACGAGTTATTACTAAATTGCTATGCTAAACGGAACAGACACATGTGAACTTAACAAATTAGAATCGGGCTCAAACGATATTCTAAACATGAGAAACTTACCAAATATACAGGAGGGTGTGATAGGGTTAGCTACTATGTATTTGCACTTTAGAGTTTAGATAAAGAATGAATGGCAGCTCCAGTATATTACTTCTTGCTCGATTAGCTCCTACAAATAGAGGACTTTCTCGTGCCTCCTTAGACATTTGTGTGACACCCTGACACATGTGAAATTAAGTCTATGTATAGCCTATGAGTATGTGTGAATGAGTGTTGAGTTTATTACCATCTTACTAATTTAGAGAGATAAACATCAACATATAAATCTTGGATGTCCAATGGTAGCAACTTCCGGTTAACTATTTTACGTGAAACGAGGATAAAAGTGCAAACGGGTTGCTACGTGTGCGTGACTTATCCAGAATGGGGTTAGGCCTAAGCCAGTTTAAACCCTAGGACGTTATAAAATGGTATTAGAGCTGACTCTCACGGTTACACTGGCACGTGCGGGTCAAGGGCGTGAGCATATGGCGCATGACGCGTGTGGACTCGGAGTGGACACACAGAATGGTATATATACCAACACTGGACGCACAGATGTATGCTAAGAAGGGAGATCCTGGTCATTTACCTCAGTATGGGTATGTTGGGCCGATAAGAACATCAGATTCTTTGAGAGGGATGTATGTTGGCCCATGTGAAATTAGGCCTATGTATGGTCCATGAGTATGTGTGAATGAATGGAGTTTAGTACCCACCTTGCTAATTTAGAGAGATAAACACCAACATATAAACCTTGGGTGTCCAATGGTAGCAACCTCCGGTTAACCATTTTGCGTGAAGCGAGGACAAAAGTGCAAGTGGGTCGTTACATATGTGTGACTTATCTAGAATGAGGTTAGATCTAAACCGATTTAGACGCTAGAACGTTATAATTTGTGTTGTTACGTAGAACGTCAACATGTGCCTCTTGTTCAAAGCTTGAGGACATACAACATGAACTTGTACGTGAATAGAACATGAAGTAATTAAATCTAACTAAGGTAATATTCAGAATAGCGATGGCTTATGGGTTTTTTTACTGTAGCTAACTGATTTTTTACTGTAACTGAGTTGGCTTATTTGACATAATTAAATTTAAAAAATAATTAAAAATAGAAAAAATATATTAACTTATCACGTACAATACAAAGAAATACAAGAAAAAAAAGAAAACACAAAAATAGAAAAAATAAACAGTAAATAAAACACTCATAAGCCTAAAACTCGTTATACATAAAGCACTTCAATTTTCTCTCTGCTTATACTTTGCTATATCTATGCAGCTTTGCCTGGCTATTCGGTACCAATCTTCGGCTCTAACCTCGAGTTATGCGTCTTGTCTGCGTACCTAGTCGATTTTTTGTGATTATTCAGTGCATCCAATATATTAGGAAATTCCATTCGAAAATAAAATATGTTATGTAGTTTGAACAAATAGCGACATTATTTATTTCCTTTACTCAATGCAATAGCATTCGATGTATGATGGCAGCTGCTTTTCTCTGATTACTAGCTAAATGTCCATACGTTGCTACGAATTAACAAAAAAAAATTATATTACATATTTATAAAAATTATTTACTTGGTTGAATTGAACCAAATAGAGATAATTAACATCCAAACTGCTGGTCAATCGCAGCACAAGAAACACAAAACTGAAGGTAGGCACTGACACAAACGTATACCATACCATGACAGGAGTGTCACAGGATGATAATGATGATTAGAGAACGCAATGCAATAGGTAACACTCTTTTGCAAGCGTAAAGAAAAAAAGTCAAAATCAATCAGGATAAACTTTCACGTTGATGCCATTGTCGACCAGCGACTGAACCACCGCCCTGATTTTCCCCTCGAACTTGTCCTGTGTCCCTTGTACGTACACGTGTAGACATCAGCCTCCTTCGTCCCCTCTGCCAGGAAACGGCCCACGGCCAAGGCAGCCCATTATGTCGGACCTCCGCTTAAGGACTTGTTTGATGTCCTAGCAACCGCGACCTGCCTGCACGTCGTGCGGTGTGTGAGGGATGCTGAGACAAAGCGCTTGGAAATGAAGACGTCAAGCATGAAGGATTCCTGTCGTGTGGAACCATCTGGCCCAGCTTATATACAACTTGTTAAGGAGGATAGGATTCCTCTCATTAGGAACTATCTTACAGATGACAAAAGTTATTCTTGCATATCGAATTAGATGCAGGGTCCCGTCCTCAATTAGTGCTTTTTATTTCTCTTTGGTACGAAAAATAAAGCAACTTTGTAGAGGAGATTCACGATGATGTTGTGAGACCATGTAAAGGAGTAGAATATATTTGTGATGAATAATTGGCACTTTAGTTGAGTTTATTTTGGATTTTACAAAAGTTTTAGGAAATTTATATTTTAGTTTGTGATGTCAAGGTTCAGACAGTCTGACCGCCATGGTGTCGATAACTTGACCGACAGATGGCCGGTGGTTTGACCGCCATGGAGAGAAGGGTCAGACTAGCCTTGGACTTTTGGAAAATTGAACACAACACTTGTGTAGCCTTGTTTAGAGATTAGTTTGCACTTTGCTAGTAGAATTGAAAACTGGAGCTAAAATTTGATAAAGTTTAACCGAAATTCTAAAGAGGGTGTTTTCTGATGTTATTAAGTAGTTAGACCAGCCAGTGCCCGACGGTCCTAACGGTGCGGTCTGACCGATATGGAAAGTGCGATTAGACCGGTGCATGTGGCCAGTGAATAGTGACAATGTGTTTTGAGTTGGATGAGTGTGTGCACGATATGAGTGTTGTTGGTTAATTGTGTTGAGTTGCATAATGCATGATTTTGACTATCGTGAGTCAAGTATATAGACTTGTGTTCAAGATGATTACTTGATCTTTAGATGTGCAGGTGGCTTAAAGAACGTTAGCGGTCGATGATAATGAACCAGGACTAGGCAAGGAATTGAGGTCCGAGCAGTCATGTAAGTCCAGATGAGCCTATATAGCTCAAGCAGGAAACACAGAAAAGACAAGAATCGTGAAGAGGTAAGTTGATGCATGTAGTGCACCAGTGATGAGGCTAATGTGTGTAGAGACAGTTCGGGGGAGACCGAATATGTGAAGACATGATGGCTAATCATTGGGCACTACAAGCTGCGTGTCAAAGTATATGGAGATACTTTAAAGTGAACGTGAATATAGAATCAAGGGAAGGTACCTAGAAGTTTCGTTGGGGATATTTTAGTAGTTAGCCAAATACCAAATTTGTGCCATGATTAAAACCGCAGTGTGAGAAGACTTAAAGAAGAAGTGGTTTAGATCAAAGAGAGTTAAAATTGCTAAGTAAATTAATCGCTAAGGTGTTGGTGGGTTGAATCGTGTAAACACTTTGAGAAGCATACGTGAGTACGTAAAACCCGTATTAGTGGGGTTACGAGTTTCCCAGTTAGGCCTAATGGGTTGGACCCATTAGAGTTGTTGCTAGTTATTAAAGAGAATGAGAGAAGGTGTTAGATCTATGAATCCTAGGTTTAAGGTTTTTGTTATACTACCTTATCTCCTTCTATGGTTGTGAGAGAGGAAAGAGTGATACTTTAACTACACCCTACAATCATCCATAAGGATGTAAACTTTATCTTCCACTAGAAATAGGAAAGAGTGATACTTTGACTGCACCTTACAATCATCCATAAGTATGTAAACTTTATCTTCCACTAAAAATAGATCAAAATTTTGTCTCATTCATGTTCTTATTTGCATTCTTACTTAATTCTGCTTTTTTTAGTTAAATTTATGATTTCATGTTTGTGAGTGTTCTAACCCGAACTCTTGCTTAAATTAGATTACTAGGATATGTGAGAACAGATCTAAAAGACATCATGTTTTATATCCTCACGAGTAAGAAGTAATTTAAGTTTTAGGACTTTGGTGTTCTTGTGACCTAGATTCGATTCTCTTCGATTAAGTGAATTCAAGCCCAAAAACCTTGTAATTCTTGATTGGTTTAAGTTTTCTAATGTTTTGAACAAGTCTCATGCAAAATTTAAAAGTATTTGGATAAATATTAAGTAAGTTTTTGATATTTGAGTTTTGTCTCAAGAATCTTTAAGGTCTGGGAATAAGAGATTGGTCAGACTAGTCTTATACCTATGGTCAGACTGATGGTGATAGTCAAACCGTCCTATTCATGGTAGTCGGATCGGCTTTGAGCTGAATGGTGTTGATTTTATTAGCTTAGGTCCCTAGTTTTGTTTTGGTAAAGCATAACTGGTATAATATAAATTTGGTAACTCTCATAGTCATTTCAGTAAAGACTTTGCATATCGTTAAGAGAAAAAGTTTAAATAATTATTCACTTCCCTCTAATTATTGGCATCGATCCTACAACACAGTTAAGAAAAAGAAAAGGAACAAAACCCAAAGACAGCTACACGAAAACTGGCCTTCACTTGATCAAGAGCGACCAATCATGCCGTATGCGCACTAATCTGCGGTGTCTTTCGATTTACATCTCAGCGCACTCAAGCTTTCGATACCTACGGATATGATCAGGGGCGGACCCAGCACAAAAACTGAGTGGGGGCACTCAACCCACGCCGTAGTAGATCTAGACATCGAAGTCGCTCGAGTGGGGGCCACGAAGTCGCTCGAGTGAGGGCCAAGTACTAAAACATTTGATTACTTCACTACAAATTTAAAATTGAGTGGGGGCCTCGGCCCCCATTTATCCTTCTCTCGGTCCGCCCCTGGATATGATCGAACAAACCTTGCCATGGACGCGATGCCTAGCTGGCTATATTCTCGTTCGATCGTGAGCTTGCATCGCATGTCTATATGCATGCAAGACGGGCGGCGCCAACTGAACCTGCAGCCATGTACACTACGCACACATGCAACTAGTTAGCATCCACGCAAGCAAGCAAGCTAATTAAGTTCATATGCGTAGTAGCTAGGTAGGACGATGAGATACTCCAACAGTACCATTCTTCTCTCACGCTTCTGCGATCCATCCTCAAATATTGACAAGTACATCTCCAACCTCACATCCTCCTACACCGATCAGCGCAATGAAGCATCCATGGTGTCCGCCTCCGTCATCATGTTCGTCCTCGCCGGGCTCTTCTTCAACCTCAACCTCTTCAGCGGCCTCTCCGACGTCAGCGCCATCCTCGACCCCAAAGTCCGCCTCCTCCTCTCCTCGGCGCTCTCCCTCTTCCTCCCCGTCATGTCCTACCTCTTCTCTGAGGCCAAGAACGCCGGAGCGGGGTACTCGAGCTCCGCGGAAGCTAGCCAGCAAGCTGACCTCTCGCTGCGGGCCGGAGTGATCCTTGTGTGGATGCTTCTCGTGGAGCTCCTCCGCAAGAAGGTGGATGAGATCCGCATGCGGGGGTACTTGGGCACCATCCAGCGTGCTGGCCGCGTTGTTTGGCTGGGGAACCTTGTCTTCTTCAACATCCGGAGGGCCGGGCGGAAAGCGGTGTTCGGCGTCCTCTGGGTCCTTTGCGCCACCAAGCTGGTGCAAAGGATTGCCTTTACTGAGGTTGGGAAGCGTTCCTACGCCTATGGCAAGAACCCCCAACTTCTCTCCTCCTACATGTCTAAGATACAAGTCCAAGATCAACAAGAGCTCCACGCGACCAACGCCGACCAGGATGGAGACGGCCTGTTAAAGAGGTGCAAGTACATCGTGATGGGAGAAGAAGAGTTGATTATTGAAGCAACCGCCGATGGCTACGAGCTGAAGGATGTCTCCTCCCATGATACCGTCGTCACCGTCGGTAAAATCTGGGAGCTCGCCGGCCAGGGTGATCGTGTCTTCACCGGCATTGACCGAGATCATCGGCTCAAGAGGCTGTGCCTCTCCTTTGCGCTCTTCAAGCTGCTGCGGCGAAGGTTCGAGCACCTACCTGTGATGGCCAAGGCGGAAACCCGTGAGTGCCGTGACCTCATATTCAATGGCCTATACAACAGGAAGGAAGACACGGCGGAGGCACTTTTCCAAATGATGAACAACGAGGTCAACTTCCTCAGCGAGTACTATCACTCTGTCATACCTGTCGTCCTTGCCAGCCCTTTCTTCTTTCTCGCTAACTACTTCCTGCTCCCTGTAGTAGTATTAGGCCTATGCCTCATGACCGTCGTCCTCTGTGGCAACGGCGACTTGCGCTACTCCTTCGGTAGCATCAGAACAGACAACTTCGCTATATCATCGGGCATAATCAACACAACCGTATGCCTCCTTATTAGAGCCTTCAAGTCGCCGCCCGCATTCTTCACAATTGTTGACTTTTTCATCACCTTCCTCCTCTTTGTCATCCTGTTCTACGAGGAAATATGGGAGTTCGTTGTCTTTCTGCTCTCAAACTGGTTCATGGTGTCACTGCTCTGCAACTACACGGCCAAACCCCATTGGCGCCAAAGCCCCACCTTCAGTGGGACTGTCCGGCGCATCCTGTGGGTGCGGAGCAAGATGGGCCAACCTATCCTTAGCTTCAAGCAGTTCTCTGTGCTGAACCTTCGTTGGCCGCTCAAGCTTGGGCTGCCAACCATGCTGTCATTGTTGCTGCGGACTAAACCCGTGCCAAGTAAAGTGAAGCATTCCATTATGGAATCCCTTGTGGCGCACTGCCGTGACGGCTACAACGCCCCCCTCAGCAACGGCAAGTCTGCGCTCGTGGGGCAAACCGAGCTCTTGTGGGCGTGCGAGAGCGAGAGCGTCGCCGAGGTCTTCCTCACGTGGCACATCGCCACGAGCACCATGGAGGTGAAGTGCCAGCCCAACAGTGAGAGCAAGGACTCGAGCAGGGTGGCGACGAGGCTGTCCAACTACTGCGCCTACTTGGTGGCCTTCCACCCGGAGCTGCTCCCCGACAACCAGGACAAGGCAGAGCTTGTCTTCGAGGAGATGAACAAGGAGCTGAAGGGTAGGCTCGGTTGTTGCGGCTACTACTTCTCGCGGCAACGCACACGGGTCGACAAGATTCTGGCAACGGCATCGGCAACTGCGGACTGGAAGGGAAAGGGAGTGGTGCACAATGGTGCAAAGCTGGGGAAGTTGCTCAAGAGAGAAGCTGAGAAGGGTAGCGTTAGTTTGGAAAGGACGTGGAAGTTATTGGCCGACGTTTGGACGGAGCTCGTCATCTACGTGGCTCCGTCGAACGACGAGGAGCGTGTGATGGGCCATGAGAAGGTGCTCGTGCAGGGAGGCGAGTTCATCACCGTGCTTTGGGCTTTGGCCACTCACACCGGCGTAACCCGGCCGGCCAAAAACTCGACCTCGGGTGAACATCCCGAATGTTGAGAGGAGTACGTATAAACTTTGTAGGAGATGATAATGGCTGAAAAGCTTGACGATCCAATCATGATCGTCTTCTTTATATATCAAAGTGAATACAACTGACGAGCCGAGAACGTCGGCCACTAACTCAACGCAGCGAAGGAAGCGGATAACCAACTACGACTCAGCGTATGATCCGCTCAACATTGTTACACCGTTACAACGCAAACAAACTCAAATTCTAATAGCCTCCCTCAATCTTACCTTGGTCTACCAGGTTGAGATTGCGGCAGATAAGTTGAAACGGTGACTTAGACAGTGGCTTAGTGAAGACGTCGGCTAGCTGATCTTTTGAGGAAACGAACTGAACCTTCAGAGCTTTCCGAGCGACTTGTTCACGCACAAAATGAAAATCCACCTCTATGTGTTTTGTGCGGGCGTGAAATACTGGATTGGTTGTGAGATAAGTCGCCCCAAGATTATCGCACCACAGCACTGGAGCTGAACCTTGACAAACTCCCAGTTCCTTAAGCACTGACTGAATCCAGACCAGTTCAGCAGCAACATTTGCTATCGCTTTATATTCAGCCTCAGTACTCGACCGCGACACTGTGTTTTGCTTCCGTGAACTCCAGGACACTAAATTGGATCCTAGTAACACTGCAAAACCGCTGGTTGATCGACGGTCGTCGGGGCACCCTGCCCAATCTGCATCCGAAAAGGCCTGCAGTACTTCACTATTCCTTTTCCGAAACTTTAGTCCCAGCTTGCGCCTTTCACAAATCGCAGATATCGCTTAATCGCTCCCGGTGTTTGTCGGTCGGTGTCTGAATATATTGACATACACGGTTAACTGCAAAGGAGAGTTCTGGTCTGGTAATTGTCAAATATTGTAGTCCTCCAACTATACTTCTATACTGGAATTGAGCCTCTCCTGACAATACTGTGCCTTCATCTCTTCCGAGTTTTTCCGTGGCTGTCATTGGAGTTGAGATGGGTTTGCAGTTTTCCATCTTTGCTCTTCTCAACAAGTCCTGTGCATATCTTCTCTGAGACATTACTAGTCCGTCTTCACTATGCTGAACTTCAATTCCCAAGAAGTACTGAAGACTTCCCAAGTCCTTGACTGCAAAATCTACTGTTAGCTCTTTGATTAGCCTATCAGTAGCTGCTGAAGAAGAACTTACAATTATAATGTCATCCACATATATTAACATATACATTGTGAGATCTTTCCTCTTGAATATGAATAGGGAAATATCAGCTTGAGAAGGTGTAAAACCAAGATCTTGTAGCTTCGCGATAGACGGAATGCCAAGCTCGTGGTGCCTGCTTTAACCCGTAGAGTGCCTTGTTCAGTTTGCAAATATAGTTAGAGGGTACCTGGGAGCTCTCATATCCTGGTGGCTGACGCATGTATACTTCTTCCTGGAGATGTCCATGCAAGAATGCATTTTGTATATCAATCTGTCTTAGTGTCCATCCTCTGGTCACAGCAAGCGAGATAATCAATCTGACAGTTGTCGGTTTGATCACTGGGCTATAAGTATCAAGATAATCAATCCCAAGTCTTTGTTTGAATCCTTTGGCTACCAACCGGGCTTTATACCTATCAATAGTACCATCTGCCTTCCTTTTGAGTTTAAAAACCCATTTGCAGTCAATGAGGTTTATCCCTTTTCTAGGGGACACTAGTGTCCATGTCTGATTTTTCATTAAAGCCGAGTATTCTGAATCCATAGCTTCTCTCCACTGATCATACTGCATTGCCTCAGTGTGTGAGCTGGGTTCTACAGGCACAGAAGGAGAATATGTGTTTACTGACCCAGAGTACCTTACTGTTCCATCCATGAATCTTTTAGGCTTAATAATGTTATTCTTCAGTCTTGTGCGCATGTGGTGACCTGACTGTTGATCAACAGTTGGCTGGGACTCTGGAATTTCTGAAGTGAGACTATCTGCAGTTGTACCCCCTGGTGACTGAGAACCTGCATTGTCAAGAACATCTACACCGATTGGGTCAGTCACAACGTCAGTATGACTATTGTTAGTGATTAATTCATCAACTGCTGGGCTCCTAGATGGGGTTAGATCAGAGATATCAGCTGGAGGTTCTGTTGTCGGAAAAGTTTCAGTTAAACAATCTTCAGAGTAATAACTTGGATTTGTGACAGTGGGAAGGAGAACAGGCTGATGATGTGTTTGTGTGTAATGAATGGCTTGGTCTTGAGACTCTTGAAAGGGGAAAACATTCTCGTCAAACACAACATCCCGAGAGATGTAAATCCTTCCTGTTTGACGGTCAAGGCATTTGTATCCTTTGTGTGAGGCACTATACCCAACGAAAACACATTTCTTGGATCTAAAGCTCAGTTTAGTTGAGTTGTAAGCTCTCAGGTTGGGCCAGCAAGCGCAGCCAAAGACCTTCAAAAATTTGTAGTCTGGTTTTGTACCCAGAAGCCGGTGCAGAGGATTATCTCCATTGAGTACACGGCTCGGCATTCTATTGATCAGGAAACAGGCTGAATGAAATGCTTCATCCCAAAATCGAAGTGGCAAGAGAGATTGAGCCATGAGAGTGATGCCTGTTTCAACAATATGTCTGTGTTTTCTTTCAACCAGTCCATTTTGTTGGTGTGTGTGTGGGCAGGAAATTTTGTGGGATATGCCTGTCCGGGAGAAGTATTTGTGTAAGCGATGATACTCTCCACCCCAATCAGATTGGACGGCAATGATATTTTTGTTTAACAAACGCTCAACATGAGTTTGGAATTGAAGGAAAATAGATTCTACTTCTGACTTATGCTTCAGAAAGTAGATCCAAACGAATCGGCTATAGTCATCGACAAAACTTATGTAATAGCGATAACCATTTACAGATACTCGGGCTGGCCCCCAGACGTCTGTATGAATTAGCTCAAGAGGACTTGAAGTGGTATGAGATGAAGGAGCAAAGGGTAACTGATGTGCCTTGGCTTGTTGACAAGCATTACACACACTAGGTTCCTTATTTGGGATTACAGCAAGCTTGTTTTCAATTAAAATCGATTTAACCATCAAGGTGCCGGATGTCCAAAACGACAATGCCAGAGTTCAGACGCTGTCTTCACTGTGGCAAGGGCTCGGCAAGGAGATTTATTTGGAATGCAGTAGAGGCCACCTTCACAAGATCCTTTAAGAAGTATGTTCCTCGTTGCTCGATCCTTAACACAGAAATAATTTGGATGAAATTCGATGAAAGCATCATTATCGCACACAAGTTTATGAACCAAATTAGGTGACGATTGATTTTGGGAACGTGGAGTATGTCTTTTAGAGCTAACGGCGATGATCGCAGAATTGATGAATTACCCACATAAGCAATAGACAAACTGCACCGTTAGCGACTTGCACTCGATCATTGCCGGTGTAGCGCTCTTTGAACGTCAGGCGCTCTAGATCACTCGTGACATGGTCGTGAGCTCGGTGTCGCATACCGCTTGTTGTCCACAAGATAATCATAGTGACCGCGCCGCTACCTTGGTGTCGCCGGCGACATAGTTGTGGTCGAATCGGTGATAACACCGAGAGGCGTCGTGGTTGTCGCGCCCGCAGATCTGACAAGATTGCTTCTGGCCACCATTGTTGTACAGCCCTGGCCTTGCGCCTCTGTCTGCACTACGACCTCCAGGGGTGCGACCTCCTCCATTTCCACGTCCGCGATTGCGACCTCGGCCACGACCTTGAACCCTATTGATCTGATTGACCTGGATATTAGTGTTGTTGTGCTCAAGCCTTAACTCATAGCTGAGCATGTGTGCATACACATCATTGAGAGTGATTGCATCTGCACGTGTGGTCAGACTGGTTACGAGAGGATCATACTCGGAACCCAGTCCTCGCAACATATATGCAATCACCTCGTCATCCTCCAGGCGCTTGCCGATCACTGCTAGAGTATCGGATAACGCCTTCACCTTGCGAAAATAGTCGTTGACGGAGAGATCTCTCTCCTGGATTGTTGCCAACTGCATCCTTATCTGCATTACCTGCGCACGAGCCGGCAGCGAAGGCTCTCTCGATGGCACACCACACTTCGCGGCCGGTGGCACACCACGACTTGTGCGAGTATTCCTTCCGTTAGAGACGAAAGGATGGCGCTCATGACGAGCTGATCTTGCTGGTACCATCGGTTGTATTCTGGGTTGGCAACGATGCGTGCAACACCATCAGCGCTGCTCAATGAGATACTGGGCGCTGGACGGGCAATGCCGTCTATGTAGCCCTGGAGTCTTTGACTCCTCAAGTAGGGCATCACCGGGCTGTCCACGCAGCAGTAGTTGTCTCGAAAGCTTCACCGTGATCATCCGGTTGAAGGCGGAATCGCCGCAGAGCTGGATCGCCCGAGTCGCCGGAGACGATGGCGCCAATACCGCATTTACATTTGCCGCACTAGTGTCGCCCATGCTTATCTGTGGACAGAAGCTATTGTGGATTGGATCGTAGGCTCTGATACCA
Organism: Melocanna baccifera; assembly: GCA_036346265.1. Taxonomy (NCBI): domain Eukaryota; kingdom Viridiplantae; phylum Streptophyta; class Magnoliopsida; order Poales; family Poaceae; genus Melocanna; species Melocanna baccifera. The sequence goes on along the minus strand of CM070692.1, from coordinate 27,244,130 downwards.
TATAAACTTTGTAGGAGATGATAATGGCTGAAAAGCTTGACGATCCAATCATGATCGTCTTCTTTATATATCAAAGTGAATACAACTGACGAGCCGAGAACGTCGGCCACTAACTCAACGCAGCGAAGGAAGCGGATAACCAACTACGACTCAGCGTATGATCCGCTCAACATTGTTACACCGTTACAACGCAAACAAACTCAAATTCTAATTACGCGGCCTTGCGGGCGAATGATGCTTAATTTGCATGTGTGGTTTGGCTTGCAGCTTTGTAATGTTTGTGTCGTTGCATGCGTGTGGGTCTGTGATGCTTTGTCGTGCTGTAGCTCCATGGAGTTTGCTTGTATTTTTCCGTTTTGATTTCACCGACCCTCGACTACGTGTTGGGTGTTTATTTAACTACCGTTTCCTTCTTTTCTTTATGCCGCAAATTAACTAGGGTAAAATATGGGTATTGTAATGTACGGTATGCATGTAGGAAAGCCTAATTATTGGAACAAAAACAAAACGAGAGCGTGAAGTTGAGAACCACAAGTGCTATTTTTGGGAATCAAGCTGTGGTTGATCATGCATGGCTCCTAAACCACCTCCCAACCATCCATAAAATCTCCCTCTAAATTTAGCCAAACTACACAGAACCAAAAAAACCTCTCTATAAATGCAGAGCATTCCCTCCATTGTCAAACCACCTCCACATTCAAGATCTCCTCTCCTCCTCCGACCGCCGCCTCCTCCGCCAACCAATAAACCGGCGGCCGCCGCAACCGCCACAGCAGCGGGGGCAACCATGGGTGCTTGCGCAACCAAGCCCAAGACTCTTGAGGGAAAGGCCCCTGAGGAGGCCCCCGTCAAGATATCCAAGGTTGCACCTGAGACCACCGTCTCCACTGATCAGGTGATGACACATTCATATATAAATCAACATTGCTGCGTACGTACTACTACTTCGTACATGCATATGAATTTTTTCCTTGATCTGAACTAAATGTACGTGGTACATATGTAGGTTGCGGCTGATCAGACACCTGAGAAGGTGGTGGAGGAGGCCAAGGAGGAGCCGGCAGCGGCGGAGGTGCCCGCCGACGTCGCCGAGAAGAAGGCTGAGGTGACTACTCCCGAGGCGAACAACAAGGAGAAGGAAGTCGAAGAGAAGATCGTCGGGGAGGAGAAGCCTTCAGCCCCTGTTGAGGAGAAGACCGCCGCCGAGGCGGTCGAGGAGACCGCGGAGGTGAAGAACGCCGACGAGGAGGAGAAGAAGAAGCCAACGCAGAGCTGATCATCCATCCATCCATGTGAACGGGCTCCTTGATTAACTTGCATGCATGCACTTGTCTAGAGTTGGCATAAGTTTCCCGGGAGAACGATCGATGAACCGTGTAATATTTTGATGTCTCCCGTTTTTCCTCCACGGGGTCTTAAATAATAAACAAGGGCTTATTGAACATCTCCAAATAAATTTTCTGCTTTGGTATATATGTGCTCATTGACATGTAGAGTATGTTCCCATTCACATGATCACAAATAGACACATCCCACGTGACATCTAGTAAAAAGATCGGGCGATACAAACGGTATTGGCAGTTAGAGATGAAAACGGATCAAATACAGATGAGTAATGGTTATGTCATATTCATTTTTATATTTTTCTCCTAGATGCAGATACAAATACAGATACCTCAAGATACAAATATGAATACGAATAATATCAAATACAAGTACGGAGCGAATACAGTCACGAATATTTTTTGGAACATGAAAACCCTTTAAACTGTATACACAAAACGAACAGAAAAAATATAAATATTTTATTTGATCGAAACATTCACAAAATCTTCATATAAGCTAAGGTTCCTTTTCTAACTACATGTATATATGTTAATATATAATAGGCTATAAAGTATCATGTAAATGGGTTAGGCTGAAATAAAGGATATATATTACGGATATCTGGCCCCTGAATATCTGGATAATCTGAATCCGTATTCGACGGATAGTTAGCTACCGAATCTGTATTCGTATAAAAAAAAATCCAAATTCGTTTCCGATTCGATACTATTTAACAAATATCCAAGCCAACAATATCCATATTTGAAAATAGTTTGAATCAGTCGAAAAATATCCAATTCATTTTCACTCCTACTGGCAGGTACATAGATAAGTAGTAGTATACTGCTCCATCCGATTCTAAATGTAAATAGTTTAGAACATTAACGCGGTCTCTAATATGACACTTTGACCATCATTATGTATGAAAATATGCTATTTCAAATAAAATAATTATATATTATGAAAGTATATTTAATGATGGATCTACTCCCTCTGGTCACAAATACATGTCGTTTTGGACATTGACATGGTCTCCCAAATACAACTTTGATCACTAATTTATATTGTGATATATTTATAAAACTCAATAAAATTATAGCATTATAAAAGTACTTTTTGAGACGAATCTATATATATGATTTTTATGTATTCAATCTAAATATTTAAAGAAAGATATAATTTTTATGTATTCAATCTAAATATTTAAAAGGATACTAGTAGTCAAAGTTTCGAAAATTTAACTATATACATTCTAAAACAATATGTATGTACGTTTAGATGGGGCAGTAATACTATTTCATGTTATCAATCTTAATAGTTCTTTATATATTAATAATTAAACATAAAAATATTTAATCGTCACAAATTCTAAAACGACTTACATTTAAAATCAAAGGAGTCGATCCGTTCACTAAACTGCACACGCTAAGATCGAGCTTAATTTAATTACCACGCAAAAAAAAGATCGAGTTTAGTTTGATCTCTTTGCCCAAACTTAACAAAAAAAAAAAAAGCAAGATCGATGTGTAGTTCTTTTATGGAGGAAGATTGATGTGTAGTTTTGATTCACACGTCTCGATACTTTTCGATTCGCAATGTTAATACTAATCAAATGAAACAACACAAGAACCGAACTAAAGCCTAAACGGAGAGGGGGAAGGGAGACAAATTAACCACTGCCTGTACCATAATGCATGCCGAGCGGCGGGGCGCGCGGCAGCCCGATCTACCAGCCTCCATCTGCTCTGCTCTGCTCTGCTGCCCTCCGAGTCCCCGACCCGGCGTGCGTGCGTTCGTAGCGAGCGGCCTAGAGGCACGGACTAGATGGAGCTCGGCGCGGCGCGCGGAGGCCGACGAGACGAGGACATGGGCCTGTTCCTTATGTTATTTCAGTTTATAATTTATGACCTTATATTTTTTTTAAATAAATAAGTGAGACAGTTTCTTCGTTATTGTTTTGAAGAAATTTATTAGAATAGTTTTTTAAAAATAATTTATTGACTTTCGGTTCAATCGCATGAACATTCACACTAGGATCAAAAGCCATAAAACTAGCTTAAAAAGAATAGAACTAGATTGCTTGCTGTATGATACGCAGCATGGCCAGCGCCAACGGGGTCGGCGGTCACAACGCGACGGTTATCGGTAGGTTATTTTTTGCTGTGACCAATAGCTTTTGATCTTAATATGAGTACTTTTACAAACGAACCAAATGTCGATAAGTCTGGTTTTTTGTCATAGTGTAAGTGTTTGTACGAATAAATTAAATACCAATAAAGCTATTTTAAAAAAATTTGATAATTTTTTTAAAAAGATAAAAAATAGTCTTGTATATTTGTTCGGGAGAACGAGCGATGAAAAGGAGGGGCATATGTCAGAAGAACGGGCGCTCCAGCCTGGGCTAGACGACTTGGGCCATCAGGCCCAACGATAGGCCTCCACTGTAAGGTAGCCCTAGCAGGCACTCCAGGACTCTCTGCTCCCCCTTCTCGCATCTCTCCTCCATCCATCGGAAGAAGACAGGAAAGGAAGAAGCGAACATGATCTACCGCAAGTGGTCCCTGCTCTCGTCTACGGTGGTCATCTGGGGCAGCGTCGCCACCGCCGGCCTCGCCGGGATCTTCCTCTTCGGCGGCAAGGTACCACCATACTCTTCTTTCCTCCCCAGCCCCAGTCGCCCATGACCCATGCCTGTGCCATTGTTTCCCCGCATCTGTATCCTATCATCTTTTCCTACGGTCTCGTATGTGTGTAATATTTTGGTTTGGTTGCTTGCTTCGTGCGCTTGTCCTTGTTAGATTTGTTGTACTAAGCATGGATCCGCCGGTTCATCTCTCAGTGGGGATTGACGTGCCGACCCCATTTAGAACTCTAGATTTAGGGGGGACATTTTGGTTGTAAAAGGCGTTATTGTCTGCTAGATGAGATTTTTCTGTTGAGTTTAGGGCCACCAGACATGAAACTGCCTTCTGGTTTAACGCAGATGTAGTTAAGGGTTTCCATGTACTCATGTGGGTGATTAGAGTGTCTGTGTTAGAATTCTCTATTGGACTGCACACTCTTCTCTAAACTCACGCACTCTGGGACTTCCTCTCTCGGCTGTGCACAAAAGAGACAACTGAGAAGAGAAATGGACTGAGAAAGAACTGATATTGCAGAGCGCAGTACCTCCTCATTCATCCGAGGCCACCCTTTTATACACCTCTTAGTTACTTAATTTAGAGTTTGTTACATGCAACAATTAGTCATCAGCAGAAAAAACCGGATCACTAAGCACTACCTATGACCCGAACAAGCAGCTAGCTATCGGAAGAAAAACACAAAAACTGATTAAGTCTGTTCCAACTTAACAAACTCAAACATCTTTGAATGCAACTAACCATACAAAGTCAAGATTAAACTAACAATCTCCTCTCTAATCTTGACTTGCTAAACTCATGCTTTGGCTAGTTCTAGTAACCCATACGTGCACTCATCTCCTGGCTGCCGATCAACTCACTACGCACTATTGATCTGGCCGTTTTGCCATGCTTCACGCTTCAACAAACTTGAACTAAGCCTACTACACTAACTTGGCAACATGCCATGCAATTGAATTAGATATGAAAGACACTAGGACAATAAGATTAATCACCCCCTTAATCTTGTTGTCATTATTGGAACACTTATTCATTGGGTTTCAAAGCAGCGTCGACTCATCGTCGGTGTCCACCATGGCAAGAAGAGCCTTTGGATCAGCACATTTCTTTTCCCAAGAGTAATGCCCATACTCTTGGCAGTTGTAATAGCGCACATTACCCTTGTCGAACGTGCCCTTCTTCTTCTTACTCTTCATGTGTTCCTTCCACTGCTCCTCCGTGAGCAGTAAGCGGCCACCTAATTCAGTTTCATTGTTATCAATTTCATACCTCTCTTCCACGGATTTGAGATGACCGGTGAGCTCCTCAATAGACAATGTCTTCAAATCGATCAGCTGCTCGATGGAGATGGCCACCTGGGTGTACTTGGAGGGAACTACACGAAGAAATTTCTTTACCACCGTCTCCTCTTCCATTATGCCACCCAAGGTACAAATGTTGTTGACGAGGCCCGTCAGCCGTATCGAGAAGTCATCCACGGACTCGCCTTCCTTCATGCGGATCAACTCGAACTCCTTACGTAGGGATTGCGCCTTTGCCTCGCACATGCGCTTAACGCCCATGTGTATCGTGCGCACAGTCTCCCATGCCTCCTTCGCGGACTCCTTCGTCGCCAACGCCGCCAGCATCTCCGGTGGCACCGCTTGGAGGATGGCTGACAATGCCATCCTATCGATCCGGTACTCCACGCCGCCGGGATTGATAGCATCCCAAACGCCTTGAGCATGCATGTTTATCTTCATTAAGAGTGACCACTCGAAGTAGTAGCTACTCGTGAGCACGGGGTAATGCACTGTCACCCCGGCCTCCTTCAGGTGTTGCACCACCAGCTCGCGGCCGCCGCTGTTGCCGTCGATGCCGTTGCCGCTGCCACCGGTGCGGCAGCCCGGTGGTGTATACACTCCGGAACCATCAGCAGACATCGTGAGCTAAACCTCAGCTCTGATACCAAATGTCAGAATTCTCTATTGGACTGCACACTCTTCTTCTCTAAACTCACGCACTCTGGGACTTCCTCTCTCGGCTGTGCACAAAAGAGACAACTGAGAAGAGAAACAGACTGAGAAAGAACTGATATTGCAGAGTGCAGTACCTCCTCATTCATCCGAGGCCACCCTTTTATACACCTCTTAGTTACTTAATTTAGAGTTTGTTACATGCAAGAATTAGTCATCAGCAGAAAAAAAAACGGATCACTAAGCACTACCTATGACCCGGACAAGCAGCTAGCTATCAGAAGAAAAACACAAAAACTATCGATTGGATGGCATTGTCAGCCATCCTCCAAGCGGTGTCGCCGGAGGTGCTGGCGGCGTTGGCGACGAAGAAGTCCGCGAAGGAGGCATGGGAGACTGTGTGCATGGGCGTTGAGTGCGTGCGCGAGGCAAAGGCACAGTCCCTACGCAAGGAGTTCGAGTTGATCCGCATGAAGAAAGGTGAGTCCGTGGATGATTTCTCCATGCGGCTGACGGGCCTCCTCAACAACATTCGTACCTTGGGTGGCATAATGGAAGAGGAGACGGTGGTAAAGAAGTTTCCTCATGTGGTTCCCTCCATGTACACCTAGGTGGCCATCTCCATCGAGCAGCTAATCGATTTGAAGACGTTGTCCATTGAGGAGCTTACCGGTCGTCTCAAGTCCGTGGAAGAGAGATATAAAATTGATAACAATGAAACTGAATTAGGTGGCCGCTTGCTACTCACGGAGGAGCAGTGGAAGGAACGCATGAAGAGTAAGAAGAAGAAGGGCACTTTCGACAAGGGCAAGGTGCGCTGCTACAACTGCTAAGAGTATGGGCATTACTCTTGGGAAAAAAATATGCTGATCCAAAGGCTCTTCTTGCCATGGTGGACGCCGACGATGAGCCGACGCTGCTTTGAAGCCCGATGAATAAGTGTTCCAATAATAACAACAAGATTAAGGGGGTGATTAATCTTGTTGTCCTAGTGTCTTTCATATCTAATTCAACATGGCATGTTGCCGAGTCAGTGTAGTAGGCTTCGTTCAAGTTTGTTGAAGCGTGTAGCATGGCAAAGCAGCCAGATCAATAGTGCGTAGTGAGTTGATCAGCAGCTAGGAGATGAGTGCACGTTGGGTTACTAGAACTAGCCAAAGCATGAGTTTAGCAAGTCAAGATTAGAGAGGAGATTGTTAGTTTAATCTTGACTTTGTATGGTTAGTTGCATTCAAAGATGTTTGAGTCTGTTAAGTTGGAACAGACTTAGTCAGTTTTTGTGTTTTTCTTCCGATAGCTAGCTGCTTGTCCGGGTCATAGGTAGTGCTTAGTGATCTGGTTTCTTCTGCTGATGACTAATTCTTGCATGTAACAAACTCTAAATTAAGTAACTAACAGGTGTATAAAAGGGTGGCCTCGGATGAATGAGGAGGTACTGCGCTCTGCAATATCAGTTCTTTCTCAGTCCATTTCTCTTCTCAGTTGTCTCTTTTGTGCACAGCCGAGAGAGGAAGTCCCAGAGTGTGTGAGTTTAGAGAAGAAGAGTGTGCAGTCCAATAGAGAATTCTGACAGTCTGAACTTCTAGAGAGGTCAAGTGTTGTTGATTTTTTGATAATTTTTGTTGCGCCTTCTGGCTTGCTGAATGAATTGTTTCATTTCAACTCATGCCGTAGCGCAGCAGTATTTGTTAGTTGTTTGAGAAGTCCTTGGTATACTGACCAGCTCATTAGCGCGTCTCTAGTGCTTTTGAATTGTGACTTCTTATTTCCTTAGGAACTCTAGTATGCAAGGCTAGATTGTGCTGTACAATCTTTGCATTTCCATCTGTTGTTTTTTTTTCAGTGGCGGATACAGAACAAAAACAACAATGGTGCACCATGTATATAACCAAATGGGTGTGGCCGTGTGGGTGTACTCAGCTTGCACCTCCGGGGGCACACCTATGTGGCTATGTATATGTGGGCTATACTAGGGGAAAATTGAAGTGGACCTGGCACCCTCGTCCTGGCATAACAAGGATCTTCCCATGGTTTTTTTCTTTGGATATATGAGATATTTTTGGTGAAGTTGAATAACCACTTCACTTTACAGAGATCAATGAATTTTTCTTTTAGTGGGTAGATGATCTAGTGGCTCATCAGGTCATAGTGCCATGCAAGACTGAATTATGTTATGCAACTTGAACATTTGATGCTGGTGATTGGTTTATAATCTGACCTTGTTCAGTGATTTGATGGGAGACTAAACAATGCACTACAGTATTTGGACATTGAGAACAAGAACAGCTATTAGATGTGTCAATGCTTGATAGTTCACTTATGTCATTCAGTTTATACTTCATACTCGGGTGTTGTTCTTTTGTTAGATGCTTGTACTTGTTTGATGACTTTGTAGGAGATCAATAAATCCAATTTGGGTTTCTGGGACAAAACATCTGAAGATCAGAAATAGTCATTACATGTATATCCTCTATTTAGCCTTTTGAGCCTTCAAGGTTTCCATTACAGGAAAAGGCTTGGTTTGCCCATTTGTAATGACGCCAAAGTTAGTGAACATGTTTTTGAGTCGAGTAGTCACCTATTTTCATGGAATGTAAAAATCATGAATTGATTGTTACAATATACATTATAATTCACTACATGGTACCAAACAATGCAGTCTCAAGCACAGTGATCTTTTTGTTGTGCAAAGAGGGATGGTTCGGCAGACAAAGAAGCTGTTTGATGAGCTCTGGAGGGGGGTTCATGCCAAGCTTGCTGACATACAACACGGTTATTTTGGGGCTGTACATAAACAGAGAGTTTTGGGATACCGGGTGGGTGTGGGATGACATATTTTAGCAAGGATATCAGCCAAATGTCACTACTTATGAGACCTTGGTTAAGGGATTCTGCAAAGTGGGGAAGGCAGATCAAGTGGTTGCTATCTTTGAGCAAGAAGTGCACCCCAAGCATGTGCAAAGTTTTGGTTGATAATCTCTCTGAGACAAAACATGAGGAGATTGTTGGTTAATTTCTTGAAACTGCTTATTTGAGGGGTCATGCTTTCTTGGATAGGAATTGCTGGGAAATCTTTGTAGGAAAGTGGTCAATAGATGTGGTACTTGTAACAAGCGTATTGATATAGTACTAGGTTTTGTAACCACAAAATGTGCAGATGATGGCTGGAACTTTTTATGCCTTCTGGTGATTTCCTCTAGGCACTTGATGTCATCGGTCTTCAGCGGATAAGTTACCAGGCGAACAGGATGTATATAGATTTGAATAGTGATGGAGTGGCCGAGTGGGTAAGGAATGGAAGATTGCCAATATTAACACAGGTGACCAGCCTATACATGCATTATCATGACAAAGTTGCTATTGGTAGCTTGTCAGATTAGATTCCCCTCTGTTTTAGATGTTTGAGACCCCAGAATCTGGTATATCTCCCTTTCCAGCAGAAGGGACCTCTTTGCCCATATGTAATAATCCCATTGTTAATAAATATATGTTTTTGGAGTTTAGTGGTTGTCTATTTTGGTTGAAATATTGAGTGCCTATGCATACAAGGAGATATCTCTTGGTGTATACTTTTCGCTGATAATGTAGTGCTAGTTGATGATAGTATAATAGGTGACCTTAGAATCGAAGGGTTTTAGATTTAGTAGAACTAAAACTGAGTATATGAAGTGTGATTTCAGCGGTGCCAAAGCAGATGATGAAAATATTAGTCTGGACGGACAAATAGTGTCTAGGAATGACACTTTTTAATATTTGAGATCGATGCTACAGTAAGACAACGAGATTGATGAAGATGTGAGCCACAGGATAAGAGCGGGGTGGGTGAAATAGCGCTAAACATCGGGTGTACTGTGTGATAAAAAAATCTCTCAAAAATTAAAAGGTAAATTCTATAGGACAGCAATCAGATCTACAATGTTATATGGAGCGGCATGTTGGGCGACTAAAAGACAACATATATAAAAAATGAGTGCAGCAAAGATGAGGATGCTGCGATGAATCTAGGTCACACAAGGCGGGATCGAATCTGCAATGAAGATATACGTGATAGGGTGGGAGTAGCACCAATTGAAGAGAAGTTTGTCCAACATGGCTTAAGATGGTTTGGACATCTCTAATGAATACCTCCTGAGGCACCGATACGTAGTGAAATTTTAAGACGTACCGAAAATGGAAAAAGAGGCAAAGATCGACCAAGACTAACGTGGGAGGAAGCAATTAAAAGAGACTTGAGGGATTAGAATACATCTAAAGAATTAACTTTGGATATGAGCACATATAAGTTAGTGATCTACGTACTAGAATCATGGCATAAGAATAAGGTTTAGAGGTGGTGTTTTAGGCTCTCTGCTCAGATGACAGAATGCAGGCTTAGGGTTTTGACTTGTAGGTTTTAATACAAGGCTCTTGTTTATTTGACCTTGAGGGAGTTTCATTCCTAACCAACCCCAATTTGTTTGGGACAAAAAGCTTTGTTGTTGCTGCTATTGTTGATTGAGTGCCTATGCATTGCATGTTAGCATAAGCAATGCATCGCATGTTAGCATAGGCATCTTAATGCTCTACATCATTGTTCCCCTAGGCGACCGCCTAGCCCGCCTAGGTGGTGCCTAGGCGCTAGACGGCGCCCTCCCGCCTTGGCCATCTAGCCGATTTTGTCCTCCTAGGTGGCCGTCTAGCCCGTCTAGGCGCTAGGCGCTGGTCTGCCGTCCAACTAGCACCTAGGTGAACATTGCTCTATATTGTAGAGGTTGTCAAATAAGATGGCACATATATCTTGGTTATTTCTAATTTTGAAGGATGGAATAGATTGGTGGAATTGGATGTATTGCATTGAGCCTCTCGGGCGGTATATATAGAGGTACAAGACTTGGGGGTAAGACGGTACAAGGGATTGTAATCCCAAAGGGACTCTACCCTACCAAATATATTATACTCTAACAAATTTGGTATGATTTTGCATCATACTCATGTTTTTTTTGTTGCTATCCATATAAATTATATCGTTTTCCAGCTCTTGCTTTTGATATTGATAATTGTGTAATTATGAGGGTTTAATTGATAGTTGGGCGTGAAATTGAGTTATCTATCCAATACTGATGTAGTTTCCCTTTTTTTTAAAAAAAAGCAAGTGGTAGACCTGTTGATTTTTTATATCACCCGATATTTGAGAAGCAGCTAGATATTAACTTCACTTGTTCCATACTTTGAAGCTCTATATTGCATTCTTATTCTTGTTTATACCCTGCTGACGCAGTCACCTTTTCTTGGGATGCCTAGTTGAACCGAGCCTGAGTGTAGACTTAGATACGCATATGTCTTCGTAAGTAACTAAAATTTTATTTTTTGAGACACTGCCTCGAGTGAGTCTTTCTATGGTATACCATTGCAGTTAATGTATGAAAAATTGCAATGTTTACTTTTCAAGTGCGTATCTATGATGATTAGACAATTCACGTATTTTGTGCGTGTCAGATTACTTATTTGCGCGTCTCATCTCAACCCTTTATTTGTTTAGTTTGCATGCTAACTGCTGTCCAAAACTTCTGAGTTGTTGCACTTGATTGTAACCATCCTTTCTTGCATGTTGGCAGGAGAAATTCCAGGACTATCTTTGCCGTGAAGGTGAGAGGCTGAGGAAGCAGGACAGAGCCGCAATGGGCAAGAACTAGCGAAAAGCCTTACTCAATTTCGACGGCACGACATGTTAGTAAGACATGGAATTTGTTTCTCTGTACTAGAACAAATTTTCTCCTAGAAAGCGATCCCTCCAATGGTCTTGGCTTTCCGGAACCAACTGCCTCCATAATAAATATCGATGCCCATGCCCGCAAAGAACTCTGGTTTCTATTTTTGTTCTGCATCCCTGTATAAATGATTTACAATATGGTTTTAGCCTTTACTAGGCCGTGGTTTGCCAAATCTTCTGGGTTGTTTTTCATCAACTTGTGCGACTTGATGATATGCAGCTTGTCTTGATACTCTGGATAAAGATTGATGCATTTGACGGAACATCAAAAATATCTGCCCTCCTGTGCAGTTTGGTGGGTCATCCAAGTCCTGTGTTTTTCCTTGGAACATGAGTGTACCCAATGTCCCGATTTGCTGCCGCGGTTTAGCTTGAGTATGGGTATGGGGCTGTTATGCAATCTTTCTAGTAAACCCAACGAGTCAGAATGACAGCCTCTCTATTATTTGTGATCTAGATTGGTTTATTATTTTTATCTAATAATCAGCAGGGTGGAGTGCTAACTGCTAACGCGAAGTCAATGTTTCATGTCATGGGTCCTGTCGATAACTACAACAGATAAACTGTGATTTGATCTTTAAAAAACACTGTGAAGATATTAATGTGCTATCTTTTGTCTTTACAGCGATTTTTAGCTTGACTTCTCTCAACATTTACTGTTCATTATACTAATGAGCTACAGTCAAAAGTCATAAATCACAGTCTAAAATAAAAGACCCATTTTTGCTCAGCGTGTGGAGCTGAGACAAGATGGCAAATCGAGCATGTTTGTTTTGGTTTTGATTTATAGCTTTCGGGCTATTCGTGAGAAAGATTACAAAGAAATATAAATTTGTGTGTGGTTTTAGCTAATATAAATAAAGTAATTATAGTGTGTATTATAATTAATTTAGATCCCATTTTGAAAAGATACTTTGTTTGAAAACTAGCTATTGTAGAAAAATCAAAAAATAGCTTCTAAAAGCTGAAAAAAAGAAGTCGGATGAGTTGTCCGTCTGTCCGGCCATCGGTTTACCTGCCGCACCCGCTGAAAACAACCGGCTGGCCAACGGGTTCCGCCGCCGGAAACAGTCGGATGAAAACTTGGTTTTAATCTTTTTTTTTTCGACTAGGAGATAACAACACTCATCCCATGCACTGGCCTCTGTTCCATAGGAACAGGTAACCTTTGCACAGCTCTTACAAAACACCAACAAAAGTAAAAAACAAAAACAAAAACAAAAAAGATGGGTGGCACCAATACGATGCGGAGGGATTGACTTGCAAGCTGTGCTTCATGATCTACCGACTATACACGCAACCTTTCTATTGGAATACCTAGGACTACCACTCGTAGTTCAAAGACTACGTCGCTTGGACTTCCAAAGGCTACAAGACAAAATGACAGATCCCTTGCAAGTGGGCACGGTAAATTCCTTATACTTGCAGGAAGGAAAATTTTGGCAAAGTCGGTATTAAATGCCTAAACAACGTACCTCCTCACGGTCATCAAATCACCAAATGGGGTGTTCTAGTTCCTAAATAGGCAGAAAAGACAAGTACAAGATCAGTTGGGACAAAGTATGTAGACCCACACACCTAGGAGGGCTCAACCTCCTAGACCTCCAGCGCTTCATGAGAGCTCTCCGATTTAGATGGCTATGGCACAAGTGGGGGGCTGCAAAACAAGCCTTGGCAAGGAATGCAAATCCCATGCGATGAGCATGATCATCTTTTATTTGTGGCAGCCACTTCCATAACAGTTAGCGATGACAAAACTGTGAGCTTCTAGAACTTGGCTTGGGCTCATGGAAGGCGCCTGTGAGACATTGCATCGCATGTATTTGCTACCTCCAGAAGGAAGAAGCGCTCCCTGCATATGGCACTAGCGGAAAAAAAAATGGCTACAAGACCTCAACCGGGTGGTTGGTCTAATAGTACAATATATACAAGAACTTGTCGCTCTCTAGGGCCACATCTCCTCCATGAATCTCCAGGAAGGGGTGGATGACATAATAACATGGAAGTTGACTCCAGACGGAAGCTACACCACGGCCTTAGCATACAAAGTGCAGTTCTTTGAAGCAATAAACACATCGATAAACCCCCTAGTTTGGAAGACATGAACTCCCCAAAAATATAAAATATTTGCATGGCTAACACTACAGAACGGGCTGTGGACCACATACGGACTATCCTTGAGAGGGTGACCAAATTAATTAGTTTGTCCCCTCTGTAGGAATACCCCCAGAATCCACCATCTACCTCTTCGCCGAATGTCGCTACATGACAAGAATTTGGGCCCTCATCATCAGTTGAACTGCTTCTAATTCCATTGACCTGGTGACCTGGCATACCTTAGTTTCCATCCGGCAGTGGTGGGAGTCTGTCTTCCTAAAACCAAGTGTGCCACGAAAAACTCTAGCCACACCGATGATGCTTGTCACTTGGAAAATCTGAAAAGAATGGAGTTCCCACATTTTTCGTTCAGTCATTGTCTTCTCCCATGCCCCTGATAACTATGATTAAGGAGGAGACTCAAACCTGGTTTCTGGCAGGGGCTAAGAGGCTAGTGAAGCAATCACCTACCTCTGTAAACACCTTAGTTTCTGACCCTAGGGTGCCGCCTGTCTTTGGCCAGGCACACCCAACTCCCTTTTCATATATATAACTTTTCCTCTCTCCTACTAATACAAGGTAGTTCTTCTGCTTGTTCAAATAAAATATTAATGTCAACACGGCTGTTTCGCGGACATGAAAACGAGGTTGTGTGGGAGCAATTTGACGAGATAAAAGAAGATAAACTTGTACTCCCTTTGGTTAAAAAATAAATTATTTTAGACATAAACACTATTTATAAAATATAACTTTGACCACTAATTATCATTATAAATAGCATATTTACTCGTGCAATTATGCAGTTAGATATTATGATATAGTTGTATTTGATATATAACTCTTTCTAAAATACAACTTTGACCACTAATTATTATTATAATTAGCATATTTACTTGCGTAATTGCGCGGCTATATATTATGATACAATTATTTTTAATATACAACTCTATTTCGTATATATAATTGTATTTATTATATAACTCTAATATTTGAATATGATTAATTTGTATCTTTATGATCCAGCCACACCAAAATAAGTGGTGGAGATCTTTTTCTTTTTTTAATGTGAAAATTTTTAGGATTTTTTTCTTTTTTAGGATTATTGTCGGATTATTTTTGCCCCCAAGACGAAAGAGATGTCTTGAACTGAGAAAAACATGTGTTCATCCCTTGTTAGAAGAGAACATTCCTTTTCTAAGTCAATATACTTTCTGAACTACATTAAAATTGAATTAGGCATGAAGTACTTTCACTCTGCTGTCACTAACTAAATTGTTGAGTTAGTATTACGTTCTGCTTGCATCACTGCTAATTTTTTTTGCTTACAGACTAGCTTAGACGTCAAGCCATACATAATCAGGTTGTTCATGCCAGTCTTAATTCTGCAACAGTTTGTTTAAAACTGTTGGGTTAGTTGGATGTAGCTGATGTCAATTCCAGAAATAAGTGAGGCTTTAAGCTGTGCTAATCCCGCAGCGAGCCCCATGACCGGTAGATAGGCCATGGGCGAGTGCAACTGATAATTTGATGTCTGTGGCTGTTTTTCGATATCTGACATCCATTCCGTCTTGCAAGGTTGCAGAGATGGAGAGCTGAAGTTCATATTCAAGTAACCGACGACGAGGAATGGCCGAGCTATTCCGATCGCCACAGTACGGTGTTTATTATGATCAATTGTGCGTGTGCTGCGGTGGCGCACTGAAAGGTAAGATCCTTCGGACGTTTCAACCAGCTTTCAGTAAGACGAGAACTAACCAAGCCCAAGTAAAGAATACGGCCGATCACAAAAGCAGTAACTGGCCCATACGAAGCAAAATGTGAAATTCTTGGCCCATGATAACGAATCCCGGCGAAGATTGTAGTACCGAAGCGAGAAAATTCTCGGCCCATCTAGCCTAATTAGGTTTAGTTTGCGCAACTTTTTCGGCCTAAAAAGGCCACGTAGGCCTAATATAAAATTCGCCCCGTTTAGGCCGGACCGAGAAAATAAAGGCCCATTAACGTTCGATCTGTGGAACCTTTCGGCCCATTTAGGCCTAAGTTCAAAAAAGTTGGCCGTTTCGACCCAAAATGTGAAAATTCTCTAGCCATATACGGCCATTGTCGTTCAGTCTTCGCATTATTTAGGGCCTAACAGGCCCATGTAGTCCTAAGCTGAAAACCGGTGCCATTTAGGCCCAACCTCGAAAATGGAGGCCATTAACGCTCAATCTGTGGAACCATTCGGCCCATAACCATGTAGTCCCAACCTAGAAACTCGTCCGTTTAAAGTGCAAAATTCATCGAGGCCCATTTACGTTCAGCATGCGGCCCACTCACGTTCAAGTTCAATTTGTGGAACTTTATGGACCATTAGGCCCAAGCTAGGAAATTCCTTGTTGGCCACAAGAAAGCTAACAACGAACAAATGTAAAGCGCATTACGGCCCAAGAATAAACACGCGCAAGAACATTTTTCACTAGACAGAGGACGCCACCATTTGACCGAAGAAAGCAGAAAATACAAAGTAAATATACGTTTCGCTTGCTTAGGCCTTCGCCTAATTAAGGGCCTAACGAATACTGGAGGACCTAATTAAGGGCCACCACGGCCCCATGCCTAGTTCCCGTTACAAACGAGTCATCTCCAATCAGGATAAGTATAATAAAATTACCAGCCGAAAAAAGAGGAAATATTTGATCATTTGTCCTATCTTTTATGTGCATTTGATAAAATACCATGTGATGTCTTACTGATATATGGGTTTAGAACCCACATATAAGTGACACATCGCAGGGCATTTTAAAGACGAATATTTATCCTGTCGCCGGTAGCGTCGACGTTCAGTTCATCTCGGCTGACAGTGACGGGGGCCTTCGGGCTTGACTTCGCATGGTGAGAGAGACTCTTACCGTAACCATGACCTCCCGGGAGGAGTTTCCACGTTCAGCTCGTAGTATGCAATACAGCTTGTGGATTTCAGGCACTGACAGTTTGCAGCTTTCGGATGCAACAATGCTGAGCTTACCTTACACTTGCCAGTCCATGTCTGCAGTCACAGTGCATTTCGTTTCTCCAAGTTTCACTGCCCCTTGCCTCCTTCCCCTTCATTCAGAAAATTGTATCAATGAAAAGCATTTCAAAGTTTCTCAAATGGTACATTTCTTTTTAGAAAAACAGTAATAAAGTAGTGAAAAGCTGAATTGATCAACGGAGGTGTGGCTAGAGCTTGGGAATGCTATTTGATCTTCTATGGAGAGCCAAATGAATGGAAGACATATCAAACACCACACCAAAATTTGTAGACTGCAAACGTATAAATTAAAATGTCAGATAATCCCGTTCCATTTTTTGAAGTCATGTTCACCCGGAGCAAGGTTATGTGGCCACCATATAATCCCGTTCTACTTTTTGAAGATTTTCCCTGTAGTTATTAACTCAAGAATCATTTACATAATCCTCCCTATAGCCCACCACTCAATACAACGCGTAACTGAAGCATTAGAAACCAAGAAAGGAAACGCCAATCAAGTTCAGAAATATCTCCACAGCCTTGGAAGCAAGAAATGAATCCTTGTGGGTGTGACATGCACAGGACCTAGCTCAGAGTGGGTAATTCGCTAAAGCAGCTATGAAGAGGAGAAGAGAGAGTGCTTCTACTACAGTAAGCATATTTTCTCAATTATTCTGAAGCACTATGTACTCAGTAAGCATATTTTCTCAATTATTTTATAGTACTTTCCATTATTGTTTCGGTCCCTAAGTGTTGAAAGCAAAATGATTTAAATCATCGTAAAAATATCGACAGAGTAAGGAATGGTAATTTGGGGAGCTCAATTTTTTTGAAAAACTTCTACCACACAAGGTTGCTTTTGCCGCAAGGCCACAGGCCCACAGAGAATCACTGCCTGATCTACAAATGCACTGCTGAGTAATTTCTCAGTTGTAAGCCTGTGCTGAAGAAATCTGAAATAGCTAATATGATGAGCAATGTATCAATATGGGATGACAAATCCCTATCTGTATAGTTGACACAGCAGCAGGCACCTTTTCTTGAACCCTGAACACAGTTGAAGGTACAACCTAATCAATAGTACAATGCAGGTTTTGTGTTTTCGTTTAAGTATTAACAGATGTGCAATTGATAACAGCGGCATGACTACATCAATTTAACTATTATATAATACAAGAAAAGAAGCACCATGTTTGCAGTGATATCATCATTTTTTTCATACCTAAGACTCACTTGCTCACAAAGTGTAAACTAGCGGATCATCTTCTTTAAGAGAATGTAATACATCTCCATCACACCAGCACCTCTATGAAAGCTTCCTCCAAGTAAACGGTACTCCCAATCACCTATAGAAAGTACTAACTCAGAATAATGCTCTACAGCAGCATGAATTATAGTATACTGACATCCAGTGAAGCAAAAAAGACATTGCAAGCCAGAAGCAGCCAAAATATTCACCCATAAAAATATTAAAAGCAGATTCCTGCAGAACTCAAATGATTAAAGAATAATGGAGCTATCATGGTTTTAAGAAGAAACACGTAATCTCACAAGATAGCCCATCCACGTGATTCAGAAGCACAGCCGATACAGCAAGGTTGCCCAGAAGGTACAGTGACAGGCAGCCGGACTACTTATGAAGCTCTTTGCATAGACCACAACTTTTCTGCCTCTAGTCCAGAGCAATGTTGAATAGGTCCTCTGGTGGCAGCAGTTCAATAATTTCATCAGCATACAGCTCTAGAAACATAACTTTGACACCATAGTCCATATATTGGCTCTCCAAAGATGACCCGAGCATACTCCAGAAACAGTGAGTGCGTTGCAATTCTTCTAGGTTTCTAACATTCAGACTGTTAAACCTCCTTCAACACAGTATTGCTTAGCAATTAGCACATAGAAAAGCATTGAAGCCTTTGAGTGAACAAAATTACAAGAGCATCCTAAAGGTACTAGGGAAATACAGATCTACACAAGAAATGCTATCATATTTTTCTGTTAAACATTTAGTTCAAGTAATTAGTACACAGTTCACAAAAACAGGAAGGCAAAGGCCAAACGCAAATTCTCATATAAACTACCATTCCACCCAATTCATCTCCCATATATATTCTTACTGCAACTAAACAACTTGCACAAAAGTTCAGTAATTTCAACGCAGATTCGTTTTTTATCTCCTACAGGCTACAGCTACAGACATACACTACAATTATGTTCTAAATAGAGCCACCCAATCACTCAATTCTTATGCGATATGCGGCGTTGTGTGCAGCCTTATGTTCTGTGTACTATTACAAAAAAAAGGAAAGAGGCATTTATGTAATTATGTGTACAATGGGGATGCATGAACATTATTTTGAGATATGTGCATTAAAATAACAAAAAGAATGTTCTAAGCATTTATTACTAATACATGCACCAAATAACCACATGAGCTATGCAACATGTGATTAGTATTGTAACCACTATATTCTCAACAAGACCAACACATAAATGGTCGAGAAGCAAAGCGGAGCAGTGGAGCTACCACAAACGCTTAAGTGGGTGCATCTGCAGCTTGAGCAGCCTTGATTTAGAGCACATCAGTAGTAGCTTCAGTTACACAAGTGCAGAATTCCAGAAACTATGAAATTTCGGTCTCAGCATGAATTTAGTACATTTTAGCACCAACAGATCTAACCCTAGAGAGTCAAATGTCTATATTCTCACACAACTGCAAAACCACACAAAACTCTGAATTTTAGAATGGATGATTGGAATCAATATATTTTGGCAACAAGAGACCTAACCAAATGAATCAGTCCAATATCAGGCAATTGCAATATCAAATAAAAGCCCTAAGTCCTACCTAGAATGTATTTACCAGTATGCCTGGGAACCACAAAATCACACAAAGCCTCCATTGCATTCTAGAACACATGGGTATGAGCCAATTAATGTCTAACCCAAGAAAGCCAAATCTCCCAACACATCTACAGCGTGCAAAATTACCAAACATATGGATTTTTGGTGTGGATTTGGCAATTGGCACTGCTGCATGGGGAATGTTTTAGCAAAACAGGAATAACGATATAGTATTTCCCCACAATTGTAATGTAACCTTGCTGTATTACATTGATCGCGATCAATCGTGACGAGAATATGTTGTCGAATACGAGATTGGACAATACATTTGTAAACACCCCGGTCAAATTCAAGGATCACCGAGAATATAAAGGGACTCAACGAGAATCACACACAAATGGATGAACAACTGTATTACATATGAGTGTCTAGGATTACAAATAGCCTCCACCTCTCCACTTACAAAGAGTCCTATTTACAGAGTAGGAGGAAGCGAGTGAAATTACAAGTTTGCCCCAGGGCCTAGCTTACTTCTAATAGTAGTTTCGTCCTTCACGCCAAGTGAGTCTTGCCGCGTACGAGGGACTCCAGGGGCTGACCCATGGACCTCGCTCGGGGTTGCTTCTAGACCCCATCCGAGGCTAGACTCCGGAGTTGGTCTGCGGACGTCGTCCGAGGTGGATTCCCCGATGTGTGACACCACGCCGAAGTCATCGTGGTACACTTTGGCGCGCCTTGCCTTACCGAAGTTATCGTCGGTTCGAGGTAGCGTGAGAACCCTTCCCCCAATAGAATATATAATTTTCTTCTATTGTGTAGCTACATATAAATAAATGAAGAAGACTGATTTGACAACAGGGTAGCAACTCCCATCAAAAGGCATGTTCTAGGCTGCTTACCCCTGTTAATATACGTAATGTTTATCCATTTGTCCATTCCATCACTTTTCTGGTCTGCATAGTGCATACGTTCCCAGTAATATTAGGCTCAGGGAAACACAATAACCTGATTATTTCTCTGTAGAAGTCCATTGACATTAAATTCCTTGACAAAATTCTCATAACAAATAAGAAGTTCCATCCATAGTCTCTGTAACTCATGGTTATACATCTAACACTAAATCGAGATGCTTGTTCAAAGTATCACTTGTATTTAGCACTTTCCTGATAAAAATTTCCCAAGAATCACCACCCAAGAAATCTGGACCACTTAAAGCTGCAGTTTCGAGGATTTTGCGAACAGTATCCTCATGTCTCGGTTCAGTTAGGCTATCAACCAGAACTTGGTAAAGAAGCTTGCTTGGGGTGCACCCTTTGGTCAACATCTCCTTAAAGATTGCAGCTCCTTCATCTGCCTTCCCCATTTTGCAGAATCCATTGATCAAGGACTCATAAGTCATGGCGTTTGGCTCATATCCTCGCTCAACCATGTCATCCCACACCCGTCCAGCCTCCTGTAACTCCCCGTTTGCACATAGTCCTGAAATAAGTGAGTTATATGTCAGCAAGTTTGGCATGAACCCCCTCTCAAGCTCATCAAACAGGTTCCTCGCCTCCCGAACCATTCCATTCCTGCACAACCAATAGATCAATGTGCTCATGACCGTGTTATCTGGTGCCACATTCTTCTTCACCATCCATCTCCACATTTGGTGCGCCTCCTCCGCCTTTCCGTCCTGGCATAGCACATCGATCACCTTAGCACCCAGCGTAGTGTCCGGCACGTATCCTGCCCCCAGCATTTCTCGCATCAAATCACGCGCCTCAACAGATTTTCCCTCCTTGCAGCATGCCTCGATCACCACTGAATATGTAACCTCATTCGGCTGCACCCCAGCCGCCTCCATCTCATCCATAACCCTGGTGGCATCCTGTAGCTTCCCGCACAGGCAATACCCATCGATGAGCACTGTGTAGATCGTAGCATCTGGCCTACGCCCACTGGCGATTATATCATCAAAGAGCCTCTGTGCACCCTTAAGATCCCCCTTCCCACAGTAAGCAACGAGAACTGTGGTGTACGTGACGACATCCGGGACGATCCCCCAGCCAGGCATTTCATCAAGAATCTTGAGCGCAGCATCGAGGTCGCCGATGCCGACGAGACCCTTGAGCAGGATGTTGCAGGAGACGAGGTTGGGGGTGATGTAGAGCTTGGTGGGCGCGGCGCGGAAGAGAGCGGCGGCGAGGCGGAGGCGGCGTGCGGAGACGAGGGAGTGCAGGAGGGCGTTGAAGGAGCGGACGGAGGGGCGAGAGTTGAAGGACGGGAGGGAGAGGAAGAGGCGGAGGGAGGGGAGGGGCGGGAGCGAGCGGAGGAGGGGCAGGAAGGGCCGGTCGGAGAAGGCGGGGAGGCTGGCGGCGCGGAGGGCGGAGAGGACGGGGGGCAGGAGGTCCGGAGAGCCGGAGAGGCGGGAGAGGACGGCGGCGAAGACGGGGAGCGAGGGGGACAGCGGCGGGGCGGCGTGGAAGAGCGCGTGGCGGAAGGCGAGGACGGCGAGGTGAGGCGTCGGGAGGCGGAGGAGGAGGCGCGCGAAGCTGCGCGCGGAGAGGCGGCGCGGCCAGGGCTGGACGGGAGGGGTGACGGTGTAGTGGGAGGAGGGGAGGGATGTGGGGAGCTCGGCCAGGTGCGCGAGCGGCACGGTGGTTTTGGCGGCCGGCGAGGGGGCGGCGGAGAAGGCGCGGGCGGGAGGGGTCGTCCAGCGCCGCACGGGCATGGCGCAAGTGGGCACGAGAGGAAGGAAGGCGGATCGGCGGTGGGTTGGAGTTTGGAGTTGGTTCCGAGCGGGGGACTGGCAGCGCCGTAACGGATACGCTCTTGGCGCACATGTCAGTCATATATTAAATATAAAGCTGGCCACCTGGGCCGGGTTTAAACGGGCCGCACCACGGCTTGGTACTGTTGGTCCGGTCCACGACGGCCCGGGTACGACTCATAAATGGGCCGGGCCGGCACGGCACGACGGACCGGGTCGTGCCTGGGCTGAGGGTGCAGCACGGCGGGCCGGCACGGCACGGCCCGTTTAGCCTATTCTTGAGACTATTCTTGGCACGGCACAGCCCGTTTAACCAATTTAGACTATTCTTCATACTTTACATCAGTTAAGAATAAATTATATGAGATATATGATAAATATGAAAATAAGTTTGGGTCTGTGTGTTTGGCAAGACCCCCAGTAGTCCCTAGCACCTCTAGGGGGGCTATGCAATGGGGCAAGATTTTTGGTTCTTCGTCTAGTTCTCGTGCAGGTGCAGGTACACATCAGTTAGGAGGAGGAAAGCGACAAAGCACTGGAGACCTATCAAGCTATCTCAACAGTGATAGCGTCAGCTTCGAGCAGGAGTTGAACATTCTCTCATGGTGGCAAACCCAGAAGGTATCATATCCAGTGCTATCCATATTAGCGCGGGATGTGTTGGATATTCTGTCTCTACGCCTCGTCGAGTCGAGATTCGCCTTTCCGAAAGAATAATCGAGGAGCGACGAACAAGTCTCTCCAACGAGATGGTCGAAGTACTTATGACCGTCAAAGACTGGGAACTAGCTGAATCAAGACTTCAACATACTGCAGAAAATAAAGATTTAGAAGAATCTTTTGAGAATTTGTATTTAGATAGCAATGAATAGGATTTTCAATATTTTTCTTCACATATAGTCACTAATGAGTTTTATAGGTTGTACTCTTTTTTTCTTTACCAAGGTTTTCTCAAATTGAGTTTTTACTTGGTAAAGTTTTTAATGAGGCAACCATCCCATGTAATTTAATAAGTTAATAAAGCTCATTATGTCATTGCAAATATTTATTTTTATGATTAGCAATGTCTATGATTTTCTATATTTTTTTGAATTTTTTCTGAATTTTCTATAATTTTTTTACAATTTTTTTTTAATTTTCTATAATTTTTTTATAATTTTTCTACAATTTTTCTTATTTTTTCTGTTTTTTCGGGCTAAACAGGCTAGCGGGCGCAGACGCCCGCTTAGCCTTAACCGTTCGGCCGCACGCACGGCTTCGGCCGCGTGCTGGCTTGCACCACGGCCATGGCATGGCAAGACGACCCGCTTATTACACGAGCCTTAACGGGCGTGCCTAAACGGGCGTCGTGCCGAAATGGCCGTCGTGCGTCGGCCGGCACGGCCCAGTGGCCAGCTTTAATTAAACATCACCCGACGCCGCGCCGTCAAATTCGTCGCCGGCAGCGAACCGTCTCGCGGTGCCACTGGTCGCCTCCTACAGCACCTTTCTCTCCTGGACCCGGTGGCCGCGCGGACCTAGTAGCACCTTCGTCGCCCACCCGGCGCCGCCGTCCTCGCCTAGCCCAGATCCGGTGGCCGCCGCCCTTGTCTCTCCTGAATCCGGCGGCCCCAGCACCTCGTTCGTATCCCACCCCGCGCCACCGCCCTCGCCTCGCCCCGATCCGGCCGCTGCCGCACTCCTCCGGCCCCGGCGACGCCGTCACTTTCGTCGAGCCGTCGCCTTTTCCCCCTATCTCCTCCACGGCAGCTCGCCTCCGACATAGACCTGCGGGGCTACTGCACTTTTTGGCTTTTGAATTACTATTATCGTGAGAGAATGATAGTCACCTACAATTTTGGTGATATAATTAAGTTGATATAATATTTACTATAATTAATCAGTAAACTTCATCTAAAAATATTTTGTTTAAAAACTAGATATTGTAATATAAACCAAAAAATCGAAAAGAAATAGACCTTCGTCAGCTCTACTTGGAAACCACCTGTTTGTGATTTGTGGTCATGCAGTGGTGGGGATTGATTTAGAAGGGCACTGGCTTTCTAGGGTTTGATGCTGTGGGCTTCTTACATGCATCTTTGTTTGCACTCTTCGGTCTGAATTGCGAATAAGCCTATGGGGGCAATTACACAGCACTAGCTTCTATATTGATTTAAAGGACTGCCATTCTTTTCATCTTAGCTAGTTTCAGCGTAGCTCTATCTTAATTTTCGTATAGCAAGTAGGAATTTGCTGTCATAAAATTACACCATGCAGCGACTACTTTGCAGACTCAAATAGCAGTTGGTTTGGCCAAAAAAAAAAAGAGGAAAAAGAAGAATAAACAAAGTCATTATGGATCTTTCTAAGTATTTGAAGAATACAATGAAATAACACCAATTTCTCATTTTTACATGGTTTGAAAACAAACATTGATTATTGACATTGACCCCTGCATGCTTCTTAAGACTGTTCAATTTCTCCCCAGGGCTCCTCAAGTATACACTGGGCATCCCTCAACAACTATACCTTCAGCAGTGGGGCAAGAAGCCAGAGGACATCCGTCTAAATCATTGCCCCACCAGTTCAAACTGATGTTCTCCAAACCTAGGCATAAGTAAATCAAGACTGCCATGAATGCCAAACCAGCATCCAGTGCACCTGAAAGCAGATAATTGTGTCGCTCCCACCAGTCACGTCGATATTTGTAGACCACATAACCTGACAAAAACCCAACAAGTATCCATGTGGTGTAGTTCACTGCAGTTGCAGGCGGCATCTGGCCGGTGGCACCAATCAGCACGGGCATGTTGATGAGTAAGATCCAGTTCTGGCCTGGGAATGCCTTGTGTGCAAACCAGACAAGGAGGGGGGCAATAGCTCCACCCAAGAAGAACCAGTTCACCGCCGAGTAGGTCCCTAAGTCCCCAAATATTCTGCGTGGACTAATAAGACCCCATATGACTGATGCATCATAGAACACATGATCTCCTGGGCAGGTCCAAGGGCTGTCTGCTGGGAGGAGCTCAGTGTTGCAGATGTTGGGGACTGTCTCCATCAGCCACCAGGCTGTTTGGATGTATACAAATGCTGCAATCAAAGTTCCCACCACCTGCCATGTTCCAAGAAGTTGCTTGATGACACAATACAACAGGAGTACAGGACCATGTGTGTACTTGTGTAGGAGAAATGGCAGATAAACTATATGGCTAGTAGAGCTTACCTGAGCCATAAACATGGTCCTTGGGGGAATCTTCATGTAGTGACCCAGCTTAAAATCTTGCAGAAACGTGAGAGCTTGGCTCATGCTGATGTAGCCATATACCTTGAAACACATATTTGCAACTGGTCGTCCGGGGTACAAGTACCCCATGATGTACTCTGTGATGATGTTCAAACCTGGAGTCTGTACAACGGAAGAAGATGAAGTGCTGAACTAGTGCTCTACAGCTGTATGTCATAATATGCACAAGGCGCTAAAATCCATACCTGGTTCGTTGTTGCCGTGATTATCCCGATTGGGAGGGTGAAGAAAAACGCAAGGGCACATGCAAGCAAAACACCCCACCAGGGCAGCTGGAGTTGCTCAATGTAGTATTCACAAGCAAATATGGTGATGGTAATGTTAGCAATAAGGATGCAGATGAACCACCACTCAGGGACCGGCTTATATCTCGCCATAAGTTTTGTATGTATGTCCATCTTTTTTTCTTGAAAAGCTGATTTACTTAACTGCCAAATTTCACTGGAAACAAGCACCATGATTCTTAGCTGCATTGTTTAATTATTTGCAAAACAGACACTGGCAAATTTCAGAAGAAATTACCTTCCGTGAAAGAGGAGAACATGAACGATTGTTGCAGTAAGGGATGCGAAACCAACACCGTATGTGACAGCAAAGAAAGTGCTGAGGTACAGTGGACCATTCTTCTCATAGGCCTTTGTATCGAAATGGAAATGGGAGTCCACAATGCTTGAGATATTGTACTTTTGCCCAGTTGAGGTGAAGAGACCATCAGAAAAGATGGGGAAGTTTTGTGCCTTGTAGAAATTAAACCAGTAAGCAATGGGGGTGATTATGTACATGATGATGAAGAAACCGGCAGCAACATTTGCAGTGGCAAACCAGGGGCTAGCAAGAGGGCTCCCGAGGTAGGAGGAGACAGTTGACCAGTCGAGACCGATCGCGCCAATGCCGAGGCCACTGAGACCTGAGCCGAGCTGTTGGGCAAGCACGGAGTGGGGGAAGACCCAACAGATCCAGGAGAGGGAGGTGAGCATCTGGAATAGGTAGCCTGGGAAGATGTAGTATGCGAAGCTGCAGACGAATGCCACCATGAAGAACTGGTTACGTGTGAAGCCACCTTTGCTCCGTCCTTCCTTCTCATGAAGCGCCCTAATGAGCAGATGCATTGCAAATGTGTAAGTTCGTCTTAGGGAATGTAAATGTGCAAGTTCGTTGTCTTGTCAAAGGTTATTTTACTGCCATGTTGAGGAAGAACTGGTAGAAGCGAAAATTGTCCATTTTCATTCTACATTGCTTGAATCTTTGATTTCTTCTTTGTATCTCATACAAATCTTCGTTTTAGTCCTATTGTGCCCGTTAGCTCACTGTCTTTCCTTGAGATTGACAAAGACTCATGTTAGTAGTAAAAGATCCTGAAATTCACCCCCTTCATATCCTTCTCTTGTTCTGGTTAGCTTGTGCAATTGATGATTAAGTTGCTGTCCGCCCAAAAGAAAGAACAAATTTTGGTTGAATTGGTGGACCTCTTTCTGTTCGCCCTTTTAGCCCCGCTCGTTTTGGCTTTTTTTCGACTTCAGTTTCTAGTTTCTGTTTTTTCACTATTCAGTATTTCATCTTTTTCTAAATTTCTTTTAGATATTTTAGGCTTTTTGTATTTTCTTTTTTTTTCCGTGTTCCTTTGTATTGTCCCTAATAGGCTAACATATTTTTTCTATTTTTCTATTTTTTAAATTAATTATGTCAAAAAACCAAATCAGTTACAGTAAAAAAAAGACAGCTACAGTGAAATTTTAGCCAAAAGCCAGAAGACACCGCTAAAACGAGCGCCCCTATATCTGTAGGCAGAGGTTTCGAATGAAAAATATATGTCAACATTACGTACATTGCTGATGGTTAAAAATTCAAGAATGGAGTCAATGGTAAGAATTCTCAAAGTTGAGCAGCAATGATATGTAGAATATATATTTCATGAAAGGCACATAAATAAAATTTGAATCGAGTTTGCAGTAAAGCCACGCGGTTAGCTAGGAGACTGGAATTTCCTTTAATTTTGTTCATGTCATATTTTTATAGAAGGGTGTGAATGCAAGATGACTAATCGTTTTCAGAACTGTTGCCACCGAAAATTTTTGACAGCAGCACCACATCCCTATAGAGGGTGCTCTATAGCGGCATATGAAACATGCTAGCCGATTTTTTTTCAACAAATCAACAAAATTGATGATAGGTAGATCTAAATGAAACGTTAATGCGAAGCAACAATGAATAGAAATGAAATATCGAAGCAAAGGATAGGTGTAACTCACAAGTTGATCAACGTGTATGTGAAGCAACATTGATCAAAGTTGAATTTCGAAAGTAAGATTCTACTAGTTACGACCTATTCCTAATATACAGGAAAATAGATGCAAAAAGGTAGTAAAGGTTAGCATGTGTGTGTGTTTTCGTCAATCGGTACAGGGCATTTATATCCTAAAACAGCTGATTAAATCTTGGATTGTGTTTCAAGTCTCCCTCTTCGTATTGGCTCAACCTTTTCTTGGATAGAGTCACCGTCCGCCTTCAAATCTTCTCGTTTCCCATCTCCTATTGACATTTCTTAATTCATATCTACCTTTCTTTAGTCGGCATCTTTTGGAGACTTCTTAGTGTTGCCGAAGGTTGATTCTGATTTTTGGCAAATATTGATCTTCCTTTAAAATCGTATCAACTACCAAAAATACTTTTGCCGACTATTTTGCCTACCAAAATTTGGCGGCAATATATGCTCTCCATTTTTGTAAAGGTGAAATATTGTGGTAAACTAGAAGAACAATGTACTTGACAAAGATAATGGAAACAACCAAAGTCGTAATCCATCATTATTGTCGACTTCTCCATATTGTGCCACAAATTGGCCGATATGCTCAAGAGTTGATAATGAACTACCTCTCACAAATTTAGTAAAATTAGGAATTCTAAAACCATGTGGGAACATGATAGTATCTATATAGTTAGGATACAGCTTACAGTAGATTGGAGTTCGTCCTCTGGGCTCCAAGCCAAATCTTTCTCTGATAGTATTGATGAGTTGGTCAATCCTTAGATCTTGATTGGGTGGTGGATCAATCTGACGTTGTTGCATCTGCTTACGATAGATTTGTTCTAGACCACAATCTTCTTGTCAATTATTGACCGTAAATTGTTGAACTAGTAGCTATCAACGAATCAGCTATTGCCCTCCGGGCTTTGGATGATCCTCATTGATAACCTTCCCCCAAGTCCAGATCCTGGTAACTTTGGCGTCGTTGGCTGAGGAACCGCACGATGCGAGTTACCTTGTCAACCAACCAAAATAAGGGTGTTGTAGTTGGATGGAACTTGATCGGCTAATGAAGCTACCAAAGTTGATGCTGCCTGATTAGACGAACCTTATTTCCTATGATAGGTGGTGCCAATAGATTAGCATTAGCCTATGAATTAGCTTGAGATCTGGCCAAAGCTCCATTAGTATGTCCGCATATTTGTTTGATAGTTGGGCGTGTTAGCGCCATCGGCGGTATGGCCGATGTAGCCTGATGTGGATGGGATGTAGAAGATTCCCACTAACTATTCTTGATGAGATTCCTTACAAAATTTGACGTATTGGGAGAAAACACAGTATATCATGGCAATTCTCGAACCCAATGTAAAAAAATGTCTCTGATGAAGCTATGAGTTCATGTAATAGACCTTTCATACGAGCATAAAAGAGAGAATAATAGGTACTCAAGAACGTCGAAAAGTTGTTGATAAGAGCTTGATGCATAAACTGATTCATAAGATC
Organism: Melocanna baccifera; assembly: GCA_036346265.1. Taxonomy (NCBI): domain Eukaryota; kingdom Viridiplantae; phylum Streptophyta; class Magnoliopsida; order Poales; family Poaceae; genus Melocanna; species Melocanna baccifera. The sequence goes on along the minus strand of CM070692.1, from coordinate 27,214,745 downwards.
ACTAAGTTCGCCTTGAGTAACTTGATATATGCTTAGTGAACTCGTCTGAATCGAAACTGGAATCGCTGGATTCTGTGAAAATGGCAGAATTGGAAGAATCATCGAAGTGGCAGTCGGTATCAGATCCTCTGTGCTAGGGAGAGCTTCCCCACTAAGGCCGATTTGACCATCACGCTTCTTGACAAAACAACATCAAAATCATCTCATCAATTCCTCCATGCGCTTGTTTAGAAAGTTCTCCAATCTCCATAAGAATCAAATTTTCTTTGGTAACATTGAAAATTACCCAACACTTTTCTAGGAGACGATGAATCTTCATTAAGCTTTGGTGGTATCTTAATCTTGATATGACAATTTAATCTTGACATGACAATTTGGGTCCCACCAATCATGCCAAGAATGTGTTGCCATCAAAAAATTCCTAACAGCAGCACCACGTCCCTATAGAGTGTGCTCTCTAACAGCATATGCGTTGTGCCAACTGATTTTTCAGCAAATCGGCAAAAGTCAACGATACGTAAACCTAAATGAAAGTCAATCATGAATGAAACATCGATGCGAAGCAACAACGAATAGAAACAAAATATCAAAACAACAGATAAGTGTAACTTATAGATTGATCAACACATCGATGTGAAGTAATATTGATTAAAGTTGAATTACGAAGATAAAATTCTACTAGCTACGTCTACTCCTAAGGTACAGGAAAAGTAGATAAAAATGTAGTAAATGTTAGCGTGTGCGCATTTTTTATTAGCCGGTACATGGTATTTATATCCTAAAATAGCCAACTTAATTTTTTTATGGTGCTTCAAGTGTCCTTTGTGTTGGCTCAATCTTTCTTTGGATAGAGTTCCCGCCCGCCTTCAAATATTCCTGTTTCCAAATTTCTTTTAACATTTCCTTATTCACATATATCTTTCCTTAGTCAGCATCTCCTAGAAGCTTCCTAGCATGGCCGATGTTTGATTCTAATATTTGGCAAATCTTGATCTTCCCTTACAATCATGTCAACTGTCGAAAATTCTTTCGCCGACTATTTTACATAACAAAATCTGGCGGCACTATTAACCAATAAAATAACCAGCTGACCTTATGCTACAGTAAGATTAGTAAGTCGCAAGAGGCGGTCGTTATTAGAAGCTTTCAGATTCAGCTCGGCGAAACACCTTCCGAGATGGCACGGCGATCACGTTCCACCCATGTTTTCATGCAGCCCAGTCGTTCTGTTCCTTAACGAGCCATGAAAGCTGAAACTGTCCGTTGAGCCTCGTTGTTACTTAACAACATTTTTTCTTTCTGAAACAAGATTACTCAACAACATTCAACAAATAACTACTCACTACTAGCAATACCAATAACATGTCCCTACAGGTGATACTGTACATGTTAATTACCAACTGGAACGAGCTGCCATGTTAGTGGTTGGCCGTCGCGTTCTCTTTCAGCTCCAGCAAGATAGCAGCACGAGGGCAGGGCATGTAGCAGCACGTTTCTCGATCCGTCTTAACTCTGAATCTAGATCAGTGCTGCGTGCTTAGCAGAGCAAGCTGATCATGTGAGTGGTTTCCTCGTCTCTTCTTATTACAGCAAGCACACAACTGTAAGTTGAGCATGGATTATATCATTGCCATGTGGGCCATCCACGCTCATGGATCGTCCTTTCTTCTTTTGTTTTCGTCATTTCATTTTCTTGTAGGGCCCCAGACTACTACTTCCAAGCAATCGAATTGTGGTCTCTTCCATTCATGCTTGGATTGGTTGTAAGCAAGGCCAACCTGACGTGGCATGGCTCGTGGCAACTAATTTGCATCGATCGCTTGCCCTAACGCTAGTCTCACTCAAAAAAATCAAAACAGCTACGTGCAAGCATACACAACACACGTCCGCATTGTTTAATTACAGGCATCAATTAAGCACTAGCTAGCTAGTCATCGATCAAATGTAGGAAGTTTTAAATTATATTTAATCAATCAAAGGTGGGCTAATTAATTAAGCAACATAGTTATATATGTTGAGGGTTGCTCATACCTGAACAGGGAGACCTGAACGAGGTTGGACGGCCACCACATCGCCGCCGGCTCAACCAGATACCGCCGGAATATCCCCGCCCACCCGAACCCCAACACCTTGTACATCCACGATCGAGCAATTTAGACGACGACGGAACAGAACAGGACGGAAACAAACGCTAGCTAGCTAGCTAGTTCCGGGTGGGTTTAAATCCACTTGTCTTGTGACTTATGTGTGGCGTTAGAGTAACTTGTTTCTAAATGATGTATTTTTTAACACGATATCTATTAGTTAATTGTAATATATACACTGTATTAATTTTAGTTGTATAGACCAAAATCATATATAATTATCTCTTTCTTTATAATTTTTCTCATAAATAATTAAAATTTAAAAATCATAAGTTATAACTTAAAACAGATACTTTTGCCATGTAAGCTGCCAGCAGCACAGTGGCGCACAGTACGGCGTGTGCGTGATGGTAGCTAGGAGAACTAACTGTGTACCTGGGTAGTCAGGACGACGAGGAGGGAGACGAAGAAGGAGATGTGCTTGCCGTAGAAGACGCGGACGGCGGTGATGACGTGGATGGCGTAGACGGTGCCGGCGCCGGAGTTGGCGAAGATGGTGATGAGCACGTGCTCCTTGACGTTGAAGGGCCCCGGGTTGAGGGTGAACTCCCACGGCCGGCCGCGGAAGAAGGCGCGCTCCGGCAGCGCGGCGGCCATGAGCCGGCCGAGCGGCACCACGGCGATCTGCGCCGAGATGGCCGTGATGGTGAGCGGCTCCTTGCGGTACCAGAAGAACTGGTTGAGGAAGGACAGCACCGCGCACGACGCCGTTCCCAGCACCCACATCCGAAACGTCAGCACCGGCGTCTCCGGGTCGTCCCCCACCGGCACCGTCAGCGCCACCTGCTCGATCGGCGAGTTCTCCACCTCCTCTCCTCCTCCTCCATGCTCCGGCGAGCTGCGCGACGTCGACGGTCGCACTGCACGAGGAGGAGGACATCAATTAATCAGCAACGTACGGTGCATGGAAGCCAGTAATTAACCGAAACAGTTGAGACGCATGGTGAGATCGATCTTGTTGCGTGGGCTTACAGAGTGGGGAGGTGATCTGGTCGGCATGGCGGTGCTCCTCTTCCTCTTCCTGGCCATGTTCTCGGCCTTGTTCTTGGTGATGAGAGGATGCCATGGCTGGGGGATGTGTCGTGTGCGCTGCCTGCCTGGCCTTCTCGGGCCCTCTAGTTCAGCTGTTCCTGCGTGTGTTACCTCTGCGTTTTTATGGGGAAAGGGACGTTTGTGCAAATATCTGCGTCAGCATTGGTAGCTTGTCGGACTATCGCTTGGGCGCCTCACCTTGGAATGACGAGATCCACCACGCCATACACGCACGCGAGTTCTGAAATGAATACTCCATGCTCAACAGCTCAGGGATTAGCTAGGACGAGTCATGAACAACTATATACTAGCTGCATACCATGGAGCTAGATAGTACATTGCCAATCAAAACATGGATCGAAACAAAGGTTAAATGCTTCAGGTTTGAGAGGAGGCATTCAAGAGAGATCCATTTGCCAGTATGCAATGCATGGGAGCGGTTAGGTAGGTGAGCGCTTCACATCGGGATATCTGGACGTGCAGATCGTGAAGCAACACCGGGTATTTACTTATGTATTTAGACGTGCTGAATTATGGAAGAACCGCTTCTGTATATGTTGTTCTTCTTCGATTCCTCTCTGCCTATCTCTCTTTTTTATTTCATGGCATCTTCTCTGGCCTCTCTTCTTTATGTATGCAACGTGTTTCACGTCTGATGGGATCCGAGAGATGATGTGACTTCCTTTCTAGAAGTCGAAAATGGTGTGGAAATTGGTATGTATTACCTGGTTTTACGACATGCTAATCTGAAAAATCAAAGGTTGTCTCGGGCTAACTCTCCTAATATGTGGCGAAATGGTCACTCTCCTCCCTGGAGAGGGATCCTTTACAGCGAAAAATTGACAATTAAGCATTCAGAAAAATCAAAACATGTTTTCTGATATTTGTTTGAGGTGGATGTTTCTGATTTTTGTTGATTGATCAGCTTACTCGACTATTTAGTTTGAGAGAGAGAGAGAGCTAAGATTCTTCTCCTCTGAACCTCTGTCTTGAAACAAATCATCATGACGACACCCGGCCTTCAGAGTTCCCATCCCATCTCACCTTAAATGTACTTTGTGAGCTATACTTCAGAGTTCAGACATACATACGTAGGATGGTACGCATATAATTCATGAAATTAAACATCAAGTACAGTTTATTTGTTCCATAGATTCCAGACACCTCAATCTTTAGCCAAGCAGAGTTACATTACATCGCACATTTTAGATCAGAAAAGAGAGGAAAACAAAAATTAAGTAGCTATCAAATGAACGAGTGTGGCAAGAATCAAATGAATATGCCCTTTTGGACGGTTCCTCCTCGCCAGCAGGGCGAAAGGGAATCTCAACCAGCATAACCAATCACAAAGGAGCAAAATTGAATCAAGAAAAGCAACTTGAGTAGCACCAATCAACATCCCCAGATTAATGGTCCCTGCCAGAATTGACAAGAGAGGCCAACAGTGCAGGCCTCACGTTGAGATTAGCTGGATCACGGACAGGCAAGAAGAGACCCTACTACTGTTGTAGCTGTTATCCAAGAGCCTCGATTCTGTGCCTACGCTGCCCTGCCCTGGGTAAGTGAGCTCGTCTTCAGCATCATCACTTGATTCTACGATGTTTACATCGACGATAAACCATCGATCAAGATCAAATGAGAAGAAAATATTTCTTAATTAAATCAGAATCAAGCTAGAGCAGAAAACTTCAACTAAGCTGGAGTTCTGCTCCGACCTATCCCAGTGTCCTAAAGGTGCCACCATTCTTACTCCTATCCCTTTTACAGCAGGTCAAGAACGTATTGGATCGCTCATATTGCCCTAATCCTTTTTTCTTTTTAGATGCAGGAGATTAAGTACATTTCCGACCCCTGTTTTCAGACAGACAACCGAAGGCATATTGCCCTAATCTGTAAGCCTGTGTAACCAATCGAACCAGGAACCAGAAACGCCGGCTCCACTGCAAGCATCCAAGAACTCAATCGAATGTTCGGAGGTCAAGGGGCCGTGGCCGGAGAAGAGGAAAGTGTTGGCGGCGAAATACATGATGATACCGTGTGAGCCGACGAGGCCAGTAAATTTGCAGAATGGTGCCTTGTTAGAAATACACCTAGGAATCACACACTCAATCTTCTCATGGACACACGTTTTTATAGGGAACGAGATGATCACCAGAAGAAAATACAACAAAACACTTGTTTGGAGAGACCGAACTCAGCTGGTTCTCTCTTCTTTTATTCAACTCTCTTATTAACAAACTGATTACAAGGTCATGTATAGATATTACCCTGTAATCCTGTTTTATCAGTCATGACTCCCATGACTTGCACATAGGGCTGTGCGTTCGGTTTTTTCGGTTTTTTCGGTTCGGTGTATACGGTTTATACGGTAAATACGGTGTTCGTAATTCGGTAATATACGGTATTTTAAAACTACGGTTCGGTATCGGGAAATCCTAATTTTTTTCGGCGCGGTAACGGTAATTACCATATTTACCACAGTTGACGCGAATTATGAATGATCCGAGGCAAAGCGAACACAAAGACACAAAGTAGCAAAGGAAAAAAGCAAATCAACTAAGCATTAAGCAAGCAGCCAAGGCGCCAAGCACACTGCAGAGTGCGGACTGCAAAGATCGCACACACGCGCGGCGCAACAAGTAGTGAGACTGAGTAGTAACTATTAAGTATTAACTAGCAGGTAGCAACCAGACAACCAGTAGTCTGTAGTCCAGAGTCCAGACTGTCCACTTGTCCAGTAACTCAGTAAGCAAAGCACTAAGGCAAGCAAGTAACTCAGTAAGCAAAGCACTAAGGCAAGCAAGCAACTGACCGAGGCATTAGACAGCATGTGAACAAACTGAACAAAGCATTAACCATTAAGCAAGCACACCAAGCAGTAACTGGATACTTCAAAGCAAGCAAAGCAAAATAAGCATTGAAGCAAGCCAGCTTGTCAACTATTTGCTAGCCTTTTATCCAGTTAAGAAAAGTAAGCACTATGCATTTAACTATTTAAGCAAGCAGTGAGCCAGTTGGCCTTTTATCCAGTTAAGAAAAGTATAGACAGTGAGGCCAAGTAAGCAACTAACATCAGTTTTACAGTCCATCCACAACCAGATGCATGCAGCCAAGCTTCCAGAAATTCTCACCAAGTCAGTACAGAACTATACAACAAAAGGCTTGGATAATATTTTTTGACAACTATACAACAAAAGACACTCCTTTATCTTCAAACATCAAGCTCGATCCGAGGAGAACACGCTTGATGTTGGAATAACATCATCTACTTGGTCTTCCATTTGAGCACCTACATGAGTAGTTGAGTACATGACAGAATCACTCATAAATAGCAATGTTAATATTAGAATCACTCATAAATAGCAATGTTAAGTCTAGATTATAGCACCTTCTTCAAATGTAGTCAATTCCTTTAGACTGGCTTCAATATTGATGCGCTTTGAACGACGCAACCAATCTTGTGCACATATCAAACATTGAAGTGTTAATGGAGTCAACGAGCTTCTAAAATCATCAAGAACACGACCACTAGTACTAAAAGTCGATTCGAAGCAACAGGTTGATATGGGGATTGCTAATATATCACATGCCATGCGTGAAAGGATAGGAAAACGAGGTGAGTTGCATTTCCACCAAGAGAGAATGTCAAAATCTTTAACATCATCTTCTGCATCTTCAGCAAGATACTTCTCTAATTCAGATTTACCACCACCTCCAGTTGAAACTTTCATTCTTTTGTTGTATAAAGACCTCATAATATTTGTGGATGCACTCATTGATTGCTCAATAACACTAGTTGATTCCTCAGTAATTTGGCTTCCAACTTGAGAGTATTCATTCTTGTATTCTCCAAAAAGATCTAAGAGTGCCTTTCATACCTTGTCCCATATCTTAGCACCTGTAATCTGGCCATATGTTTTGTTGATTTGCCATCGGAAAAAATCAGATTGCTTGGTCCTTGCATAGACATTAAAACCAAAATCATTAGTGAGTGATTAGGAACACAAGCTATATCTTGGTAAAATACAGGAAAAGGGAAAAAGAAGCGTATACCTAGGATCAAGAATGGCAGCAAGAAGCGTATACCTAGATGGCGAACTGAACCGAGGACAAGCTTTGGACATAAAGTCAATAAAACCTTCATGTTCTGAAAAAAATAAAAGGCAGCTCATCTACGATTATCATGCGCGTAAATGCTGCCCTAACCTCTTCAGTGTTGTATTGCCAAGGAACTACACAACTACTCCGGCCATCTCCACAAGGTTGCAAGCTTAATTGAGCGTGATTGCTACTCTTATCTGGATGCTTCTTACAAGTTTTTGCATAAGAGACTAGGGAGGAGGTACCATTCTTTTGTGAATCGCATGCAAGGATTCGAGCGCAATAATTGCAGCTAGCCTTATTCCGGTCATCTGGCAGTCGTTTATAATGGTTCCATATCTCCGATCTAGGATTCATTTGTTTTTTCCCATCTAGACTTTTATTGGGTCCAATAGCTTCATCGCTGCCCACAGTCACACCGACACCAAAGAATGTGCACACTTCCTACACCCTCAGACTCGGACATCTAAAATACCACAAAAGAATGGAAGACCAAGACTCAAGTCTCAGACCATCAGACATTCACAAATCATAAATCCAAAGTGCAAACAACGTTCTTGCTAAATGCTAACAGCCTAACATAATACATCGCAAGGTGAACAAGTACATAGCTAAAGGAATCCTTGATTCTTGCATATTTTTACCTTCAATAGTTGGGCTCGGACCTCGGATAGTCGGAGGCTCCGGAGCCTTGGAGCTGGGGAGGCGCGCGCCCGCGATCTACTCGGTAGAGAGGCGGCCGCCAAGAGCCGAAGAGCCAAAGAGGAAGGAGCCGCCGGCCGTGGCGGCCGCGTCTCTGCGCATGCGCCGCCCCGCTGCGCCATGAGAGACGTCGAGAGAGCGCGAGAGCTCCGTCCGGCCGCGTCGCTGCGCGCGCGCCTGCGCGCGCTGCGAGCTCAGGCGGCGGAGACGCCGAGAGGCGAGAGCGCCGTCCGGCGCGTTACTGCGCGCTGCGCGCCTGCGCGCCTACGCCACCGGAGACGCCGGAGAGGCGGAGAGCGCCGAGCGGGACTGGCCGACTGGATGCCTGGAGTGGAGAGTGGAGAATAGATCTGATTTCTAGGGTTTGCTATTAGACTACGCTGCCTGTGCCTGCTTTTCACTGCTGGCCGCTGGGCCTGTGGGCCGCTGGCGCTGGGTGCCTCCGTGACTGTAACATCCCAAAATTTTGTCCCTTTATTGAAAATTTAATCTGGAGTTTATTGGATTTTCTGGAATTATGTTAAAATCCTGATTTGAGAAAAATTTTAAACTTTATTGTGTAAAAGTCAAAATTAAATTTATTGCATTCCTAAAAGCTTAAACCAATGTATTTCAGCTACCTTAAGTCAAATATGAGATTATATTAATTTTTCTGGATTTTAGAAGGAATTAAAACCCTCCCTACAAAATCAAATTGTACCTTTGCAAAATATACTTATTAAAACGAGTGGGACATATTTTTATTAAGTCTATAATAGCTCCAGATAGTTCCCAGAATTTTTCTGGATTTTTCAAAATTTATTTGGTATTTTTCTGAGTTTTCTAAAGCTTAATAGCATTTCGGAAAATCAAAAGAAAGAAAATTCCAAAATCCCTCCCGCCGCCAGTGTCAACCATCGGCGTCCCCCGCCCGCGGAATCCCCTCACCGTCCGATCTAACTTAAACCTCTCCCGCTTTCCTCTCTCGCGTGCGCGACGCGTGTCGCCAGACGGACCGCCCACTCCCGCGCCGGATTTAATCCTCGCCGCCGCAACCACTTACCGCTTCACCGCTTCCTCTCCGCTCCTGCCGCCACGTGGTGTTATCCAAGCCGCCCCTATTGCCGTATCTCATCTCGGCCGCCCTTCCCACTTAAGCACCGTCCGCCCGATCTAACCTTCGTTGTCGGATCGGATCTCACCGTTCTCTTCACTTACCCCTTCGCAATGCGCCAGCCGTCCCGATCTCTCCCGTGCCACCGTCAAGCATCCGACCGCCCCTCGCCTTCCTTTCTTTTCTCTCTCGACGCGTGCGGGCCCCACTCGTCGATTCCGCTCTCCCGCCCCTTTCCTTTCTTCCTCGCGCGATCTCCGCCGCCGCGCCATTCTTGCCAAAACCGGCTTTAAAGCTTGGTTTCTTCCAAATTATGCCCGCGCAACGCCAATCGCACTGCACCTCCACCGCGCCCATTACGCATAATCACGCATAATCACACCGTTACGCCGCCGCAATAAACTTTCCGCCGTTGCACTCCGGCGAACTTCGCGCACCGTTACCCTCCTCCCGACCTATAAAAGAGGTGTCCCGAGGTCCTCTACCCACACCGCCACCCCGAGCCTCCAGAGCACTTAATCCAGCCCGAAGGTCCTCTGCGCGATTTCCCCCGCGGCTCAAGCAACTCCGGCGAGCAATCGCCGCCGGCTCGAGCCCTCGCCGACACCTCCCGGCCTTGCTGGTGCCCAGCGACCCTCGGCGACCACCTCCCGGCACGCACCACCGGAGCTACTCCGCCGCTGTGAAGGCTTCTCCGACCGCCGCCTCTCCGCGGTTTCTCTCCGCCATCCTCGGCCTCGTAAGGTACCGACGCACTTCGCGTTCTCCTCATCGCTTTGGTACCCTCGGCCGCGCCGCTCACCGAGCTCGGCGACCATCGGCCCCGAGCGCCAAATCACCGGCCAGCACGCCGGCCGTCGGCCGAAGGGCAGCGGGCGTGGCAGCCAGTGGCGGCGGTCGGCGCCACGCCAGCGCCACCCGCACGCCCGCCACCACCTCGCGGCGTGCCACGCCGGCATAAAGCCGTGGCGCGGCGCCACGCGGCGACCACGCGGCAGCCCCGTGGCGCCACGCCGCCGCCACCGCTCTCCGCGCGCCGCCACCACTCACCTCCCTCCGGTCCATGGACTCGGTCCATGACACCCGGGCCCCACCTGTCAGCCTCTGCCCGAATATATTAATCCTAGGGCTGACGTCATAATCTATATTTTCCTTTAGAAAAATAATTCGTGCTGACGTCATAAATCCTTTTCGGTTTAAAAATAAATCCAGAAAATACCCTTTTTCTTTTATTTTGAATTCAAACTTTGGAAGGCTATAACTTTTGCATTTTAACTCCAATTTGACCCATTCAAATTTCTAAATTTTTCTAAAATCATGATCTATCCATTTCTGGAATAATTTTGAAATTTTGAAACTTATTTAAATTTGATTTGAATATATTTTGTAATTCCAAGGTTCAAATTTAAATTAAAACTTCCAACTTCTTTTAAAAGCCTCATTTCCTTTTTAAAAAAATTGTTGACCACATCCAAAAATTCAGAATTCTGTCTCCCAAATTATTTGATAATTTTTGGAAGTTATTTGGATTCCATTTGAATTTTTGTTTTGAATTTGCTTTGAATTGATTTCTCGTTAGATATTGACGATTCCGGAGAGTTTGAATTGACGAATCGCAGCAGACTACGATCAAGGCAAGTTACACCTTTGACCATGTTGAACCTAATATTTTAAATTATTTATATTGTTTTATCAGATATGCATGCGTATCTTTATTCAAGTATAATTCAAATTGGATTTTGAAACTTAGATATTCCCATGATCCTTTGATTATAGCCTATTTGAAATCCTGAATTCGTATACCTTGTCACCCTAGCTGAAAACTAGTTAGTACCATAGTATTGACTCGAAAAAATTTCATAGAAATGCTTAGCCTGGCTTAGTATAACTGTTGGTGGGATCAATCTTTCACATGAAATGACGGACTTTGAAATTCAATATCTTGACTTCGGTGAGTCAAGGATGGTTTTACGGAAATTATTTAAAAATGAAAATAGAAAACATGTTTTGGACTTAGGCTAATGGTTAGGTGGTGGGTACCAGATGCCTCGTGTTTGGTGACACTGGTTGATTATCGGTACGGGGTATGTGGTTGAGCCTAAATCAACTTAAGGACCGTTTCGTGAATTATTTTACGGTCACTTCAGACTACCACAAGTCCGGTATGGGACGGACTGCTAAGTAATTTGTGAAGTTCCAACTATAGTCTCGCTATAGGTCAATGTGAGCGCGCGTAGGTGTGGGAAGTCTCACATGGCACCGAGGGGCTCCAACTCGCGGATTCGAGTTGTGGTGAAACCTTAGTGGCGGCGTGATTATGTTGGCTATGAATCATCTGAATGCCTTGTCATGAACTCTCCGCCGCACACCTAAGGCAAGGTGTTGATCGCGTGGCTCAAGTGAGAGGGAATGTCTTGTGGGTAAAGTTGTACACCTCTGCAGAGTAACAAACTATCTGGATAGCCGTGTCCACGGTCATGGACATGCTGAGTAGAGTCTTCACAGATTAGACTTGAATTTTCATAAAACTTGGTTTTGGCAAACAAACGTTGGATTTGGTAATGGTCCGTGGATTCCGTGGTTAGGTTAGTGTGGGTTGGAGCCTACACTAACGATATTACTTGTTAAAAACAACGTTTCATATAATCGTATTTAAATTCAGCTTTTCGCACTTACGTTATTGTATTTAAATTCAAGTATTGCTTTCCGCACATTACCCTATTAAGCTTCCTTTGAAATCCCTTATGCATGCATCAAATCAGTTATATTTCCCGGTGTAACTTGCGTAAGCATTTACTTGCTTACCTTGGGAGTACTTTCGTACTCACCTTGCTAAATCATTGCCGGACTTCGAGGGCGACTACGACGGTGAGGACTACTTCAATGAGTAGGATGCGCCTTCTGATCATTCGCTGTGGGAGGTCGGATGGGTCATGTCTTTGCCACCTTTGCTTTATTTCCGCTGCTTTGTTTACTTTGTTGGCCTAGTGCCTTATTGTAAGACTTGGCCTTGGGCCGTAATTTCGCTTAATAATATCTCGTGGTTATTTTTGCATGATATACATTCGTCGAAGCCTGTGTGCACTAGCTTTTCCCGGGATAGTGCGATTTACACGAGGGGCTCTGAGTTGTTGTTCCGGTCCCGACAGAAATGGTATCGAGCAACAATGACTCTAAGACGTGACCTTAGCAAGAGACCACTTTAAGGATATATTTTAATAAGAAATGCGCTTTTAAATTATCTCTCCCTTTTCTCAAGTCTCTTTACCAAAACCGACACTAACTCCTCTCCCTTCCAAATTTTAGATGGAGCAACCCACCCGCTGCCTCCCACGGAACCCTTGCCTGACTCTTCGCGACGATCCATACAACCTCATGCAAGAGCTCAACTTCCGCCTGCCCTCTCTACCGTGGATACGTTGGCATGTATGGAGACGAGGAACGCCGAGAGTGGAAGTGAAGATCTTCAAGGATTTCGAGCACACGAGCCATTTACGTGTTCGACGCACCTACCTCGCCACCTTCTTCGATGGAGTTCGTGATGCAGCCCGAGAGGCCATTCGCCACCGCGAAACATCTACGCCGAGACTTGCTGCGCACCGACTTCCGCTACTTCCCATGAAGACTCCCTTGTGGGCTGCCGACTTCTTCGCCTACAGAGTATGAGAGCAACCCCGCCTCATACGATCGGTGGAGTACACCAAGTCCATGGACCACATGTACTGCATCACTCGACGAGCCGCACACCGCACGCCAGAAGCTCCGCGCACGCGAAGAGGAACTTGCCGAGCCCGCGCGAGGATGCAGTTCCACCGATTCCGACCTTTCCGAGGAGACTCGAGCGCAGCGCTAGTGTGTAGACCACCCCGAGTTTTAGAACGCTATCCGTGAGTCAGAGACCTTTGTAAACAGCCACGAAGACTATTATAATAAAATAAAAGTTTTATTTGGCTCTTATCCGGTTTTCCTTGCTCTTGTGTGTTGTTTTGGTGGGATTGTTACTAGAACCTTTCCTTTAGTTCTCTCTAAATCTGAAAGTCTCAATAGATGGTGAACACAAGAAGAAACCCCAACATGGACAACGCCAACCCCGAGCACAAGGAAGCCACCCGCTCCAATTCCACCACCTCGCCACGTGCAGGACCAGATTGGGCACGCTTGATGGCCAATCAAACCCGGGCTTGATCCAGCTCTTAGCTCGACGATCAACAACCCTCGTGCTCATCATCAACTCCGCCCAAGTGCCTCCCAATCGCTCTCTCGAGTTCCTCGAGATCAAGCCCCCACCTTCGCCGGCAGTCTTTGAACCGATGGACGCCGACGACTGGCTCAGGTCGATTGGCAAGAAGCTGGACATTCTGCAGTGCACTGATCGGGAGCGAGTCCTGTTCGCCTCCCATCAGCTGAACGGGCCCGCATCTCAATGGTGGGACACTTTCACCGCTTCACACGCCAACCCGCAGACGGTGACGTGGATCGAGTTCGAGCAAAGCTTTCGCAAAGCTCATATCCCCACTGGCACCATGGCATTGAAGAAGAAGGAGTTCAGATCTCTGCGCCAAGGAAGTCGATCACAATGAGTACGCATGAGTTTAACCAACCGCCCGCTACGCGCCAGAGGATGTGGCTTCCGATGAAGCCAAGCAAGAAAGGTTCATGGAGGGCCTGAATGACAACATATCAATACAACTGATATCGGGTGACTATACTGACTTCCACCAGCTAGTCAGTAAGGCCATCCGCCAGGAGGGCAAGCACATGGAAATGGAGACCCGGAAGAAAAGGATGGCGGACTGCAGAAACAACTCGAAGTTCTTTCAAGAATCGCAGATTCTCCCCACTCAAACAAGTTCGCACTCTGTGGCAAAGAACTTCAAGAACCACCCAGCGAGTTCAAGCCTCAACCACCGCCGCTGCTTTCAAGCCACCGCCAAGTAGCGGTTCCCGTGCAACCGCACCCAAAGAATCGGTGGCGAGCACGAAGAGCAATCCGCCGTCCGACGGATTGACTCGCATTATCGCAAGGAACTGTGGCACTTTGCCAAGGCATGCCCTAAGAAGATTCAAGCGCAAAGCAACTTCGTGAGCCTCGGAAGTCGTAACTGGGCCGCAGGCCGCAGACCTTCATCAAAGGGCGAGTGAACCACGTGATACGAAGAGGCCCAGCCGCACGGATGTCGTGGCCGGGTATGTTCCTTGTCAATTCAGCATCAAAGATCGCTTCTTTTCGATTCCGAGCATCGCATTCCTTTGTGTCAAAAACTTTTGTGGATAAGCATGGGTTGGGCGGGTAACCCTTAGCAACCCTATGATAGTTCACTCCTGAGCAGAAATGAGAGCAGGGACTTTGTGCCCCAAAGTGGAATTGCTCATAGATGGGACCCGATTCCTCGCCGATCTTTTGGTTTTGGAATCGCAAGGATTAGACGTCATTCTCGGGATGAACTGGTTAGCCAAGAATCGAGGTCGGATCGATTGTGCTACCAGATCCATCACCCTCACCAATGACCAAGGCGTGGAAGTAATCTTCTCTCCCGCATTCAAGGCGTAAGAATGTGCCTCTTCCACCTCCAAGTATTGGAGGAAGTGCCGATCGCACGAGTACCTGATGTTTTTCCCGAGGAACCGCCAGGATGCCACCGATAGGAGATCGAATTTGTGATTGACCTAGTCCCAGGCACCGCCCCGATTTCCAAGAGACCATATCGGATGCCTGCTAACGAGTTAGCGGAATTGAAGAATCAACTCAAGGAATTAGAAGACAAGGGGTATATCCGACCTAGTTCATCGCCTTGGGGAGCACCCGTCCTGTTCGTCAAGAAGAAGGATGAGAGTCCGAGGCTATGTGTGGACTACAGAGCACTCAATGACGCCACCATCAAGAATAAATACCCTCCCGTGATCGATGACTGCTCGATCGCTTGAAAGGAGCCAGATCTTCTCCAAGATTGATCTCGCGATCGATACCATCACCGAAGATTCGTGAAGAAGACATTCCTAAGACCGCCTTCTCCACCGATATGGGCATTATGAGTTCACGGTCATGTCATTTGGGTCGACCAATGCACCACCTACTTCATGAGCATGATGAACAAGTGTGTTCATGAAATACTTGGACAAGTTCGTAGTAATCTTCATCGACGACATCCTCATCTACTCCAAGAACGAAGAAGAGCACGAGCAAGACCTCAGATCACTCGAAAAGCTTAGAGAGCATCGCCTTTTCGCCAAATTCGATAAGTGTGAATTCGCTAAAAGAGGTTGCCTTCCTGACATATTGTAACACCAAAGGAATCAGAGATCCTTCCAAGGTGGAAGCAGAATGGAGTGGAAGCCACCAAAGTCCGTAATGTAAGTCGAGCTTTCTTGGACTTGCGGGTTATTACCGCGGCTTCATAGCAGATTCTCCGAGACAAACAAGCCAATGACCCAATTGCTGAAAAAGGAAAAGAAATTCGAATGGACGAAGGCTTGCGAGCGAGTTTCGGCACTTTAAGAAGAGACTAGTCTCAAGATTCGTGCTCGCTCTTGCCGACGTGCATAAAGGCTTCGAGGTTTTCAGGACGCCTCGCCTAGGCTTAGGCCGTGTTCGATGCAAGAGGGCAAAGTGGTAGTTTATGCATCGCGTCAACTCAAGCCTCATGAGTGCAATTATCCTACTCATGACTTGGAGTTAGCCGCAGAGCGCACGCCTTAAAAATCGGGCGCCACTACCTTATTGGTAACCGCTGTGAAGTATACACTGACCATAAGAGTTTGAAGTATATCTTCACCTGTGCAGTAACTCAACCCGAGGCAACAAGATGGTTGGAGTTGATCAGGACTACGACATCGGTATACATTACCACCCCTAAAAGCGAATGTAGTAGCCGATGCCTTGAGCAGAAGTCTTATGCAAACATGGTGATATCGTAAGAAGACCGCACCGACTTCAGGAGGAGTCGCCTGCCTAAGTCTAAACCCAACGGACCAAGCACCCTCACCACACCGAAGTGCGACCCGCTTACCCGATCAAATTAAGGAAGCTCAGATTGTGGACGAGGATATTCAAGAAATCAAGAAGAATATGAGGAGAGGCAAAGCGCCAGGATTCAACGAAGATGAACATGGCACGGTTTGGTTCGAGAACCGCATCTGTGTGCCGAATAATCGTGAAATCAAAACCCGATTCTCGAAGAGGCTCATGATACCCCATACTCAATCCACCTGTGTCGTACCAAGATGTACCAGATCCGAGGGAAAGATATTGGTGGGTTAGTATGAAAAGGGAAATCGCAGAGTTCATCGGCTCGCGACACTGCCGCCGAGTCAAAGCCGAACATCGAGGCCAGCGGACTCTTACAACCATTGCCGATTCCGAATGGAAGTGGGAAGAAATTGGTATGGATTTCATAACCGACTCCCAAGGACACAATCGGGTTATGATTCAATTTGGGTAATCATAGACAGATTGACTAAGGTAGCTCACTTCATACCACCAAGACCACTTATTCCGAAGCAAGTTGGTCGAATCAGACATGTCTCGAATTGTGTGCCCGTATGGCGTACTCAAGAAGATAGTGTCGATCGAGGTAGTCGCTTTACTTCTCGATTTTGGCAAAGGTCGCACGAAGAGTTGGGTAGTAAGCTCGCCAGACCGCTTACCATCCCTGCACGGACGGTCAAACAGAAAGAGTTAATCGATACTCGAGGATATGCTAAGGGCTTGTACGCTGGATTTCGGGAACAGCTTGGGACCGCTCATCGCCTCTATGCGGAATTCTCGTGACAATAACAAATACCAAGCCACCGCAGATGGCACCCTTCAAGCCTTGTATGGTCGAAAGTGCAGAACCCCTTGCTTTGGGATCGCAAGGTGAACCCCAAGAAACAGATCAAACTCGCCGCAAGACGCAGAAGATCAAGTGAAGAAGATCGTGATGATCAAGATAGCCCGCCTCGACGTAAGAGCTACGCGGATAACCGCCGCCGAGACCGACCTTTGAGGTCGGGGACTACGCCTATCTTAGGTATCCCCACTGAGGTGTGAAAAGGTTTCAAGTTAGAGGAAAGCTTGCACCGCGATATGTGGGCCCTTTCAAGATTCTCGACCGAAAAGGTGCACAGATATCGCTTAGACTTGCCGCCAAGCATGTCGTGGGTGCACAATGTCTTTCATGTCTCACGCTTAAAGAAGTGCCTCCGAGTACCCACGAGCAAGCCGCACTGAAACCTTGGACCTCCACGATGACCTCACCTATCGAGCAACCAATCAAGATTCTCGAGACAGCAGAACGCCGCACTGCAGGAAGACCATCGATTCGCAAAGTTCGGTGGAGCAATCACACCGAGGACGAAGCCACCGGGAGCGAGAAGAAGACTTAAAGACCACCATCCCCATCTCTTTTGCTAGCGATGCAAATCTCGAGGCGAAATTTCCTTTAAGGGGTAGGTTTGTAACATCCCAAAATTTTGTCCCTTTATTGAAAATTTAACTGAGTTTATTGGATTTTCTGAATTATGTTAAAATCCTGATTTGAGAAAAATTTTAAACTTTATTGTGTAAAAGTCAAAATTAAATTTATTGCATTCCTAAAAGCTTAAACCAATGTATTTCAAATACCTTAAGTCAAATATGAGATTATATTAATTTTTCTGGATTTTAGAAGGAATTAAAACCTCCTACAAAATCAAATTGTACCTTTGCAAAATATACTTATTAAAACGAGTGGGACATATTTTTATTAAGTCTATAATAGCTCCAGATAGTTCCTAATTTTTCTGGATTTTTCAAAATTTATTTGGTATTTTTCTGAGTTTTCTAAAGCTTAATAGCATTTCGGAAAATCAAAAAGAAAGAAAATTCCAAAATCCTCCCGCCGCCAGTGTCAACCATCGGCGCCCTCCGCCCGCGGAATCCCTCACCGTCCGATCTAACTTAAACCCTCTCCCCGCTTCCCTCTCTCTCGCGGCGACGCGTGTCGCGCGATCGGACCGCCCACTCCACTCGCGCCGGATTTAATCCTCGCCGCCGCAACCACTTACCGCTTCACCGCTTCTCTCCGCTCCCGCCGCCACGTGGTGTTATCCAAGCCGCCCCTATTGCCGTATCTCATCTCGCCGCCTTCCCACTTAAGCACCGTCCGCCCGATCTAACCTTCGTTGTCGGATCGATCTCACCGCCCCCTTCACTTACCCTTCGCAATGCGCCACCGTCCCGATCTCTCCCCGTGCCACCCGTCAAGCATCCGACCGCCCCTCGCCCCTTCCTTTCTTTTCTCTCTCCGACGTGCGGGCCCCACTCGCCGCCTCCGTCTCCCGCCCTTTCCTTTCTTCCTCGCGCGATCTCCGCTCACGCCGCCATTCTGCCGCGAAACCGGCTTTAAAGCTTCGCTTCTTCCAAATTTATGCCCGCGCCAACGGCCGATCGCAATTGCACCTCCACCGCGCCCATTACGCATAATCACGCATAATCACACCGCTACACGCGCCGCAATAAACTTTCCGCCGCTGCACTCCGGCGAACTTCGCGCGCGTTACTCCTCCCCACCTATAAAAGAGGTGTCCCGAGGTCCTCTACCCACACCGCCACCCCGAGCCTCCAGAGCACTTAATCCACCCCGAAGGTCCCTCGCGCGATTTCTCCGCTGCTCAAGCAACTCCGGCGAGCAATCGCCGCGGCCGAGCCCTCGCCTCGCCGACACCTCCCGCCTTGCTGGTGCCCAGCGACCCTCGGCGACCACCTCCCGGCACGCACCACCGAGCTACTCCGCCGCCGTGAAGGCTTCTCCGACCGCCGCCTCTCGCGGCTTTCCCTCTCCGCCATCTCGGCCTCGTAAGGTACCGACGCACTTCGCGCGTTCTCCTCATCGCTTTGGTACCTCGGCGGCGCCGCCGCCACCGGAGCTCGGCGACCATCGGCCTCGAGCGCCGCTGCCACCGCCAGCCACGCCACCGTCGGCCGAAGCCGGCAGCGGCGTGGCAGCCAGTGGCGCGACGACGCCACGCCGCCGCCCCCGCCGCACGCCGCCACTCGCGCGCGCGCCACGCCGGCATAAAGCCGCGACGTGGCAGCCACGCGGCGACCACGCGGCAGCCCCGCGGCGCCACGCCGCCCACCCCGCTCCCGCGCGCCGCCGCCACTCACTTCTTCCGGGTCCATGGACTCGGTCCATGACACCGCCCCACCTCGCGACCTCGCCGAATATATTAATCCTAGGGCTGACGTCATAATCTATATTTTCCTTTAGAAAATAATTCGTGCTGACGTCATAAATCCTTTTCGGTTTAAAAATAAATCCAGAAAATACCCTTTTTCTTTTATTTTGAATTCAAACTTTGGAAGGCTATAACTTTTGCATTTTAACTCCAATTTGACCCATTCAAATTTCTAAATTTTTCTAAAATCATGATCTATCCATTTCTGGAATAATTTTGAAATTTTGAAACTTATTTAAATTTGATTTGAATATATTTTGTAATTCCAAGGTTCAAATTTAAATTAAAACTTCCAACTTCTTTTAAAAGCCTCATTTCCTTTTTAAAAAAATTGTTGACCACATCCAAAAATTCAGAATTCTGTCTCCCAAATTATTTGATAATTTTTGGAAGTTATTTGGATTCCATTTGAATTTTTGTTTTGAATTTGCTTTGAATTGATTTCTCGTTAGATATTGACGATTCCGGAGAGTTTGAATTCGACGAATCGCAGCAGGACTACGATCAAGGCAAGTTACACCTTTGACCATGTTGAACCTAATATTTTAAATTATTTATATTGTTTTACTGTATATGCATGCGTATCTTTATTCAAGTATAATTCAAATTGGATTTTGAAACTTAGATATTCCCATGATCCTTTGATTATAGCCTATTTGAAATCCTGAATTCGTATACCTTGTCACCCTAGTGAAAACTAGTTAGTACCATAGTATTGACTAGAAAAAATTTCATAGAAATGCTTAGCCCGGCTTAGTATAATCATTGGTGGGATCAATCTTTCACATGAAATGACGGACTTTGAAATTCAATATCTTGACTTCGTGAGTCAAGGATGGTTTTACTGAAATTATTTAAAAATGAAAATAGAAAACATGTTTTGGACTTAGGCTAATGGTTAGGTGGTGGGTACCAGTGATGCCTCGTGTTTGGTGACACTGTTGATTATCGTACGGGGGTATGTGGTTGAGCCTAAATCAACTTAAGGACCGCTTTCGTGAATTATTTTACGGTCACTTCAGACTACCACAAGTCCGGTATGGGACGGACCGCTAAGTAATTTGTGAAGTTCCAACTATAGTCTCGCTATAGGTCGAATGTGAGCGCGCGTAGGTCAGGGAAGTCTCACATGGCACCAGAGGGGCTCCAACTCGCGGATTCGAGTTGTGGTGAAACCTTAGTGGCGGCGTGATTATGTTGGCTATGAATCATCTGAACACCTTGTCATGAACTCTCCGCCGCACACCTAAGGCAAGGTGTTGATCGCGTGGCTCAAGTGAGAGGGAATGTCTTGTGGGTAAAGTTGTACACCTCTGCAGAGTAACAAACTATCTGGATAGCCGTGTCCACGGTCATGGACATGCTGAGTAGAGTCTTCACAGATTAGACTTGAATTTTCATAAAACTTGGTTTTGGCAAACAAACGTTGGATTTGGTAATGGTCCGTGGATTCTCGTGGTTAGGTTAGTGTGGGTTGGAGCCTACACTAACGATATTACTTGTTAAAAAACAACGTTTCATATACTGTATTTAAATTCAGCTTTTCGCACTTACGTTATTGTATTTAAATTCAAGTATTGCTTTCCGCACATTACCCTATTAAGCTTCCTTTGAAATCCCTTATGCATGCATCAAATCATATATTTCTGGTGTAACTTGCGTAAGCATTTACTTGCTTACCTTGGGAGTACTTTCGTACTCACCTTGCTAAATCTGTTGCCAGACTTCGAGGGCGACTACGACGGTGAGGACTACTTCAGCGAGTAGGATGCGTCTTACAGTCATTCGCCTGTGGAGGTCGGATGGGCCGTGGCTTTGCCACCTTTGCTTTATTTCCATTGCTTTGTTTACTTTGTTGGCCTAGTGCCTTATTGTAAGACTTGGCCTTCAGCCGTAATTTCGCTTAATAATATCTCGTGGTTATTTTTGCATGATATACATTATCGTGAAGCCTGTGTGCACTAGCTTTTCCGGGATAGTGCGATTTACACGAGGGGCTCTGAGTTGTTGTTCCGGTCCCGATAAAGGACCGTGAGACCGACAGATCGTGGATCGCGCAGCTCATACGATCGGGTCTAGAGTCTTCTGACGCTCGGTTTTTCGGTTTTAAGCCGGTTTTTCCCGAAAAAACCGAGTACATAAAAACCACAAAATCTGATAACCGAACTGATAACCGAAAACCGGTCAAACCGAGTTGACCGGTTCGGTTCGGTATTTACGGTTCGATTTATTCGGTTCGGTACGGAAATGCACAGCCCTACTTGCACACACCACGCACTACCTGAAATACTCAACTTATTGACTCAACCGTTACTCGGACGCCCAAACTTGATCACGGCTTCTCAACTGCGCTACGACTGCTTATCGCTACAGTACCACGATTGCTAGAAAATACCTGCGCCTGTTGTAGTACCCACATCTGCTATAGTACTTTCACTGGCTACAATGCCTTATGAGTACGCTGCTGCTTCGAGCACTACATTTTGACTCAATGCTTCGACCATGACTCATATGACTACTTACAAATTATCAAGATTAATTTTAATATTCTTCTCCTTAATCTTAATACTTTGACTCACAAGATGAAGTCTGATCTCCTGATGTGTCTCTAAGAAGTTTTGTCTTCTTGTTGACCATGCCGCCGGTGACATAACTTGTCGGCGTCTTTCACATCTTTACCGCTGGTGACACACCTCGCCAATGACTTTGACATCTTCCTCAGCCCTAATTGTCTTTCGTCGGTGACATAACTTGACGGTGACAGAGACCCTCATCAGAGCGTACACACATGAGAACTTAGACACAACTTACAAGAACTCACACACACTCACATGTATCATGCACTGACTCACCTATATGCATGACTATGACATGACTATGCGCACGTATGTAACACACCTCCTACGTACACGACCAAATAAATGACACATACAACACTCTTACTATGCTATATACACAAACGACTCAAAAATGCAATCGTGCACTAATACTCGTACATGGACTCAGCTACATGCAGAAAGGAAAAAATGATGAAGACTCCTTGTTGACTTTAGAGCAATGTTGACTCATCATCCGCTGCAGCAAGAAGAGCCACCTCTTTCTTTGACTTGCAACACTTCTTAGCAAAATGCCTATACTCTTGGCAGTTAGCAATGCACCTTCGCCTTGTCAAAGGTACTCTTCTTCTTGCCAAAGCCGTTGCTTCTCTTAGATCAAGTCTCCCATTCATCCCTTGTCAATAGCAGGTGGTGATCCCCTGCACCTACACCATAAGATACCTATCATCCCTCGTGCGCCTTCAAGCGGCTGATCAACTCTTCGATCGTCATTGCCTTGAGGTCACCAAACTGCTTGATTAGGGAGACTATCGGTAGAAACTTAGCAGGCACTATACGAAGAAATTTTCTTACTATGCAGCTCTCCTCAATCTTATCACCAAGTAA
This sequence comes from Melocanna baccifera, assembly GCA_036346265.1. Taxonomy (NCBI): domain Eukaryota; kingdom Viridiplantae; phylum Streptophyta; class Magnoliopsida; order Poales; family Poaceae; genus Melocanna; species Melocanna baccifera. The sequence continues at coordinate 27,192,033 of CM070692.1, read as the reverse complement.
GATTTAAAAAAAACTCGAGGCTCGCGAGCTACTCAAGCTCGGCTTGTTCTAGGCTTGATTTGAGCTCGGCTTGAGCTTTAAACAAGCCAAACTTGAACTTGATTTCGAGCTCGCGAGCTTCTCCGAGCCGAGTTCGAATAGTTTGCGAGTCTCGATTCGAACTTAAATAGTGATACATATTAACTCTTACCGAGCTTACACGAGCTGAACTTGAGTTTGAGCTTTTTTATTGTTGAAAATTAGTGTATATTTGAATTATTTTAACTGTTATCAAGTTTACTCGAGGCAAGCTTGAACTTGAATCTTTCTTATTTTTAAAAATTAGTGCATAATATATTATTTTAATTATTATAGAGTTTCAATGAACCGAACTCGAGTCTACTCGAGCTTAGACCGAGCCGAGCTCGAGCCTAAGTTTAGGCTCGGATCCCAACTCGAGTTCGGTTCAAATTTCTACCGAGCTCGAGCATAGAAGGCCAACTCGTTTACAGCCCTATCACCGAGCCGCCCTCGGATTTTATTGACAATTGTTATCAATCGAATGGCAAAGTCGTCGATTGACTCCGATTCCATCATATGCAGCATCTCGATTGGCTACAGTACCACGATTGCTACAGTACCGTGACTACTATAATACTTTTGCCTACTGCACAGTACCACGACTGCTTATTGCTATAGTATCATGACCGCTACAGTACCACGATTGCAACAGTACCATGACTACTACAATACTTTTGCCTACTACAGTACCTTACAAGTACACTGTTACTTCGAGTACTACACTTATGCTTTGACCATGATTTCTACGACCACTTATAAATTATCAAGATTAATTCTAATGTACCTGTGGAAGTAATGTATTTACCAAGGGAGAAAGCGAGTGCCTACACGGACGTTCAAGATCGTCGCGATACTGGATCGCGCAGAAAATCTGCGATCCAATCGTGACCGTCCAGTTATCGCTTAACGGTTAGATCCTTAATGCTGGGCTCCTGTGCGAACTCGGCAACCCATCCACGTAGATCCCATCCGTCCATCCACGAACGAACGGTTTAACTGGTTAAGAAGTCCGGCCGCGCAGAATAGGTGTCGATCCAGCACGCGTTCTTTTACCATGGAGGAAGCGAAGCAGCTGCACGCGCGCGCCCTCCGCCGCGGCGTGCGCCGCCTGCAGCCGTTGCTCCTCCGCGTCCTCGCCGCCGGAGACCACCGCTACGCCGCTCTCCTCCTAGGCTCCTACCCGTCGCCCCCCTCTGCGCCGCTCCACAACCACCTCCTCCACGCGCTCACCTCGCTCCGCCGCCCCCACCCCCTCCTCCTCCCTTTCTTCTCCCGCCTCCACCGCCTCCGCCTCCTCACCCCGCTATCCTTCACCCTCCTCCTCTCCTCCTCCTCCTCCGCAGCCTCCTCCTCGTCCATTCCGTTCTTCCTCTGCTCCCACGCCCTACTGATCAAGTCCGGCCACTTCGCATCAGGCGATCCCTTCCTCGCCTCCTCCCTCGTCTCCTTCTACGCCAAGAACCGCCTCCTGGCTGAAGCCAGGCTGGTTTTCGACGAAATTCCGCGCAGGGATACGGCCGTGTACAATGCGCTGCTCTCGGCATACGCGAGGGGCGGCCTCGTCGACTCGGCAGAGAAGCTGTTCGAGGAAATGCCTGAGAGGAACGTGGTTTCTTGGACTGCAATGGTGTCCGGGTACGCGCAGAATGGGCGGCATGAGGAGGCGGTGGAGACGTTCTTGGAGATGTGGGAGAGGGCAGGGGTGCAGCCGAATGAGCTGACAGTGAGCAGTGTGCTGCCCGCGTGCGCGGCTGTTGGGGCGATGGAGCTGGGGAGGAAGGTGGAGGAGTATGCAAGGGGGAAAGGCCACCTGGAGAATGTGTACGTGGCAAATGCATTAGTGGATATGTACGCCAAGTGTGGCAGCATTCGGCAAGCTTGGCAGGTGTTTCATGGGATTGATCGGTGGCAGGATCTCTGTTCTTGGAACTCAATGATCATGGCATTTGCCATTCATGGCGTGTGGAGGGAGGCCCTTGGCTTGTTTCATAAGCTGAGGGTGAGGCTTTCTTGCTTGAATAGTCTTGGTACTCTTTATGTTTTTTCACTAACTCATAGCATTGGCATGCAACCTGTTTGCAAGGACAGCACTTGGCAGAGGGAAATCAATCATGTTTGGTAGCATAGAACTAGTGATCAGTAATGTTAAAATCATATCGGCAACTGTGACATTTCAATATGCATTACACATTTGTTGCCGTGAAACTATAAACTGATTTTACTATGTTTAGATGACAGGGGTCAAACCAGATGGTATTACATTCGTTGGAGTCATATTGGCTTGCACTCATGGAGGCTTGGTGAATGAAGGCAAGCTGCTCTTCAACTCGATGGAAGCAGAGTTTGGTCTTAACCCAAGAATTGAGCACTATGGTTGCATGGTTGATCTGCTTGGGCGTGCTGGTCTCTTGAAAGAAGCTTACAGTCTGATAGTGAGCATGCCAGTGGAGCCTGATGCTGTGATTTGGGGAGCCTTGCTCGGTGCTTGCAGCTTCCATGGCAACGTAGAACTAGCGGAAATAGCTGTGAACAAACTTATCTATCTTGAGCCACAAAACACGGCAAACCTAGTGATCCTTTCAAACATATACGCATCATCTGGCAGATGGGACGGTGTTTCCCAGGTCTGGAAGTTACTAAAGGAAAAAGACCACAAGAAATCAGCTGGGTACAGCTTCATTGAGTTAGATGGCAGGATGCATAAATTCCTAGTTGAGGATAAGTCACATCCAAGATTTGAGGAAGTATACAAAACCCTTTATAGTATCACAATGACCATGAAGCTTGTCGACTTGGAAAATCTGGAAGAAGTGGAAGGCTAGTTTTCTGTCACCACCTGCTGTAGCATGTAACCACCTATAGAGTATAGATGAGAAGAAGCTGCGATAAAGTTGTCTGAGTTTGCTCATGAACTGCTTGCTCTGATCTTCCGTATCAAATTGACCTGCAAGGGATGCATCAAGGTGGCAACAAAAGAGGTCACGAATCAAGTGAATGCATAGAACTGCGTGTGCATCATCACAGTTCTCTAAAGGAACTGTGATAAAGCTGTAAATGGCTATTTCTGTTGTGCATGCTATTCAGACGTGCTAGACTTCCTGGCAGAATGCAGGCTTAGCATATAATTTCCAGATATACCCCAAGAAGGGTTTGTGCATAGTGAAATTTATATCTAATAACAAGACTGAACGATAAGCTAATGAACAGAAATTACAGCGGTATTTTTAAGGTAAGTTTATGTGCTTCACTCGTGCCACATTATCTATGCTTCCGGCTTTGCTGCATTTGGCTAAATTCCTTACTAAGTTGTTATTTGTTATGGCAGCTCACTATGACATGGAAGAGACTTCTGAAAACCTTCAGGCTATGGGACTCTGTGTGAGATTGCTCGGATGCATGATGCAGCCATGCAGGAATGCATAGTGTCATTGTTTTGCCCATTGTGCTCCTGGTTCCCCTTTGCATCCGCTTTTCAGCCGTGGTCTGGAGATCTTCCTCATCTTGGCTAGGAACAGTGCAAATTGCGGACATGATAAGTATCAGTTGTTCTCAATCCGCCTGTATATTTTGTTGTACATTCTTGGAATCATTGTGGACAACTTGTTTCCCTTGTTATAGCATCCGATGGTGCTTGAGACAAACCTGCAGCTTTTTATATGAGCTGTGTACATCAATCTAAATGTTGAAAATGACTACTGCCCAAGATGTGAACATGCGAGCACGAACAAGCAGAAAGATATGCTTAGACAGGACACTCCAGAAGGACAGTGGTCAACGTTCAGATAGGCATGCGATTGCGAAAAACAAATTCATCCAGGTCAATTTCACGATTAGGAATATAATTATTGAAGCATAAGTCACCCGACATGACTTGCAACTTGCAAGCACTGACGAATGACGATGATCCAGAAGTTTCTTTTACTCTCTGTCACTGTTCCTCTTGTTGGAACAATTCGCAATATGATTATTTTCTAGCATGTGGAGAATTGGTTGATTCAAGTAACGTGTGTTTTATGACCATTGATAGCATATTGCAATCAAGAACTGCTTATTTTTTTAAAAAAAAATCAAGAGCTGCCAAATGGGAGCTTGTTTTGTGTGGATAGTATCTTCAGAAACCATACTAGATAGGCTGGAGGGAGACATTGGAAGAACATGGCAATCCTGATTCCTGAGCCATAGATCAAACAGAAAAGGACATTCTGTTGGGGGGCGGTTCTTGATGCCCTGGATTTAAATTGAGAGTTACTATCTTATTTTCTGAAGTTGATTTCTGTAAATTAATATTGGGATAACGACAGCTAGTTAGCACAAGAGTTGAAAGAAACAGAGTTCAGTTAAAAGGAGCACCAAATATGCAGAACTGACAGAAGGGGAAGCCTTAATTAAGGCCTCATATTATGAGAAACGGTATCTGGCTGTCCATAAACAGTACTGAGTAGTACTGTTTTATTGTAGTTATCTCCAACCAATAGAAAACACACACTATCTTCTCTCTCAAATTAAATTAAGAACACGAAGCTAAAATCAATTTGCCAATGCCAACGGCCTCCATTACTGAATGATTGACCTGACACGAAGTCTTTGGCCTTTCTTGGCACCCAATCTTCTTGAAACGATCCAAGTGGGAAATTTTGTTAGATGAAACGGACACAAAGATTTCTTTGACGTCGACATAAACTAATAACGAGATCAGTAGCGTGATCGGTGTCTTAGCCACATGAGAAGCTACCAGACTACTGCTAAATAGATGGGAGAGAGATGTGAAATGTTATTGGCCATGAAAAGGATTGCTACCTAATGATGTAAAAATAATTCAGTGTCTGGTTGGAACCTGCCAAGATTCCAAAATTTATGCCATTGGTATATCTTTTGCAGATCACCACTGACTAGCTAAAATTTTATATCTTGAGCAGATCACCACTGACTAGCTAAAATTTTATGTGTTGGAACATGGTCTAGGTGTTTGTATTGATTTTTACTGATACATTTTGGCTGTGGCTTATAAATTTTAGTTGAAAATAAATAGTAGTAGCTAAAAAATAACTTTTAGAAGGAGAGAGCGAGCGGTGCCAAAAGTGAGAGAGAGATACGTGTGCGTAACAGGAGCGAGAGGAGTGGGGTGGGTGATGCACTATGACCCCTAACTTATTCCTAGAGAGATGTTAGCGAGAAAAGTGGAGAAACTGCTTCGAGAATCTGGGTGTTTATATTGGTTCTTGGCTTTTCTAAATAAAAACCAAAATGCCCAGTTTTGGCTTTTGCTTAGAAAAGCCAATATGAACACCCAGTTTCTCAAAGCGATTTCTTCACTCCTCTCGCTACCGTCTCACTCCAGGGATAATGTAGGAGTCACAGGTGTATCACGCACCTTACTCCTCTCGCTCCTATCACACGTATGCATCTCTTCCTCATTTTTTTCACCGTTCGCACCTTCTTTCTAAAAAGTATTTCTTTTAGTCACTACTATTTATTTTCAACCAAAAATCATAAAGTATAGCCAAAAACCATCAACAAAAGCTAATAAAACACCACTACAAACAGTCATACAACTAGGATGCTCTCAGATGCAGGTTCCAGGACAAGACACCCATATTTTTCATTTTCTCTTTGGAGAAATTGGACACCTAGAATATGAAGGACTTCACATTATTTCCAAGAAATGGGCCGATCAAATGTCAAGTCCGAGAGCTTTTGCTTTGCCTCCAAATTGAGTTCCATGTACCAACTGACTCATTCAAGGGATACAGCTGCCATGAAGCAAATAATTAAGCCAAAAACATGTGATGGTCATTGTCGTCCGAAGACTGCAGGTCAACGCCGATGGTGCAAACAGCGACGTTGTTTCTGATGATGCAACCGTGGAGTCATTAAGGTGAGGTCAGGCCATCGGTGACAAGTGGCAACCTTTGACTGTCATGCGACCGTTCACAATTAGAACTAGTAAAAGTTTTAAGAATTATAGCTAAAGAGGTGTTTTTGTATTAATGATCCATCTCTTTGTTTAGATGTCATCATCGAAGAAGACCTTGACTTAACAAAGTTAAAAGGAATGGTTCACAAGATGATTCAGTCTGTCTCTCTTCCTTTCCTTCTCTGAAAGTTGGGATGCAATGGAAACGGAGTCATGCGTGTGAGTTATTCAAGAAAAGGATTAGATGTGATACATTGCAAAGTATAGAGAAAAAGACAAAAAATGCGTGTGAGTTATTCTAGGTAAAAAAAGCATTCTACATCAGTAAGTTTATTTGGTGAAACCTTTTCATGTCACCTCTGAATAGATGAGAGACCAAGATTCAGTTGGTACAAAGGCAAAGTATTCTCCAGAAATGAAGAGACAAGATGCACTCACTATAACAAGGAATTAGCAACAAATTTCTGATTTCACCAGCAAAAGGGCAAGACACATGTCGAGATCAGGGCAACTAGAAATTATCAAACAGTAATTACATAGGTTAAAACAGTAACAGTAAGTCAATAACTGTAATAGTTAGGCTCCAGTCTAGTCCCCTTCACTTGACACTACAACTAATACTAGATAATAAAAACACATGCACACACAGAGAGAGCGACTTGCGTATATAAATACTTAGGAAGCCAACCACCCTCTCATTAACAAAGCATCCATCCAACCTTGAGAAGGTGAGAGGAGAAGACAAGGGAGGAGAAAGAAGACAAGGTAGAGCAAGCATCCCTTACCGGCCTGTTCTTGTTTCATCTTCCCTTCCTCCCTTTATTTTCTTCATCAGAACTCCTGCAAAGTTACTTGTTTTGAACTTCGATTCTGCTCTTTGTTTCATCGATCTTCTGTTTTTCCTTCTTGGAAGTTGCAAGTATCTACTTCTATTGTTGGTTCTTGAGTGCTTCTGCTATTTCTTTCATGCAAAGCTACTCTGAATACTTCATAGCGATATGAGAGAACGATAAAGAGAACGTCTCTTCAGTTTTTCCCAAATAGGGTTATTGCTGTTAGATGTAGAAGAGGTTAAATCATGGAAGGTTGCATATTATTCTTGACTAGAACTTTCTTGATGCTAATTACTTCTGGGAGATGGTGTGCCATGACCTGTAGGTAACTGGTTCTTGCCTCACGCTTGTCTCAAGTGGTCATGGCCACTGTGGGGCAGCCTAACGCCATGCGAAGGATCACCGTGCACTACGTGAACCCACCTGCCCGCGGCACCGAAGAAGCAAACTTTGAAGGTTTAGACAACGATCATCCCGAGTTTGTGATTGGTGATGTTCTTCAAGATCAGGTATATATATGCTTGAGCTTAGCGTTCATTATAAACAGACTGTTTCTTTCAGGCTTGTGGCATGAGCTTTAGCATAGAACATCTGTATGCCATGATACTTGCTTTTGATTTGGCTTTTCGGTTCAATTTTGTTCAGCAAACTTAAAATTTTTTCGTGAAACCTTTTTAGGAGAGTCTGTATCAATCTATCTTGGATGACACACACAACAATCATACCAGAGGTGCACGAACAACTGCACCATCTGATAATGCACATTACTACTATCATGGGGAAAGCAGAGGTAGTGCAGCAACAACTTCGAGAACTTCAGGTATCGATGAACAGATTGCGTCGGACTTCGAATACGCTAGGCAGCTGCAGGAGATGGAGAATATGAATATTGAAACACCTCCGGATGAAGAAGACGGTATGCACTTCTCATGATATAATTCAGCCGAGACGTACATAATGTTACGGTCGTTGAGATTTTGTACTTTTCACATCTGATAATGGTATTTGTATTGGTGTTGGCTTAATTCAGATATAAGCTGCGTAGCCTCTCCATCTGACACCGATGACGATGTCGACAACGAACAAGAGGTGGTTATACGGCTTGATTCAAATTAAATCTTTCTAAGTAAATAACTCTCTGCATATATGAAAGTAAAGACTCCAATAATTGGCTCGCAGGCTGCCAGGCAGGACGATGGTGGTGATGATGATCCAGATAGCATGACATATGAGGTTTGTGATGTATGTTTCAGAAAACAAATTTGCTGTAACATGAGAAGATTGTGAACAAATTAGACTTATATAGTGGAGTAATGTATCTTCACACAAAAATATTGCTGCTTCCTACCCTTTTTTGTAATCTAGCAAAGGCAGGCACTTGTGGAATCAGTAGGAAGTGAGGACAGAGGTTTATCTGATCAGCTTATATCCTATTTGGTACCATGGAAGTACAAATCAGGCTTTTTCTCAAGAAAGACAAACCATGAAGTGTAAGTCTACATTTTCAATCACATATAAAGTTGTTAAAGATGATAATTCCCAGCATATTACTGATTAAGTTGTCAAATCTCCATCCTAGCACTGATGACTTATTTTCGCTCTGAATGCAGTTGTCCTATATGTCTGTCAACTTTCAGAAACCGAGAAAGACTCATAACGTTGGCCTGCAAACATAATTACCACGCAGGTTGTGTTGCTAAATGGCTCAAGATCGACAAGGTAAGCGTTTACAGATTTTTACCATTCATCGAAGTTTAGATTAACATTGATATTACCGTCCACTTCCGATCGTTGCTATTAGCCTCTTTCGGATTTTCCAAACTGAAAAATTATATGGCCTTGTGCAGTGGATTTTCTGACACTTTTTGTTGTATGAAACAGACCTGCCCAGTTTGCAAATATGAAGTGTTTGGACCTTCCTAGTTCCTAGCTTGGGATCAGTTGACCATCGAAGCTGACAAATGATGAGACGTCATCTCGCTGGTTGCATCGTCGACTCATCAGTGACATGGAAAAGCGCAACAAAAAACCCAAAAAAGGGGAAAACTCGAAAAAAAAAGGAAAAACAAAAATAATACGAAATGGAAATGGTTCGACGTGATTCCTGATGGTGTTTTCCCCTGTAATTTTTGGCACGTACGAGTCTACAAATGCTTCAGTAGCTTGTATATATTATTAGAGGTTTTCTTTAATCCTCGTGTACCTCATGCTGTAGCACAATGCTACACTTCTGTTGGATACTCGTACTTACGATGGAGTTTCGGACAAGTAACTTGAGTCATTCAAATTAAATATCAGGAAGGTTGCATCTCACTTAAAAACTTGAATCGATTACGATGCACCTTACCCTGCGGATAAGAAATACAATTGACATGCTACGACATTGAGAAAGAGATACATAAGAGACAGCATTATAATAATCACAGCATGTCATTAAGGGTATGACCCTGATACGCTAATAACTCTGGGTTATTAGCCAAGTTCACTGCTCTCAGATTTCCAAGCCAACTCACAATCTCACATAACTGAAGTTACATCAGCGTATGATCAACTGAAACTGTTCCAAACGGCAAACAAAAGCTTAAAAAATAGAAGAAATTAGAATCTACGGCGACTTCCCATCGCCACTAACAGCCAAGCACAGGCGGTTGTCTCAGACGCATACAAGTGAACTCACAGGGAAGTGAAACGATTATGTACTCTGTCACATGTTCCACGGGTATCCACCTCCCTGCTCCCCCAAGAACAGCCCGCTTTCCACCAGTTCATTATTGATAAGATGGTCGAGCTCATCCATTTCATGCATAGACTCGGCCTTCAGAGTCGCGGCATTGCCGCCAGAAGCAGCAGCTGGATTGCTGCTTACTGACTTGAAACTGTTACTTCTGCTGGGGACGATGCCGGCTGCACTATTGATCACAATGCTAGGCCCGGTTGTACCCATTGGAGTGGCACCCTTTGCCGCGCCGTTATTGATATGCAGTGTCTGCTCTCCACTAGCAGCGCTGCTGGTGATAGCACCTCCTGATGCGAGACCACTGTTTACATTGGGCGCGACAGGAGGTTGTTGCTGCGCCAAAGCACGGTTGTTAGTATTCTTGACTTCTTGCAGCAGCTGATGAATAACATGCTGCTGGTATTGTGGGCTCACACCCAAGCCCTGGAGATGGTTCTGCTGGGGCATAGGACGATGAAATGATGCGGGATGTTGGAATTGCGCAAGGTGCACCGGGTTAGGTCCACGGAAGGATCTAGTTGCTTCCAGCTGAATGCCATTGTGCATTGCTGAAGGACCTTTAAAGACACTCGATGCCTCCTGCTGAAGCAAACTCTGATTTGCACTTGAGTTTCGAAGTATATTCTGGTAATTGTTTAGTGCTGCAGCATTCTGTGGATTATTACCGATGGCTCCAACACCAGGAGCCTCGTTGTTCACATGGGTGCTCATTTCTGGTTTGACCCCCATGACTTTAAGGTTGCTCTGGTCATTAGGAAGGCCGGCAGCTGCCATGAGTTGCTTTGCCTCATGCATATTCTGTACTGGAAGCTTTGGTATAGTTTGCTTGGGATAGTTCTTTAGGCCATCTGCAGATGAACAGGTAAAATGTTAAACATTTAAACTACACTACAGGTCAATGGGGCAAAGCAGGAAGGGCTGCAACATGATCATCAAAACATTGATGGATTTTCCAGACAAATAATTAAAGAAAGAAGGAGAAGCGTTTTTGCTATTATCGCCTCCTAAATTGCTATGCTGCCCTATTGCTTTGCTGTTATCAGCAGCAAAAACAATTTAGCAACAGAGATCTCATATAATATAAAAACAATTAAGCAACAGAGATCTCATATAATATGTTTAGCTTCGTCCTATTTGTTTGCATCAATACCAATATGTCATTCCATCAATATAGTTCATTATACACACCTCTCATTAGTTCAAAAACAAATGTGTTTACCAAGTGGTATCACAACTAAATTTGCATGATATTGGCTGGGTTTGGCCAAGCTATGGCCTAGCTTGCATTAGGACTTCAACTTTTTTAAAGAAAACATAAAATGTAATGCTTAATCCTACCATTTTCATGCAAACTATGGACAAACATTGGTCACGAAGAAACTTTTTAGAAAACCTTTGCAGCTAAATAAGTGAGCACCTATGTGAACACTGAAGACACTGATTGGTGAATGTGGCAATGTGCATTATCATACCTATGGGACCAAGCTTGTTCTTGTGGCTGAACTCAATTAAGTCCTTCATGTGATTCACCACCTCTGATATCTACAAGTGACACATAATCAATCAACACGCTGGATACACAAGTATATATGGAAGCATACAGAGCAGAAACTAATAATTAAGGAATATCTCAGGAGGAGTTTCTGGATAATATTGAAGAAAAAAGTAAATACTACAAGGGGAACTTTAATTACCTGCAAGCAGCGAACATATCTTTTAGAGAGCCCATGTTCATTTAAGGTATGGTGCTCTAGATTTTTCGCTAGCTGTCGTGATGCTGTCACAAACCTAACAGTACAAAAAAATAATGTCCTCACATCGATTAGAATAATGAAAAACAGGTCAACTCTAGACACAAGCAAACACATTTTTTATGATTTATCCTGCAAAAAAGCACAAGAAAACAATTATTACAGTACTGGTAGCATAGTAGGTTCACTAACATGTTGCAAATGGTTTGTGCATCATTGTTTGATAACCCAGCCGGCCCACTTTCAGTGGCAGCAGCTTGGTATTTCTGGGCAACTTGCAACAGATGAGTAACCTGAAAAAAACAGGATGATGCATATAATATAAGATATCAAGGTGTTAATTTATATTAAGGTAAAACAGGGTTACAGGGAATATGAACTTGAGGACTGCCCCTAAAAAATACAAATTAGACAAGGACTGTCATGATTCATGACTTAAAATTTGATCTTCTCTAGTGTTATTTGTGTGCAGCTATCTGGAACTCCAGCACATAGATCAGAAAATGGACAAGAAACCAAATAGCTCTTAGAGAAGTAAGATGGTTAAAACACAAGGGTTTGCACACCCCAATTACCCAGGATCAGCAAATGTCCATCCAACTAAGTTACCCCCCCCCCCCCCCTTTTTTTTGCCAAGGAACCTCTTATAATAAGTAGATTTATAACAAATAGACAACTATCACCTAAAAGGTGCAAAGCATATTATACCTATGTGGGCAACGGCTATTCCACTATTTGCAGTCTTTTAACCGAAGTTTAATAAAATAAAACAGGAACAGCATGCTGGTCTTAAGAACTCCACCTGTGGTGTTAGAAACCTGCGGGTGATATACTCGTCATGTCGTCGTGAACAAAACTCCCAGGACATGATCTGCATAATTTCACAGGCAATCAGCAGATAAGAATGATTCTCAATGACCTCCACAAATGGTCCAAAAATATGGACACCCAAAAATTGCTTTGGCATGTGCAAGCTACAACTAAGCAACATACCTTTAGTTCTGGTGTGAATATGACTCTCAATTGCCCCTCATGTGTAACATGTAGATGATCATAAATGCTCTTTTGAACAACTTTCATATGCTCCAGCAGCAGTAGTCCATTGGGCAACCGGAATTCATTGGGCATGTCAAGGAATAGGTATTCATCAATAACACCATGGTCAAATCTAATTTGACAGAGTCTAGGAAGTATTTCATAGGTAGCCTCTGTCAGATGGAAATTACTGAGTAAGCTCAAATACATACATTGAAATTAAATTACAGAAAAGAAAAAATAAACCAGGATTTATGATAATAACAACTTATATTACAAGAAGGCAAGGAGCAAATCAGAAAGCTTCCAAAAAAAGAGATGTCAAGGAATTCATCCATTTTAGAGTAATAGTACTTGTAAAGTGCACAGTGGATAACATAAACTAAGCTTGATGTGGAGGAAATGCAATGCCCACACCATGCATCACTCGGATACCACCAACTTATTCCAAGAAAACATTCTCCATTTGTGACTGACTGAACAATTATTCATGATGATAAGGTGTTCTGTACTGGTCCAGAGGGTAGAACTTTATTTGGGTAACATAACTTCATAAGATATTTTTATTTGCACTCTTAAAGCTTACTTGCTTACGCACAAAGTATCATTGCAATTTGTGATGTTATAATATTATGTACTTGCATTTTTGTTCTAGCCTGAAATGAAAAGGTATTCTGCAAAGCACAAGACATGTACCAAGAATATTGAGTCTGGCTAATACGAGTAACCATAAAAGAAATTAAGCAAATCATCTTCGATAAGCAGTCATGAAGAGGAACTGAGCAAACTATAAGCATTTAATGTTTTAACAAACAAAAGAAACATCATGGACATAGATTCCCAGGTTGTCAGAAATCAACTAACCAAATCCTTTCCCAGCATGCGTATTACAAATGTCACAACGCCATGTATCCTGTAACATGGAGAAAATAAGATTGTGTGTGAGTATGATGTGAAGTGTAAGTATGATTTTATAGACATTGTACAACCAGTGTTTAAAAAAATTGGGTTTAGGCAGCAATTAATCGGAGCCTAGGCGCTTGTCGGCGGGTGGCCAACACGATTTCGTGGATGACGGTGGCCCAGGCGGGGAGGCCGCCTAGGTGGGTCAAACCTGGTCCTAGGCGGTCTCAGCGCCCTTAGGCACGGGGGGATTTGGGCGGGTTAGGCGGCCGATTTGTGAGGTCGAACAAGCAAAGGAGGGGAGGAGGAGCCGAGGAGGGGAAGATGGAGGCGGAGAAGGACAAGGGAGTGGCAAAGGAGGCTGCGGCAGCACCGGCTGTGAAGCAGAGGAGGTGGCGGCGTTGGCTGGGAAGAATAAGAGCCAGGAGAAGGAAGAGGAAGATGGGCTTGCCCTAATTCATTTGCAAAGGACTCGTTTGGGGCCATATGGGCCAGATGGGCATGGGCTGCACCGAACGATTTATAATAGAAGGGATGCTGCCCTGAAAGCAAACCCTAACCCTACCTCCTATCCTATCCTCTCCCCTCGCTCACGAGGCCAAACGCGGAGGCGGCCAAGCGCAGCGGCACCATGCACCTCGCCCCCATCGCCACTGGCCGGACCCACCTCACCGCCGGCCGCATATGCTTGCTGCCGCCTTTCCCGCCTCCACACCGTCGACAACCTGTAGAGGGAGCTGCGCCGCCGCTCCTCTCCTCTCCCCTGCACTCTCCTCTGCATTGCTGCAGTGTTGTGCCCTTCAAGCCTCCCCGCGGCCTGAGGGACTGCCACTGCTCACCCCTCACCTGCCCTCCCTTGTTTGCTAGTAGGCGGCCTAGGAGGCGCCTACTCAGGCTAGGTGCTAGTCAGACCCCCACCGCCTGACCAGCGTCCAGTGCCTTTTAGAACCATTTATACAACATCAAGGAATAACTTCCCTTCATATTGACCATACATGCACAGAAAGACAGAGTCAGCTTTCTCGGTTATCAATAAATTCATTGCATGAAACGGAAGATATGTACAAGATTAACTATTGCAGGGTACAATAGAAAATATTTCCTACAGAAGCTACACCTACAAATTTTGCTCCTCAATACCCTCAAAAGATACTTGATAATCCTAGCAGCACTTTAAGGGAATCCTAATCAATATTGTTTTAAACATCAAGCTGAAAGTGATGTTAGACCAGGAAAGTGAAGAATATCCAATGTACAAACACAGGTAAAATGCAAGTGTGATGAACTGACCGGAGCTGTCTGTGGAATGGCACCTGAGGAATTCCCTCTTTTCTCATATGATGACACACACCATCTTTCTCTTGCTCGTGGTGCAAAATATTCATCAATCAGCTTCCTCCAGTATGTTATGGGATTATTCTACAAAACGTTATTTGAGTAAATTGTACTGCCAAGAACGTGTATCTTGTAATAATCAGTGTATGCAATGCAGAAACTCACCTCTGGCCGATGACGCTTGTGATACAAATACTGCATTAACCTTCGAGAACAGAGCCCACTCTCAACAGGAGTCCTTACAGGTCCAGCTAGCTGCATTCCAGGCTGTGCTAGCGGTGGCCTCAACTGTGGTTGCCGAGGTATGCCAACTTGAGATTGTTGAATCTGAGGAAACGGTTGCAACAACTGATGCTGCTGCTGTTGTTGAATCTGCGCCAGTTTATGCTGCCGGATCAAGGCTTGAAGCTGTGGGTTCTGTTGGCCCTGGAGATAATGAGAACTCTGGCCTTGGAGCAGCTGCTGAATCAACTGGTGTTGCAAGATATCATCTTGCCTAATATCAATCCTTGACTTCTTCTGAGCGTGCAATGCACTGCCAGCCTCACTGACAGGTTGTGATGTTACACTAGATGACCTCTGCTTCTGCACCTGCTGCTCTTGGGGTGAACTTTGCTGCACGATGGAGCCATCAATGACTGATGAGCCAGAGATGTTATTGGATGAAAATGACATCGGGGAGGCAGGAAGGCGCATGAATGAATCAGCATTCATGCTTGTACTTGGCTGCAACTGGGCACCTCCAGAGAGTGACGAGTTAGCATCCGTCACCAAAGAGCTAACACCAATGCTAGGCCCAGACGAATTCATAGTGCTAATTGGAATACTACCATTCATGTCCCTGGGAACAGTTCCAAGGTTGGAGCATGGGGCCCCAGACATGGAGGTTACCAGGGTTGAGTTCCAATCATCACCTTAGAAGAATCCTGTATAAAGGAAAAGAACATTACTGGAAATTACTGATGAAGATCTTCAAATATTTTTGGTGGGAACTGTAAATAGTGGTAATTATCAGTAAAGACTTTGAAGCCATGCAAGCCAAATATGCAAGGGACAATGAAATTTTGTCATCATAAAATATCTCAAAGCAATCGGCTGATAAACCAACAGCCCAACGATGTCCTAATTCTAAGCCTCAACAGTAGGCGCAGCCTTGTTTTTCAGCACATTAGAAGATCAAAATAACAGACACAAAAATGCAAGTGCGGATCTGATCTACAACTGGTGAAATACATAAACTTGAACCATGGTGTTTGAAACACAAACGAAGATCCATCAAAACGGAGGCAAAATGTTCTCCAATCTCCATTTGGATATCGAACATTAACCTATGCTAGTAGCTTCGTTTCATGTGTTTATTCTCCTTCTCCAGCAGAAATTAATTTTCCTTTTGGTTCATCATGCAGGCTGTACTTATGTGGTGCACACTGATCAAACCTAGTTACGTAGTTCATCAGTCAAAATTCCTCTTTTTGTTAAAATTAGCTGAGTGATAGCACTCTGATTCAACAAGAAAGAGCCATAGACCCAAATATCTTCACAAACAGGTCAAACTAAACCTCTTTTTGTTAAAATTAGCTGAGTGATATCACTCTGATTCAACAAGAAAGAACCATAGACCCAAAATACTTAACAAACAGATCAAACTAAGAATAAACAGGAAATAAAAACCATTTACTTTTTTTCCACAAATGAGCTAACTTCACAGCACAAGCCCCAGGCAGACACAAATTAGGCCCAAAACAAGAAACCAAGAAAGGAAGAATTGCACATCATAAAACCTTATAATAGCATTTAGGCCAAAAAAACGAGAAATTCAGACCGCCCCATAGCTGATCAAAGCTACCCCCTAACTACAGACACAGCGCATCTCTCATCGAAGATCCACTGAATTTGGAAGTAAAAAAGTTCCTACTTTTTAGCTTCCACAGCCCGTGGACTCCTCAAAAACTATAAATTTCCAACACAAGATAGAATATTTTTTTTTGTCTATCTTAGCTTTGATCAAGCCTTCCTCCTTAATCGGAGCAGTTAAGTAGCTATTAAGCCCCTAATCTTTTGCGTCCAGCTTAGCAAACAAAAATTAACAGAAAGCATTACACTCGCAAGTTATTACGACAAACTTTACAATATCCTGTGGTAAAATGCACATGAATGAAAACTAATATTTAAGAACACACCCACAAAAAAAGCAAGAACAAGGAGAAGCTGAAATCGTAAGCATACAAAAGGCAGATCCTACCAATACTACTCCAACAATTAAAATCCTAGAACAAGAATCCCCTACCACAACAGAAGCTACACATGATGGCTGAACACCAATTTTGCCCTCCCATCGACCATCCATGCTCAGCAATCGAGTGCAAAGACTGAGTGAAGAAGATAACGAAACGGAGATAAATACTAAGAAACTAACGAAACGGTGGTGGTCGATGTTTTGCTTCCCTGCCAGGGGAATCGAGTGCAAAGACTGAGTGAAGAAGATTTGGGTGGATGACGTGGTGTCTGAGAGTAAGTTTGGGGAAGATGCAAGACAAAAAAGATTAGGTATTGCCGTGAGGAGGAGCAACAGCAGAATAGCAAGTTAAAAATCCCCAAATGTTTGCTCTCCACTAGCGGATAGAACCCTAGCCAAAACTCACCAGGAACCAAATCGAGAAACCGAGCAAAAAGATTCAAGAGCACGAGCAAGAACAGGATATCGAATTCCGCCTCAAACCCCAGAATTCGGGCGCTGCATTGGAGGAATCGGCACCCATCTACTCCCAAAAATCCCCCAATACTCCCAACCATAAATCCCCAAAACAAGGGGGCAAAAAATAAGACAGGTTACTTCGCAGCGTCCGAGCAACCAATCAATCCAGCAATCAATCGCGTGCGAAAATCTCACCTCGCGAGCTCGACCACTCAATCGCCCGGTTCCCCCTTGATGCCCCCCCTCCGTACTACTACTGCTTCTACTTATTAATTTATTTCCTCTCCTCCGCTTCTCTTCTCTTCTCCTCCTCTTCTTACGCTGTGTGTGTAGGCGGCGGCGTCGCCGACGAGCGGCCGGTTAAAGAGATTCGCGGCGCCCTTAGCGGGGTGACCGGAGGCAGACCGTCGCCCAGTCCGGTTTGACTGCCCTTGACCGGTCACCGTGGGTCCCGTGGGGGCGCCTCCAGCCGTCCGATCGGGGCGGATCGCATCGTGAGGTTGACATTTACACGCGGACGCGTATGATTGGCTGCGGGTGGGGACGGGAAACCGGGAGAGGGGAGGTCGGCTCCTCGCTACGCGCACGCGGCGGGAGTACACGATATGGGGAGTGGGGCCAATGGGGCCGCGACGTCAGTGACGGGGGAGGCCGGGTGGGTGTGGAGGGCCGCGTGCTTGGAGGGGAAGCTTTGAGGATCTGGCGCGGCTGCGCGCTTGCGGGTAGCGCGTAGTGGGCCCTCCTACTTGCTGCGGGCCCGGCATGTAAGCGACGTCTTGGACCGACGGGTCTGTGCGTTGGTGCGTGAAGAAATAGGAGTGGTCTTTTCCAGAGAAAGCAAGGCACATATACTTCAGAACTGTTACTGACTGGTGGGTTACGTAATTTTATGTCCCACATGTCGGTCACAGGTAACTGCGGTCGGGTATGAGGGTCGGTGTCTCTAAGATTGGCGAAGTTCCTGCCCTTTTCTTTTCTGGTACCGACTACACACTGTTTGTCCAGGGGAAGATTTGCTCCGTGCACGCGAACGGCTACACCAGCAAGAACTTTTTTGGGAGCTTGCCTTTCTTCCTGTACATGGAGTGGGGCCAGCAGGCTGTTTGAGTTTGGCTAGTTTGCGTTGTTTTTCTGCTAGGCTGGACTTTCCTTTGGCTGATTATTGGGGTTTACATAGTGAAAACATAATCATAGGATTGGCAGATTTTTTATATGAAAAAAGTGAAAAGCAAGAAAAAAAAGATATTCGCAATCAGTAGCAATTGATGATTATTGAACATGTGTTTTCTTTTTGTTTTGTGGAACAAAGTTACTGTAACAATCTTGCTGAAATGTTTCTACATTGATGGAATTCACGTATCCTAATTTATGAAAATATTCAGGTATATATCTCAACGAAAATACTCAAATTTACCGTCTTATTGTTAATACTTTAGTGTACAGTTAATACTGTTACGGTGCTGCTTATGAACTATTTAATGTTACCCATTTTTTCCTGAGTAATGTTACTCCTTTGTTCACACATGGATAACCGGATGTATAGGCACGAGAAAAGTATGTCCATATATATTTACATCTGTATTGCCAATCAGTAGATTCGCACATGATTAGTGCTATCTGTGGATTTTGTCGGCAACATAGTACTGTAGTTTGCAACAATAGAGAATAATTTTAGGCTTTTTGGCCTGTTTACTAATTAACTTAAGATGTATATGACATGTTCCCAAACCAAAATGATTATTGTTGCCGCTTGCCGGTCAAAGAAGAAAGAACCTGCTAATGGAATTGTGATCGAGTACATTCCAGGTGACCAAGGCACCCCTAGGTAGCCAGTTACGTGTACAGTGTCCTATGGCTGTATAAAGATACATCCTTCGCGAGGAAGCATACAAGACGAGGATATTAGTCATTGCTTGTTAATATAGTTCGAGTTATTTTCAATTTTTAGTTTATAACTTATGATTTATAATTTTTCTTAACTAAATAGATGAAACGGTTTTTTCTATCGTCATTTTGAAGTGGTTTATTAGTATAACTTTTTTTAAAACGGCTTAATCAGGTAGAATCGATCAGTAGTACTTGCCGGCGACCAATGAGACAGTAAACACGATTAATACATACATACTAGTAATACAATCCGTGCGGTAGCGCGAAGCTGCATGTCATAGGCTCATAGCACGTGATGACCCCTTTATTTTGTTAACGATGAAACAAAAATCAGGATGTAATGTTATGTTTAATCAGTAGGGAGAAGCAGATTTGAATGAAGCTTAAAATAGGAAATCAAAAAGGAAAATGAATTTGGAAACTCTTAATCCAATTGCGTCAAAATTGAGATCTTGTCTAGCAGGAGCAACAGCTTACATGAATTAGATGGCAATTACTCACACATTTCTGATACTATTCACTAGCTCATGTTGGCATAGGCGTTCAGAAATTTTACCAAAGCTCAAATTTCCAAAGCGCAATTTTACCATTCATTGTTCATTTGCTCGTATAGGGTTTAGGCGAGAATATTCTGTGCTACCTACCCTTTCGGTGCTATAATGTTATCTCCTTTAAAACATTGTGTAAATAATCATGAAAATTTCAAAAAAAAATGATAGCATTGACACAAAATCTATCACCACCAAATTTTAAATCTAAATTTGATATATACATAGAGAAATAAAAAAGGACAAATTCAGCTCAAAAGGAAATAAAAAAAGAATAAAGGAATAAGAAAAGTTACTGTTCACATAAATTTGTCTTTTTTCTCCTAACATAAATCATGTTTTCAGTTGATTTTTCGTAGGACACTGTTGCGGGGTGGTCTAGATCCTTGTAACTAGACTTGCAATAGGTCTAATATGTAATAAGCTCAGTAATATAGATCAATATCAGTTCATCCATGCATCTTGTGATTACCATCCGACCGTGCGTCACCTCCTGCCTGCCCTATTGCGCTCCGCCACATCATTTCGCTTCCTTCAGGTTCTTCACCTACAAAAAAGTATAGGAAATCAGATTCGCATACAATGCCATGTCGGATTGCTACTTGAAGTTGCCTGAATTTGTGTTAACTCTAAGTTGATTTTCTTGACCTTGGTTTGGATTATCTTTGAGATGTTCGGGCGTCTAAGTTCAAGATTGATCGAAAGGTTCAAATATACAGAGCGAAATGCAATTTGTAATCAAGAGCAGCGCATAGTGCATGCATTGTACTCACCTTTGATTGGTTGGGCTTGCTGCGGTGAAGCTCGCGCGCGCCCTCTGCAGGATCTGCACGGTGCTCCAGCTCCCGGCCGCCGCCTCTGGCTTGTCGACCGCGCACATGGCGGCCAGGTCCTTGCACTGCTCCAGTAGCGGCGCCGGCTCGGACCAGGCGCGGTCCTCGGCCGGCCGCGGCGCCGCCGCGGACGAGCTCGCGGCTGAGCTGCCTGACGCGGGACTCGAGCAGGTTGAGGAGGTCCGTGAGGGTGCCCTTGAGGTGGACGTGCTGGAGCGCCGAGGGCAGGGACTTGGTATGGTGGTGCTGCGCCGGGGCGCGGGGGCGGACGTCAACGACGAAGTAGCCGTCGTCGGCCTGCAGCGCCGAGGACCGCCGCTGCTCCTCCAGCTGCCGCAACTGCACACGCATCCAGACCAAATTAAAAACTGTACAAAACCGCGCAATATCATCGTCGCATGACGATCGACAGTACTGTGATGATCGATCTCATATATACCCGTGGGACGATCTGGTCGAGCCTGCCGAGCAGGCTGTCCGGCGGCGGCGGCGCGGGGAGGCCGTAGCCGCTCAGAGCCCAGCAGCACCTCGACCATTACGCGCAGACAGTACGCGACGTGTGGTGCTACGGATAGTGGCTAGTGCGAGGATGCTGCATGTGTCAGTCAGTCAGTTATGAAGACAGCCTGCGTGAGTGTAACTGAAACCAGCGTGCATGGTATAGGTCTATAATATTTTCTATGCTATTGTAGATAATATTAAAGACAATTTCTATAATAAGTTATTTTTTTATATGTCTATAGACAGTTTTTTTCATAACACAATATATCTTATTTCTTGTATAATCATGTTACAATCGACTATTGTATGAGAGATAGTGTAATTCTCTATACTTTCTCTCTTTTTTGTATTATTTTGTGTTATATATGATAAAAATTTATAAACAGCTAACATAACACTATTTGAACACGGCTTAAGACAAGATTAGGTGGTGGACTAGGCCGAGTATAGTTCCTTCCACTCGGATCCGCAGCTCGCATGGTCCGCGAATTAATCCCAGCCTGCTGTTGGAGGCTGCAGTATAAGCAGCCTACTGGACCGATCGGCGGCCTGGAGTGCTGCCCAAGTCCTTCATTTTCTTTTATTAGGCTGAGGACCCCTTGGCTGGGCCAGGCGGGCTGTCTGTCTGCATGCCAGGCCCAGTTCTAAATCCGGTGGGCAAAAACGCCAAGCTGAGATCAAGAAGCCGTTTGAAAAAACGAAAGCCGTCCAAAGTCAGAATCCGGATCACCGGTCCGGGGCCATCTCCTGTGGTGGCGGATGGATCACCCTGCGGTTTCGACAAATCACAGCCATGCATGAAAGTTCAGAAGTACAACTTCAGAGTTCAGATCCGCACCGACTGTCCTGCATTCATTCCTACCTGTACGTGAACATCAGTTTTCCTAACTTCCACTGTGACTCTCACTTTAACATCTTTTTAGTGGCTTAAATTCTCCCTTTTCCCCCTACCTGATAATTGAGAGTCAGTTTGGAATCGTTGTGCAGCTACTGTAAACGAGACTATCACAGTTTATAATCCACCACTGGATCTTTTGATTTTTGCTCGGGATCTTCAGACTTCTGACTAACCCCCTCTCCAGAGTCTAAAGCTGAAGCTGTACGCCAATTCTCGTGCCTGAAACTCGTGCGTCCGGTGGTTAATTCCATGAACCAGGCTTTCGTTGGTCGCCATGATCTGATCTCTGACTAGAATGCTTCTTTTTAGTTTTCGCTACCACTTCAGAGAGAGAAAAGAAGAACTCGATCGAGAGAGAGACTTGGTACAGTACAGGCCTGCACATGATCGCTTTGTAAACACACTGAACTGCAGGCAGAGCACATGGTTGGACTCACTAAACCGATCCTGATCGATCTGCTTTGCATTAAAGAGATGGCACGAGCTACCAGACCTACTACTATTATTTCCTTACTGCTTAATAAAAATAATGCAAATGGCACTTCCAAGCAACTGTGCCAATGATTAATTGGTAGTATAATCCAACGACCGCACATCGACTGCTACTAGTATCAAGCATGAAGCATGACGATGAAACCGCGAAATTCTTCCAGGTTTATGCGTGTACGTGCCAGTATAGGACAAGCTCTCGCAATGATTTAAACCGACACTCCTGGTCAATTCAAACTTGCCCAAGATCATTCAAGATCTCTCTAATTTTAATTAGTATATGATTTAGCGTACATATAAAATGATGGCGTTACGGGTCTTTTCTTTCCGACTTTTAACTTCTGTTACAGTATTCAACTTTCAAAAGAAGTATGTTTTTAAGACAGGGCTAACAAGTTAATTGTAGTATACGTTAAAAGTACAACATTTATACCAGTCAAAATCACAAACAAATATTTATCTCTCTCGTAAATAACCAGAAGTTCAAAACTTTCAACCACAGTGAAATTTCAGCCAAAAATCAGAAACCATCGCTAAAACAATCACCACCGTAAAAAAAAAAGAACAGAGCCCATTCGGCTTTTCCTCTCATATGGGCTAGGCATCCAACCTGTCTCCGATAATTAAGCCATTCGGACCCTTTAGAAATACAAAGGCATGGTTTGTTTGCATGGATGGCATGCTCAGATGCTCTATTTGTCCATCCACACGTGAGAGACTCTGGTTCTGTCCTTTTTTTGTTTTGGTTTATAAATTTTGATTATAATTTATATTTTTTGAACTGTTTGAGAGAAAGAGTATATAGTAACAGAAACTCGTGTGTGGTTTTAGCCAATATAAATGAAGTCGCTATAGTGTATACTACAATCAAGTTAGAGATCTCGCCTTAAAAAAACACTTCATTTGAAAATTAGTTACTATAAAAAAACTAAAAAAGAAGATGCTCTTTATGGTCTACACGGAACTGAAATATTTCCATAAAATTTCCCGTAAGATTTATGTGCTCCGAGCAAGCCCCCAAAAGCTCCTCGTTCTGCTAGCCACACACGAACAAACCCTAGTGCCGAAATCACGCGACATGTACGAGCAACACGGACGGGCCGACGCGATCGTGCACAAGATCTAGCGTCGGCGTCGACCGGTGGGGAGGGGAGGCGGTCGCGGCGTGCTAGCGTCGGCGCGGTGGCCGGAGCTGAGGGCAACTCGGCACCAGCCTCTCCCCTGCGACGGCACAAGCTTCGTCCTCTCTGGAACTCTTCGTCATCCCCGCGTGCGTTCGCTCGGTTTGGACGGACGCGTCGGGGGTGGGGGTGACATGATAGGGAAGCGGCACCTTCCCATCCATCCATCCATCCATCCATCGCGGCAATCGATGGTGCATGCCCCCATACAGTATGTATCCTCCATTATTGTCTTCTTTGCCTCTGACATGACTCCCTAACCATACGTTATTGTGCCACATTGGCATGTATATATGGCATCTATAATTCTGACGTGCTACAGAGAGAGAGAGAGAGCTGTGTACGGCGCTATGCACCAAGCGCGCATGAATCAGCACTAGTGTTGGTGGTAACGTGTACTTGTTGCCACCAGATTTTAGGTGGTAAAATAGTCGGCAAAATTATTTTTAGTATTTTATGTAATTATAAGAAAAATATCGGGATTTATCAGAAATTATTGTAAGCATCGGTCGTACTAAGAAGCCTTTAGAAGATACTGACTAAGAAAAGGTAAATACAAGGAAGAAAATCGTCAACAGGAGATTGAAAGCGAGAAGATTTGAGGATGGATAGGGACTCTATTCGTGAAAATGTTGAGTTGACACAAATAGGGAGACTTGAAGCATAATCTAAAATTGAGTCGGTTGTTTTAGGCTATAAAACAATACATTTGCATTGGTGTTGGTTAGCAGATATGACATGCTTTTGAGTTTGGAGTGTGTTGGTGCAGCTGATGGGAATATTCATCCGAAATGCAAAGCACAGGTGAAAGGACACACCATGGAAGAAGAGGAAGAAGAACCTTTGCCTTCGTGCCTTCAAATTGGAAAATTGCTTGTCTAGTTCCAAACTTTTGATGTGTTTTATTTAGCATAAAGTTATATATATATATATATATATATATATATATATATATATATATATATATATATATATATATATATACACTTGTATTGTATGCGCATTCCACATTAATTAATGGTTTGTTTGGTCGTGCAGTATCCGAATTGCTCCGACAAATTTAGCATTACCTACATGGAATGGAAGCATCATGCTAACAGGCGCGCTACTGGCAAATTTGTTCACTTCAGAAAATCCAGTCTGCATATGCGAAAGCCAACAAGAATGTGTCAAAATATTCTGGATGGAAAATGCATGCCAGGATAAATGATTTAATTTCTGAAACCAAGGGTTGGTTTGGCCCTGACAAGTTACATAAGGTACAAACTAATCCTGTAAAATATGACAATATGCAATGATAGAGCACAGACTGCATATGGGATTGTGGCCATCTTCTTTTCGATTTCTAAAAGTTATTCTTCTATAGTAAAATATTTTTCTATAGTAACTAGATTTCAAACAAAATATTTTTTTAAACGAGATCTATAAATTAATTATAATGCACACTACAGTGATATTATTTATATCGGTTAAAATCATACATGAGTCTCTTTCTCTCTCGCACTCTCTTTCATAAACAGTTGAAATCTATAAACCATAATTAAAAGCTACAATCCTTGGCAAAAAAAAAAAGACCCTGTATTGACTGACCTCTCTCTCACCAGAAACTAAAGGAAAGGAAGGAATCGAAGAAAGAAGAGAAAAAAAAGAGAAAGCAAATGCCACATGGGGAATTTAAAACGTGGTTTGGTTGGTTGTTTTGGAATCGGATCCCTGTCTTTTTGTAATACTACCGCTCCAGCGAGGAGACGCGGTTCGTTGCAGCGTCTTTTTCCGCGGTCAACGCACGCAAAGCTTCGTGGGTGGACGGCGAGAGGCCGCCGCTGCCAGCGTGGCAAACCCACGTGGGGACCGCGCGACACTCGACTGTCGGTGGAGCTCAGACTGTCAGCTTGTGCTGCCTGCGTGTTTCAGACTGCAAGTTGCCAAAAATAATAGGATCACATTGTTGTTTTTTTTTATCTGGATTCTTTTTTCAGAGGTAACTGGCAAACGTATACTCAACTTGTGCCGCACTCATACCACCTACATGTATATACACATGTGTATAACTTCTGTACACGCTAAAAAATTTTTCTATGAAAAATAAATGACAATGGTTGTGTTTTCTAAGAGGATACTTTGTCAGATAAAAATATTGTATAAATTTCCCAAGGGCTCGAAAATGGCTGCTAACATATCTTTAGATGTACTTGTACTGTTAAGAGCGGAGGCCATTCATTAAAGATTGACCTGGTTGCAATGCCTTGTTTTCTGATTAGATCCCACTGTTTACTTTCCGTGCTCTCCTATTGGGGAATTAATGGTCATGGGGATCGTTATTTTGCATGTTTCTTTTAACATAAAACATCCATCCATGATGATTTTTCATAATACAAGCAAGTACCAACAGGAGGATCAGCTCATACGGCTTTTCAGTTTGCGGCCGATAAATTTTACTCCTACCATGAATATTTGCGCGAACGAATCAAATACCAATAAACTGCTTTGAAAAGGATAATTCAATAAGTCGTTTTAAAAAGATGATGAAAAAACTATCTTATTTATTTATTTGGAAGAAAATCATAAGCTATAAGTCATAAATTGAAAAAAAAAACTAGGCTACAGACTGCATACTTTCTAACGTTGTCTCTTACCTGATCGATATGTACACTATTGCTACACTTGTGTAGAATACTATCTCTGGGGTGCTCGTTTTAGCGATAGTTTCTGGTTTTTGGTTGAAATTTTACTATACCTGGCTTTTTTTACTGTAGCTGATTTGGCTTTTTAGGTATAATTAATTTTAAAAAAATAAAAAAATAGAAAAAACATGTTAACCCATTATGGACAATACAAAGAAACACGGGAAAAAAGAAAATACAAAAAAGCCTAAAATATCTAAAAAAATTCAAAAAAAAGACGAAAATACTGAATAGTAAAAAAACAGAAGCTAGAAGTAGAAGCAGAAAAAAAAAGCCGAAACGAACGGGGCAAAGACTTCACATTTGAGCGTTACAAAAAAAGGATGGGTCAAAATACCAATTTTGATCAACCATGCTTGACCTGCTTTGCTGTATGTATCACATAAAGACAGGAGCAGCTTACACAGCCGGTAGCCTGGTACCAGTACACCAGGTTATACTCTAATTATTCTCAAAACAATAATATAGAAGGTAGTCCAGGTTTGGTGCCGGTGGCAAACTTTGTGGAGAGTCTATTGTGGGGTTTTGGGAGGCGGGAGCATAAGCGGTGGTGGTAGGAGAGAAGGCAGCGGCTTCCAAGATGACTTAAGGTTATTTTGGTGATTCTTTAGCGAATTGGAGAACGGTTTGACCATCTCTGGAGTATGGGGTTCATGATGGTGGTGAGGGTTTGGGTTGAGAAACTCCCAAGCAAACTGTCCATGGGAGCGGCACTATGGTTGATGGTAATTCATGGTGCTAGGGCATTCAAGAAATACTCTTGAGAAGGTGAGTTCTGCTTTATGATCCAGATGCTCTAGGTGTGCTTTGGTAGCAAGGGATTAAGAAATGTTGGTCGGAGATGGAAGTTCAGTTGAGGGAATCACTAGGCTCAAGGGAGAACGGTAGGGCAGCTGCGGTAAGAAAGAGCTCAATTGGATGGCTTAGATGTTAGACTGGAAGTGATGTGAAGCCCTCTATGAATGGGCAAGGTAAGACAGTGGGAGCAGTGACTCACTTCGGGGATCGCCAGCGCGTGGAAGAAGGAGAGAACGAGAGCTCTATCAGGGGATATGAACGCGCGAGCAAGGTGGCGCTGGCAGCTCTGTAATTTCTGCAGGGTTAGGCGAGGGGTGACGGTATCCGGTACGACGGGTGCGCACGTCGAGCAAAGACGGCTGAGAAACACGGCGGGAGAGAGAGCTTAGTCACGCGGCGCACAGAATGAGGGAGAGGGATGAAGTTGGCCGCAAAGATGTGTGGCTAGCTGGTGGGACCGAGGTGGCAGGAGCTCGCAGGATCGGTGTGAACACTGGAGAGGAACTCGGTAGCAATTTGAAGTAGTGGCGAGCGGCCGCGTGGAGGAGAAAGGAATAGAGAGGCGGTGGAAATAGCGGGTTTCAAGAGGGCGCCGGTAAGAGGGGGAAATGGAAACAAATAAGGAAAAACAAGAATTCAAAGTTACCAAATTGGGAAGGAAGAGATAGATTAACCAAAATCCAAAAAAAAATGTTTTAAATTTTTGAAGTGTTTCACTTTCTATGCTGAGCACTATTATTGTTGGACGAGTCAAATTAATACAGCAATTTTGGTTCGAGTGGTTGGAGCTAACGCAAATTATGTTCCCGTGATTATTTCAGCTGCTTGTGTCGCGTATTCCCATCTGGTCGATCAGCTGCTGAACTACACTATACTACTAGTACCTGTTTTAAAGTTGTCGTTACATGATCACCTTTTCTTTTCTTTCCTTTTTTTCCCCTTACAAGTACTCCGGCTTAAATAAAAATCTAGCAGGCGATGGTTGAGACGTTATGTCGGCAACCACAACGCATCGCGAATCAGACAGGGAGATGCGTGTGCCATCTAACCAAACGAAAACGAATCAAAGCCTGAACATGCGCCTTCCAAATTCATAGTTCCAAACAATCTTTTTTTTTTCAGGCAGACAGTAAGGTCTGTTATTTTGTGTTTCGATTTATAGCTTATAGTTTTTAATTTATTCGTGAGAGCGAGTACAGATAATAGAAATTTACGTGTGATTTTGACCGATATAAATAAAGTTAATACAGTGTATACTTTAATTCTATCTTAAAAAATACTCTATTAAGAAGTTAAAAGGAATCGAAAAAAGATGCCGATAGAGGCAAGGAGAAAGCAGAAAAATATTAGAAAAAATACACGTAAATGGATAAACAAATATTAACCTTCTTGTAGCGGAAGGATTCCCGCTAAGCCGGTTTACTTCTGTACGGTTTTTGCGGGCTTTGGCCAATCGGTCGGCGCCACGTGCTTGCGGTGGTGCGGGCTTAGTGCTCGTTTCGCCGGAGCCGTCGGATCATCATCTACGGGCCGCGACGGCCCTAGCTCGCAATGTATGTATCCTCTCCTTTCTCCTCCAACAGTTGCATCAAATCAAACTTGTCATGACTCATGAATGGATGCAAAATACGAAAATTATATTACATAATGGTTTGCATTTTTAAATCTCCCTTTGGATTTGATGTATTTGTCATGTGGCCAGTGGCCTCTATTCTATTTGGCGTATATATCCTCCTCGTCCAAGCGTTTGTTCCCTCATCAACCTCACCGCTATTACTTCTTCCTCTCCTCTCCCCTCTTCGCTGTCCATCTCCTGCAGCTGCTTCTCTTCCCCGATCCCCCACTGCCTTGATATTCGGGCGCGCAGAAGCTTTGTGCTTTGCTCCCCGGGGGGTTGCTTTTCCGGCATTGTTCTTGCCTTGCCGTCGCGGCCGGCCTCCCTCAAAGATCCAACCTTTACAGCTGCAAAGTGCGCAAAGCAGTTGCTAGGCAGGAGACACCAAGCATGTTGGGAGCGAGCCCCAAGGCCAAGAAAGGCGCCACGGTTAAGGTCGGATCGATGAAGAATCCTTCGGTGGCCGGCACCGGTGCCACCGCGCCGGCGGGAGGGAGGGCGCCGGCGGAGGAGGTGTGGGAGGTCCGGCCCGGCGGCATGCTGGTGCAGAAGAGGGGCGCGGCACCGGAGGACGAGCCCGTCAATGTGAAGCCGGTGCCGACCATCCGCGTCAAGGTGAAGCACGCCGGCGTCACCCACGAGATCTACATCAACTCGCAGGCGTCGTTCGGTCAGTGTCCGCCCGCGGCGAGAGAATTCGATCAATTCGCTAATGCGGCGGTCGGCTAGTATCTGAATTGTATCTCTGTGTTTGGACCGATGCAGGGGAGCTGAAGAAGATGGTGGCGGCGCGGACGGGGTTGCACCCGGACGACCAGAAGGTGATGTACAAGGACAAGGAGAGGGACTCCAAGGTGTTCCTGGACATGGCCGGCGTCAAGGACCGGTCCAAGCTCGTCGTCGTCGAGGACCCCGAGGCCCGCGCGCGGCGCCTTATCGGGGAGCGCCGCAACGGCCACCTCGAGAAGGCCGGCAAGGCCGTCGCCGCCGTCGCCGCCGAGGTCAACAAGCTCGCCCCCAAGGTACACACATCATACGTTGCCATAATGCCATCCATGATGAGCTATCGAGCTTGGTAGCGCGCGCTTCAAGGACTCGCATCTTTTTTCCGAGCCGAGGGAACAGAGGAGTTGACCAGACGGGTCGTCCAATTGGCAGGTGTCGGCGCTGGACGCGTCGGTGCGGAAGGGGGAGAAGGTGGCGGAGAACGACGTGGTGCAGGTGACGGAGCTGCTCATGAACGAGCTGCTCAAGCTCGACGCGGTGGTCGCCGACGGCGACGTCAAGGCCCAGAGGCGGATGCAGGTGAGTATCCATTCATTAATTCACAGCACTGCCTTCTCCACTACTGCTTCACTCCGTCAATTTGGTTGGTTCATCAAACATTTTAGACTCCTTAAATGGCGTGGTTAATTGAACCTGACCGAGTGTTCCTGTTGCAGGTGAAGCGCGTGCAGAAGTACGTGGAGACGCTCGACGCCGTGATGGTCAAGAACGCCGTCATCGCGCGCAAATCCAGCGAGAAGCTCGCCAAGCAGGAGCAGCCGCAGCCGCCGCCGCCGCCGCGGCAGCAGCAGCAGCAATCTCATCATCACCATCACCATCAGCAGCAGCAGCAGCCGGCGCAGACGCGGTGGGAGATGTTCGACCTGCTGTCGTCGCTGCCGTCGACGTCGTCGGCCTCCTCGACGACCACCGTCAGCTCCACGGCGTCGTCCGGCGCGACGCCGGCAACAAACCGGCTCGACTGGATGCTGTTCTGAGGAAGAGATGACCAACGCAAAAGCAAGAGGCGATGCTGCAAAGCCTGTGTGCCAAGAATTGCACCCCCATGTCCGGAAATCTAATAGGATGTGGGTGCCGTGATGAGATGATGATTGAGTTGGGTTATGTGCTTAATTAATCAGTCTGGTTGGCCACATCACATGGTACTGCCACCTCTAGTTCATCGATGTGAGAGTATTTTTTCCCCATTATTTTTCTCTTCTTCTTTCTTCTTCTTCTTGTTCATCAAATGTTTGATATTTTTTGTGTGCATATTCTGGGTTGATTAGGGGAGCAAGTGTATTCAGATTGGGAATAAGTCAAAAGGGTTGTGTCCAGTTGGCGTTTGAAGAAAGGCAATCAAAATTACCCATGGCTACACACGAACCAACACATACCGTTCTCAGAGGGGACTGGAGGCTGTGGATGCAGTTTTTTTTTGGTTATTATAATAATAATAATAAATGTTTTGTTTGTCGTCGATGTTGTTCTTGAGTTAGTTGGCGCCGACCTGTCAGGTTTGATTCCTTTCAGAAATGAATAGGGGAGGGTTGGTGTGCACTTCGATTCTTTATTGCTGTGCCACGTGGTGTGACATCGTGTCCCATCTATCCATACGAATCCGAGCTGTTTGTTTGGGTAAAAGGAAGAAAAGAAACTTTTTTGTGCTATGATAGGCTAAAGCAGCGATCTTAAAGGAAATTTTGGACGGTATATATGATAATGTAGTAATTTTTTCAAATCTAACCATTAAACACACGATTTTACAAATTAGGTCTCCGTGACTGTGGTAGCAGCGGCTACCGCGCTTGCCCATCACCGTAGCTGGTACAAACTGTGGTTGGCACTGTTGATGATCTACTAACCTAAATGCGCTTAGCAAATGACCTACTGAGCTAGACAAACTCAGCAAATGCGGGACCAATCGGGTTGCCGAGTCAGCACTGGCTACCGTGATGCTTGCTACCTATTGTGATGGTGCGAGCGTGGTAGGTGATATGTATCATTTGTCGCTGTCACAAAGTGTGCTAATTTTACAAATCGTGTGTTCAAAGATCAGATGTGAACGAAAAAAAGAAAAAAAAGATGCGACAGTGTTATATATACGATGGATTCGAAATTTTGTTGCAATCATATTCCTACCATAAATTTTGATACAATGAAACGAGAGCATTGATTGATTAATTAGCTTGTTGCTGTTTGTAGCGTCAGTATGAGGGGAGTGCCTGTGCGTGGTGTATCATTGTGGTGGTTGAGTGGAGAATTATGAGATGCTCGCTCCCCTCCCTGTCGCATTTGCTGACTAGAGAGGCATGTCTTCCTAATCCTAATGTCACTGACTATATTAAGGGAATTTTGGATATATATGCTATTGTTTAGTGTACGTTTTTGTAGGTACGTCACTTCTTGGTTGTCTCTTCGAAATATAGCACTGCTAAGTGAAGTTGCTCTGAGAAATACGATTACGAAGAATTAGACCAATATTTCCGCTAAATAGGCACCCTGTATTTGCCGTTATATTTCTATATGGACCGAATTACCCTCACCTCTTCTCATTCAGGCCACACTTAGCTTCTACCATTGTTGCGTTCGGCGATAGCTTCTTGCCTTTTTTTTACTATTTTTTATTTTTTTTATATTCCTTTATATTATCTGTATTGCTTAATGCTGTTTCTCAAAGCAACCTCGCTTAGCAATGGTGTATTTTGAAGAGACAACCGTGGAGTGATATATCTGTGAAATAGACGCTAAGCAATGATATATATATAAATTTCCTCTATAATAACGGCTTGGACCTTTTGAGTATTTTCATATTGATTTGTGCTTATGGCTTAAATATCTAGCTTATCAAAGCGGCTTTACTACTCCTCTCGCCTCTTCTTACTTTGGAGATAAGACAATGCATGTTCTTTTTTGCTGCGGCTTATGGTTTTTTGTTGAAATTTTTGAATTTTAGCTGTTTGCAACAGATATTACGAAGAAAGAGATACTCGCTTGCGATTTTGGATGGTACAGATGTTGGGCTTTTAACGTGTACTATAATTAATTTGTAGACTCCATTTTAAAAAAAATACTCCGTTTAAAAGTTAGGTACTGTAGCAAAAGTCAAAAACCGTTTTGAGAAACTGAAAAGAATATGTCTAATATTGTAGTGGCTGTTAGCTTTTTCTGAGTCGTCCAATTAAAGAAAAATGAAAAAAATAAGTCGACATGTTCATTCTGGCTTCTGCGAACTAGAAGCCCAAGCCGGATTAAACAGGGCGTAAAATTTACTTCTTTTACCCATTACTATTCATTTTCAGTAAAAAAAACTATTAACTACAATTAAAAGCTATCAACCATAATAAAAAAACCATAAGCCGCAACTGGTATGAGCAGACCCTATGTTTTTTTTCTTGATAACCTCTTTTATAAAGATTATGACATGCTAATACCATTCTTTTTTGTAACCTGGACGTAATACCATTTTGCATGCATGCATGGTTGGTGCCGAATAGAGAGAAAGGTTCACATGTTTCTCTCAAGTCTCAAGTCATGACCATCCATCTTTCTTTCTTTTTTATTGTTGAGAAACCATACATACTTCACGGGATGGAGCGGAACCTTATGAAAGGCTGGAATTTATTTGGGATTAGCCAAAAGAATGTCGAGAGAAGAACAGACAAAAGGAAGGAAGAGGCCAGACAATGTCGAAAGGAAAGATATATAGCAGCACATACTACGCTGTTACACCACTCCACTGTGTCCGCATGAACACGATGGAAATCCACCGACACAATTCTACTCACCGCATTCTGACAGAGTGGACGTGTCTCGCACCCTTCATCCTGTGCGCGGAGCGAAACACGTGGCAGCATGAACGAAACGTGCGTGAAGCCGTGAGTTGCCGCCCCGGTGGAGGACCGGCCGCACGTCGGACGAGTGGCCGACGCCGCGCCGCTGCTGTGCGTTCGGGGCAGGCGCACGTACGTCCGCGCGCGGCCGGGCGAGGCGTAGGAGGCGCGTCCACAGCACGGCGGGTCTCCTTCGAGTCCGTGGCGCTGTTGGTTTCGTGGTCGCCGTCTAGCTGAGAACGAAGGAGAAGGTCGGCTCTCCGGAAAGCAACCGGCCGGACAGCTGCCCTCCGGACCGACGCACCGCTGTTGCTTGCAAGGCTCAGGCACGCGCATCGGATTCTTGAGTAGTCCATCCATGCTGCCGCATTCAGAGGTAGAAGACAAGTAGCAGTAACCATTTCGAGACCATGGACGCCACAGTGTGTGCGCACTCGGTGTCCTGCTGCTGGCACCGCACCTGACTGTGACTACTGACTGTTCATCTCCTGCCTAACAATCATGGCAAATCTCGATCGCCAAATGCAGGGGCGACAGAAAGCCAAGGGAGGGGAGGCAGATTCCCGAACGAATGTCGTGATAACGCATGACCCGACGCCACACTGCCATAGCCGCCTCGGAACAGTCGCAGAACTGCAGGTTTGATGCCAAAAGGAGAGGTTCTACTAAGATGCCAGTGGCAGTGAGACATGAGTTCCAGATGCTCGGCAGGCAGGCAGGCACCTCCAGCTCCAGGGAATCCGCATACGCATGGCTCATCAGGGGAAAAGGGGGGGAAGCAAACATGTTTCGCAGATTTGTTTGTTCGCTGCTCAGTCTAGATCTCACAGTGCTCGGGAATAATTGGCGTACTGCTGCACCTCAGGTTTCAGACAGCCACTGGTTTCGACGCTGGCCCTGTAATTCGCCATGCTTCGTGTTCCAGACTTGAGGAGTCCGGAGGGCTAACGCAAGCTAGCACTGTGGCTATTAGATGCTTCTGTTTTTCTTTTATGACTTAGGATGAATAAGCGAAATGAAGGTGAGAACTCCGATCCTTTCTTCGTGTTCCAGAGTCCAGACTCGTTAACCCCTGTTCCTCGTTCGACTGTCTCAATTTCGAGAGAGAGAGAGAGAGACAGGGATATAGGTCGGACCATGGCCCGTTTAGGAAAGTATTAGAGATGCGGCCCATGGGCAACGAACGGCAGCATCTGGGCCGTAATCCCACGGCAAGATGCATAAACTGAGCCGTTTTACACCTTGAGGCCCTGTGTTCGTTCCGGCAGGCTAAGGCTAAGGTGCTCATTTGAACTTTAAAAGTTCTGATATACGATTTATTTTATACTACAACTATTAGTAAAGTTTTCTGCATAATTATTTTTTAAAAAAAAATAAAAAAATATCATCATAGACAATAAAAAATAATAAGAAGAAAAAAGACAAAAAGTTCAAAAAAACATATTGTTAGAAAAAAATGAAAGCAAGAAGTTTGAAGCCAGAAAGATATAATGAGCCAGGCCTAAAGCGTGCAATCACCCACCCACACGTTCTCGTCCTGGTCAGCCATTAAGAGTTATTAGCAGCGGAAGCGCGGTGTCATGGTACGTTATCTACCATATGGATGGAAGCAAGAGTCGGTAATTCGTAGAGAGTTTTTTTTAAAAAAATATAGGACATATATGTATTTAAAAAAGGATAGGGCTTTTCTGAGAAAACGGAAGATCCATGCGTAATTACTAAAAATTTATCATGTATAGATAGAGTTTCTTTGAAAAAATCAAGGATCCGTATGTAATTTTAAAAAATAGAGGATTTTCCAGTAAAACAGTAGGGATCTTTTTTTAAGAAATAAGGGTCTATGTGTAATTCTAAAAATCTAAAAGATCTTTTGCAAAAAAAATGACATGGCACGAACAAAACTGGGAATCCATCGAACTTAATATAGGGAATATTTGTTTATGTCATCTGGCCCCACCAAGTGCTTCGTTCCGGCCGGGTTCGTGCCACGTTGAAACCAATCCGAACTTGCTACATCCAAAACTCACGGCCCCACGGACAGTAGTTTGTACCTATAAACCGCATCATTAAGACATCACTTATTTTAGTTTAAAATTATTTACTATTCAATAATTTTATCTTTTTCTAAATTTTTAGATTTTTCTAGGTTTTTTTGTCTTTTTTTTCGTATTCTTTACATTGTCTGTGATGAGTTAACATAATTATTTTTTTTTAAATTTAATTATACTAAATAAGTCATTTCAGTAACAATAAAAAAATTATAAGCTAATATCAATCCAAACGCCCCCTAAATTAGCTGAACGGTTGGAAGATACGTTAGCCAAACCACATATAGCATCCAAATAATCTCTCTCAGATTTCCATAGTGTCTTCCTCCTATGACATGAGGGCTCAGTTCACAACAACATTGTTTTTCGTTTTTAGAAGTTAAAAACCGTTTAAAATGCAACGATTTCTTAACACGGTTTTTACTCTTTTTTCTTTTTTTCTTTGTTTTATCTATAAAGATATAACAATATTTTTTCCTCTATTTTTATTTTCTTTTAATTAAATATTCTAAAAAAGGGGCTACGATAGTACTATTTTGTTAAAAAAAACAAAAAAACCACGACACTCAACATAACCGAAGTGTCGTTGCATTTGTGCTGGGCTGGGCAGGTAGCGCTCCGCGTCACCACGTATAGCCTCTAAACTATTCAAGGAGCCACTTATACACTTGTTTCTGTTCTACGTAGCCGCTTTACGAACCGGGATCCTACTATACATATATCTAAACTGCCAAAATGATACAAAGCATTTGTTAATAAAAGCTAAAACGCTACTTCATGTTTAGATATTAGTTCCAAATTCACCAATCACCTATGTAATCTCTGCCGTAGATATGTTCAAATGCATAGAGCATGGATTAGGAAAGATAGTCTCGCCCGTCTACCCAATTACCCATGATAAATACCCTAATAAAAGTGTGTATGTTCGTATTTTAGTGACTGTAGGCATACTCACGGACACAAAAGTTCTCCCCGTTGGGGAAATGGGTATGGTATGTGCAAAAGGAGTGAATAATTTTCGTCCGATTGACTGATCAAAGGTTTATGAAGCGAAAACAGAAGAGATAAATAGGTATCTGATACTATCTATGTTGAACTTTGATTCCGAGGAAAAAATATAGAATAGATACAAGATGAATGATATCTATTCGTATACATCCGTATGTCAATAATATAAGTAAATCTACTGTAACTTCACTTAGAAGCAAGATAATATATAGGCGGATTGCCATATTTAAATAGGTGGAGAATATTGAGTACATTTCTTTTGACATCTTGGCGGTTCGTCTCTTCGTGTTCGCTCTAATTGCACCTTACTGTCCAATGTCCTGTGTAGGGGTGCAAAAAAAAACGGATAATTTTCTTCTGACCGACCGTCTGAAAGTTTATGGAATGAATATGGAATGGAAAAAAGTATCTGGTATTATTTGTGTCTGACTCCGAGAAAAAAATATTAAATAGGATAAAATATGAACAATATTCATCCGTATTTGCTTCGATTGCACTCCTATGTTCTAGTACTATCGATGCTCGACTCACTTGTTCGACTGTAATGCAATATTTGAAACTCCTACCAGTCGATTACAAATATACTATAATAACTTTATTTATATTGATCAAAATCATATACGAGTCTCTTCTTATAAATATTTCTATAAATTATTATTATTTATAAAATTAAAACTAAAAATCAAAAGTAAAAAGTAAATATGAACGGCCCTTGTTCGTGTAGCAGGAGAGCTTGCCATCCCTAGTATGAACTGGGGGAAGAAGTCCCGCACCGCCACAAGCCCAACACGTTTCCCGGTGCGCCTAGCGTTTTATCCGCGCAGCGCTGTACTCAAAAGGAAGACGTGCTGAGGAGCTGTTCCCTGTCCCAATCGACCGATCGCCCGTAACACAAAAAAAAAACTCGGGTGGGTTGGCGGCGATTTGATCGAAGCCGCCGCCGCCGCCGGCGTCGAAGCCGATCTCCTGCGCGAATCGTCCCCCTCTCCCAGCCGCAGGTACGAGCACGGACCTGATTTTTCGTTCCTCAGCTAATTCTTCTTCTTCCTGGCCGCGGTTTGCCTGCGCGTTCCTTGCCAACTTCCTGCCCAAATAATTGTCAAGTCCGTAGAACAACAAAGACCTTCTCCTGGGATTCCTTTCTCTTTGCTTGATTTGTTCTGGTGGGCTGGTTGATGTGCGACGCAATTGTAGTAGTGGGTTGTATTTGGGAGTTGGGGTCGTATTTGGGGGGAAAGGTCCGATTTTGCCCTTTGTCCCCGTCATCTCCGGCCACCGTCGTGCCTCACTGACGAACCTGCCATCGCCACCGCACCGCCTCCTCCCTAAGCTCTGGTGACCCAGACGAGCGTTCCCACCGCCTGTGAAACGGACGCCTTCCTGTCCTCTCCCGCCGAGGCCCAGTGGTGCCCCTCATCACATCTGGTCCTGCCGGCAACCCCTGCGAAGACTCAGCTGCCTGTGAGCTCTTGTCTAGCCGATTTCTATCTCCTTGGCTCCAATAGAGTGGCCGCAGCCGAGCTCCCCTGCTTCCTCCCACACGTGTCGTCGCCGTTGACGACCACCTCTCCCCTCACCCTGCTCATCTCTGGTGACCGCCGGCAACGCAAATTACCCCGACCTCCTCTTCTCCAGTCTAGCTGCTGCCTCGGTTTTCCTCAGCTCGGCCAAACCTGGGAAGTGAAGGGCGTCGGAGGAAGAGAGGGCCAAGGAGCTCCACTGTAGACCGCTACGGGCTACGGCCATCACTGCCCAGGGTATACTTGAGATGGTGGCGGCCGGTGGAAGAAAAAGGGCAAGATCCTCCGAATAAAGAATCATGTCTGGCCGGGAGTGGCATTCATCTACTTTCATCTTTTTGAGTGGCATTCTCCAAAATGTCATCTTTTACATGCGTCTAATAATGCCAGTTACAGCAGTCTGCTGGACCTTGCATTCTACTAAATTGACTTGCTCCATTCGGCCAAATTTAAATCGCATGACATTGAGTTAATCTTTGTGCTCATTGCAACAACATATGTGAGTGAAATCACATGGAATCTATGAATGTATTTGGTAAAGGATATATGAACTCTTACCTCTTGCTGAGTAGAACCTGTTGTTTGTCCACAGTCAAATGAGCAATCTTATTCTGCAAATCCCCAAACATAAAACCCCTTATTATGCATGTACCATTTTTTTAACACAACCGCAAGTAACGATTTAGTCAATAGTTGTTAAGCCACAATTGTGTAATGCTTTAATTGGCATTTTCTCGCTGTATCAATGTGCAGCAGAGATCATTGAGCCCAGATTGATTTCGGATTTAAGTTCTTTTTTTACGCTTCAATTGCATGCCTGCTTTTTTCATGATAATGTGCATCAATTTACTGCTATAATTTTGTCCCAACATCACTTATGCAGTTACTGAATATACAATATGAGCTCGCTGGAGACCGTGAGAGGAGATCTTGCTCTGGTTATTTTATACTTAAACAAGGCTGAAGCAAGAGATAAGATTTGTAGAGCTATACAATATGGATCGAAGTTTCTGAGTAATGGAGAACCAGGACCTGCACAGAATGTTGACAAGTCAACTAGTCTAGCTCGGAAAGTTTTCCGACTTTTTAAGGTAGTGTTTAATCTTTTGTGTAGTATAGTTTGCAAATTGGAAGCTATTAGCTCCTTATATCTTGACATGTTCTATGGCATCGGTGTAAAATGTTTTGCAGTTTGTTAACGATCTGCATGCTTTGATTAGTCCTCCTGCCAAAGGAACTCCACTTCCACTGATCTTACTTGGAAAGGTATGCTGAAGCTTGTATTATACTGGGAGCTCAATCAGCTGAAGAAAGGTTTCTAATTTTCTAACTTTGCTTTATGTCCTCCTCAGTCGAAGAATGCACTGCTATCAACTTTCCTTTTTCTTGACCAAATTGTGTGGGCTGGGAGGACAGGAATATACAAGGTTTCAATTTCTTTTCACGTCACCGTACAAGAAAAAATAATACATTAGAGTGTTGCCCTACTATCTCTGCTAAAAAGAAAATCATACAATAAAATGAATTAGTTACGTGGTGACAATCAAATATGGACAATATTCCTATTGTTTATGCAGAACAAGGAGCGAGCAGAGTTCCTCGGCAGGATAGCATTTTATTGCTTCCTAGGCTCTAATACCTGTACTACCATTATTGAGGTATGATGTTTTTGTCTTAACCATCTAGAAGCTACTCTGTTCTGATGTCTATATGGTTTTGTACATATTTGTGTTTTTTTTACTATGAGGAAATAACATTTGATTTGTGCTATATCCTAGCTAGCTGAGCTTCAACGGCTATCCATATCAATGAAGAAGTTAGAGAAGGAGCTTAAACACCAAGAGCTGTATAAGGTATTGTTTATATGATTATAGGGTTTGTAATGCGACCATGGTTGTCACGGCGTCACCAAATCGTTGCCTTGGTGATGCCTAGGCGTCGTGGCGGTCCAGGGCAGACAACATGGAGCTTTGCTGTGACAACGCCCCCTTCTTCCTCGGCTCCAACCGGTGGGAACAACCAGATCTAGATTCGGCGGAGACGAGACGGGAGGTGGCGGGGAGGCACCGGGCCAGGGAGGGGGTGGGGGCAGGCACTGGGAGAGGAGGTGTCGGGCGTGGGGAGTGGGGGGTAGAGTTACAGCATGTAGAGCAAGTATTTAAGTACGTGCCTCACCGTGGCATCCTGGCGCCTCTTAGGCGCCGTGGTCGTCAATTACGCCGTGACAACCATAAATGCGACCATTTTCCATATTTCTTTTCTTTGATGCATTCTACTGTATTGATAATTGCCAGAACGAGCAATATCGGCTGAAACTGCAGAAGTCCAACGAGAGGCTTCTTGCTGTCATCAAATCGAGCCTTGACATAGTTGTTGCCGTGGGGCTACTGCAACTGGCCC
Source organism: Melocanna baccifera (assembly GCA_036346265.1). NCBI lineage: Eukaryota > Viridiplantae > Streptophyta > Magnoliopsida > Poales > Poaceae > Melocanna > Melocanna baccifera. The sequence goes on along the minus strand of CM070692.1, from coordinate 27,151,762 downwards.
CGAAAAAAGTCACTCCTCGTGTCACAGGGGCTTTTGGATTTGCTAGCTCACTCATCGCTTGTTATCAGGTACGTCTTGTTATTTGTTTAGAGCCACCCAAAACCCGAAACTTGAATTTCTGTTCTTTATTTCGTTGACAGTTGCTTCCAGCCCCAGCCAAATCCAAGTGATCTGCCTCAAGGCAGCCGGTGAATCAGTTGGCAGTTGCTATTGATCTCATCGTGGCCGATAAGAAAAAAACTGGACAAAACTGCCAGTGTAGCAAATAACTGGATTATCCTGTAAGCTGTCGTTACCTGTGGTCATCATACCGCTCTATTGTTTTTTCTTGACTTGATTGTGTACTTTGTGGTTGTAAGATCCAGGGGACTACTAAAGTTGTAGTTGTAGGTGCATTGCTTGTCAACAAATAAGAGCATTTCATATGGGAATGACACTTTGGCCGTTGGGTGCCACTGATTACGTTCGAAGCACTGCACATTTACTTCTTACTTGTTGCTATGCTACCCTTCAGTTCATGTGCCCTCTTCAAGTTCGAATTTTGGGCATATTTGGCCCTTGTGGAGGGATTCGTTCTTTGGAAGGATTCGTTCTAATGGTGGAGGGATTCGTTCTTTGGAAGAGCGAGAAACTGAGAGAGGAAGTAAGGCTGTGAAAGCATCCGATTTTTGAGTAGTTTTGAATTTGAATTTCAAGTTTACACATTTAGAAAAATTGCAGATCGGCTTTGGAGCATCCGAAAGAGGTGATTTTTCTCGACATACAGTAATTTTATAGTAACGTGATTAGCATGTAATTAGAAAAATAATAGTTTATTAGTATGAAAAGGTGATAGTTAGCCTTTTATAATTGAGCAGTGGTCTTAGTTGACGTCGAAAAAGCAGCGTTGTTAGTGTCGTTAAATGCTTATTAGTCACGTTGATTATGAGTGTCGTAGTTTATGCGTAGGTTATTTTGTTTGCATGAAAACAACATTGTGCCGTAACGTCTTATCCACATTCATCCTTTAAGGCTTCTTTTATTTTTGACTCCTGGATTCTTCGAACAAACTGCTTATCGGTGTTTTTCTCACCCTCTTTTGTACTTAGCTTCTAGTTAATTTCCTTATATACCTTGCCTTGTGTCGCACTCACCGCTTTCTTTGCATTCTTTTTTGCTGTTTTGTATGTCTGTACGTTGTTATCGCTTCTATCAAGATGCATGTGCTTGTAGCATATCTTCTCCTTGATAGCCTTTTGTACTTCCTCGTTCCACCACCACGTGTTTTTAGGTTCGCCTCTTGTTTCTCGGGTCACTTCAAGTATCTCTGTAGCCATCTTCCTAATACGAGCTGCCATTTCTGTTCATATACTATTCGCTTCTCCCACGTCTCATATCCCTTCTGCGATCATTCTCTCTTTAAACACATGTGCGGTGTCCCATTTGAGTTTTCACCACTTTGTCCTTTGACTCTAGGGACCTTAGCCTATCTAACTCGTAACGTAAAATGAAAGTAAAAAACTACCAACTTGCGTTACTGGACAACGCACTCTTCAAATATAATCTTATAGTCTATGCAGACTCCTTTGTCCTCCCTCCTAACAAGGACAATCGATTTGGCTAGAATGCTGACTACTGCTAAAGGTAACTAATTGAGAATGTCTCTTTCCTAAAAAAAGGTGTTAGCTATCATGAAATCATATGCTACGATAAAGTTTAAAATATCTTCTCCTTCTTGATTCCTATCACTATAACCAAAACTCTCATGCACCCTTTGAAATCCCCCACTAGTTGTACCGATATGACCATTAAAATCGCATCATAAGAAAATCTTCTCACTGTTAAGCAGACTTCTAACCATATTATCTAGGTCATCCCAAAAATTGCCTCTTAGCGACTTCATCCAGACCTACTTGTGGAGCATATGCACTAACAACATTCAAATTTAAATCGCCAAAGATTAATTTGACTAGGACAATCCTATCCCACTATCTCCTCACGTCAACAAACTCCGCTCTTGAGGCGCTTATTGATTAAAATGTCTACTCCATTTTTGTTTCGTTCTTTTCCAGTATATCATAACTTGAAGTTAGTATGCTCCACCTCATTCGTCTTTTGACCCGCCTATTTAGTCTCTTGAACACACAAGATATTTATGTCTCTTAATCGTCGTATCAACTATCTCTCTTAACTTACTTGTTGAGGACCTTACATTCTAACTACCCAAACAAATCATAGGCCCTGTTCTTTTGCAACTTCTAAAAGCCGCTTTTGGTTTTTACTACAGTAACTACTTTTTAAACGGAGTATTTTTTTTAAGATGGGGTCTACAAGTTAATTATAGTACATGTTAAAAAACTAATATCTGTACCATAAAAAATCGCAAGCGAGTATCTCTCTTTCCGTAATCTCTGTCGCAAACAGCCAAAAAGCCATCAGCCGCAGCTAAAAGCCATCAGCCGCAGCAAAAAAGAACAGGGCCATAGTCTCCTCAGCTAACTTCCTTGCCCCTCGCACTTGTCAAATAAAGTACGAAGATCCTTGCACATTTTCTATTACATCCGGACGCTGACGTAGTAGGTTACTTAAGGGAGTAACATTTCGATCCTTGCTCATTTATCACCACATCTGGGTTCCGATATGGCGCATCGCTAAAAGGGTTATATCCTAACAAAACTATTTTGGGTTTCATTCCATGAAAAAATGACTTGATTTTACGTTGGCTCACCAGGCCTTACACAACCTTCCTATTTTTCTGGTTTGGGACAGGCTAGGTAGAAATAAGAACATCTTCCAAGCGCGCCAAGGACAAACATTTTCCATTGATCTACTATAACAACAAAACATATACGAGGTCCAAGTTACATTCTACCACTGACCTCACCACATCGGCGACTTGCATCTCAGCGCAAGCAAGCAGAGACCACCGAAACATTCTCCAGCTCGCATCGCGCGAATGAACAACGCTAGCAGACGAGCGAGGCTCGGAGGGAGTGCGTCGTGGACAGATGCGTGCACGACGCCCAGCGTATCACGGACTCGGCGACCGCCACGTCCAGGTGCTCCCGCTCGCCGGCCCCGATGGTGTGGTTCCTCCTGCTGCTGATGCCGCCGATGGCCCGCAACGGGTTTGCCCTCGTCGCCCTTAGGGCCTCTGCCATCCTCGGAACCGAGGAAGAAACAATACCCGCCACCGCATCGCAGGGAGCCTTCTCGCCCAAGGTGTCGCCAGGGTCATTGGATTCTTGTGCGCAGAAGAAGGAAAAGCTCGGCATCGATGCGATGGGCGATGGAAAGACGACGTTGCTGGGTTCGAAGATGCCACCGAACGAGAACCCAGAGGTCGCGCAAGATGGAGCGTTGTCGGCGACAAATGCGGAGAAGGAAGACCTGCAAGCGAATGTGGGAGAGCACTCGTCTTCCGACAGGCTTTGGCAGGCGATCGGGCGACCGGTGTTGAAGCTCACATCGCGGCTGCGTGATGCCAGCGGCGTGGAGAAGGAGCATGAGCCAGGGTCCTCTCTTCTGAGGCTGATCTCCTGGCAATGGCCACAGGAATCTTGCAATTGGTCCGCGTGTTCTTGTATCCAGGAATGATCTGCACATGAGCAGCTGTTTAGATAATAAACTCCACATGGTGAACAACTATCCAATAGGGGGGAGGAATCATTGACAGCTGATCTGCGCAATAAGGTCTGGAAATGATGCAATCAAGGTTCTATAAAAAAATCAGTAACTGGTACTCGACCGGTTACCTAACCTAGTAGTGATTATACGGCATAATCGACATATTATGCAGCATAACTAGCCTGATTATGCAGCATACCTGTTTTTAGAATACTGGATGCAATGACAGCCAAACAAGATTCCACGAAGGGTGACCGAACGAATCAGCAAAACTAAAATGACAAACCTACAATACACACCAAGGAGCCACGAAAAGCCAGAAGCATTTAAAATTTGTCTGTACCTTAGTGGATCTACCAGAACATGACCCTACAGAAAATGTGGTGCAACTCAACTTTTTTTTCTCCCAGCCATGCAAATTTAACTTAGGAATACCACCAACCTGAGCTGGCGCTAGCTCGCTACTTAGCAGCGAAGCTTTATTAATGTATTCAATTGTTAAACAAAGCTAAACCTGCCGGGCACATTTTGATTGATCTCTACATCTGACTGACAATTCGGTTGCATGAACGTATAATTAGGAATCAAAGTTCAATTCTAAGTTTTCACACGAGATGAGCTCATGGCTCACCTAGAACTTGCTTGGCCGTGAGCCTGTGTCTAGGATCACGCCGCAGCATCCCGGCGATGAGCTCCTTGGCTGAATCAGAAACCCTATCCCAGGGATCAGAAGGGAACCGCAGCTCTGTCGACCTGATACACTCGAAAATCTTCGACCTGGTTTTCCCCCAAAATGGCGGGATGCCACTCAGAAGGATGTAAAGTACAACCCCAGCGCTCCACACATCCGCAGCCTCATTGTACCCACCGGAAAGCACCTCCGGAGCAATGTAAAATGGGCTTCCCACAGTGCCACTCAAGCTTCGACCTGACAAAACCCAAACCCCAATTTAGCTTCCAAATACTGGTCCTGACAAATTGCAGCCACAGAACTGATAGGATTCCAACTATACCAGGCGGGATATAGGTGGCGAGGCCAAAGTCCGCAAGTTTGATCGGCGAGGAGGGCGATTTGCTGACAAGGAGGATGTTCTCCGGCTTCAGGTCCCGGTGCACAATCCCTTTGCTATGACAGTGTGCCACAACCTCCATGAGGTACCTGAAGAGCATGGCGGCCTCGTGCTCTGAGAAGCACCCGCGCTCCTCAAGCCGGTGGAAGAGCTCCCCGCCGGCACATAGCTCCATGACCAGGTGCACAAACTCCTCGTCCTCGTACACCGCCTTGAGGTCAACGACGTTCGGGTGGCCCGAGAGGCGCGCCATAACCTCGATCTCGAGCTTGACGCCCCGTACGTCGTCGGAGGACACGAGGCGGTCCTTGGCGATGGACTTGCAGGCCAGCGCCTCGCCGGTGACCATGTCGGAGCACGACCGGATGACGCCGAACTGGCCCCACCCGAGCTGGCGCCCCAGCGCGTAGCGGTCCTCGAGGCACGAGACGTGCGCCGCCTCCAGTATGGCGCCGCGCAGCCCCGGCGCCTTGTACGAGTTGTACTTGGCGTCGGCACAGTCGTCGCCGCCGCCACCGGCCATCGCCCGGAGGTCCCACACGCTGGAATCCTCCGCTAAATCACCCCGCCCTAAGCGAGGCTGTAGCCTCCCAAATATTGCGTCCTTATTGCCGCTCCTCCATGGTCATTCCCTCGGCAACTGAATCTGCGACGAACAAAGGAAGAAAGGAAAGCAAAAAAAAAAAAGGGAATGACTACCAAAAAACCCAAGCTTCCGCTCTCGAAACCCCAAAATCGTGGCTTTACCGGGACAAAGCTCACCAAACTGTTTCCAAAAAACCGAGAAACCCCACGGGGATTCAGGAGCCGGGGGCGCCCTCGTAAAAAGCGCCACAAAATTCAAAATTCCCACCACGGGGGCGCGCAAACTCAGTCGGCGGACGCACCGGAGGCGGAATCCGCAGGCGAGCTCCCGAGCAAGGAGCGAGCGAGCTCGATTGGGCAAGAGGCCGCGCAGATCGAGCCGCGCTCGCTCGAGACAGCCCCAAAAGCCAAAACCGCCGGAGAAAACGTCGTGTTCTGCCTCGAGAAAGCAGGGAGGGGAGGGAGCGAATCACCCACGTTGCTCCGGCGGCGAAGGAGGCCGATCGGAGTTGCCGGCGGCGAGGTCAGGTCCCCCCAACTCGTCGCATCCCGCCGCACAGAGGAGGCCGAAAGATGCACTGCATTGCTTCTGACTCGATGAGACTAGGGATGGCAATTTCGTTGTGGGGGCGGCCGCGGTGATAATCCGCATAGGGGATGAGGAAACTCCTCCACGGGGAACCCAATAAAGCTATAGCTGTCCAAACGGATCAGGTTTTAACGGGCCGCACCATGATCTGTTATTGTAGATCTGATCCGTTTAGACACACCACGATCCATTAACGGGTCGGGCTGGCACGGCATGCCGGATCGGACTGTGCTTGGACCAAGGGTGCGGCACGGCGGACCGGCACAGCACGGCCCGCCCAATTTTTAAATATTTATTTCTAAATTTTCAATGTCTACAATTTTTATGTTATTGCAAATATTTATTTTTATGATTAACAATTTTCAATATTTTTCTAATTTTTTTCTGAATTTTCTACATTTTTTTTACAATTTTTCTTTTAAAATTTTTTTTCTTTTTTTCCTCTTTTTTCGGTTAAACGGGCTAGCCGGACCGGCACGGCCCGTTTAACTTTAACTGTGCTCGGGCTGGCACGACACGGCATCGGGCCGTGCCTGGGCTCCCACCGTGGCCCGCGGGCCGTCACGGCACGGTCCGTTTATTACATGGGTCTTAACAGGCCGTGTCTAAACGGATCATGCCGAGCCCGGGCCCGTGCCGTGCCGGCCTGGCACGGTCCAGTGGATAGCTATAAATAAAACTAACAAAATATATTATTTTATTTGTATAATGTAGATTTTTACTATAAAATACATACTTTTGCATAGATTTACGTAAAATACACATTTATATATTATGGTTTATGTTTTGAAGTTATATTTTTATGACGAAATACACATGAAATTCCTAACCAAACCTTCACGGGGATCGCGCTCGTTTGCTTTGCTCGCCAGCTGCGAGCCTGCGGGTTCACAACGAACAGGTAATACTCCCTGTCCGAGCTGGCAACACGATCCATTTATTTTTGACAGGTTTGCACAGCGTTTCGGGTGAACTATTTTTTCAGCTAGCTACAGTATTTTTTCAACCAAAAGCCATCGCTATTCCGATCACCCCCTAATTTCGAAAATCTGGCCCTGTACTGCAAAATTTAAAACCTTACTTTCCAGTCTCCCTCATGTGCCTCGCTACTGTTTGTCCATGGATACAACTTGTCGAGACACTTGGCGCTTAGCTTCGACGTGCTGGCACTCGTTCTTCGTGGAGAGCAATTTGGTCGATGGCGATGATGCTGTCCTTGAGATCCCGGACGTGTTGGTCGGGATTCAAACTGGAGCAACATCATTAGCGATTTTTTTTAAAAAAAAAACCATTAACTAACTTGGAAGGAACCTGGATTTCTAAAATCCTGGGTGCGTCGCTCTGCGTCAGTCAGGTCTCTACTTACTAGAAAAAAAACTTTCTTTTAAACTGTGTGCCTTAGTGTCTAATAAATAGTAATCATTAAAAAAAATTAAAATCAAAAGTCGAAAAGCCAAAAAGAACTGACCTCAAATCCACGAGGCTTTCGGTGCGCAGGAAAAATTGGCATCATGTGAGCGATCACCTACTTCTTGAGCTGCTTGAAAAGGTTTTCTTCCTCATATGGAGTAAGCAATTGCGCTGTATATTCGTGCAAATTTTTTGTTCAAACAAATCGTATAGCGTAGCCGATACTTTGCATTGCTTTCGCCACTACCCTACACCAGTGGCGACGCAGAACCCCCAGTGATTCCTTACTAATCCCATTAAAATTATAGTAGAAACAGCATACATTTCTTTATAAATAAGTAACGACCCTTGTGTTCTGGTAAGAGTGTAATTCCATAGAACACGTATGAAATTCACCGGGAACAATTTCATGGTGAAAAAACTAATGGGTAAAAGAGCAAGGGCATATCTGGAACGCATGAATTTCAAAGAAATTTGTACTCCCTCCAAATCATTTAAAATATATGTCGGTCAAACATTTTTAGGTTTGATCACAAATATATAAAGGACTGGTAAGACTGACAATATAAAATTAATATTACTAGATCCACCATGAAATATTCATTCATAATGTATAACTATTTTATTTGAAACAACCTATTCTTATAGAAATTGATGATCAAAATGTTACCTTGGAAACTACACCGGTGTTCAAAATAACTTATAGCTGGGTTCTTTTAGGTTTATGACTTTCGACTTCTGCTAAAGTAATTAGTTTTTAGATAGTGTGTCTTTTCAAGATAGAGTCTATAAATTAATTGTAGTAAACACTATACCGAATTCATCTGTATCAATCAAAATCACATGTGAATGTATCTCTTCGTACTCTCTCTTACAAACAGATAGAATTTAAAATTTTAAACCAAAAGTTACAGTCGAAAAAAATCTATCCTATGCTGGAACAAGAGGAATAGAAAACAGTATAATTAAATGAATTCCAACGTTCCATTCGTAGTGTAAGGTTAGGGCGGGTCATACGTTGCTTACAGATATTTTCAGCAACTTTTTGCACTAGTTGAAGCTGGAGGACATTTTTGTGTGTGCGCATGATTGAAGTACACGCGGCAAGCGATAGCGGTGGCGCTGCCACCAGATTCGATTCGAGTTATGACCCGCCATTTGCACATGGAGATTTTAGGGTTTCACACGAATCATAATGCGATTCTGTACTATAATATTTCTTTAATTAAAATCTGTTCAAAACGGTTTTCAACTTGTAGCTTATAGATTTTAAAAATTAGAAGTCATTTTGATTAATTTTTTTGCATTGTCTGTAAATATATATATATATATATATATTTTAATTAAATGGCTAAGCCAAAAGCTAACAAAAAAACTATACTGCCTATTTCTATTAAAAACAAATGATTATAGCTAAAAGTGATCAGCAAAAACGCGGAATCAATCTGGGCCGTTGACGCCTTGTGCAATGTTGACAGGACCGGTGGTGTGATCCAACCGTCCAAAAAGAGCAAAAGGTCGCCGGATTCCTTCCTCGGTTCCTCCTCGCACACGTCATTCCACCACCACCACCACCTCCACTCCGCCACTCTCTCTCTCTCGCTTCCCCTCCTAGACGAATCCAGAACCTTCAGGAGCCATGGCCGACGCGTACTGGAGGTACGCCGACGCGCGCCAGCCGTTGCCTCCCTCCGCCGCCGCCGCCGGGGCGCCCAACCCCATGGCGGCCCCGCCGGCCGCCTCGCAGGTGGCGGCGGGCGCGGCCGCCGGGCAGCCCCTCAAGCGCCCCCGCCCCGCAGACTTCTCCGGTTCGTCTCCCCCTCTCGCAACTCCCTCGATGCGATGTCCGCTCGTCCTTTGCGTTGCTCTGCTCGTTCGATCTGTGCGTGGGCGCGGGTTTCAGTTCCGGCGCGGGCGCGGCGGTTTAGGGTTTTAGCGCGTGCTGTCGCAATGCGCGTATGGTTTGCTACGGCCTGGCTTACGCTGAGGCTGAGATCACGCGAGCATAGGTTTACGTTTCGTTGCTCTCCTTCGAGCTGATTTCTGTAACATCGAGGTGGACTCACATGGTAAATTGCATCGATCTCCGAATTTACTGGTGCTTCCGCGTGAGGGCTAGTGTGGGATTTTGCGTGCTCCTTTTCGATTTAGTATGCATCAATTAATACTTATGTTTTCCCTATATCATCTGACATGACTTATGTTTGGCATGACTTATGTTTTCCCTAATGTTTGACATGACTTATGTTTTCCCTATATCATCTGACATGTCTAATTTAGTTGTTAAATGATATAGGATGCAGTGTGCAGAGTTTAGATTCGATTGCTTGGTGTTAATTGTGATAGCAAGCTGTACTCTAGTGGACATTTTATTGATTAGTCGTGTTGAAATAGGAGGCATGGGAGTTTTCTATGCCTCACTGGTTGCAGTATATCTCTGCGACTAATATCTGAGCCCGGTATACAAAACACACAGCTTGAGACAGCATTCTCTATAATTCCTTAGCTGCATATAAACGTTCCGCGAAAAGCTGTGATGCATTGAGGCCCATATTTACTGCTAGTTTCTTTTCCTTGCATAGATGTACCTGGTGCTCCTGAGATGGCTGGCTATTACCCTCGTGATGAAGAAAGGGCAGGATATCGTGCTGCCAGAGATTCCGAGGCTCTTAATGCTTCCTATGAACACTTTCTGCGTACTGGGGTATCAACCATTCGTTTTTTGGATAATCATTTTTTAAACAACAATCCCAGCTAACATTTTGGTTGAACTTCAGCAAATTCAATCCTACGGTGCTAGACCTGCTGGTGAATCTATTAGGCCTGCCGCAGGAGGCAATGCTGGTTACCCAGTTGATGATCGCCCAATGATGGCTATGGGGGGTATGGATGGCAGAAATATTGGTTTTGGTAGTGGAATGCCAGAGCCTCCCCTTCCCCCAGATGCCTCAAACACCTTATTCATTGAAGGCATTCCTACTGATTGTGCATGCCGAGAAGTTTCTCGTATCCTTAAACCCTATACCTTTCCTGTCACTCTCATCTTAAACCTTCATTTTCTTAAGCTTCGTATGTGGTCATTCATAATATCCCTCCATCCTTTAGCCGTTGGTCCTTCACTTTGTTCCCCAGATATCTTCCGACCATTTGTTGGTTTTCGTGAGGTGAGGCTTGTAAACAAAGAACCAAGACATGTAAGTGAACTATTTGATGTTTCTCAGGCCTTGCCTCATTTGATTTCCATTCAACCTTCTAACTTCTTTGCTCCTTACAGCCTGGTGGCGATCCAATTCTCCTCTGTTTTGTTGATTTTGCTAATGCTGCTCAAGCTGCTATTGCCATGGATGCTTTGCAAGGTGAAATCGATGAACTTGACATGTATAGATACTTTCTTAATTATATCCTGTTGACAGTGACACGAAATCTTTTAGCAATTTTAGTTCTGGAACTACTTTTGGTTGAGTCATTGTAGCACTTTTCTTGTTCCTCAAGTTGACAACTATGACTACACCATGTGCTGGTGTTGGTCTTATCAGCATCCAATTTCCATGAGTTTCTCATGTTATATTCTGTATTGTTCTCAACTAGCATGTTTTCATTCCTTTTCCCTGGAATGCTAGTTACCTCATAGTTCTACATGCATAAATCTGGATCCTTTGCGTTTCAAGATCCACGTGGTTGTTTGTGAGGAATGGTAGTTTGGAGCCTTCAGACAAAAGCCAACACTACCAGTTTGTGTGGTAGAACCGCAGAATATAACTCTTTACGAAAGTCGCTATCCTTTATTTTGTTCTGGAGGTATTGGCCAACCAGTTGAAAGTGAGTTCTGGAAAACTTGTGCGTACATTTTTTTTTATTATCTGAATATTTTGCTTCGCAATAGTCAGCCTAGTGGTCATTGGTGATTCACTTGGTGATAGATGATGTTCATGTGATAATGCTCCCCTAGATTATATTACGTTGACTAGGAACTAGGCCTGTGCCTAAATACTCCATAGCAGAAAATGGTGTGGACATTTACCATCTGTCATTAAGACAATATTGTGGCTCACCGGTACTCTTGGATAGTAATTTGACCTTCATCTGACCACTATTTTAGCAAGCTATACCATGCCCTGATGAGTATGGTCCATTAATCATGCTTGCCACCCTATTCTGATTGCCCTTATTCTAGATATGTGTCTGATAGGCAGCCACTTAGGTCCTGTAAAAGGGATCATTGTCCATGATCTCTCCAGGCATTCGTTACCAATTTCTTGCGCATGATAGAAGTAATCCAGTCAGTCTACATGTCAAATATGTCAAGGTACTGTATGAAATGTACACCTACGAGGAGTTTGCTGTGGTGTCCTGCAGAGACATTTAAATTACATGGTAGTTCTGAAGGTCTCTTACAAGAGGATGGTGAACAAACTATTTTTCAGTATGCTATTCTGCATTATCTAGTGGCCATTCTGAGACAAGTCGTTGCTGTCTTTTGGTCACCTGGTTGGAATTACTTAAGACACATCTTCAACGGGGTGTTGTTCCTACCTGTGTCGAGCTGTTCATTAATTTATTTATTGTCTAGACGCCAATGTTTGCACGCAGCGTTGTCACGGAATAAATCATAAAAATGCACGGTTGATTTTGCAGGCTATAAGTTTGATGAACATGATCGCAATTCGCCCCATTTGCGGCTGCAGTTTGCTCGTTTTACGGGTCCAAGGGGGGCTTCAGGACCAGGTGGTGGTCGTATTAGGCGTTAAGTTGTTCTGTTGCCACTTGCCAGGTGATTCACGAATCTGCTCGCTATACACATTCGTTGGATTCACTTGACCACAAGTTCTTGGGCTATGAGCCTATGATAACGATAATTAACTGATTTTTTATCACCTTCTTGTAGGCCCAATCGCATCGAATGTCCAAGTGAGATGATGTTAGTTTGATTGTCGTTCCAGATATATTTGCCCATAGTACTAGAGCCGATAGCTTGTGCCTTCTGCTGTTCCACCTTTGGTACCTTGGTCTTGCATGTTAAACATGAAGGCTGAAAAGGCTTCCTGCAGACGGTGATGCCTATGGCAGGCTATGTTTGAAACATAGTGAATTGTATGTCGAGACAGTTTTGCCGATTAATGCATGTTGGAGTTAAGGAATTTTGATCGGCATCGTACGTTTAGAACTTACATATTCCCCGTCGTTGCATGATGGTTTTTATACTTTACAAGTACGTATTTGATGCATATTAGCATGCAAACGTAGTTTTGCGTGTGCTTCAATCAGCAGGCTGCTTTACAGGCTCGGTTGCTCACTGGTTTCTGTTTTGCACGAACTAACATGCTCACATTGTATAGCTATTGTCGTAATCCTTTCGAAAATGACGAATGGTTTCTTCGAACTACTGGGTGTTCGTCTTAGGTTTTCATGATCCGAAAACCCATAAAAATGTAATAACTGAGGATTTGCTATGTGCATTTCAGAGTTTACCACTCATGAGTGGCATTTCTCTAATTGCAAGGTTCCGAAGTTGCATGTATCCAAATCTGCCTTTATATGTTATACAAGTTGGGCGTGCACATTTGGCTGCCAACTGCCTCATTTATTGAACAAACGGCTCTCAAAGTGGAGTGGTACGACCACGTATCTCGGAAACAATTCTTGTGCATGCTGTGAACGAACACTGAAGGCTGCCTCATGGTTCAGGCTGCATCTTCTCACATTCTTCTCTTATCGACTCAAAGAGGACGGACGAAAGGTACCTCTCGCCAAAGCTCGGAAACACCACCTGGAGAAATGTGCCAAAAGAATGTAACCATACGTATGTATACTAACTATCTAGGTGTATTCGGCATCCATACTTCATGTGATAATATGCGAAACTGCTACTGTCATTTGTGATACAAAAAAAAAGAGAAGATGTTTCCAAAGAGTTCTATTCCTAGCAGAGATGGCAATGCCGTACTTAGAACTTACCACTACCAGCTTTCCAGCATTTTCTGGTCTCTTGGCAACCTTGATGGCAGCAGCAGCTGCTGCTCCAGATGAGATCCCGACCTGCACAATATCCGCATAGCTTCAAATGACACAGGAACAAGATTCTCGGTTTCATTCTGAAAACAACGATGAGCTTGCCTGCAGATCTAAAATTACCAAGTGTGACATTCATGGAAGACAGATTTTATTAGTTCCTAACTTCCTATACATTCATTCCATCACACATCTTGCTAGGCGTTTCCAACTGCAATACTTTGTGTATATACTTCTAACTTCTGATATCAAGTTGATAGATTAAGAGAAGCCTATGGTCTGACACACAAAAGCGCAGGTTTCTACTACTTAACCACTGACCCACTATTGTTAGAGAAAAAGAAAGGGGTAAACTGGCTCAAAGATGGTGCCTATAAACTGATTCTATCTAGATCTATAAAGAAGCCTGGTGCTTGCACTTAAATAGCAAGCTACTAGCATGTTGTGACTCATGATTTGCCTGCTTTCATTAGCATAAGAACGCTTGTAACTCAAGGACAATATCCCCCCAAAAAATGGCACATCAAAATAATGCAGTAGGCACACAAAATGCATCAAGATGTGAAATTGAATACCAGCAATCCTTCCTGAAAAGCCAACTGTTTCGCTGTCTCAACAGCCTCGTCACTTGATATCTGCAACATAAACAGCACGTAATCAGAGATAACCATAAGAAAATAGAACCCCGCAAGTCCGCAACAATCCTAATAACTACTGTATCAGGCAGAGCAAAAGGTTGTGATGATTAGCCCAAGCAAAGACCCCATCCACAGAACTGAAGCCGTTACTATAATAGAACCAGCAAATGCAATTGCACTATGCAAAGTATAGTCAAGTAACTGACACAGTTCAGCTGATTTGAAGAAAATATACAACCTTCCTTTCTTTCTTTTGTTCTAAAAAGGTCATATTACTGAAGAATAGATAAGACTGGAAGTCTGGAATAAGCTCAGACCTCAATTACTTCATCGAGAACCTTGCTATCCAAGTTCCTTGGAACAAATCCTGCCCCAATGCCTTGAATCTTATGTGGGCCTACACAAGTGGGGTAACAGTTGTAAGGGAAAAAACAAAAGTTTGACAAACTCGTAAGGTAGTCTGATCGCAAACATACCAGGTTTCCCACCAGAGAGTATATTACTTTCAGAAGGCTCAATACCGATAACCTATAAAAAGATAACTGTATAAGGACTATAAGATGCATATAACAGAACATATTTTGTTTGGGCGGAATTTAAAGAAACCTTAATTTCAGGATTATTCTCCTTTAGGAATCGGCCAGCACCAGATATTGTTCCGCCTGTTCCAATTCCACCAATGAATATATCTACCTTCCCTTTTGAATCCTCCCAGATTTCCGGCCCAGTAGTCTCATAATGTATCTGATCAATATGAATAAAGACAACCATTGGGCATTAGGTTAGAAACAGATGCACATAAAGATGGAGACATGCAGCTAGCTCTCTCTGTTACCTTTGGGTTGGCAGGGTTGTCAAACTGCTGAAGCATGTATGCATTGGGTGTCTTATGTAAAATCTCTGTAGCCTTATCTAAAGCCCCTTTCATCCCTTTCGCAGCCTCCGTTAGGACAAGTTCAGCGCCAAAAGCTTTGAGCAGAACTCTTCTCTCCATGCTCATTGATGCAGGCATTGTCAATATCAACTTATATCCTCTTGAAGCAGCAATGAAGGCAAGACCGATGCCTGTATTTCCACTTGTTGGTTCCACCAAAACACTCTGAGCATAGAACAGAAAATAATATGTCATGCAAGGTATGGCCCGTATGGGCACTGAGCTAAAGCAATAAAATGAGGGCAAATAAAGAATGGCATGTTGTTGTCACAATTTTAGTTTAAAACAGTGACCATCAGCGTTACTTGTGCACTTGTGCTCACCTCAATTTGCCACTGCCATGTTGGACACATGTCCTCACATTTGCTTAGGACTTGTTTCAGTGATGAGGTGAAAAGCATATAGGATTGCACTCCTACCAAAATTTAAAATATATAAATGGATCTACCTTTAGGATAATCGAGAGTTTTCGCATAATATTTGCACTTCTCCCGTATTTTATGAAGCATTCATAAATAACATGTGTCCGCCTATGCCATCCTAGTTTTTGGGCATGGCGTGGCATTTGGGATCCTTGGATATGTATTGGTGTCTGTCTAGGTGAGCTAACAAGTCTGTGGGGGAATTAATAAGCACATACTGTTATCACATAAGTGCAGGCAGTCTGTCCCTTCCTCTCTTAGTAATATAGGAAGGAGACGTAAAATATGAAAGAAGTCAACAAGTGTTTATGCATACAAGCAAAAGAATTTGTGATTCACCTTTCCGGGAGTTATCAAGCCCTTCTGTTCAGCATCAGATATCATACTGTATCCTATCCTGAAACGAAATCGGTTGGGAACTGTTTAGCTCGTACGATAAAGTCGGTCAATCCATCAAGGGAAGGGAAGGAATGGAAGAAGAAGAGAAGTGTTAACCTGTCCTTGACACTGCAACAGGGCTCCATAATCTCGAGCTTAGCAGCGACATTGGCGACACAGCCCTTGACGATGTTCTTAAGATATACCATTGGTGTCTTGCCGATGAGCTGCGATTAGATAATAAATCCTTAAACAGGTGCTGAGTACAGTAGAGTGCATTCATTGCTCAACTATTGAGAGGTGATGTATTGTTCAAACGTTGCTGTGTCGATTTTATTCTGGTTCTTGTTATGAATTTGTCAGCGAGTGTGTGAGAGGCTACGATGACATAAAATTTGGCAGGGAAAAAATCGCATCATTACTGGTTTGGACTTGTAGGTGTGGGAGTATGGCATCAGCAGCAGCAGGATCGGCTGGAGTGAAAATGAAACGATTATCTGGAGCCTGTAGTAGTGTTACCTGGGTGACGTCGTCGGCGATGTTGAGGCCCTCTACCTCGGCAGCGACGGCGTGGCACCTCCAGGACGAGTTGCTCTTCTCGAGGAGGCCATGGCCACGGTGGCGGAGCTGGGGCGTGAGGGCGGGCTGGGAGTTGGGGATTTTGCGCGCGAGTGGTGGTAGGAGGAGGGCCTGTCGTGGCTGCGCCTGCCACCGGGTGGGGAAGAAGCAGGACGACCCGAATTGGGTCTGGGATGAGGCGGCGGCGGCGGGCGACGACCAAGGCGCCATTTTTTTCCCCTTCTTGCTTGTCCGCTCACAGATCCTGTGATGGGATGGACGGGTGGGGTGGTTGAAGAGAGCAGCAGTGCTTCTGCTTGACCACGGGAGGCCTCGGCCATTAGGGTTAGTTATCAAGTATTGTGGGCCACGCAAAGGTTCCCCAGATGGCGTCCGGCTCCATTAGCATACATGCTTCCTATTAGGCCTGTCCTTCTGTCTTTTAATTTTGACTTTTTAACTTCTTCTAAAATAAAAATAAATAAGGTGATTTTTTGAAATAGATTCTCTAAAAACAATTTAAGCCTAAAATCGTGTATGTCGTTAGTGTCGACATATCTACCATTCACTGCAGTCTTAAAAAGCGTAGACAAAAACCCTTAGTCACAGGTAAAAGTCATCGGCCACATCATAAAAGAACATGGCTGATAAATTTAAGAAGCTTCTGAAATGACCTAAAAAATTAAATTTTCTTGGATTTTGTTTGAATTTAAAAAATTACCGAATTGAGAAATTTTCTTGGATTTTTCGCTTTTCTCTTTCGGTTTTTCCGCTTTCCCCTAGTCTTGATGCCCTTTTCCTTCCTGCTTTCTCCCCTGTGCTCACTACCACCCGCCCGCTTGCCCTTCACTGCCACTGCCAGCGTGCCTCACCAGTTCATCGCCCGTTCACCATTGCCACAATCCTTCAATGCCCGCACAACGCTGCCACTTCTTCGACCGCGCCTTGAATACCCATTACCTCACCTTCCGGCCACACCTCGTGCTTCGTCGCTACTGACTTCACCACCACCATCACGATCGTTGCTCGGCTGACACGCGCCCAAGACCATTATGCGCCTTGCCAACACTTGCACCTACGCCAGAGAGACGTAGCTCATCCGAGATGCCAGCGCTATCGCCAGCAAAGCCATCGAAGCTCCTCGTCTGCCAACGCTGCCATACATGCGCCACATCCACCATAACCACTCCACTGTAGCCATCGCCTCTCTCGGCCACCGTTGTCCAAGCTAGGCTATTGTGGACAGCCACGCACCGGCCAAGCCAACCCAAACTGTCACTGCCATTAGCTCCTTCGTTTGTCATAGATGTTTAAACCATCTTAACCCTCGTTGAAACCTCATCGAAGTGCCGTTGTGCCATGGCCTAGCTCTGGTGAACTCCTTCCACTACCGGTAGTCTCCAGGCCTTGCCCATACCAAAAATAGAACCACTAGACTTCCCTAACCCTGTCCGCACCACCACTATTGACTATCGCTGACGCACAATTGTCGTCACCGCCGTGCGCCCCTGCTTGAGCGTCCATGGCACCAACAGAGCTGACCAAGCTTTAAGCCTGGCAAGCCACACACCTAGGCCGGCTGAGTCAGCCCAAGGCCAATGCGAGCATAGTCAGCTAGTTGGGGTAGGCCCAACAGTAGCAGCCCAACACTGTTCCGACCCAATCCATCTCTCCGCCCTTGCCAACACAAAAAAATAGAACCCCTAGACTACCTTGACCCTGTCCGCACTACCACTTGTTGCTGTTAACGACCATCTGCGCGTAATTGTCATCGCCGTCGCGTGCTCCAGCTCGATCGTCCATGGCGCCAGCAGGGCCGACCAGGCTTTAAGCTTGGCAAGCCACACACCTGGGCCGGCAAAGTTAGCCCAAGGCCAACACGAGCCCAGTCAACCAGTTGGGCTAGGCCCAATAGCGCAACCCAGCACTGTTTAGCCCAATTAGCCAGCCTAATTATATTACTATTTACTCAACCTGACCATTAGGAATAGAGTCAATCCATTACTATTCACCTAACATGTTACTATTCACTCAGAATTTGTTAATCATATTTATATCCATTTGAATCGTTTCAAGCCCGTCTAACCTATTTTCAACTCCGTTTGATCCAATTAAGCTTAGTTTAAGCCCTATCCACTCAAACTCACCTTCTTTTATAACTATTTTTGGATATTTTATCATATTTTGTTTCTAACTTGTATTATGCAAAGTAAGAACTTATTTGTATTCTTTTTTATGCTAGCATCCGGATTCGACTAGTTGGCAATGAAGAAGCTACTTGACCAATTAAGGTGGATGGTGTAAACTTGAAGCCTACAGAAAAATAATTAAAGACTCTGGATAAAAAAAAGGTAAGTCACATATTTTTGATCATGTTGATCTTATATTATTTAATTATCAGTACTTCTATTATTATTATTATTTGTGTACTATTATTTATTTAAAAATAATTATTTAGAATGAGATGCTAATTAGTTAAGTCCTACCACTAAAAAAAGCCATGCTTTACTTGCAGGTCATATTAACCTTCATAGCCTTAATAATAATAAATTACTATATAATTGATCATTAGTAGATTAGACAATTAAATATTTTAAACTACTAAGTTGTCTTGGTGTTTTGCCGATAAATTTTAAAATGGTACTAGGGTTAATGATGGCTTGTGAAAAACAACTAGATGGATGAAGTCCACAATCTTACTCTAGGGTAGAAGCTTTAGTATGAATTGGTGGTACAGTGTCATAACGCATTGGTTTTGTGATTGCTTGCCTCATTTAGAAAAAGTAAGGAGTAGAACCTTATGCTAAGTAACGGACACAAATTGTTCAACCATAAGTTTTGACTTGTCAAATCTGATTTAATAGCTGCTTAATTCAATCGAATATCTACATGAAGGTTAGCATTTCTATTATGAAGGAACGGCCCGCGTACGATGAGGTTGTATGAAAGTGGAGCTGAAAAGTTCCTTGCCATATTTCACATAAAAATGGAGGGCTCAAAGCACCAAGCTATTTTTTTACTAGAAGCCAAAAAAGACTGAGTTAAATTAAGACAACTATACTTTTATGCAATCCAAATTGATACATAAATAGAAACAAAACAAAAAAATACAATGAAAGTACCTCGTGTAGGGTTACTAGCACCGGCGGAGGATAGGCTCGAGCCCCATAAAGTCCCTTAGAGACTACACCCCTGCTCTCGTGTTGCCCGTTATGCGTGTACCTAGACACCAACGCAATCCAAGAAACAACATTTCTCCCAGGCATTTCGTCGATCAGTTTCTCCACTGCATCGATGAGGCTACCCTTGTTAGTGCACACTGAGAGCAGCGTACAATACCATTTCACTGCGCAGCATTTCATCAAACACCTGTCGGCTGTCGTTGAGGAAGTGGTTCTTCGTGTACAAGGAGACCAACACGATAGCGCGGTCAAGCTTCTTAACCACCTAGATCGTTCATTTGCAGATGGACGGATGGGATCTACGTGGATGGTTCAGAATTTGCCCACATGCCCCACATCAAGGATCTAGCCGTTCAGTGACAGCTGTACGGACAGGATCGAATTATGATTTTTATGCGTGATCCATTTTTTACAGTGACCATGACTATTACAAACTAGCGCCCGTCTCCGCACTCGACAAATACATACTTCCATATGTACCATTCTGCAATTTCACCCCCTCTACATCGCCTTGCACGTCATCATTAGACAAGTAGACCATCCGTTGGCCCTGCGCTCCTCAACCGCCACTGCCCATCACCTCTCCTTTGCAAACCCATTCCTCTTCTCCAGTGATGACCTCGGTGACCTTCACACTGACCTACTTCGCTTTAGCCACACCCTCCCTTGACGCTGCATCTTGAGTTCTTGAATTGAAAGTAGCGTTTGTGGTCTCTGATTTGACTGGTATCTATAGAATTTGTTGATGCGAAGCTCAAAAACAAATATGGCCAAATGGGCCAGTCAGCACAGCATAGCACAGGCTCGGATAGGACACACCCGATTAGGCCTAGCACGACTGGCCCAAATAAGTTACTGTTTTGTGTCATATAGGACCACGTGCTTGCCCTCCGACACATGCACTGTAACCCATGCCCTTCGATGGCCTATTAAACATGATAAGCCGATCTGACGCTGCCTTGGTGCCGCTTAGCCCATAATCGTCGCGCCGCCATTGCTGCCTGTGCGAGAGAAGGCTAGCGAGATCGAGAGTTGGAGAGATGAGGAGGAGGCCAGCGTGGGTGAGGATGAAGGAGGCGGTGGCTATCAGGGAGGGAGGAGAGGAAGCCGACGAGGCCGAAGCCATGAGGGAGGAGGCGACGGGGGCAACTGGCCCGCCACCCAACAACAGCACTGCCGGTGCCATTGCCGCATGTGCAGTGGTAGGGTCATAGGGGCCAGAGGGCCAAGGGGAAAGGGCAACTTGGTAAGAACTAAGAGGCCATTGCCAGTAAGTTTATTATCAATCGCAAGTAAATTTATTGTCGTTCATAGGTAATTTTACTGTTAATCACAAGTAATTTATTGTCAATCACAAGTAATTTTACTGTTAAGTCACCCCATTCGCACTCAGAAGAGTGCATTAACCCTAATACATATAATTTTACTGCTAATCATAAGTAATTTTGCTGTACTACTAGAGAAGACATACTACACTTTTCTGCGTAGAATTGACCTCCTAGGACGATTGGGGGTAAATGTTTGTGCTATGCTTCGGCACAGTACTATACGCTCTATGCTGCTGGACTAGCCTGCATGCTAAGGTATCGGTCCAAGCCCAATAAACCTGGTCAAGTTGGGCTAACATGATCTGTTTGTTGTTTATATCTGCCATGTCTAGACTGATGCGCGATAGTACTTCTCGGGTAGGAATGACTGCCGGGGCAATCTCTTGATCGATCCATCGCTTATGGCAGCAGGCAGGTGAGCCAGGAGGGCGTCAAAAAAGACGGCTTTGTTTGCCTGATGCGGATATGTGGTGCAGCCTAACAATGTAGGAGCATGTCACTCCCATCAACTCTGATGTTGCATGTCGTGAGTGTGACTTGTATATAATGCTGGGCACTCCGTAAATACAGGGCAGACAGAGACAGCAATTTGTGGCACCGATAGCTTATAATTTTTTTATTGTAACTAACTAATTTTATATTGTAACTGAACTAACTTATTTAATATAATTAAATTTAAAAAGTTTAAAAATAGAAAAAAATATGTTAGCCTATCACGAACAATACAAAGAAATACAAAAAAATAAAAAAATAAAAAAATAGTAAAAAAGCTCAACGCTGATGCTCTCTGAGTGGGGCCTGTATCTTCTATGGCATTATTCTTCTGCACATCCAACAAAATTTGATTCTCACACAAACACAAATTCTAGTTGCAAGTGCAGCCTCCCAATTCCCAAATCTACTCAACACAACTTTCATTAATAATTTGCATTTACCAGTAATATGCTCAACAATCTCTATGGTCGGCGGCTAGTTTAGGGGGCGTTCGTTTTAGCGATGGCTTCTGGCTGAAAATTCACTGTAGCTGGCTTTTTTTTACTGTAGCTGATTTAGCCTTTTAGGCATAATTAAATTTAAAAAATAAAAAATATGTTAGCCTTATCACGAACAATGCAAAAGAACACAGAAAAAAAGAAAAATACAAAAAAAAACCCAAAAATCTAAAAAATTCAGAAAAAAGACGAATTACTGAATAGTGAAAAAAGCTAAAGCTAAAAAAAAGTTAAAAAAAGCCTCGCTCAATTCGACTTGATCAATTGTTTTTGTCTTTCGATTGAAATAACACCTATTAGCTTAGGTAGACTGCAGCCGACAGTGTCAATGATCGGGTCACGAGTACTGCAAATGATGATGTCGATGGTCGGTCACGAGTATCGCTCGATGGTCGGGCCATCCACGCGTTCACCAAACCGCGCTCGCTTTACGCTTTGGTCTAAAGGCCCCGTTCAACATAGAGATTTTTTCACTGTTTGGCGTCAAAAACACTGTAGCAGCGATGGAATCACTGTAGAACTTTTGTCACGTAGTGAATTTTTTTTTGGTTTTTTTGCGTTCCGTTTTTTTCTCATATTCCTTTGCATTGTCCGCACTAGACTAACAAGCCGTTTTTATTTTTACATTTTTTTAAATTTAATTATGCCTAACATGCCACTCAGCTACAGTAAAAAATCAACCATCTACAGTGTTTTTTCAGCAAAAGGCAAAAGCCATCGCTATTCCGATCACCCCCTTTGGCTTGGGTGCCAGCCACCGCATTAACCAGTAATAGATCCCAATTTCCTAGAACAGGTGAATTCTTTTTTACTAAAATTTATAACTTATAACTACGATTTATAATTTTTAGTTTCAATATGAATGTTTATGTAAATAAATTAAATACTAATAATTTAATAAGTTATTTCAAAAAATTATCTAGGAAACCAGTGCTAGCTAAGGGGAAAAATCGTGAGCCCAGCTGCAAGTGAAAATAGGGAGAGAGAGAGAGAGAGAGAGTGCTTGGTGGAAGGAAATGGTGTAATCTTTTATTGTTTAAATAGCTGAGTGACAAATCCGCCGCCTACTGTTTGGATGGCCTAATCATAACGGATGGAAAAAGCGGACTCCCCAAGAAAAAAGGAACAAAAAGATTGGTTTGGTGGGGGGCCAGGGAGGCCAAGAGCCAAGGCACAAGTCCCGACCTCTCCCGAGTCCCAAACATGGCGTCCTCCCACCAAGAAGTACAAGACCAAGAAGACGAAGAAGAACACCACCAACATGACAACCAAATCACCTCTCCGCTTTGTAAGCGCAGCAAAGAACGTCAGTGCTGGAAGATGGCTAAAGATTGCAGATTCCGGTGCTTAATTTCTTTCTCACGAATGCAGTGCAGCCATCGCTGTCGCGCAGTTCGCCGGAGGAAGGAGAAGAGGATGAGGTGGAGGAGAACTCGCCGGTCGAGCAGGTGGCGCTGACGGTGCCGGTGGGGGACGACCCGACGACGCCGGTGCTGACGTTCCGGATGTGGGTGCTCGGCACGGCCTCCTGCGTCTTGCTGTCCTTCCTCAACACCTTCTTCGAGTACCGCAAGGAGCCGCTCGAGATCACGGCCATCTCGGCGCAGATCGCCGTCGTGCCGCTCGGCCGCCTCATGGCCAGCGCGCTGCCGGAGCGCGTCTTCTTCCGCGGCCGGCCGTGGGAGTTCACACTCAACCCGGGCCCCTTCAACGTCAAGGAGCACGTGCTCATCACCATCTTCGCCAACGCCGGCGCCGGCAGCGTCTTCGCCATTAACGCCATCACCGCCGTCCGCGTCTTCTACGGCAAGCACATCTCCTTCTTCGTCTCCCTCCTCGTCGTCCTCACCAGCCAGGTAGGTGGTATTCATGCACGTACCGGACTACGCGTTCAAGACGGCGTGTGCATGAATTGCTGCTCCATCATGTAGGTGCTGGGTTTAGGTTGGGCCGGCATATTCCGGCGGTATCTGGTGGAGCCGGCGGCGATGTGGTGGCCGTCCAACCTCGTGCAGGTCTCCCTGTTCAGGTAAGTATGTCCAAATCTGCAATAAGTAACTTTCCGCCAGCAACACACATCTTTGAGTATTTACAGGTTAGCTTGCTTATCTTTGATTAGTTAAGAGAGGTAGAATTGGCACTCGTAAGTAACTTTCGACCAGCAATACACCTTAGATTATGTAGAGGTAGCTTAGCTAAAAGAGATAGGGTTGGCATATATAAGTAACTCCTCACCAGTAATGTCTCCAGTTTTTCCTTATGTTCAACAAGTGAACAGCTTGTTGCTTATAAATTATAATTGATGGATTTATAGGACTAGCCCTAATAAACAAGTAAAAGACAATATAAAGTGACACATTAAAAAACACTCTCAAAGTACCATATGCTGTTGCATTCTTATTTAATAAAAAAGTGCATATTATTGCATGGATATAGTTTCTTCTAGGATACCCAGGCCACCCACTATAGTCATATTATCATGCCGAGTTATTCCAGCAAACGATTTTGTGTGGTGGTGAGTTATGTGTCATCACTTCGAATATTGACAAGGTACGACAAAACATAATGAGTAAAGCAAGTGGCCAAGTTGCAAGTCGGTAAGGACGCTACCGAATGCTACCATATGAAAATATCGTCCGTCCTGAGTAGCACTCGAGGTAAGAAGATATATTCATGCGTACTAAGAAGATATATTGACATGGTATATTGTCGCAAAAAGTATATGTTAACATGCATGTCGCACACGACACTAACGACTGCATCAAACTATAAAGCGGGAAGAAATGGCTTACCAGTTCAAGGATAAAAACCAAAAGCGACTTTATCCTCATGTGTGATGTGTCCTTCCGGGGCAGCACTCGAGGTTTAGGGTTCAGGCAACTTCAGCATCAGCACAAGTGCACAATGACAACATTGACA
Organism: Melocanna baccifera; assembly: GCA_036346265.1. Lineage (NCBI taxonomy): Eukaryota > Viridiplantae > Streptophyta > Magnoliopsida > Poales > Poaceae > Melocanna > Melocanna baccifera. The sequence goes on along the minus strand of CM070692.1, from coordinate 27,127,142 downwards.
AGCTGAGGTATCCCCTCAGATTTTTTTTTTTGACCGACTGAGATACCCTGAGTAAATAAGAAAACCACCAATCAACCTCCATGTATATAAGTAAAAGAAAAAAGGAAGTAAAAAGGAACAGCAGAATCTCTTACCACTTTATTGTCTTTTGCTTTTACCAGTTCCTCGTGAACTAAGGCCGACTTTAGAAATTAGCAAGCATGTCCATAAGAAAGAATAGAAAGCGTACATGTCTATCAAAGATAACCATATATACTGCCTCAGCAAATTTAGCAATTTTTCAGGAAATGCTAGCACAAGAAATCATGGAAACAATTTGTTGAAATGACACTTCTAAGTCATCAGACAATAAAGTGAGTTTTGATGTGCCGATGAACAAATTCATCTCGATTTTTTTATAATGCATATTGATGAGTGGGCCCAACAGACACACTGGACCCGCTTGCCTTACACAGATCAAGTTGGCAGTATACTACCTTTTTCTCCTCCCTGAAACATAAGACATATATAACTTTCCATAAAACGGTGAAATAACTTACAGATTCATAATGCATATGCTCATCAGGGCACTTCACGAAAAGGAACGAAGGAGCAAAGGTGGCATGACGCGCAATCAGTTCTTCATGGTGGCTTTCGTGTGCAGTTTCGCCTATTACATCTTCCCAGGCTACCTATTCCAGATGCTCACTTCCCTCTCCTGGATATGTTGGGTCTTTCCCAACTCTGTGCTCGCCCAACAGCTTGGCTCAGGCCTCCACGGCCTTGGCATTGGTGCAACTGGACTCGACTGGTCATCCATCTGCTCATACCTCGGAAGCCCTCTCGCTAGCCCCTGGTTTGCCACTGCCAACATTGCCGCAGGCTTCTTCATCTACATGTACATAATCACACCCATCTCCTACTGGTTTAATATCTACAAGGCACAGAACTTCCCCATCTTTTCAGATGGTCTCTTCACGGTGACCGGTCAGAAGTACAACATCTCTAGCATTGTGGATTCCCATTTCCAATTTGATACAAAGGCCTATGAGAAGAATGGGCCACTGCACATCAGCACGTTCTTTGCTGTCAGCTATGGTCTTGGTTTTGCATGCCTTACCGCAACGCTTGTCCACGTTCTCCTTTTCCATGGAAGGTAATTTTTGCTAACTATGTGCCCCTCTTGGTCTATTGTTCAAAACTAGATATGCAGCTAAAATTGCAACGCTTGTGCCCAGTGAAATTTGGCAGTTAAGCAAATCGGCTTTCCAGGAGAAAAAGATGGACATACATACAAAGCTTATGAGGAGATACAAGCCTGTCCCTGAATGGTGGTTCATCTGCATCCTTTTCGCCAGTGTTGCAATCACCATGTTTGCTTGTGAGTACTACATTGAGCAACTGCAGTTACCCTGGTGGGGGATACTGCTGGCATGTGCCCTTGCCATCTTCTACACCCTTCCAATTGGAATTATCACAGCAACAACCAACCAGGTATGGGCTTCAAACATGAATAGATATGCATACTACGGCTTACAGCTGTAGAAGCAGCAATTCAGCTCATTATACCATATGTGACAGACTCCAGGCTTGAATATCATCACGGAGTACACCATAGGGTACTTATATCCTGGACGACCTGTTGCAAACATGTGTTTCAAGGTATATGGCTACATTAGTCCACGTCAAGCTCTAGCGCTTTTGCAAGATTTTAAGTTGGGCCACTACATGAAGATTCCCCCAAGGACTATGTTTATGGCTCAGGTCAGCTACACTAGCCACATGAATAATAGCCATTACTTGTACACAATGGGAATAAGCACATTTTCTCATTGTATTAATTGTGTCTCTGAAAGTCAGTTACTGAAAATAACAGGTTGTTGGCACTTTGATAGCAGCATTTGTATACCTTGGAACAGCATGGTGGCTCATGGACACAATCCCCAATATATGCAACACCGAGCTCCTCCCAGCAGGCAGCCCTTGGACCTGCCCTTATGATCGTTTATTCTACGATGCATCAGTCATATGGGGCCTTATTAGCCCACGCAGAATATTTGGTGATTTAGGCACTTACTCTGCTGTGAACTGGTTCTTCTTGGGTGGTGCCATTGCTCCCCTCCTTGTCTGGCTTGCACACAAGGCATTCCCAGGACAAAAATGGATCCTACTTGTCAACATGCCTGTGCTGCTTAGTGGAATCAGCCGGATGCCTCCTGCCACTGCAGTCAACTACACGGCATGGATATTTGTTGCGTCTTTGTCAGGTCATGTGGTCTATAAGTACCGGCGTGATTGGTGGGAGAGACACAATTATCTGCTTTCAGGTGCCCTTGATGCTGGTTTGGCATTCATGGCTGTCTTGATCTATTTATTCCTAGGACTAGAGAACAACAGTTTGAACTGGTGGGGCAATGACTTAGATGGATGTCCTCTGGCTTCTTGCCCCACTGCAAAGGGCATAATTGTAGAGGGGTGTCCATTGCATAATTGACAATCTTCTCACCCACGGCAGCCCATGGAATAAAACTGAATTATCTTAAAGAACATGCAAAGATCAATGAAGCATGCAGATGCACGGATGAGATGTTTTGTTGTTGTGTGATGTCAAATTTTAAGAAAGATTTAAAGCATTCAAGACGAAGGTGGGAAAAAGGTACAAATGCAATTAGGGGGCGTTCGTTTTAGCGATGGATTTTGGTTTTTGGCTGAAATTTCACTGTAGCTGGTTTTTTTTACTGTAGCTAATTTGGTTTTTTTTGGCATAATTAAATTTAAAAAAAATGTAAAAATAGAAAAAATATGTTAGCCCATCACGGACAATGCAAATGAATACGGGAAAAAAAGAAAAAAAATGCAAAAAAAGCCCAAAAAATCTAAAATAATTCAGAAAAAGACGAATTACTGAATAGTGAAAAAAAAAGCTGAAGCTAGAAATTGAAGCTGAAAAAAGCTGAAACGAGGTTGAAGGGATGCATTGGCGTACAAAAAAGACAAGTTACTTGGTGCATGACTCGATTATTTATGGCAACAATTTCTTAGTTGTTGTGCATTAACAAATAGAAATGTATTTAAGATAACAGTTGAGCTGAAATTAGCAATAAGCTGGAAGAACAGTAACTATTAAATTAATAGGAATACCCATCATACAAATCAATAACTAAAATCTGACATGCACGTCATTCCAGTTACCTATAAAAATAATATTAGGCAGTGTTCATGTTATGAGGGTGGTCCATCCCCCCATAACTAGGCCTTGGAATGGTTCTAGTATGTAATAGACCTAATATTATAAATGAATATACCAATATACTCTCAACTTTTGTAATTATTAAGAGGTAGAATAGAGATTTCCCATTCTATCCCATTCATATATATAAACCCAGTTAGCTCTTGTGGTTAGCTCTCTCTCTAGCTTTTATCTCCTCTCATGGAGAAGGGTACTCTGTATCTCCTGTTGTGCCGATACCATAACAGTTCACCAAGACGCTAGGCACTAGTTGGATGACAGATGGGCGCATAGCGCCCAATCGCCACCTAGGCGGGCTAGGCGGTTGCCTAGGCGGAAAAATCAGCTAGGTGGACAAGGTGGGAGGGTGGTGCCTAGCGCCTCGGTGTCGCCTAGGCGGGCTAGGCGGCCACCTTGAGGAACACTAATATTAGGATTCTACATTTTCCTTTAATCATTACATGAATCTTGGATATATTGGGGATTGCCTTAAAGGGAAAAAAGAACAATAAAACATTTGCGAACTGCTGTAAATATGCACTCCTGTACGTTATCTTGATATGGGTTACATCAATCATGATAAATCACAGACACCCATTAGTATTTCACTGCATAATATAACTAATAGTGATTTGTCGTGAGATAGCATTTTTACTGCTATTGGCCCATCAGCACCCCATTATTTCTACATGTATCATCTATGCACATCAGGATCAATGCAGGAAGGCTAGTCTTACTAGGAAAATATCAGTGAACAGGTGATTCTTCAAATAAAAATCGTGGAGTTGTGGTCTGAGTATGAATTGTACTTACCTCTTGCAGCATATCCCGCATCATTGAGCCTGACTCGATAGATTTTCCGTCTTTACAGCACACCTCCGTTGTCACCTAATATAGGGATATTCAGTTGCAATGTAACCCCATTCAGTCTGCATCCGATCAATGAGCACAAGACCGCATTCGCATGTTAATCTCTGGCCACAAGCAGCTGCATCATCAGCGAGCTCCCACGCACACTTAAGACCTCCCGTCCCAAAGTAGTCGGCAAGCGCCATTGTGCAACGGAGCGACAAGTAACATCCCCGGCCGGCCAGGCATTTCATCGAACACCCTGAGAGCGACACTACATGAGATCGAGGCCGTCAGCAACGAGCAACACGAGCGGGATGTTGCATTGCTGGGGCCTGGGGACCGAGGTTGGTGGTGATGCTGTGATGATGCAGAGCGCCAGAGCTTGGTTGACGCGGAGCGGAAGAGGGCGGCGGAGAGGAGCGAGTGGGGGTAGGACGCCGAGTCGAAGGAGGAGCGAGCGGTGGGGCGGGAAAAGAAGGAGCGCCTTGTGGTTGGCGGCGGCGCGGAGAGTAGGGAGGACCCGGGGGCGCAGGAGTTGGACAGGATGACGGAGCGTGGAGGAGCGCGGGGCGGCACGGTTTGCTTCGGCAGACGGCGTAGGGCAGGCTGAGTTGACGACGGGTGGTCGAGAAGGTGCGTGGAGGCGAGTGACGCGACGGCGGTTGGGAGTTGGGACCGACGCCCGGCGGTGGGTTTCACTTGGATTGGCGTTGCCGGCCGAGTTCCCAGCCAGCGCGGCCGCGGCGCGGCCTGCCAACCCACGAGACTACCGGCCGGCTATTTTTCCGCGCGTTTTCTGCGCGGATGGAGCAGTAAGGTTGTTGTTTTTCTGCTTGGCGGGGCGCGCAGCCGAGCCAAGCCGCTCAAGATTATGCGCCGTTCTTTTTCAGCTGGGGTTCATGGCTATAAGCTATAGCCGATGTTTTTTTTTCTCTCTCTTAAAGTGAGTATTTATACAAACTAATCAATGTCAACAAATCATTTTTGAAAAAACTATTCCGATAAACTAGTTAAAACAGAAGATAAAAAATCATCTATTTTATTTGTTTTGAGGAAGCCATAAACTGAAAAAGAGTGAAGCATTTGTCTTTTAGCTTATCGGAAAATCGAAATAAATAGTGCGGTTTCATGAAGCAAAATTTGTGTATCGTCCACATCAATATCTCCGTCGTTTACTACCATATCAAAAAACACAAATAAAAAACCAATGACTGTAGCTTAAAAACCGTTCGGACAACAAACAAAAACAGGCAGCCCACAGCGCACTTTCCCCCAACACAGTGGCTCCGAAAAAATCACTACTGGCTGAACTGAGAGCCTCTTTTTTTAGTTTTTAAAAGTTGCTTTTTAATTTTTATACGGTAATTAATTTTCAAATGGAGTGTCTTTTTAAGATGGGTTTATAAGTTGATTGTAGTACACACTTTAGCGACTTTATTTATATCGACCAAAACCGTACATGAGTTTCTGTTACTCTGTATTCTTTCTCATAAATAACCTAAAAATCATAAATCGCCGTCAAAAGCTATAAACTGAAACCAAAAAACATAGGCCCTGAATGACCCTGGTTAGGTGAAGGTTGAGAGGCAATCAAAAGTTCATCACATTGGCTTCTCTTCTTCTACCAGGACCAAGAAAACGCGACGTCGCATCAGATAGTAGCTCTCGTCTTAACACGGTTTACAGTAGCCGGAGAGATCACACGTCCAGGAAAAAGGCAGCAAATTTCAAGTTGCAGAATAAATTCAGCCATAATATAGAATCTTCGAATCAGAAAAGCAAGTTTTAGGCAGTTGATAAAAGGAAAAGCTACAATTCAAGACCCTGACCAGAATACCATCCAACAAGAGCATTCCACACCGCTGAACACGTTCCATTTCAGACGATGCAATCTTTCGCATGATTGGCATGAAGGATGAATAGCATGATTGGCATGACGATGCAATGAATGACTGAATGAATGGCATGTAATGTATAACAACTGGAGACATCAATGTACGCTGTGAGCTGCCCCTGCCAATTTACAACTCCTTTTGCTTCTTCTTCTAACTGCAGCTAATTTTTGCAGGGAGCTGCTCAACAGCCAAAAGAACAAAGAATTACATCTAATAACAATTGATCGAATCTTTCCTCCTATCACTATAAAACAAAAGAGAAACTACATATTTCTTTCTTTTTTTCTTCTTCTTCTTCTGAACGTATAAAAGAATGGTCAGGCTGTATGAACTATCGAATCTTAAACAACAAAAGAACCACTGAAAAATAGGGCTTGTTCTTTCTTCACTTGACCTCCATTTAGCTTTGCTGAGAATGTGATGCTGCGGTGGACGCGGACACCGTGCTGCCTCCTCCTGCACCCTCGCTGGCCGGCGTCCATGCCGTCACGGTGTACAGCGCCTGGTCCAGCCACCGGAGCGTGAGCCCCTCGCCGTCGCCCTGCGCCTGCACGCTGTACTTGCCCGGCGCGAGCATCCTCGCGATCATGCGCCCCTGCATCGCCTCGCGGTCGCCGATGCCCGCGTTCTTGAACCCGCCTTCCTCCATGCGCCGCCGCCACCCCGCGAAGCTCTCGTGCCGCTCGAACCGGTCCGCGCCCTCGAACGCCACCGCGTTGCGGATCTCCCGAGCGAACATTTCCTCAGCCTTGGCCCTCGCCGGGCTGGCGTCCGGTAGCCCGGCAGCGTCCACAGCGTCGAACGCCGCGGCGTAGTACCGCAGCGCGCGAGCGAACCGCGCTTCCCACCGTCCGGAGTTGAGCCTACCCTCGTGCTCGCCGAGGAGGACGATGGCGGCGCCGGTGCTGCGCGCCAGCCCGAGGAAGTCGACGAGCGCGCCGCCGGTCTCGTCTCGGAACAGGCGGTGCATGGTGAGGACGCAGTTCACGGCGATGCACTCGCCGCGCTTGACGTGGAGCATCCACAGCCTGACGTCCTCCAGCCGGTCCACCACGGCGTGGAACTCGAACGCGAGGCCGAGCGCGGCGGCGACGCGTCCCAGCCGCGCGCCGGTCTCTTGCAGCTCCTGCCTCGACTCACCGACGCCGGTGATCCGCACGTGCGCCGGGGGCTCCGGCCGCGCGGCCAGGCTCTGCAGCAGGCTCGGCCACTGGAGCCCCTGCTTGATGTCGAAGTCGATGACGTGGACGCGCTCGTGCCCCTCGAAGGTGCGCAGGAGCCGCTCGTTGAGCGTGAAGTGCAGGAACCTCGGGATGGGAGTGATGCTGTTGAGTATCCGCAGCGCCATGGCGTCGTCGTCGTTGATGGCGTCGTCGGTGAGCTCCCGCGGCGGGCTGATGTCGAACACGTGCGGCCACATCCGCACCACGCGTAGCGCGAGCGCCTCGGCGAAGTAGGCGGCCAGGCGGTGCATCGGAGTGGGCCCCGCCGGCGAAGCCATCTCGCCGAGCCGCGCCAGGTAGTAGTTGGCGGCGTCGTGGTTGCAGGCGGCGAGGGAGTCGGCGCACGCGGTGAGCGCGCCCACGAGCTCCAGCGCCTCCCGCTCCACCACCTCGGGCACCGGCACGCTGTTCCACGCGTGGACCTCGGGCGGCTGCGGCGGCATTGCCGACGAGCCTCCGTCCGTTCCCGACGAGGTCGACGAGTGGGACGGCGATTTGCTGTACTCCTCCTTCTTGGCCGCGGCCAGCGACGGCCCAGCGGCCATGCCGTGGGGGAACGCGGCGGCGCTGGGCACCAAGAAGACCTTCTCCTCCTCCGCCTCATCTCCTTCTCCTGCTGCAGTCGCTTGCATTGTCCCTGCAATGGATTGATGGAACCATACCTCATCGCCGTCGCCGCCCATCCTTGTCCGCTTGGCGCGAACAATGGGGCCATACTCCTCAACCGCTTCTTCCTCATGCGCCCGCTTAACAGCTCTGTTCCTTTCCCAGACGCCGCCGCCATTGCCGCTGGGCTCAGGCTTGGCGACCCAGGACACGGCCTGGGTGACCGGCGGCGCCGGGTGAGTCCTGAAGGAGCAGGTGGTGCTGCTCCTGGCGTCGCCCGCCACACGCGGGGCGGCGCCGTCGCCGCGGTTGCTCCGCTTCGAGAAGCCGCAGGGGAGGATGTCGAAGCGCTGCGCGGTGCTCATCTGATGCCTCGACGACAACGAGCAACCAGCCAACATCCCGGAGACACGTCACGGCCGGATTCGACGTGCCTGCAAGAGACCTCCTCTTCTCTACGTCTTCCTCCTCTCTGTCTTCTTCCTCTTCCTCTGATTCTCACTGCTCTCTCTCTAGTCCCTGCTCTCTCTCTTTGCTAGCTGGCTACTCCTTAAGCTTCTGTGAGGTGGTGTATAGGAATCGATCGATGTACACAAGAAAGAGGAGTTAAAAACAGATGATCTTGTTTCTTGGAAAGAATTTGGTCAGTTCCCTTTGGGCCAAAAAAAGAGAGAAAAGAATGTAATGTTTGTGAGATGGCTGTGTGTATGTTATGCTGTATATGCAGGAAAGAATGGGGTTTTGTAGAATGCTTGGTACAAAAGAATCAAAAAATAGACCTAAGAACAAATGGCCTAAAACATCTAGCAAGATTGGACGCGGCAGAGCATGCCGGGGCTGCTCGCCCTCTGCAGAGCCCGCACGGCCTCCTCATCGGCGACGACGGCGAAACCCAGAGAACGGCAAGCGGCAAACCCCGCCACCTCCATTTGTTAGGGGGAAAAAACGAAAAAAAAACAAAAGGAAGAAACTTTTCTCCCCAAGAAATCAAAGAACAGTGCACGACACTAGGACATCTAAGATGGATGCAACCTTGGATGCAATGCAATGGCGATGGAGATGTGTTTGTTCCTAGCTATGCCCTAATGGATGATGCTACTACTACTGCTACTACTCTTCCTCCTCCTCCTCCTCTATCCTACCGCTGATGCTACTCTTCTTGCCTCACACCATTACCATCACTCCTCCCTCCCTCTGCTCTCTCCTCTCTCTCTCTCTCTACCTGTGGTGTGAGGGGGAAGGGAAGGGAAGAAGCCCGGGCAAAGAACGGTTTTGACGGTGTGGCGGCGGGAATCCCGAGGCGCTGCGTCCACCGCCGCGCGCGCCGTCGAATCGGGACTGGACGGCCGTGGGGGGTGGTCCGGGATGTGACCGTTGCTGTCCCCCGCGCTTTTGGTCAATGTGACCGTTGCGGCGAGGAGTGGAGACGGGGTCAGCTGCGCGCACGTGACCTGGCGCGAGGCCCCCGTCTCTTCTTGTTACCGTTGGGCTCCCCACACCGCCCACGTGGCGCCCGTGCGGCCTGGCTCTCTCGTTGACACGTGGGCCCACGTGACCGACGCGGGCGATGGGATCCCGTTACCGCCGTGCCGACTGTACCTCGCTGTGCAGGGAACTCTGCACGTATGTCCACGTGTCTGCTGACGCAGCACACGCACGCGTGCCTCGTGTTCCCTTAAATGCATGCTTCGGTTGGTTAATGAGTTGGCATTTAGGGAAGCCATTTTGGTAAATGACAAAATACAAAGGTGTTTGCACAACGGTGGCAAATGCTAGCACTGGGTCTGTTCTTTTGCGTTACGATTTTTGTTATTCGTGAGAGAGAGTACAGAGATAAGTATTTACATGTGATTTTGGTTGATACAAATGAAATCGCTACAGTATCTATTACAATCGATTTATAGATCTAATCTTAAAAAGGTATTTTATTTAAAAATTAATTACCGTAGAAAAATCAAAAGCCATAAGTTAGAAACCCAAAAAAAGGGCCATTGTTACTTGTGAGAGCTTTGCTATACGTTGAAATGGTTGGTTTACAGAACTAGTACAAGTTGTGCTAGCTGCCAACTGATGATGGACTGTTCTTTTGAGCTGTAGTTTATGGTTTTTTGTTGTAGTTTATGGCTTTTGGCTATCGCGAGAGAGAGTACAGAGAGATAGAGACCTGCGTGCGATTTTGGGTGATATAAATGAAATTGTTATAATGTGTACTACAATCAATCTGTAGATCATGTCTTTAAAAACTTCTGTTTGAAAGCTAGTTGCTACAAAAAAAATACTCTACTATAGAAAAATAGCTTTTAAAAACTGAGAAAAAGATGGCTATAGCATTACCTGTGTAAGCTCTGCAATGGTTACAAATGTTCATACACAAAGCACTTTACACCATTAGTGTCGCATGCTTTGTTGCTAACTACTAAAAATAAATGATTTTTAAGTTATAAATGAAATTATTTTTACAATACTAGATTAGCGTAGTCAGGCACTACTATATACACATTCTGAGGTACCAACAGAGGGGAGTTTTAATCCGCAAGTGCAGTTCCTAGGGTCCACAACCAACTAGTACTGCTCATAAACAAAAGTCATTCATACACAATGGATTTCCGTTGTAGTACTATGCTTATTTACTATTAACAATAAATGAGCTGTTTTAATTTGCTGTGTTAAACTCTGAAGCCGATATTAGGTACGTAGCTTAGGTATTATGCTTATTTACTGTTTTAATTTGCTTATTTACTATTAACAATAAATGAGCTTGAAATCTTCAAAGCTCATCCTGCAAGACAAAAATGTACGTAGTTTAGGTAGCATATGTGATGCCGATATTATCGTTGGTATGCATCACATATATACGTGTAAATTCAGCTTAATTAGATAACCGGAGGAGGTGTCGACTTCGCTAATCTAGCGAGATCGTAGCCGTTGCAGGCTTATGGCTGGCTTGCATCCGTAGCCGTAACGGTTCTAGTCTGTTTTCGTGCTCTTCTTGATCTACGGTCTACGGCCATGCGAGTTAATGGCGTTGCTCATCGAGCTTAATTTATCGCTTAATATCGTGCGTATTTACTACATGTTTACTTCAGATGCAAGGGTCTAAAAGGTGCGTACTGATGCAAGCAATAAGCCCGTAATGGCTACAATCTAGATTCAAGAACTCTGGATTAGCACAAACATTTAGGGTTCAAGAACTGTGGATTAGCAGTGTAAACCGAAGTTAACAGAAGATACCGGCGATGATTCAAAATTTGCGACAAATTTCAGAACTATGGACAGCATCAAACGCTTTGTGATAAAAGAAGAGATCATTTGAGGTGCACCTATGACCTATTGAGAGGTAAGGCGCTTCGTCAAATCCTAACCGTCCAATTCTGATCACAAATTTCGGCCAAGAGTGTGACGACCTGCTTCTCCCGTTGCATATCCGTGCAGAGATAGAAAAGTAATTAAGAAAGGAGTAATTAGTGTTTGCTAATCCCATATAGCGCTGACTCTGCATGGAAAAAATCATATGACGTGGAATCATTCAAAAAATGTTGAACTTTAATAATTACTTCCTGTGATTCCAATTGTAGATTGTTTTGGACAATGGCACAGTCTTCCTGTGATTCAAGATTTTTTTCCTTTTATGAAGAAATATTTTGTGATATGATGAATATTCTTCTGCCATGTTGGGTGAGTGCATGTCCTTCCACGAATATGTCGTGTCGTTTTATCTTGATCAATCTTCATCATCTTGTCTGTAATCCTTAGTCGAAATCACTTTATCTTGATCGGATTTGAATTCAATATCCCCAAGTTCCTCACTCACCTCCTCTTCATCCTTGTTTTCGGATTCGAAATCATCCTCGTAAAATTTTCTCACTCTTGTGCTCCTGCGAGATTGTGCGGCTTCACTAGCCTCACTTACTTCTTCAATAAGTTTCCATGAAAGACCGTCTCAGAGTCAACATCCTCATCTCCGCATTCAATTACCCACCCAGAAGGCACCAAGAACACACTCCAGTGGCAATATCCGAGCCAAAAGTTTTAGACAGAAAAAAGGGCGCATAGGCGTACTACAATATCAAGGAAAGAAAAGCTCCAAATCTACCCTTTTGCCACTATCTATTGAAAGTGAGGTTCAAAAGTTCTCCTGTGTTCAAGTCATCTGTCCTAAAAAAACCTTAAATTCTCCATGAGGTAAGACAATATCAAATAAAGGACAGAACCAGGTCATTTTAGCCCAAAAGTGAGACTCATGCATGGAGACTTGTAGCAAGAACAAAGTGGTCTTTCATATTGCAATTCAAAAATGTGTCTGGAGGAAGATCACCAAATTATGTGACAGTAGAGAAATAAGCGCGATCAATGCCCAAAACTGAGGCGATAACCATCTCGGTCTCAGGATTACGAACCTCACATCCACACGCCCAAATTGAGTTTAATTCTAATTCCTGTACTTGTGTCCCTTACCAACCCTTCGGTTTGCCCTTGGGACGGTTCTTGGCGCGTTCAGCCTCCCTCTTCTGGATACGTGCGTGCAGCTTCCTTTTCCCGCGGGCAAGCCCCCACTGGCCGCAGGGCCCGCACCTCCTCCTCCCGCAGCGCCTCCGGCGGCCGGAATCGCCGTCTTTCGCCGATCGGGATCTGGACGGGGGAACGAGAAAGTGAAGAGGGATGGGCTGGGCCAGTGCGCGTGTGGGATATCGTGGCGGATTCGGATTTACATGGGCCGGTCTAAAGCCCAATAACCAGAGAGCAGCCACTAGACTGTTTGATGCACTGATTCCCCACCGGCTAATAAACTGACAAAGGGCATTTTTTTTGAGTTTTTAACTTCTATCTTTTTGGAAAATCAAAATAAATAGAATAATTTTTCAGATGAATTTTTTAAATAGCTTTATAAGTCTAAAACTTTTTGTGTCATCTGTGTCGATATCTTTATCGTCTATTGCTGTCTTAAAAAATATAAATAAAAATTATCAGCTATAGCGTAAAAGAACAGGTAAAAAACATTCATGCGGGCTGCTTGGGCTTGGTCGTTCGTGCGCTTCATACACTGACTTTGGCAATAAAATGAACTATGAATGTAATGAAAAAACAATCTTACCTTAGCTTGGTAACACATTGGTAACAAACTAAATGGATGTCAAATTTGATCAAAGTTACCAAAGTTTGGTAACCCATATTTTGGACTTGGGGATAACATAAACAAACAACCATATTCACAGGCTTACTAGAAGGTCGCACCGTCGCAGGATGCATTTACTAGAAGGTTGCCGCTGTTGATACGACGACTGAGAAAACAAGACCCGCAACCACCTGTGGATAAATGCTCAAAAAGGGTTGGCTGCGTGGAAACCCAGGTTGCTGTGGGTCGAGCCATAGGGCCTGTTCTTTTCAGTTGTAGCTGATGGTTTTTAGCTGCGGTTGATGGTTTTTTAGCTGTTTGCGACAGAGATTATGGAAAAAGAGATAATCGTTTGTGATTTTTGATGATACAGATATTAGTTTTTTAATATGTACTACAATTAACTTGTACATCTCATGTTAAAAAAATACTCCGTTTAAAAGTTAGTTACTGTAGCAAAAATCAAAAACGATTTTTAGAAACCGTAAAAAATAGGACCATAAGCTTGTTGATTTTTTTCAATCATCTGTTTTTGGCACGCAGTCCTCCCTGACCACTTCGAATACGACAAGTGCAGCTTACACATGGCAATAGCAATCAGTCCACTACCCTGCAGCTGCGGCCTGCGGGCAGTTCTTTTCGGTTTCGGCCATTTATAGTTTTTAACTTTTTATAAGTAAAAGTATGAAAAAAAATTTATGTGTAGTTTTGATTAATATAAATAAAATTGTTAGAGCATATACTTTAATTAATTTATATATTTTATTTGAAAATTAATTATTATAGAAAAAATTTAAAAATATAGTTTTTAGAGGTTGAGAGTAGCCCCGCATACACGACACCTTCCACTAGCTGTCCTGGAGCCTTCACTCCCAAGCAGGCACCTTTCAACCACCACCCCTTCCTCACAACACAAAACAGAGAGAGAAATCATATACACAAACTTCCTTAAACTACTACTAGTACTATTAATCCTTGTAGCGAGTGATTCCTACCTGTCCTAGCTAGCATCAGAGGAGTCCAAGAAAGAAAGCGCCATGGTACCAACCCTGAAGGTCCCGCTCCCCACAGTGGCCGCCGTCGCAGCGCTCTGCGTCGCCTCCTACCTCCTCGCCGCGTGGACGCACCCGGCGCCGCCGCCCCTGCCCACCGCCTCCCTTCTCCTCCCTTGCAACACCCGGCAGCAGACACCGGCGGCACCCAGCTCCTCCTCGAACGCCACCGCCCTCGACTTCTCCATCCACCACGGCGCCTCCGACGCCGACACGGCCGTCGCGACGGTGCCGGCGCGCCGCGTCCCAGCGTGCCGCGTGCGGTACTCGGAGCACACGCCGTGCGAGGGCCAGCCGTGGTCGCTGCGGCACCCGCGGAAGCGGCTCGAGTACCGGGAGCGGCACTGCCCGCGCCGGGCGGAGCAGCGGCTGCGGTGCCTGGTTCCCGCGCCGGCGGGGTACCGCGCGCCGCTCCGGTGGCCGCAGAGCTGCGACGCGGCGTGGTACGCGAACGCGCCGCACGAGGAGCTGGTGGCCGAGAAGGGGGTGCAGAACTGGATCAGGAGGGAGGGCGACGTGCTCCGGTTCCCCGGCGGCGGGACCATGTTCCCGCACGGCGCGGGCCGGTACGTCGACGACATCGCGGCCGCCGGAGTGCCGATGGGCGCCGGCGGCGCCGTCAGGACGGCCTTGGACACAGGCTGCGGGGTCAGTTGCTTTCTCCTTACGTTACACATTGACCTGCCATTACTCCCTAGCTTAACTGCTTAATTAGGGTTTTGTCTCGTGATCAAATCATCAAATCGTGATGATTATCAATGGAGAGAAAGAAATTAGGTGGTGATCGTTTTAGCGATGGCTTCCGGCTTTTGGCTGAAATGTCACTGTAGCTGGTTTTTTTACTGTAGTTGAGTTAGTAGATAGTGTAGTGAATAACGAAAAAAAGCTGAAGGTAGAAGCTGAAGTCGAAAAAATCCGAAACGATCAGGGCCAAAATGAAAATGAAAATAGATCCAAAAAAGATAACAGCGCGGGACGTGATGCCGGATGCCGCACGATGCCATATGAAATTAAAATAAACAAAAAAAATAAAAAGGAGAAAGAAAAAGACAAAATTGGGGGCGTGCGTGATACCGGTTGAAGTCCGGCGTCGTAGGTTGAGGTGAAACTGGATGGACAGTGCACAAATCATATTTGTATTTATATTTATAAATAATATGAATATCAATTTAAATATTTTAAATATGAATAGGAATCGAATATTATAGCAAATGCGAATTTGAGTCAAATATCTACGTAATTCGGTTGGATCCAGATATCTTAATAACTTATATAGTATGAAGACATTAATGACATTTTATCCATACAGTCATGCTTAATTATTCTAATTTATTTACTTTACTTAAAAAATATAAATTCACATTCAATTAAAAAAACATGTCCAACTAATTAGTCGTATTGTAATTATATATATATATATATATATATATATATATTGCTACGTCGAATATGAATACAGATACAAATAATCCAAATGAAATACCATTTCGAATTGTAAAAGTCTATACTATATTCATATTCATATTGTTAATTGGATGAGAAAATTTATACCATATTTATATCCTATCAAATGCAGTAACCAGATAATACGGATGGTCATAGGAAATAAAATACTAAAAAAATAAAATTGAAAGCAGAGAAATAAAAAGGGTAGTCAGGACGTGATACTGGCTGACATCCTGAGTGCGTCATACCACAAGACTACCGCCTAGCAGTCTCTGACTGGTGGGCCCAACCACCGAATTGAGAGCAAAAGCCCGTGTAGTGAAACAAGCCGCAGTCCGGTCGAGTCTAATCCTCCCCCATCCACGGTGGAGCCTCCGCTGCTAGCGACGTGGATCATATGGCGTCCACCTAGCTGCGCGCGGCTGTCGCCACCGACGGTATTATGAAGACACCAACACTGACAATGCACATGATTTTAAATTCAAAACACTGTTTGTTTAAAAAAGTAATTTTGAGAAACCACTCAATTTGTTTTGGTTTTCAGATAAACTAAAGCCAAAAGTTATATATAAAAAAAGAACAGGCTCAAGTCTTTGGGGTTTGCATATCCTTTTTCTAAGGCAGGTTAGACGGTTTGCAACTTTTGTGCTCCGTTTCTATTCGTGCGTGCGTGCGGCAAATTGGATGCTTTTATTGGAGCCCCCGGACTCGTCGTCGTTAATTTCATCCATGGTCGATGAGACATTGGATACGTTGTCGTCGTGAGAATTAAGGCGACAGCGTGCGGTATCTCTAATCTCCATCTCATCCTCATCCAATTCGCTGGAGTACTTTTTCACTTACATCTGCAAATCATAATGGAGAAATGAAGATGCATTGGAGACGTTGCATACATAGGAGAAAGGAGATGACAACGTAGAGTGCAGATTTCCCAGATTGCAATCAGTGAAATTCAGTTCGCAACAAGTGAAATTCTTTGACAAAACCCCTTATTAAAATTTTTCATACTGGTATACCAAAACATTGAACATGCATCTCTGTTGGGTAAACGGCTAGTGGATCACCATGTAGTACCGAATGTCACCTTCTCCAGTACTTTCCTAGCCTTATCTGTTGTTAATTACTGAATTGAAAAAGGTCGATTGAAAGTTTAGAATTACTAAATGCAGTGCATATATGCTTCAGATCAAGTAGCATAAGGTTGTATATTAGCGCAAAATTAAATAATTTCCACTGCACCAAGCCGTTTGGTATTTCCTGGATCCACATCTGGATGTGGATCTGAGCTGATTCAGATCAGCAAGTACTCCAGCTACATCATGTTGGAGTTGGTGAGGTGAAGAGATTTAATATAACAAAGGAAGTAATTGACGATAGGTCTTTATCGATGGGTGACAGTTCGGTGGTCGATGGATGGAAACAAGACAAGTGTGCACATGGATCTGTGTACTGATTAGGCTTGCATGGTTGGTTGGATAAGAAAGTCCTCCAGCTCCACCTAACCAGATGTCAGGTAGCTTTCTCCGCTTTATCTGAATACAACTGTGCATCTGGAGCTACCCTTGCACTTCCTTACCTTGCTACTGTAACTCTGTAAGCTCACCTACTGTGCTCAAAATGCAAGTGTTCCCAAGATGGCTGATGCAATCCAAAAGTTTCAGTTATGAGTGAATGCCCAAGAAGTGGAATTTTTATATCTTATTTTTCTGTTGCTTTAATATTGTTTCTTGAGCTTCTTTAAAAAAATCTGCTTCTTAGACTGACTGCAACTTTAGTGTATGATGAGTGTAAGTCATGTAATATAACAATAATTAGTTGATGATCATCTTCATCTTGCCGGACAAAGCATCAGTGCTAAATGCAGATGATACGAGTCACAGCATACGCACTGTGACAAGCTAATGTATCTAGTCCGAACTCTGAACCAGGTGGCAAGCTGGGGAGCTTACCTCCTGTCTCGTGACGTCCTGACAATGTCGTTCGCGCCAAAGGACACCCACGAGGCGCAGGTGCTCTTCGCCCTCGAGCGCGGCGTCCCCGCCATGCTCGGAATCATGGCAACCAAGCGGCTTCCCTACCCGGCCCGTGCCTTCGACATGGCACACTGCTCGCGCTGCCTCATCCCCTGGAATAAGTACAGTACGTGCAACCCTCAGTCAATTCTCCTACACAATGCTTTGACGATGACTTCGAACTTCTACTGATGTCATCTGAACAACGATCAGATGGTCTGTACATGATCGAGATCGACCGGGTTCTCAAGCCCGGCGGCTACTGGATCCTGTCGGGGCCGCCGGTTAACTGGAAGAAGCATTTCAAGGGGTGGAAGAGGACGCCGGAGGACCTGAGCTCCGAGCAGGCTGACATCGAGGCCATTGCCAAGAGACTCTGCTGGACCAAGGTGCAGCAGAAGGGTGACATCGCAGTTTGGCAGAAGCCAACCAACCATGTCAGCTGCAAGGCTGATGGAAGTGAGCTCGGATCATTAAATTTCTGCGATGCTAGCCAAGACCCTGATGCTGGCTGGTATGTTCCTGACTTGAAAGTATCCAAATATGTATTCTTTTCACATCAAAATGCAATATTTCCGATTCAATAATTCTTGCAAAAAATTGTTTCTGAAATCTTTCGGAAGTGCATTGGTGGTCCGAAAGGTTTCAAAATGAACCGGCCGGTCAGATAAATGGCATGAATTCGCTGATCATTCTTGTTCTTTGGGAAACCTGGAAAGAACGGAATAGAAGGATTTTTCAAAATCAAAGGACTTAGGTTTCCGGAATAATGGCTATCATCAAGGATGAGGCTCGTGCATGGATCATCAGTGGTGCATCAAAGCTGAATACACTGCTACCGGAAGGAAATCAAATCCTTGTGACTAGCATGTTCATATTGGATTTTGCTAATAGTTTTTGGCTATGGTTAAGGAATAGTAGTGATTGATAGAAGCGACTAATAAATAGTACTGGTTGATAAATAGTAGTACATTATATAAAAAAGGTGGAGGTGGTGCAACGAAAGACATTACAATATTCGAATCACCATGTGACTTACGAAATTATGATATAATAAAATACAAAGTACGTTACAATATGTAAAAGCACATATTGTAATGACCAATGAATTATAGTGGCTAATAGAAATGTCTTATAGAAGATGGGATGTTCGTATTAACTTTGGTATCTAGAAACAGAAGCCAGAAGTAGGAGCCAATATGAACAAGCCAGCTTCTGCTTGCTTGTTCTTGGTAATCGCCAGTTATAGCTGTAGAGGCGATACTGTATAGTATCCTTGTGTTTTCGTTGTGTTGTTTCCAGTACCCTTTTCAATCTTTAATGAAATAATAGCAGAGCTTCTGCTATTCCCTCAAAAAAATCATTCGGAAGTAACTGATAAAGTAACATCTGAAAAATGACTCTTTAAGGTATGTGAAAATGGAAGAATGCATCACTCCCCTACCAGACGTGTCTGGGCCAGGAGATGTTGCCGGAGGGGAGGTGAAGAGGTGGCCGGAGAGGCTGACGGCGCCGCCACCGAGAATCGCCAGCGGCAGCCTGGGAGGCATCACGGTGGACGCGTTCTACAAGGATGCTGAACTGTGGAGGAGGCGAGTGCACCGGTACAAGTCCGTCAGCAACGGGCTGGCGGAGAAAGGCCGGTACCGGAATCTGCTCGACATGAACGCCGGCCTCGGCGGGTTCGCGGCGGCGCTCATCTACGATCCTGTCTGGGTCATGAACGTCGTGCCGACGGCTGCCGATGCCAATACGCTCGGTGTGATATACGAGCGAGGGCTAATTGGAACGTACCAGGATTGGTAAGCTTGTTACTACAAAATCTTGACAAGTTGGAGAACAGCATGTACTGCTCAATTCTTCAGTACAGCACCATAGTTTCAGCGAGAAGATTAGTGGTTTCAATATGTGAAAATTTTGCAGGTGCGAGGCAATGTCAACTTATCCTAGGGCGTATGATCTCATCCATGGTGACTCTCTGTTCACAATGTACAAAGACAGGTACTGCATTTAGTTTCTCTATCGCGTTCGGAACTTTGAAGTAGCTTCAGACTTTTAAACGGCTTTTGGCTTTTGGTTTCTCTCGGCAATCACTATTTATTAGACTAATAAGCCGTAGCCTAAAAGAACAGTCCCAAAAGCTTGCTATAGCTTACCTGTGCCTGTTCTGAATGTCAGATGTGAAATGGAGGACATTTTGCTTGAGATGGACCGCATACTGAGGCCGGAAGGCACGGTGATATTCCGGGACGACGTCGACGCCCTGGTGAAGATCAAGAACCTCGCCGACGGGATAAGATGGGACAGCCGGATCGTCGACCATGAGGACGGCCCAATGCAGAGGGAGAAGATCCTTGTGGCCGTCAAGTCCTACTGGACCGCTGCTGGTAGTTAAGGCTAAGGGCAGGCAATGATTGTTGCGTGAGGCTAGCTTGGAGGCAGGCGCTACAGAATTTTAGTTTCCTTTCGCTTTCTTGCCATAGGTTTTTCTTTTCTTTTCTTTCACAAGTTGTATTGTTGTACAACTATACCAAATGTTGGATCGATTCGCTAAAAGGTGAGCTCCACCACCGGCAGTCTCCGCAACGGGTAGCCTCCACTTAGGGTAGGAGGGAGCAGATCTCGCCGGCGCCGGGGAAGATAGCCCCCCACACCCTCTAGGATGGGGTGGGACTCTCGCCCTAAATCTCGCCGGAGAGGAAGGGGTCGGAAACGTTTCAGACGCATGAACTTCCAATCGGTTGTGAGTTGAGCTCGCGGACTGAACTTTCATTTGGTAAACCTTATAACCAATAGTTCACTTCAGACGAACAATACAACACAAACTACAGGGGACAAACAGGCCAATTCTTTGCAGCAATAAGTACACCGAAAACCAAATAACAAGCTTGTCTGATAGTGACCTGATGCACAACAACAGAAGGGTATGTTCTTATGGGATTCGTTGACTTATTAACCTAATAAATCATAATGATTGATGGGAGAAGCAAAAACCACTGAAAAAAAAAACGAAGCCATATTTTGCAGTTGAGAAGCAAACTACAATTGCAGACAGCAGAGGAACAGTGATGATCAAGACATACTTAATACAATCTAGAAGTTTGTGTAGTAATCACAGTATATGGTACATACGAAAGAAACGAACTGACCTAACTCGGTACATACCCAACAAAAGAACAAAGGGGGGGCTAAGTGGCACCCAATCACACCAAACATCTCTCAAAAGACCCACTATCTTCGAGAGCCGATTATAAAATAACAATACACAAGGAGAGCCGAGATGAGAAATGTGCACATTACAAAGGCGGCTGGGTTCTTGTACTTTAACATCCATCTCCATGGCCAACCGATATTTCTCCGTTTTCACATTCAAGATTTGTCATGGTCGCTAATTTACACCGATGGTAACTCCCCAGCTCTTCGAGAAAGCAGTTTGGAGGATCATATACATTGCTAACCAAACTATCACTGGGGAACAAATGTGCTGTTTAATTCGTTAGGCTTCGCTTACAGAGCAAACCACAAATCAATTTGTGAGCTGGAACCTTCCTGTTGGTTTCCTCTTTCGCCAACCCTGAACAAGGTTATGAATAAAATAAGCAAGCTCGCATAGATTTTGATGCGAATTGACTGAATACATCAGAATAATGGACTTACAAATATTGCATAATAAAAGAGAGTGAGTATGGCAAGAGCAACAAAGCCATACTGGAAAACATTGTACCTGCATATTCAGATGTTCAAAATCAGAACAATTAAAAAGTTTTGACACTGATGTCCACAATAATGGCACATTCAACTATTCAAGCAACAACTGCAGACTGATATTTCTACTGACTTCATGCTAGTTCAAGACTTACTTGTAGAGATACTTAATTCCACGAAGAGACTGCAGCGTGTGGCCAAAGATCTCCTGAGCTGCAGTTGCTTGTGAATAGTAAGCAAACGCTGTGGCGCAGAACTGAATCACACTGCATAAAAAACAAGTATGAAAACTGAATTGAGAGGGCTTCTTAGAGAACAAGAAATATAATGCAGCAAATTAATAGGTATTCATTGCAGGGGTTATGCATTTGTTAAGGTAGGAGTCGATCAAATCAACAAAATTAATGTTCTTGCAGAAGATGTTTTTCATCTACACTAACATGCTAGAACATAGGCCCAAGCCAAGCTAGGTCCATGCTACATTGTTGTTGCTTTCAGAATGTGTGCTTCCAAGTATCACAATATTACTGACTAATGAAGGACACCCTCTAAAAAACACTAATGGACACTATTGCCCTGATGTCATCTGTGGAAACAACTTCAGAGAAATACAACAGCCCACAGTAAATAGCCGATCACTGTGAAAATGGAACTTACAGCCTTCAACACTTCATTTCATCGTAAGTTAAAATAAAACATGCACATCTAAAAGAAAGCCTCGGTAGCATACCTGATGGAGCAAAGTAGGATGAGTCCAACGTTAAACAGGAAAGAGTTCATCAAAGTTCCTCCCCATCTGAAGTAAGTTAAATGGGTTGTTAATGAATGCCAAAACAAGAGAGCAAATAAAAGAGTGTCAGGGGATGAGTCAACTACTTCATTGGGTGAATGGTGATGAAAACTAATTTCAGGCCAAGCATCATTTCCCCAGCAATCACAGCAATGAGGAGATAGAAGCAGAAGAATGCAAAGGCAGCAGTCCCAAGCAGACCTAGTACAGAAAACAGAAGATTGATCGGACTATTCTCATCAAAAGGGATAAGTTGAGAACAATATCAAGGACCAGAAATGTACCCCAAACTCCGTCCAACTTTATGAAGATTTCATTCAGGAAAGCTGATAGAGGAGGATCAATCAACAAGTATATGATGATATGTGCAACCCAAGCAATCGATACAATTAACCTGAGAGAACAAATTACTGTCAGAAGAATGCCCTTGGGGATAGGTTGGGCTAATAGAAATACATTTCAGAAATTAAAACATATTTACACTTACCCAACAACGCCGAATATAAGTTTACCAATGTAACCAAGAACCGTCAAAGCCCAGGTAGCCTCAGCCTGCACCATAATGGATGTCAAGACAGAGCAACTAACAACCATGAAAACCAATGAACATGACAATTCACCTTCAGTTACCTGTTCTCCTTGAGGGTACATCTCTTCCAAAGCCTTCATGTCATCTTCCAGAAGTAACAACTCCTGATGATTAAAAAAGCGAAGTTAAACATAATAGCATAATAGAACATAGCAGAAATAGTCTAATAGTACAGAGAATACTACAAAAATAACATGTGGCATACAAATGGACACCAACTCAATGGTAAATTGACAGCTACATAAAATTCTAAAATGCAACGGCTTCTTACTCCACACAAATCCTAAAAGATAGGTTTGTTCACTGTGTAAGGCTAAACACAATTAATAGCTTCAAACCATATCATGACATTTGAAGGGCATGCACACCTTTTCAACAGCCTTCACGTTTTTGCGCCATTTTCTGCCCTTGTTCCCACTTCTCTCTTCTTGGTGAAGGGCTTCAGCTGCTTTCTTCAGCTCCCTAGCCTTTTTACCCAATTCAGTTGCTTCCTGCAGGAATCAATTCAATCTCAAGATCGATACCCAAAAATCTGATCCTTATGTGTGGAGGCAAACATTCTTCATGATTAAAATGAAGCATATGAGAATATACACACCTTTATATATTGTGTGCGTGTAATGACAGCTTTTGGACGCCGGACAAATGAGAATACAAGTCCCAATGGAAGGCAAGCAATGCCGACACCACCAAATATCTACCAAACAAAGAGCAATAGTTAACAAAAGCAAGGCAAAAGTGTACAGAAAGATGCCAGCATGATTGTGTGAGCCCCGTGCAGCTGCCGGCTCCTTACCCGACCGCCGCCACCTCTAGTCTAGTCGCACTAGCGTCCTTTTGTCACCGCTGGTTGCTCGCGCTTCTGTCGCCATCGGCTGCCTCGCATTTCCTATCATCGCTGGCCACCTTGTGATTCCCCTTTGCCAGTGTCATTCCGGCTTCTTCCCGACCATCGCCAGCGCCGAGCCGACCTCGGTCTTCCGCCGCTGCTGCGCCATCTGAACTCCGTCGCCGCTGGATGTCCACACCGCCGGAGCTCCTATGACAACCTACGCCGATCTGTAACACCTCGCCTATCGCCGGCTCCGATTAAGCTAGATCCGGTGATTCTTGTAGCTGTCCGTCCTCAAACTAGGGTCGATCTGCTCGATTTCATAGCCGACGGCCATCGATTTGTCATCCTCGAGTTCGATCCACACTAGATTCGTGCGCCTCGCCTCTTGGAGCCACCATCATTGTCTTCGTCTGCACGTCACCGCTACCAGTTGGTGGCCCTTGAGCTCATTTGCTGGCGGCCTTCTTGCATCACCCTGACATGCATCCTCTTCCGCTACATCAACCTACATTGACCGAAGCGTCACCGATGCATTCCCGACGATCGGCTTGCATGTCACCGGTGGCTTCTTTACGCCAACCATCGCTGGTGGTTTTACTTCTTCAACCGTGGACAGGTATGGCAGCTGCCTTTCCTCTGTATGTCACACGCGTCTTCATCAGAGTGTGCTGTGGGAAGTTGGTCGGCGGTCTCTTCGCAAGAGACGTTTTGTGTCCAGCAGAAATTTCATCAGGTTGTTGTCCTCAACATCCCTGGCACCTTCTTCAAGTTAGTGCCGACCTTCAACTTCATCTCCGATGACCCAGTTGAGTCACCAAGTTTTCCGGTCGTCGTAGGCCTCTTCTTCGTCTCTGTCAAGCAGAGGACGTTCCTCTTTGTTGTTCTCTACTTCCATGGCAAAGGAAGGCTCTCTCTTGGTCACCAACATCAAGCTAGATGTTCCAACTACAGGGAGTGGGATTTTTCGGCCATGACAGTTGTGAGAGCAGTTGGTCTTGAAGATCACCTGAATGATGATCCTCCCGATTCAAAGGCTGATGATGCCATCAAGAAGTTTTGGAAAAAGGCTGATGCCAAGGTGATGGGAGCTCTGGTTTTGAGTGTTGTTCCTTCACTTCGGATGAGTCTTGAGCATCACCACTCGGCCAAAGAGTTATGGAAGTATCTTGAACAGCGATATCTTCAACCTAGTGGAGCACTTCATTTCTCCTTGCTGCAAAGTTTGCACAATCTTCAGCAGCAAGACATGTCCATAGAGTACTATGAAGCCTTCACCCGCATCACCAGTTAGTTTGCCTCTATGACTCCAAAGAGTCACTCAGGATGTGAGTCTTGTATGGCTAAAGAGAAGCATGAGCATCAGGCCTTCATGTTTCAGTTTGTGATGGGTCATAGGCAAGAGTTTGAGTACAGTCACACACAGTTACTTGGCTACCCAACTCTTCCTACCTTGGATGATGCACTTGCTCGTCTGATTGCTAAGGAGACACGTCTTCGCTCTCTTGCCACACCTACTGCACTGACGACTCACATCAGTGTTCTTGCCTCCCAACACCAATGTTCTTCCTCAAGAGATGTAGTCTGTTCCTATTGCAAGAAGTCTGGACATACATCTGATCGTTGTTTTGCCCTCCACCCTGAGATGTTGGCTGAGTATCGCAAGAGGTTTCCTTCGCATCACCGTCGTGGATCTACTCAGAAGACCTTCACTGTTGTAGTCCTTGAGTCAGAGCCTTCTGCGAAGGGTGCCTCAATTTCAGCTACTTCTCAGTCTGCCTCTAGTGTTGTTCAGCCTTGGGTACTTGATTCAGGGGCTACTTTTCATGTGACATCTGATTACTCTCAGCTTATGTCCTGCCAAACAGTGAAGGACAGTCCATCCATTTAGACAGTTGATGGTACATCTTATTCTGTTACACATCAGGGTTCTCTTGCTACATCCAAGTTTTCTGTTCCTGCTATTTCTTTTGTTCCACAACTGTCCATGAATCTTATGTCTGTTTATCAGTTAGCTGATATGAATTATTTCATTGGTTTTGATGATATCTCTTGTTATATGCAGGATCGTTAGAGCAGAAAGGTGATTGGTACTGGCCATCGTTGTAGAGGATCTATGGGCCTCTACGTTCATAACACCTTCCAGCTTCCGCGCTATCTATCACTTTCGCCGCTACCACTTCAGTGTCCTCTTTTGCCCAATGGCATCATCGCTTAAGTCACCTATGTGGCTCTCATTTGTTCACTTTAGCTCGGCAGGGTGTTTTGGGTCGTGTCACTGTAGATGCTAGTTCCCATTGTAAAGGTTGTAAGCTAGGCAAACAAATACAACTTCTATACTTTTCCAGCACTAGTTCTAATCATCTTTTTGATTTAGTGCATTCTGATGTATGGGCCCTTCTCCTTTTGTTTCGAATAATGTTAAAGTATAAGTGAATTGCCCACCTTTCCTCATAAGCTCAAGCTTTTGGGTAAACTGGGTTAGTATATGCAACTTAATATGGTATCAGAGCCAAGAGGTCTTGAGTTCGAGACCCGGTTGGCGCAATTAAATAAAATAATTTTAGCTCACTTCTATTCCACGTCTTAGGCCTGAAAAAACATACACGTGAGGGGGAGTGTTGAAGTATAAGTGAATTGTCCGTCTTTTCTCATCAGCTTAAGTTTTTGGGTGAACTGGTTGGTGCATGCAACTCAATATAGTATCAGAGCCAAGAAGTCTTGAGTTCGAGACCCGGTTGGCGCAATTAAAAAATAATAATTGCAGCCCACTTCTATTCCACGTCTTGGGTCTGAGGGAGCCTAACGTGAGGGAGAGTACCTATCCACAGGACCACAGCCTTTCATGAGTTTCTCTTCTGAAGGTACTCTTCATCAATTTTCATGTCCAGGTGCCCATGCTTAGAATAGTGTTGCTGAGCGTAAAAATCGTCATATTATTGAGACAACCCGCACTCTTATGATTTCCTCCTTTGTTCCTGCTCATTTCTGGGGTGAAGCTATTTCAACAGTTGCCTATCTCATTAATCTTCAGCCTTCCTCTCGTCTACAGGGCAAATGCTCTGGTGAAATTCTGTTTGGTTCTCCTCAGAAGTATGACCATCTTCGTGTTTTTGGCTGTACCTGCTATGTTCTCTTAGCACCTCGTGAGCATACTAAGTTGACTGCTCAGTCTGTTGAGTGTGATTTTCTTAGATATAGTCTTGAGCACAAGGGCTATCATTGCTATGATCCCTCTGCTTATCATTGCTATGATCCCTCTGCTCGTCGCATTCGATTTTCTCGAGATGTCACCTTTGCTGAGGATCGACCTTTCTTCTATCTTCTTCCACTAAGTCATCATCCTCAACTTCCTTGGAATCTACCTCGTTTCTTTCTCTTCCACCTATCCTCTCCAGATGAGTCAGTTTCTGATTTGACATCATCATCTCTGTCACCAGAGCCACCTTCACAGGTTCTTTCCTCTCCCTCACTAGCTCCACCTCTAGATACTTTTCCTTTCCATTATAGTCATCGTCCCAGAGTTTCATCTGATGCTGAGCTTTCTATTCCTTTGACTTCCGCTCCTCCAAATAGTACTACTAATGCCTACACTGACGACTCCTCACAGACATCGAGGTATGCTCTTCGTGGTCGTTCTTCCATTAAGATTCCAGACAGATATGGTTTCCATGCAAGAGCAGCTCATGAGCCTAGTACTTATCAAGAGGCAATTCTACTACCTGAGCGGAAGCTAGCTATGTCGAGGAGCTTGCGGCTCTAAAAAGTACCAATACATGGGATTTGGTGCTATTACCTCCTCAGTCAGTCCCTATCATGTGCCAATGGGTGTATAAGGTAAAAACCAGATCAGATGGTTCTGTGGAATGCTATAAGGCTCGACTGTTGCTAGAGGTTTTCAATAGACTCATGGCCGAGATTATGATGAGACCTTTGCACCATTTGCTCATATGAAGATAGTTCACACTTTGATTGTTGTGGCTGTTGTTTAGTCATGGAAAATTTCTCAAATGGATATTAAGAATGCCTTTCTTCGTAGTGATCTACATGAAGAAGTCTTCATGGAACCATCTCCTGGTGTTGAGGTTCCATCTGGGCATGTATGTCGCCTTCGAAAGGATCTCTATGGACTCAAGCAAGCCCCTCGCGCTTGTTTTAAGCGTTTTAGTTATGTGGTTCAAGCTACTGGTTTCTGTGCAAGTGAACACGACCCTGCACTTTTCATTCACACCTCTGAATGTGGGCATACATTACTTTTACTCTATGTGAATGACATGTTGATTACTGGAGACGATTCAAATACATTGCCATTGTTAAGCAAAAATTGAGTAGTTCAAGATGTCAAACCTGGGGTCCCTTAGTTACATTCTGGGAAATGAGATTGCTCATACTGATGATGGTTACTATATTTCTCAACATCAGTACACTCAAGATTTGATCTCTCGCTCAGATCTCACTGATACACGCACTGTTGCTACATCTATGGAGCTCCATTTGCAGCTGTCCTACTGATGGCACCCCTCTTGAGGATCCCTCTCGCTACAGGCATCTTATAGGCAGCCTTGTGTATCTTACTATGACTAAGTCTGATATTTCTCATGCAATTCATATTCTCAGTTAGTTTGTCAGTGCTCCTACCTCAGTTCATTATAATCACTTACTTTGTGTACTTCAGTACTTGACGGAGACAACAACTCGTCGCTTGTTCTATGCTCACTCCAATCAACTTCAGCTTCATGCTTACTCTGACTCCACATGGGCCAGTGATCCTATTGACCGTCACTCAGTCACTGATTTCTATCTTTTTCTTGGCACCTCTCATTGCTTGAAAGTCCAAGAAACAGACTGCAGTGTCCCATTCCAGTGATGAGGCTGACCTTCGAGCACTTGCCACTACAACATCAGAGATCGTGCGGCTTCGGTGGCTTTTGGCTGATCTTGGTGTTCCGTGTGATGCACCCACATCCCCTCGTTGTGATAGTATCGTTGCTATTCAGATTGCAAATGACCTTGTCAAGTATGAGCTAACCAAACATATTGGTGTAGATGCTTCATTCACACGTTTTCATTGCCAACAATCAACCATTTGTCTCCAATATGTTCCTTCGGAGCTTCAAGTAGCAGACTTTTTCACGAAATCTCAAACTAGAGAACACCATAGGCTTCATACTCTCAAACTCAATGTGTCAGATCCACCTTAAGTTTGTAGGAGGGTGTTAAGAGTATAGAATCCATAGGGCTCATAGTGTTAGCATGTGGGCCCATATGCCTTTGTATATGACTTGTATATACCTTTTTCTTTTGGTAATACAAAAATATGTGACATTACTCACTTCACATATTGCAGCAGCATTGGATGATGGAAGAACACATGGTTCAAATTGTCTCTAGTACAGCTTACACTGTCTAAAAGATGCAACATGAAAAACAACAGCCTATTGCATGCAGGCTATAGCTTATACAAAAACAGTGATGAAGCAAATCGTGAAGATAGGTAAAACTCACAGTGAAAAGCACAGATCCAACAATAGTAGCAAGGGCAACCACATATTCAGGGAAGGTAGTGCGCATTGTCCAGGTTGTTTGAGAGGACACAGGTGCAGTAAAAGCTGAACACTGAACAAAAACAATCCATAAAGAAATTCAGTCGCCTGATAAAATACAAGAAATAGTGAACTACAAGAAGTTAACAAATAGTCTAACCATCTTGCAGTGGGCCACAAAAGACTAAAAGAAGGGGCGAAAGTAAATATGCATTTAAATCAAAACATGCTTCTGTTGGCGTTTAAGAGCAAATAACATCATTAACACAGGAAAGCATAATTCCATTAATGGGTTAACCTGCCGGGTCAATGGACTGATGCAAGGTTGACCACTTGAGAATCCAGCAAACGAGTTTGGAAACGTCTCAACTGATGAAGAGAGGTGCCTGACAGTGAAATCCACTTTACCAACAAGTCCTGTGGCAACAAAATGAAAGTGCAGTCAGGTAAGTGAAATCATCACAAACTGTAAGAAGCCAACATTATTGGAGGCATGGTTAATATGTGGACATGTTATAAGCATGTAGTTATGTTCATCCCCTGCAGTTAAAAACACACGGTATTCCATGCAGCAAAAAATCACCTATGTATGGATCATTTGCAAGCCCTCCTAAGTCCTAACTGCAGCGTTCACAAGATTTGATTGACAAAACGACCCGAGTTCACAAAACAGTGAGAAAGGTCTATCTGATGGAAGAAAGAAACATGGATGCTGTCCCACCATTGCAAAAACGAGCAGGAGAAGCCGATGTGTTGTTGGCCATGTTCTTTGCGGCTTCTAAAAGCTATTTTTGGCTTTTGCTACAGTAACTAACTTTTAAACGGAGTATTTTTTTTAAGATGGGGTCTACAAGTTAATTGTAGTACATGTTAAAAACCTAATATCTGTACCATCAAAAATCGCAAGTGAGTATTTCTCTTTCCGCAATCTCTGTCGCAAACAACCAAAAAGCCATCAATCGCAGCCAAAAAGAACAGAAGTTCCCTAGCTTAAAAACTAGCCAAATGTGAAGCTACAACAACTAAAATAGTGGAGAAGGAAACAATTTATAGGTCTAATGGGCACCAGAGATACATAGGAAGGAATCCGCAAAGCAGCAACAAGATGAACTCGGTTTCAGATCTGACCACTACCGGTCGTACAGCATTGATTGGTCACGAATAAATAGCGTGAAAGCTCAGAGCTTGAGGCTGGTCGCTCCAATTCAGGCCGAAATGCAAAGCAAGACACGTAGCCACCCTCAAGATTCAGGTAAAACGGACCAAATCGCGGACTCGAATCAATCTAAAATCTTGAGAATTCAAACGGAGATTAAGGGGGCAAAACAAAACGGGGGAAACGCTCATACGCACCGTATAGAATGCCGAGGATGAGGCCGCAAACCACCGCAGACGCGACGACCCACATGAGGGCGGTTCTGAGCCTCTTCCCCACGGACCTGCAGACAGCAAGACGGATCCAATCAGCGAAAAAAAAAACCCACATTTCTAACAGGGCGCAGCAAAGGGGAGGGGATAAGAGCTAGAGGAATTCGTACTTGTCCTGGTCGCCCTCGTAGTAGAACATGGCGAACGGTATGACGAGGAAGACGAGGACGGCATCGGCGATGTAGACGGCGAGCCAGAGCGTCTTCATGGGGAGCGTGAGGCTGCACGCGCCGCTGTATATGGCGCGGCGGCAGGCCTGGCGGTTGGCGACGTCGGCAGGGAGCATGAGGATGGAGAGGACGGCGACGGTGATGCCGAGGACGACGACGAGCTTGGGGAAGTAGGCCTGGTTGGCGTCGTCGGGGTGCTGGTAGTTGACGAGCAGGTAGACGCTGACGAGCAGCACGAGCACGCTCACCACCACCGCCACGATCACCAGCGCCACGTTGAAGTCCCCCATCGTCAGATCTCCGGGAGGGGCTGCGCCCCGCTTGAAAAAGCTAGGGTTTGAGCTGGGGTGCTGCTCCGGCGCCGGCGGCGGGGGGCCACCAGCGTGCGGGATCTGGGGGCGGCGATTCGGAGGGAGAGAGATTTGGGGGTGGAGCGGCGGGGTGGGTTGACGACGCCGGCGAGGGGAAAGGGGAGGGTGGGCTAGGCCTAGGCTGGCATGGCAACGACCCGGCCGGGGCTCGCTCGGCTCAGCCACCCTTCAGCTACTTGGGTTCGAGAATTTCAGGCTGGTTGGGGGTGGATGTGTGTGTGTGTGTGTGTGTGTGTGTTTTGGTCCGGCTGGCCGGGACGTCATTTTTGGGGCGCTAACGGCCGCTGATCGCCGCGCGTACCGCCTTCCGGTGTCTGCAACCCCCCTGGCTGGAGCTGACTGGCGGGAGGCCCAAGGCCGGCGCAGCTGGTATCCGCGAGTCAAGTCACAGATGAGTAGTGCCATTTGAATGGTTGATTGAACACAAATTATCCATTTTCTTTTCACCGAGATACAAGACATTGAACAATAAAAGAATAATTAAAACGAACATAAAAAGATTAATCATGAGATACCGAAAGAAGATCACTTAGTATTTCCCCCTTGTTTAGATACATCAATCCATCTATCTATTATCTTATTCCCAAAGAAAGTCACATGAAACTTACTCATGTCATTGACATACGACTATACATAGATGGATATCACCCATCCTGTATTTTTCCCTCGGAATTGAAAGCAGATACGGATAGTGTCGGATACCCATTTACCCATCCCGTATTTACTCTGTAAGACTTTGATCAGTCAGTCAGACAAAAATTATCACTCCGTTTGTACCCCTACTAAACATGCAGATATTATCTGTGTTTGGTAAGCCTTGTTGCATTGACATATCCTCTAACGATGATGGCAGATAGGGATGCGAAGGGGGCAGATCGACCCATTGGGCCATTAGACTGACCCTTAAATTTTGGTTCTATAAGGTAATAGGCGGAACCATAAATTTAAGAGGTCCAATATGGGTTGGACCCATCGACTCTGAGGGTCGACTCGTCTCGGACTAGTTTCCCTTCTACCTCCCTAATCCCCTTGAACTCTCAGCCTTCCACCATTCCATCAGAACTTCAAAAGTTCCACCTCCCAGCGTCGCCATCCTTCGGTGCCACAGCACGGGCAACCTCCCAACGCCACCACAGTCACCGCTAACTTGGACAAGCTGCTCCCCATGGCACCACGCCATTGGCATTGGAGTCCCGTAGCTCCTCCTCCTCCTCTGCCACCATCGGAAGAACTACCTCCCCCTCTGCCTCCGCACGCCAACCTAGGCTAGCTGCTCCCCACGGCCCCACCGCCATTGGCATTGAAGCCCCAGTGCTGCTCCCCCTCTGCCACCATCGGAAGAACTATATCCCCCTCTGCATCCACCCCCTACTCAGAATCTTTGCCTCCCTCTCTCCCTTTAGCCTCCGTCGTCATCGGATTGGAGCTCCAGTCGCTAGATCTGGCAATGTGGAGGCCAGCGAGGACTAGATCCAGCAAGCACCGCAGTGATCCCTTCATCCTCCTGCTTCCTCTCCTTCGCTGCCATAATGGTCGCTGCTGCCACCTCATCTCTTGCGTTGCTCCTTGCCCCGTTTCTGCTCGTGGCGACCCGATGACGATGACCACTTTGACTAATAATTTGTATAAAAATACATTATTTCAAATAAAAACTATATATTATGAAAAATATATTTCATGATAAATCTAGTGGCATCAATTTTATATTGTCAACCTATGTAATCCTTTATATAACCTAAAAATGTTTGACTAACATGGATCTTAGAACGACTTATATTTTAGGACTAATTCCTTATATGCCATTGAAATCTTGTGAAGTCCCTAATTGTATCATTGACATATGGGGTCAGGGCTCACATATTAGTGAGACAACAAGTAATATATAAGGGGTGAGGCGAACTTTGAATAGCATATAAGGAATTCACCCTATATTTTGACACAAAGTAATGGAATTTCGGGATTCTCAATTGAAAAGAAAAACATGGACCGGGCACATGACATTTGTATAGGGACTAAAAGTAGCAGTAAAGAAAATAGAGACAACATCGATCTTTCTAATATAGGTTGATACACGAACGTATCACATTGCCTCATGGACTATATTGCAACAATGAAAGCTGTTGAGAATTGTTTAGCAATGTACTGGCCATCGCATGTGGATGTCTCTGTAAACCACAGCCATGACTTGGCAATGGCATTGGGGGTGCCAAGAGGGCCTTTAAGATACATGGTTGACTGATTTTCTCGATGTAGAATTAGATACTCACACATAACCTCTCGAATCGTAGTGATTCTCCGTTGTTAATACAAGAAGAACACTCTTTAATTCGTAAGAACACATATACTAAACTTTACGACCACCAAGCGAAGTCCTATCGTGCTCTCAATTCCCAGCGAAAAGGTTGAAAGAACTCAATTTGTGAAAAATTTCTAATTTTCACTCAAGAACATGGTTCAGCCATGTTTGGAGAAACAAGAACTAAAGCAGTCTATTATCTGTGTTTTCTTACAAAAAAGATGGTCCCTCTTATACAAGAGAAGGTAAGGATCTTTATAACAGCCTTGCGTAACACACACCAAGTTGACCTGGTTCAACTTCCTCTTTTTCCAGCTGGCAATCTTCCATTCAATGTATGTGTTTGTTTTGTTCATCTCCACATTATGTGTTTCTTGATTCATACCTGGGGCAATCAACACACTAAAATTAGGCAATATAAAACGCTCATCAATAATATTAATTTGCATGTTAAGGAGTAAATTCACCTCTTTTTTAAATAAGCTTGACTCTCGCTCTAGTCAGTGGACCTTCTGATACTTTATGAACACTTGAAGAATTTGGAGAGATCGATGACATGGTAGTAGTAGGAATGTCCACATCACCTTAGCAAATGACAAAAACAATCTTCCCAGTGGGGGAATGTCCAATGTTTCTTGTCTGATTCAGCGCACAGGCATATATATAAATGCAAGTGCATAGCCGCTAGATTGGTTGTTTCCTCATGTACTGACCCCCCCCCCTCTCCCCCAAAAAAAAAACAAAAAAACAAAAACAATCATAATAGCAAGAGTGCCTTCAGAAATTTAAAATGTTTTTTCATCTGAACACAAGCAAGAATTAGGTAGATGCTCATTACTTCTGTCCGAAGACAAAAGCAAATTCTTTCGGCAGCTACTCCAGTAGTTATTCAGAGCTAAGAGCGGTCAGAACGAATAATCTTCTTTCCCGGATACTTTCCCTCATGCAGATTACTACCTCACTAGTCGGTACCAAGTTAGGTACAACGCTGTGAAATACTGACATTGTCTGTGCATTAGACTGCGATGGCAAATTGACAACAAAGGCGACGCGTTCGCAGAGCTACTTTTCTCCATCGGTATGTCAGACTGGGGAAAAGAACAACGCGTGGGGAGGACGATGCCGGCGTGCTGCTAGCTGCTGCTGGAGCTTGCGCTGAGCAGGCTGAGGAAGACGATGCCGGCGTGCATGGAGACATGCCGTCACGAGCCTCTCCACCTCTGCATTGAAGTGGACAGTCACAATGTTTATTTCGAAAGGGACAGGGTCACAAGAATCAACACTCACAAGAATCAATCCTAAGGGGCGTTTGGAATAACGATAACTTCTGACTGAAATTTTACTGTAACTAACTTTTTTTACTGTAGTTGAGTTGGTTTATTGGACATAATTAAATTAAAAAAATATATAAAAATAAAAACGATATGCTAATTTATCACGGATAATATAAAGAAAGCAAGAAAAAAACAAAACAAAACAAAAACATAGCAAAAAAAAAGAGCAAAAAGATTAAAAAATGAACAGTACCTACCAATGCCGCCGCCGAGCACTGCAGCCAAACGCGCAGCCGAACTGAGCGCACCCTAAATTTAACCAACGTATATGCTGCTATGTCTGTATTCACAAACCGAGATCGAATTTTAAATAAAAAAATCGAGACCATGGTCCATGTACAGCGAATGCTCTCAAAAAGAAAAGAGAAGAAAATAAATTTCCTCTGAACCTCTACAATTTAAAAGAAAGTTGGTGGTGATAATTTATCTATCTTTTCTAACTCCCTCTTGCATATTCATAAAAAATCTCTAACAAAAATTAAAAAGAAATCTACCTACTAAAAAACAAATTCCACCATCTTAAAAATTCTCTAACAAGAAAAAAATACAGAGCTCTAGCTACCGGGTGCACAGCAGAACCAATGGCCCGGAGGCACGACGCGACCGAGTGTGTGGGCTAGGCAAGCTAATTTTGATATGTCCACTCAACGTATTAAAATAATATAATTTTTTATCCATAGCAAACTATGCGCGTTCGGCTAATAGAAGAGAAGAAATTGAGTTGGACAAGAAATTGACAAAAGGGAGTTAAGAACTTCTTGAGAGGCCGAATACTCAAAAACTATGGGCTGATAACGAACAGGCCTGTCATGCCACGGCCAAGCCCACAAAAAGAACCAGTCCAGATCCAACGGCTGGGGGAAAAAATGAAGGCGTAATCGAACGGTTAGCTCAATCCCTACGGCAATTTTTTTTTTATGTTTTTGGTCCTCTTCGAAGCACGAAATGACTCACGTGTGATGTGACAAATCAGCGCCTGTGAAAGCGTGGTTTGTGGGTGCAGGCACCGACGTGCTCGGGGGCCGCTGGAACAGTAAAAACTTGTCACCGTTGCGTAGGCTGTAGTCGGCGCGGGCACCATCCAAGCCGCCGTCCTGTCCTCCCTCTCTCCAAATTCCTAAAACCCTAGCACTCGCCGCCACCCCGACGGCGCCGTCGACGAGGACGGGGAGCGCGAGGTAGGGTCCCGGCGCTCGCGGAGATGGCGGCGAGCAACGGGGCGGGGACGCTCAGGTCCACCTCCATCGATGGCGTCAAGCTCTACTCCCTCACCGGCAACCGCTGCGTCGCCCCCTGGGTCCTCGCCAAGAAGAAGCGCCCTCCGCAAGGACGAAGGCACCCGCCTCACCTCCACCAAATCTCTCCATTTGTTTCGGGATTTTTGGGGAAGCTTTCTTTCTTTTTCTTTTTGATGTATCGTGTTGTTGTTTGGTTTTTAGAGTACCAGCGGAGGTTGGATTTGGTCCATGACCTGAGGTTTGAGACCGCCATCACCAAGATCAAGGTGACGCCCGATGAGCAGTATGTGATCGCCTCAGGTATGCGAGCTTGCTTGCACAAGTCTTTTTTTTTTTGTGTGTTGGACTTTCGGACGAGTGGCTAACTCAATAGAGATTATGTGTAGGTGTTATATATGCCTCCCAACACCCAAGCAACATCTGCAGTTGAGCTTCCATCCTTCCTTCACTCAGTACTTCAGAAGAGTTAGCCTGGTTGAGCGAAGCGAGGATGAAAGCTCAATTTCTGGGTGTGGGTTGGGTATTGGGGCGTTACACTCCCGTTTTGTATAAGTATCACTGCCTCAACCCTTAGTAGGACCTCAGCTTGTGCTTGTTTTCAAGTCAGAGCTAAAAAGCTTTTTATCAAACACTAATGTGATGCATGGAGCGGCTTGCATTTAAGAATGCAATGTCAATCCAACTTTGGATCGCTGTGCTTATGAAAAGTTGTTTCAGGGCCTGTTCTTTTTGGCTGCAGCTTATGGTTTTTGACTGAAATTTTTGAATTTTAGTTGTTTGCGACAGAGATTACGGAGAGAGAGATACTCATTTGCGATTTTGGATGGTATAGATGTTGGGCTTTTAACGTGTACTATAATTAACTTGTAGACTCTATCTTAAAAAATACTCTGTTTGAAAGTTAAGTACTGTAGCAAAAGTCAAAAGTCGTTTTGAGAAGCTGAAAAGAACAAGCCTTGATGTTCGATGTACTTCACACTTTATGACTTTTAGCTTTACAAATCTACTGGTTGGTTTATGTTTATGTTTAGCTTAATGTTTCAATATTGCCACTTTAGCCTGATCATTTACATATTGTAAGTTAATGGCATGCTTACGTCTCTTATGTGCCAGGAATATACCCCACACACACACACACACAAGTTAAGGTCTATGAATTGAAGGAACTGTCAATGAAGTTTGAGAGGCACATGATTTCAGAAATTATAAATTTCCAGGTACCCCTAATGAAGCATACACCTTTTGTACTACTGAACAATGTTTTTTTAATATTCCATTCTAGAAGATAGAAGTCAGAGACTTCAGACTTGCATGTCACTTTATAGTCTGTGGATTAAGTAACTGCTTAACAAAATAGATTGTTATCTTAAGTGCATCTCTGTTCAATTATAATTCTGCACAACTAAATCTTAAGTGCTTAACAAACTGGATTGTTAACATACTCAGTTTGGCCTCTCTAGTTTTTATTGCTTACCTTTTCAACATATAATTCTGTTCTGTAATTAGCTTGCTTTCCATTTGTCTCATCAACTTCAGCTATATATACACCCCCAACATGTTTTGTGTGCGGGATCGAGACGTCGTCTAAGTACATTCTTTGTCTCCACTTCACCACTACTCTAGACATCTATCTAGAGGATGGTTTTCTACTTTTCCAAGGAAAGGAATGAGTAACTGCGGGAGGGGATGGTGAAGGAGAACCATGGCTTGTTATCTAGTGTCAAGGGAGGTGGTTTTTATGTGTTACATTATTTTGTTCATGTTTTTTTTTGTTGGTACAACTAGTGGAGGGTTTCGGAGGGTGCATGAGGGTTTTGGTTGTAGTGATAAGAACCAAGAAAGAGAAGATATCTTGAACTTTGCCATAGTCTATGACCTCACGATAGCTAACACCTTTTCTAGAAAGAGACATTTCCATTTAGTTTCCTTTAACAGTGGTCAGCATTCTAGCCAAATCGATTTTGTTCTTGTTAGGAGAGAGGGCAAACGAACCTGCATAGATTGTAAGGTTAAACCTGGAGAGTGTATTGTCCATCAACATAAGATGGTAGTCTCTGACTTTCGTTTTAGGATACAGGTTCGACAGGCTAAGGTCGCTAAAGCTACAAGGACAAAGTGGTGGAAACTCAAAAGAGACGCCTCACAGACGTTTAAGAAGAGGATGATCGAGGAAGAGATATGGAACGTGGGAGAAGCAAATAAAACATAGACGGAGATGGCAACTCTAGACCTAGCCAAATGGGCTGGTCCAACTACGCTCTCCCGAGGAACGGTATTGTTGTCCCAGTCTAGGCACGACACAGTACGAACAATAAACGAGCCATGCTGGCCCGGCCTGACCAAGCGTGCTATGCTTGGGCTGGCACCTCAGCATGGCGGGCTATTCTGACCCGGCATGCCTAGTAACTCTCCTGTGGTAGTGCAGTAAAATTGATTGCTGTTGGCAGTAAAATTACTTGTGTTAGGGTTACTGCACTCTTTTGAGCACGGACGGGTGACTTGACAGTAAAATTACTTGTGACTAACAGTAAAATATGTTGGGCTAAGTGTGCCCGGGTCAGCATAGCCCAGCCGTATCCCTCTCCGTGTCGTGCCTAAGTTGGAGGGTAGGCACAACACAACACGACATGACAACTTATTTGTGCCATGTCGGGCCTAATTGGGCTGTGCCCTATTCGGGCCCGTGCCATACTAGGCAGCCCATTTGTCTAGATCTGGACAACTCACATTAGGAAGGTGGCTACAAATGTGCTTGGAGTGACCTGAGAGACAAGATGCGAACCTAAAGACACTTGGTGATGAAACGAGTAAGTGCAAAATGCTATCAAGGAGAAGAAAATATGCTACAAGCATATGCAACATAATAGGAGCGGTGACAACGTACAGAAGTACAAAGCAGCAAAAAAGAATGTAAAAAAAGCGGTGAGTGAGGCACGGGGTAAAACCTATGAGGAACTTATCAAAAGCTAAGTACAAAAGATGATAAAAAGGATGTCTACAAGATGGCTAAACTTAAAAAAAGGAAGACATATGAGGAACTCCAATACACTTGATGAGGTTAAGTATGGACCCGGTGGCTCAAGGGAGATTTCATTCATCGCTAGAAGCTCAAGAATGCGCCACAAAGAACCCAATGATGAAGAGCCCAAAGATTTCACGAGGAGAGGTGTACAATCCCTGGGGTTGAAGCAGGGCACAGCTGAGTTCTATTTATTTGGTGGAAATCGTGGCAGAGGGAAAGGTAGTCGTGGCAAAGGAGGCAGTGGCAGAGGCAGAGGGAGGGGCGGACGCAGGGGCAGAGGGAGGGGCAAGGGATGAGCAATCCTCTGGTTTCAAGGTACTATCACCATCATATTTGCCCATTTGCCGCTCCCCCATGGTTGTGGTACTGCTGACTTCTAAGATGGGGATATTTTACTGGGAATTCTCTCACAAGTGGCCTTGCTTAACTTGACTTATTTTTGTGGTTCATGATATTTTTTCATTGTAACTGGTTTATTTGGCACTGTAGCTACTGATAAGTTTTTTGGCGTAATCAAATTAAAAATAGAAAAACATGTCATCCCATTATAGATAATGTAAAGGAATACGAGAAAAAAAAGAAAAATAAAAAAGTCTCAAAAAACCAGAAAGCCAGAAAAAGACAAAATTAAGAAATAGTGAACCGGAAGTTAAAAGCTCGTGTTAAAATTAAAAGTTATTAACCGCAATAAAAAACCCTTATGGTCGGAATTTCAGGTCTTCTCGACTAGCCTTGTGTTACAGCTTCCTGATGCCGTGCTGTAATTTCTACATGATTCTGAGTGTCTATATGCTATATGCTGGATGCCTCGGTATGATCTAAGAATTGAATTATATAAACACTGTACTGTGCTAATAGTGAGCAATGCTATTCCTGCATAATCATAAAACTATTTTCAGCCGGAGTATATAAAAGCTCTTGAAAATCACAATTGACTTGCAATGGTATCATCAAACAAGCCTAGGGTTTACTTGGAACCGCATGAAATTTACAAGAATTATATATCATACGGAAGCCCCTAGGGTTTACTTGGACCGTATGAAATTTACAAGAATTATATATCACATACGTGATAATTCTTTTGAGATGTTCGCGGAATTCCTCATTCCAAATTAGGCCAGGCGTTCCCGCACTATACCTGAAGCAAAATTATGCCAACTATTCGACAGGTTATGTGGCACACGGTGGCAGTATGTGCAGTGCGTGCGTACTATGTACAGTACACGTTACAACCAGCGTTGGGTTCTTTTGATTTATTACTTATGGTTTTTGTCTTGGTTATAGTAATTAGTTTTAAAATAATATCTTTTTAAAGTGTGGTTTATAAATTAATTATAGTATATACTATATTAAATTTATTTATATTGACTAAAATTATATATGAGCATCTCTCTTCGTACTTTCTATTATGAACAGTCAGACTTTAAAAGCATAAGACATGAGTCAGCTTAAAAGAATTAGAAGAGAGGCGGAGGTGGGCCCGGACTGTCTCTCTCAGGTTCACGACCAAATCCACGCAAAACCTTTTGCATAAACCCTCCCTGGTGGGCCCGGATTGTCAGCCTCCTAGCTCTCACGTCCCTAGATTTCCCCGATCAAATCCGCGCAATACCCTTGCACATAAACCCTTCCCCTCCCATGCCCTGGCCTCCCGTGGATCACTTGCCGCCAGTATCTCACTGGCCAGTCTTCCTCTAATCGAAACGTTTTTTTTCTTGTTCCGATTTTGCGATCCGTCGTGTTGTAGGTAGCCGTCGTGATGATGCTTTCCTTGTCGAGGGCGCTCGGGAGGCGGCTCTTCTCCTCCTCCTCTACCGCCGCCTCGATGTCGGCGGTGACGAAGGCGCAAAACCCACTCTAGGAGTTCTTCGAGGTGGAGAGGAGCCCTGAGGAGGACAAGCCCCCTCCCCACTACGGTATCCATACATCTGTTGCTCTCAATTTCTTGTAGCCTGGATGTGTTGTGGTTCACAGATTGCAACGGATCGCCGTGAATTGTTCGTCGATTGATCGTAGTTAGCATAGATGGGTGTGGAACCCAACCCAATCTGTTGGAGAGCGTGCCTTAGATTTAGTGCCCCCTGATATTAGTTCATATTAGCCAAGAATCGCGCATTTACACTTGCTCTGCTCTACGGCAAAGTATGCCGCCGAGTTATTCTTTAAGAAACTAGCGACGCCGCGTACTTGGCGTACAATCTGTATCAGAATCTACAGCATGGTCTTTGTAATCCCCTTCTCGTAGAGCCAGTCATGTACAGATACCATCTGTTGAAGCTGGTACTGGATGATTGTATGTGCGCTCTAGTTGCTTCCTGCAATACACATATTAGGCATATCATAAGATTATGTTTTACGAGAAATTCCAAATCTTATCAAATAGCACTTGAGCGTGTTTGTTTTGGAGTTAGTTATATACTACTGCTTGTTTACAAGTGATGCTTAGCATGTCAGCATTTAGGTTTGAGTTTCTTTGGTTGCAATGAGGCAATACTCAAATGTTCATTTGCTACGGATTTAACCATAGATGAGTTGGTGTTTATTTATGGTCATGTTGTAGCTGTAGCATTTTCTATTTGGTCTGGATGTTTAGGTACGAAGTTTGCTGCTATGAGCAAATAAATTTGCACACCATCCTTGTCAACAGAGCCTACAGTGTTGCTGTTTGTTTCATTAATTGGTAGGTCGTAGTTGGAAGGCTTCTGAATTACACCTAAAATCCTGGGACGACATTCAGAAGCTATGGTATGCCCTTCCGAAGGAAAAGAACATGCTTATGACTCAGCGCCAGATGCTACATGCAGAGAACATGTGTTTCCCAAACCCGGAGCGCATTTCCAAGGTATCTGTGCTGCCACCTAACACCATTCCTCAAACAAGTCACTCAGTACTATTTTGGTTGTCAGTTCTGCATAACCATGTCCATGTGCAGCAGAATTTTAAGGAGTTCCAAATTGATCAAATAACTATGCCATACTTTTTTGTAAGATGTTGTCATTCAATCTGTGGATGATGAGCCATGCCCACTGCAAATCAAAATATTGTATTCCTGAACCCCGACGTCTTAGTTCGATCGCACATTTCTTACACTTGAAATTTCACTTGCACATTATTGCTAGTTACTATCAACTCTAATTGGCTCTAGTTTCATAGTGGATTTAAAAACAGAGATAACATTGGTTGTTCTCCTGGTCCTGTCAAGTTACTACAAGAAGTACTAATCTAAGTTACGGTGTTTCTATTCTCATTATTTTGTTGTTCTTGACTTTTCTTGATTCTGACAGCTGAACCATGTAAACAAGATGTTGTGCACCTGTTTGTGTGTTATGAAATATTGGTTTTCATAATAAAGTAAATTACAGAAATGTTGTTAATTCCCTTGCATATATAAATAAATAGCTTTATGAACATGCCTGAAACCAACTTTCTTAGCAGAATTACAGAAGAAATTATGAAATCAGGGCACATAGCGCAAAGTGACCTCACGTTTCAAAGCAACTCAAAACATTTAAAAAACCTAAAATGAAAATGCAGTGGCGGGGTTTGACATAGGTTCAACTTGGCCACATTACCTTCTTTAATGTTATTTTGCATAACTTTGTTTCACATTTAGCGCTGGATACCAACTTGGTATGAAAGAATGAAAAAACAGTCGGTCAAAAATATATTAATGATCTATTTGATCTGGAGATGTGACACTCTTGTTAGGATAATATTTCCTCCTATGGTTATTGTCGATGTGACTTAAAATTTCTCGTCAGTGTGCACATGAGCGTATTTTTGTTGGTCAACAATATATTGATGATCTATTTGATATGGAGATCTGGAAATATTATTGGCAGTCAACAATATATTGATGATCTTATTTGATCTGGAGATATGACCTGCTTGCTTGAATAATAATTCCTCCTATGGTTATTGTCGATGCAACTTAAAATTTCTCATCAGTGTGCACATCAGCGTTTTTTTCATGGCATCTTTTCTGTTCCTCAAGCAGTACTTGAATCATTGCATCATTGCTTCTTTACATAATTTCAGGTAAAGAAATCAATGTGCCGAATAAAGCATGTCTTGACTGAGGGCCATAGCAGAGCCTGATCCAAGGAGGTCTGCGGAAATGAAGCGGAAGATCAATGCCCTTTGATTAACTTCCGTGCTTAATGTTTGGGTGTATTGGTTGAAAGGATGAGTATTAGAAAGATTTGCTTCTTACTGTTGTACGTTTATCTCAGAAGCGCTGTAAGACTGGGCCTTTGATATCCATGGAACGCTCGCAGCAAACCTGCAGTCGGCATTAATGATCTCTGATCCAATAATTTTGATGTCATCCAGTTGTTATAGTACAATGTGAAATGCATGGCATATTTGAGCCTTGCAATTTGCAAATGAAAAAAAGAAAGAGAAAGGTTTCACTTTCGTTGTCAATTTCAAGTACCCTTTTTAGCAGTCTCTTTCTGTAGCAGTACAATACAGTAGTTTGCTTGTAGGTCCGTGAAAAATCTGTGAATGGACCAGAATCCCAGTAGGTCCCTGGGAAAATTGCCCATAGTTTGCTGGTGGTCGCCTGTGGTTACTGCCAAAACGTCCTAGTTGCTGGCTGATTTTGGATTCTTCATTCCTGGCCATTTAGCAAGTGGTTACCTGCAGATTCGGACGTCAATTCACACGAAAGCAAGTTGCATTCGAGCTTCTCCCTTAGACTTTTGGCTTCTAACTTATATTTTCTTAATTTCATTTTTTTTTAACTTTTTTGTATTTTTTTATTATTCGTGATAGGCTGATATATTTTTTATTTTTTAAAATTTAATTATATTAAAAAGTCACCGATAATATCAAACAGTGAAAAATAACTTATAAATTATATGAAAAAATCCCTAATGAGCATCGACTAACTGATCAAGAATTGGTGGCTGTCTGCAGGACCAGGAACCATGTGCCGAGTGAGACTTGTGGCAGGAACGTCTCCTATGCTGCTGTTGGAAGAGCAGCAGACGTGTGTGTGCTGGGCCAAAACCAGCTACGAAGCGGGCACAAGCGCTCCTGGCTGCCTTCGACTCTGGTTTCGCACATTTTAATTTGTATTTCTAACTTAATTTTCACTATTATTAAATTTTGATTTTTAGTTTTTCTATTTTTAGCTTTTTAAGCTATAAGCTATTATAGTTTATAGCTTTTTAAGCTATTATTAAATTATACCATGTTAAATAAGCTATTATCAGTTACATTACAAATTCAGTTATAAACTAGCTTTTTAAGCTAAACTGAGCGGCCTATCAAAGAGTTAGGTCCGGCGGAATTGGTTGGTCTCCGGCCTTGACAAAAATGTAGCTGTCAAATAGGGCCATTTGCCGTCCATCATAAACGATGAACATTCGTTTTTTTGGAATGTAAGGGGAATCCACAGTTCGCTGGTCTTCGTTGCTACGACAGATCCACTGACTCGCACGACTTAGTTAAGCGACAGGTGGCAGCGTCACGCGACGAAAACACTGTAACACTTTTAATTTTATTTTTTTATTTTTTTAGTATTTTTATGTTTTATTTTTTTCCCCGTATTTCT
The DNA here is from genome assembly GCA_036346265.1 of Melocanna baccifera. Lineage (NCBI taxonomy): Eukaryota > Viridiplantae > Streptophyta > Magnoliopsida > Poales > Poaceae > Melocanna > Melocanna baccifera. Next base: position 27,082,857 of record CM070692.1, on the reverse strand, counting down.
TTGCATCGTCTGCTCTAGATTAGTATACTGCTTTTATTTTTATATTTTTTTAAAGTTTAATTATGCTCAATAAATTAACTTAGTTATAGTAAAAAAACAGTCAACTACAGTAAATTTCAGCAAAAATAAAAAATCACCGTTATTCCAAACGCCCCCTTAAATAAAAATTACCGTAGGTGTTTGTCCTTTTCTTATCTCCAGAATATGATTGAGTTTGGGACATAGACCACACCCTTCCCTGCATCTGTTATTTTTTTCTGAATAATTTTAAGAAACTTCTAAGTTAGAGAAATATAGAATTTGCACCATATCCGTATTTTCACCGTATACGCCAACACAAATGAAAACCCACCCTACATCAGGTGCATTGTGTTTATAGGATATTACTTGTTTTGTTTCATTCAGGTGTAATTTTAGCTACATGAAAGATAGTGCGAGCCAGTTATCACTTTATACTAGTATACTACTACAGTACCATTTAAGCTCAAGGGAGGCGATAGAGAATCTCGCATATACGGTACTGTAGCCAAAATTTTTTCGAATTTGACTCTTAGGTGTTTTTTTTTTTGCAAATTTAGCCCCTCTCTAAGTTTGATAGCCACGACAGGCGCTACAGAAGTTTGGTAGGACCTACCAGGCAGCCACACCTCGGTAGAAGGCCCTGCCGAGCAGCCATGCTATGAATACCGAGTTTAAAAAGAAAGGTAGATTTGTAAAAATAAATATTTAAAGAAAAAATGGCTAAAGTGCCATATACGCGAAGGATACAACGATAGAAGCCACACGAAATCGAGTTAGTTAATCCATTTTGAGGTCTATCTATTAATCTATCTTTCTATCCAGCTAGTACTTATAACTAATCTTTTTCCAAAATCTATCTAAACTGTAAATGCAATCGACACGTCCATGCTTATAGATCCATCAGAATATTAGCTGTGGGCTTTTTGATTCAATGTGCCATCAAATTCAATGTGCAAAGTCATCTGCTACGTGTACACCGCTAGATTGCACCCGTTTGTTACAGACGTTTGAGCTTTCTAGGCCTTGTCGCCACCCCAGAAACGTACGTGTTCCTCCAGAGAAATCGTATGTGCTGTCTTATTTACCCATTGGTAGTGTTACATGTCATTTGGATACACATAGAGGTCTCCTCTAGAGCAGCATCGCTAGCTGTGATACTTGTGTTTGCTCCAGTGTTGCCTTGTTATTCTAACTTTTTAATTTTATGTTTTTTTGTTTTCTCTCTCTATTTTTTGTATTATCTATAATACTATAATCTTTTTTAGTTGATACGGAAATTATCGTATATATTTCTTAGAGGATATATAGATAGTACTAATAAGATTAGGTCACCTTGTAGGTGTCCACAGATGTGGACAGGTGGAGAAGGTTGGTATGGACAAGGCGCTTATGCGCAGCGATTCTTTTTTCCCTTGCAAGAAACCAATAACAAATTGGTTAGAATGTTAAATTCCTGCGAGATACTGTTTCTGTTGACTTAAGAAGGGATAAATACTGGAAAATGGAGATACTAACTCTTTATTCCCGGAGCAAAACAATTAGTAGGTCCTCATGTCTACGTGAGCAAATAATTCTGCTATGATGTGACGGCTTTACGAATTTTACAACCTTACCCTGTGCGAAGTTGTTATTTTAAACCCAATCCATTTCGTACCCTATTTTTTATAGATATATTTGTTCATAGCCTAACAGTAGATTTTCACCACCAGTAAAGGTTTTAATCTGCACTGATTACTAATAATACATGTGATTCTTGGTGAATAAAAAATTGTGGGTACGTATATATGACAGGGTTTCGCATGCAGTGCCATTAAATTTCGGTCTCTCTTTTAAGGACTTCCAAGTCATGCGCAGAAATTATATGAAATAATTTAGAATGATTTATACACTTATGCACATTCAAAATAGTATGACCCGCCTTATCTTTCGTGGTCGAATACAGGTTGTAATGATAGTGCAAGTGTACATGATAATCGGATTTTTCTGATTTAATACTACCGAACTAGCCGAATTCCCCATGTAATTGCATAGCTAGATAGTACAACACATATGCTTATATATGAAAATAGTTGAAATAAAGTTGCGCCCGTTGCATTATGCAACTTTTATGCTTATGATTAAAAGTGGAGTTGTATTTTTTATACAAATATAGCAACTATAATATAAACCTGATTAATTTGTGATGTTATAATTTGGATCCACCATAAGTAGTGTAGTCGTTTCCCTTTTTACTCCGATTAACGTGGTAAATTTTTACCTCTTGAGAGCAAGCTTGATGGTTTCTCTTTTTCTTTGTATTAATAATATAATAGCCATAAGTAGTGTAGTCGTTTCCCTTTTTACTCCGATTAACGTGGTAAATTTTTACCTCTTGAGAGCAAGCTTGATGGTTTCTCTTTTTCTTTGTATTAATAATATAATAGTTATATTGGGTTCTTTAGATTATTAAAAAATATTTTTATTTTTAGTAGGTCCCCGTGGGGCCTTGCGGGAAGAGGACAAACTCCTTTTTTCGTAAGTACGTATGGGTTCTTGCTTTCGGTCTTTTGCATATAGACCCCTGTACCACAGCGTAGCGTATGCCCATGTGATAGCTAGTGCAGCGTAACGTCGTGCTTCCACATCTAGTATGTACAAGAGTTAAAAGAAAGGATCTACAACCCTCACAGCATTGTCATTATGCCACATCATTTTTAAAACTTCAACCATCATTGAGTTTAATTAAAATATCAACTAATGTATCTTAAACATCGTTTAGTTGAAAGGTGGAAGTTATGTGAAACCGAAATGTTTCGTGAAAAAGGCACATTTTCATGTAAAGACATATTTCTATAACACCGTTTGAAAAGTATAAATAGACGTCATTCATAAACCTGTAGCATGCGCAGATGATATACTAGTTAGGTAGTACTTCCTTAGTCCCCGTAATATAAGTCCTTATTTTTAGAAGCATTATCCCATTATATAAATTAATTATGTAGATTAAAGATGTAGTTATTACAAAATTTCTAACACATATTCCTCATTTAATGCTGAAAAGTAGATATGTAATTGTAGTATATTATTTAATAAAAATATTCATGACACAGTGGCGTAAACTTTTTTTTTAAAAAAAATAGTGGCTTCTTGGACCGTGGTTGGATGGAGTAGTTATTAATGGGCTTGTTCTAATGCCTACAGTTTATAACTTTTAACTAAAATTTTTGAATTTTGGCTGTTCACGATAGAGACTACAGAAAGAGATATTCACTTATAATTTTAGCTGATGTAGATATTAGATTTTTAATATGTACTATAATTAATTTGTAAATTCTATCATAAAAAAATACTTTTTTATAGTAAAAATTAAAACCACATCAAACAGGCCTATTAGTGAGTTCTTGTTACGTCAACTGACAACGAATGCGATAAAACCAAGATGGGATTTGGTTTCCAGTTGTCTTTGACAAGACAAATTCCCGCTGGATGAGATAAACTTCACTCGCTTGCTAGTTATCTAGGTAGCTCATTTCCCATGAAAGAAAGTTCAATGTGAATGACAGGAAGAGAATGAAATCAAAACGACCAAGTGAAAGCATGGCCGCGCTTACGTTCGGCTTTAGCTTTTTTTTTCTATTTACTTTTTTTGTTTTTTTGTGTTTTTTTGTATTTCTTTGTATTGTTCGTGATAAGTTAACATGTTATTTCTATTTTTATTTTTTTTATAATTTAATTATACCAAATAAGCTAATTCAGCTATAGTAAAAAAATCAAACAGTTACAATAAAAAAACCATAAGCCATCACTATTCTAAACACTACCTGAATCGCCGATAGATATGACTATATGAGACGGTAGCTTTCACCCATGATAGAAAGAGAAATGTACTGACTGGCTGAAAGAGAAGGAAATTATGGTTTTGAAAACTGAGAAGAAAATCGAAACGGCTAAAGCTTATGATTTTTGGCTATAACTGTTACGAACAATGGAAAAGAAAAGGGAAAAAGCAGAACCAAAAAATCAAAATTAAAAATAAATGTATTCTAAATTGTTTCTAGTTTTAAAAAACAAAAAACAGAAGAAAAAAAAAGATAGAAATTGAACCGGAGCAGACATGTATGTTAGCATATAACAGTGGATGCTAGTTAGCTTGTACCCAGTGAGTTAACGCTAGGGGTTGGCAGGTTCATGCACTGAATATTGCGATAAAAAGTACACGTCAAAATAGCGTATCTATTTCTGAGGCGACCGATGCAGAATCACCAAATGCACAGGAATGTTTGTGCAAAACAGACCACACAACTCATTAATACACCATTGCCCAGCTAACCTCATACCAGGAGATCAGAGAAAAATAAAAATCTCTCATGAGTCATGGGCATACAAAACTAGTAAGAGAACCCACGACGCAGCAGCAATATATATATATATATATATGCGGTGTTACATAGCCCAGCTCAACAGAAACCGCTAGCTTTTGCCAACAACCCGGCCGGCTCTCCCTGCCGGCCTCTGAACCCTTCACGTCTGCGCCGTGTCCTCTCTCTGCTCTAACGGCTCCACCGGCTCGAGCTTGCAAGCTCGGTGCGGTCGACGGCGGCGACGGGCGTACATGGGCAACTCCCTGGGGTGCGCCGGCCTCGGCGAGCGGCTGGCGGCGGCCGCGAGGGACGGCGACGCGGCGGTGGCGCGCCGGCTGCTGGCGGCGAACCCGGGGCTCGCACGGTGCAACACCTTCGCCAACCTCAACTCGCCGCTCCACCTTGCCGCGGCCAAAGGCCACCACGAGGTACGCACGCTTGCCTGCCTGCTTCTGTGCGTGTGCATAGTGTACACACTCGTTCGCGTCGCGCGCCCCAGCACGTGTTCTGCTCGCTGACCGTCTGATCAAAGCTACACGGTCGATGAGCTCTTTAAAATTCTACTGGTGCAAGAAGGCACCTACATACAATATATATATATATATATATATATATATATATATATATATATAGGAAAAATACTTTTACATATATGTATATGTATATATATAGGATTTTTAGGCACGTAAGTAATTGACGCCTTCTCCATAGCTGCATGAGGTGACAGGAACCTAACTCGAGTAGCCTGTCCTTCGTCTTGCCAAGCAACGCAGCTCATTGGTTTGTGGCAAAAGTCACCATTAGAGAGATGTAACATTATTCATACGCAGGTGGCGCCCGCACGTAATTGAATTTGCGGGTTACTGTCACGCTGATGTGCGAATTTGTGATCTGTAAAGGGGTACAACTTTTGACTCGATTTCTTTTCAAGTTGATGGGAGGTACAATTATAAAGACAGTGACACAAAATCAAATCCTAATGTACTACTATTAATCTTAATTTTACGAAGGAAAAAGATTCTAATGTAATTTTCGCAAGGAGAAAAATAAATTATGTAGGCCTATAAACATGCATATGATCAATTACGGATTAATTTCTCTTGGGCTTGTTTGTGACTAGATCAACATTTACAAAGTTATCAGGAAAATTAGACATATTCACAAGTTGCTCTTATCGTACAGCCTAGATGCTGCCATGTTTTTAAGGCCGTCGCATCAGAACATCAATCACAAGAAAAACGACGCGAGCACGTACGCCTTCGACAGTTCAGGCGAAAATCAGCACCTAACTGTTCTAGAAAAAAAAAAGAAAAGAAAAGAAAATTTGCATTGATCGTAAACAGTCGGGAGATTTGCTGCTCTCTTACTAATAACCAACTCACTGCCCAGATCGCTGCGTTGCTGCTGGACAATGAAGCGGACGTCGATGCGAGGAACATCTACGGGCAGGTGATTGCGCCGCTGATCTGATCCCGCTCTAAAATGCTTCGGCTTCTGTAACAAGGCGGCTTTTTAATTTTATCTTTTTCAGTTTTTAATCGTTTTTGTCTTCATTCTTTTTCACATGCTGCTCGTATTTTTCGCATGCAAATTGAAGACGCCGTTGATGCAAGCCTGCCGCTTCGGTCACTGGGACGTGGTTCAGGCGCTGCTGGTTTTCAGATGCAATGTACGGTAAATTAACTCCTGGTGTTCATATGGTTCTTGCAGATTAATTGCGTGATGTGACGATTAGCCTACAAGTTTTTTTTTTAACTCGTGATTTTTACTGAAGGTGTCGAGGACGGACAACCTCAGCGGCCGGACGGCCCTGCATTTCGCGGCGGCCGGAGGGCACGTGAAGTGCGTCCGCCTACTGCTGGCGGACGCCAGCGGCGGGTAAGCATTGGGTTCGGGTGGAACATTTCCATTGGCACTGATTTTCCCGTGATGGCCAGACAAGGTAGCCTTGATCATTGCTGAATTAATCTGCAGGTTCGTGAACAAGGCGGCCAGTGGCGGCGTGACGGCGCTCCACCTCGCCGCGCTTCACGGCCACGTCGAGTGCGTCCACCTGCTCATCGACGAGCACTCCAGCCTCGCCGCGCAGACGCTTCCCACCGTCGCGTCGCCGATGGGCTCGATCGGAGCCGGGAGCACGCCCCTGCACTACGCCGCGTGCGGGGGCGAGGTCAAGTGCTGCCAGGCAAGTTCTTGTCTGAACTCTGATCGTGTTTGTGATCATTACAACATTCTTTTCTCCTTTCACCGAACGACACACAATGCGCTGCTCTTGTTCAGATCCTTGTGTCAAGAGGAGCAGATAGAACAGCCGTCAATTGCAATGGGTACCTTAGCTTTCTTCTTCCCCTCCATCTCCGATGCCTTGAGAGTAAGCACCAATGCTCGAATTGGAGACTCATTGCCGCAAGAATTTTGTTAGTCAGGTGGCTTCCGCTCGACGTCGCGAGGATCTGGGGCTGCAACTGGCTTGAACACGTGCTCTCTCCAAAGTCGCTTCTGCCGATACCCAAGTTTCCTCCGTCCGGTTACCTCTCCCTGCCACTCACCAGCCTTCTTAACATTGCAAGGTACTCACTGCTGGTTCCAAAATCTGTAGTAGCTCTAGCACATTGAGTTTCTTCAGTCCCTTCCGATTAAGGCGATTGCGTGGCTGGTGAGCTTGCAGGGAGTACGGTCTGAATTCGTCGTTAGAGTATTCAGATGGGATTGGTGAATGCGATGCCTGTGCAGTCTGCCTGGAAAGACCCTGCAATGTTGCTGCCGAAGGTTTGTTTGTTCATACATAGTATAATCCTTCGGACTTGCACTACATGGAACAGTAGCTGCATTGCAAAGTGTATGGCAATTGACAAACAATCATGCCATGAGAGGAGGCTAATGTTGTCGTCCCCTCCTCAAATCTGCAGTCTGCGGGCATGAACTATGCGTAAAATGCGCACTCGATCTCTGTTCGGTGACCAAGGCCTACGAGGTGCCCGGGATCGCCGGCTCAATCCCGTGCCCCCTCTGCCGGAGCGGGGTCGCTTCCTTCAGAAAAACCGCGGCCTCTGCACCCGACGATCCTGACATGAACCTTTGCTGCAATTCCGCCCGCTGCAAGGAGTGCAGCGGTGACCACCATGAGGCTTCCGACCGGGAGAAGAATTCTGTGAGCTCCTGCCGGTCTTCGAACTGCCAGAGCTACGGCGACGCCCTGAATTCAGAAGCCATCCTTCCCCTGTACTGTGCTCCTTTCACTTCCTCTGCCATCTTGCCGGAGTTGCAGCTTGAAATTAGCCAGCCATAGAGAAGTTGGATCCGTAGAAATTTGCACACACACAGATGACAGCCAGATAGTGTTTAGTATTCATACATAATAGTGTTCGTACTCATGTACTTGTATATAAATAGATGATCAATAAAAGACAAATTTGTGCAGGTTGCAAATCATTCTCTAGACATATTCTAACATGATATCAGAGCCCACTCTTCCCATCCAATAACAACATTTGCAAATATATCTGCTAGCCTAGGATCATCAAAGCCATCAGTTTGATGTCCACTGGTCATCCATCCTTTGATAATTCTATTGAAGCTGTTTCACAACATCTACCTATTGTGGAACGTGCGGTACTTCCTGTCCTTCATGACACACAATAGCTTGATCTTATAGAATGAACTGATCCGACGTTAGCCTAGTTAATCGCGGCGTCAACAAACGATGAAGCCACACATGTTCCCAATCCTTTATATACCATCTGACTCTAACAAGATCAGACATACCTAAGCTTGTTGCTATCCACCCTCTTGCTGGACGTGTTGGGGCAGGTGTTTTTGTCATCATCGGCTGCAGTCTGAAATGCTCTTGAGTGCAAGTTTGCGGCTCAATCTAGAGCGTGTATTATGCAAATACGATGATAGTTGGCTACGCTTCAAAAACATGATGTGACGATGATTGACTACTTCAACAAAGTTAAGAGTCTTATCGATAGGCTCGCCGCTGTTGGCAAACCACTCGAAGAGGAGAAGGTTGTCATTTATCTTCTTACTGGCCTCGATAACTCCTACAATGCGTTAGTGACATCCGTCATCACTCAGACAGAGCCGATCGCCCTTATTGATCTCTAATCACACATGCTAAACTGTGAGATATGTCACGAGCAAAGCAATCTCATGTTCCAGCTCTCCGCAAACATGGTGTCTCAGGGCAATCAACGAAGGCATAGTGAAGCAATCACCTCGCGCCTGATATTCTCGACCCTGTTCTTATTTACAAGAACTTGGTTTTATTTCTTCTCGAGCTGACACATCCTTGTCCATCTATAATCATAGTGACGTGATCACATATGTTCTGGCTTATGTTAATGATATTATTATCACTAGTCCATCTCTACAGGATATTTATACCTTGATTCAGACATTACAGTCAGAGTGTGCTCTCAAGAATATCGGTGATCTTCATTACTTTTTGGGCATCAAAGTATGTTGATCAGGGGAGTATTTCATCCTTGTTTAGTCTAAAAATTCCACGGACCTTCTGCAACAGACCGATATGATAGTATGCAAACCATTAACTTCTCCAATGTCGACAACTAAAAAATTATCAAAGTCTAATGGAAGAGTGTTATAAACTACAGAAGCAACACGGTACAGGAGTATAGTAGGTGCTTTACAGTACCTAACACTGACACGATTAGATATAACATATGCGATCAAGAAGGTGTATCAATTTCTGCATATGCCAACCTAACATCATTGGACAATGGTGAAAAGAATTTTAGAGTATATATGAGACATAGTGAGTGTCGGACTCTATATTTGTAAGTCTACTTCTAGTTTAGTTAGTGTATTCTGTGACGCAAATTGGGTAGGATGGAAGCGGGGAGATGGGTCGGGCGTGGCCAACCGAACAGCCCGCGAAAACGGCACGGAGGAAAGCGAGGGGGAGGTGGCCCGCCGATGCGCGCGGCGTTGGCTGCAGGCTCATGGCTTTACGGCCCAAGTGGCGGTGATGGGCTGGTGGCCTCGCAGCGCTGTTCAAGTCGAGCGCTTGAGCTCGCGCATGGCACGACGCGCCGGCCCACGTGGTTTCACGAGAACGCGCGGGTGGTTTCGGCCACCGCGCTCTCTCTCTTCCTGTCGCTTCTTAACTCTGCTGGTTGCGCGTTGGACCGATTCGACCTCCCAATCAAAGAGCACCATACGCACAAGTTCTTTTTCAGTTTTTGCACGCATAATTAAGCAGAAATGTATGCCTCTCGTCGTTCCGAAAGGTTGACCATTCCAAAACGTGTGCAAAAAGGGAACTATCTTTTTCCAAGCCGGGAAGCACGGCATCCGTATTTACGTAAGCTGAGCTAGCTAGCAGAGGCCAAAAAATGCCCGACAAGACCAACCTAATGTGCCAACAACGCATAATTAACAAATTACTGTTTAAAATAGGTCTCGATTCATAACAATCACTTGGTTGATTTCACAATCAAGTAGCAGCCACTTACAATGACGACAAATGTCCCACGCTTAGACTCTGGAACTGGAACCTTCCTTAAACTAGCTGGCTGGATTAGATATACACACCGGCCGGGCCCCACATCCAGGTAGCTATGTAGGTGCAAGGAAGCTTACCCGAATCAGGAGGGCACTCATCTCATTTGTCTATCAACAGTCGAACGGCACAGGCTCCCCGGTTTGACTAACCCATTACCATGCCATCTCTTTTCAGCCGCATCCTCTCGTCGCCGCCAAGTCCAAACCCCACAGCTGGTCGCACGTACGTACGTGTACCAAGCACGCGCGGAAAAATCCACCGTTTTTCCACGGCTAGTCGCCGCCTCCTCCTCAGCTGCTCCGCCCTCACCGCGACGTCTCCCCCCACGCCCACGGCATCCCCACCACGGCTGCCGACGCGGACGCCCCGGAGACCGGGATGCCCATCGCCACGCGGCACCACCCCGGCTGCACCGCCGGCGCCGCCGCCGAGATCCGCGCGTCGACGTCGCCGAGCACCCGCACGGCCAGGTGCACGACGCAGCGGCCGGCCGGCCTCTCGCCGCTCCGCGGGGACCTCAGCGAGTAGCTGAGCCTGCGCTGCGCGCGCGGCGGGCGGAGGCCGTCGAGGAGGTCGGCGGCGGGGATCCTGCACCAGCCCAGCGCCGTCGCGCCGACGAGCCAGCAGCTCGCCTCCGAGAACACAGCCACGTGCACGTCGTCGCGGCCCTCAAGGAACTCCGCGCCCACGGGGACGACGAGCGTGTCGTTCCACTGGTACTCGCCGGCGCCAGAGGCCCCAGCTGCCACGGCCGTGCTGGAGGCGGAAGCCGCGGACGACACCGTGACGTAGGGCCGCAGCCGGCGGGGCAGCGGCGAGTAGGACGGCGGCAGGCGGAGCGACTCCGCGGACAGGACGGTCACCTCCAGCGCGACGCCTCCATCGCCGCCGTTCTTGGGCATGAACCGGAACGACGACATCGCGTCGCGCGCACGCGCATACGTATAATCGCTCGCGGCAAGTGGTCGACGGCGTTCGCGGCGAGGAAATGGGAGCTGGCTCCCTGCCGGTTTATATCCATGCGTGGTTTGAAGGATTCATCTCGCGGGCATTGGAAGGTAACAGGGAGGTGGGGGGAGGAAGAGGAGTAGCTTCTTGCATGGAGCGCGCGAAACCGCGGAGAAAGTTAGCGCGCGAGGCTTTTGCTTTCAGAGTTGCGGCTCGCGTACTTGGCGCGCATTCTTGGCGTCTTCGTGCTGCCTACGTGGCACCCGCGATGGAGTCTAAATCAGTTTGTTAATTCGATAGGTCTCGTAAAAGTTTTTGAACGGGACTGGTGGTTAGTTCGTGCTACGCGGAGCGGAATCGATCAAAATCAAACCGTGAGAATTCCAAACAGGAACGAACGCCTGAATCCTCGTGGAATTGGAAAGTTCATATTGATATACTCCGTATGACTTTTCCTATGGCTGCGTCACCTAACAGCATGGAGTTATTTTTAACTGTATTACTCGATGCATACGTCCGATTGTACCGGAGCTGGCCCAAATTAAAAGTCCACAGCTTCCAATCCAAATAGTTTGCTCCACTTACCTACTGTAGATGCTTATCATGTTATCCACATATCTCTCCCAAACCACCCATTCTACCTCCCCATGATGCTTGAACTCTCTTTCACCCTAGTTCATCTTCATCTTCACTTTCCCCACCACATCAACTCAGCTCTCTCTCTCTCTCTCTTTGAGCTCCCTTCTCCCCTTGCTCACCATCAATCGAACCCCACACGACTGCTCCCTCTATCCTCACCCCACACTCTCAAGGTTGGTGAGGAGGGGGTGTCGCGGTGGCACATCAAACATCAGCCGAACGAACCGAGGGTGGTACACATATATGTATGAGAAGTAGTTCGGGACGGTGGATGGAGAGCAGATTTGAGCCTGCCATTGCTAGCTAGGCACCATGGGCTCGCCACCCTACATGCTTCGTGATTTGTTGTTCTTCATGGCAAAGAATGTGCTTTCGGACAATGCACACACCAAACTCTCTTTTGCATTACATTACACCATGCTCTTGATCTTGGCCAAAAAAGGCCAGGGAAAGGCATCAAAGATCGTGAATATTCCCTATTTGCATATCGAAAACCTATTTTTGTTGTACACATTGAACTATTTTGTTGCATGCATTATTTCAAGATTTTGCATCGGAGCGTACGATGGGAACTCTTTCATTGTACATCCAGGCACTAGTCGCTTCCTATTTTTAATCACTTCAACAGACATGACGAGTCAAAACTAGTTTGCACAAGTCTACATGTCCCTTTTTTTCGCATTTTTTCTTGGAAATACTATAGTTCTTTTTTCAAACTAAGGACACAGGCTCTACCATTCATTTCAAGGAGAAGAGAAATACATCGATCCCAATGGGGCTATACCAAAGAAACTGACTAAAGGAATACGCGTAGGCTACAGAAGCAGAAAACAAAACTTTTCTACCGCGCACCCAAGAACATCATGCTAAGGAAGGATCATGGATCGTTACCACTTAGACGCCGCAATGTGCAATGAAGAAGAGTTGGAAACCGATCCAATCACGCGCGTCGAGGTAGTAGTGGAAGTAGCCGATCGTTCCGATCAGATCGTCTCCTCCACGCACGCCGATCAATACTGCAACGAGTAGCGCCTCCACCGATATCCACACGTCCGGGGCTGGAACGCCGATCGCGAGTGTACTAGCACTCGTGAGCAGCTAGGGTTTGGCTCGGGAGGTGGCGGCTAGGGTTTTGCTAGATGTTAACAGGACGAATCCTCACCCCTCGCCTCCATATATATAGACCTCCTCACGTGGGCCTTGCGGACCGAGGCCCATTAGGAGTCTATTCGAATCTTTATCCGAATTGAGCCCATATCCGAATCATATTCGAATCAGTGTTCCAACCCGTTAAGTGTGCGACCATGTAGGTTCACGTATACTTGGTCGTGACCCGAAACGCCTTCCGGTCACCACCGTTAATAGCGCCTCTAGTAAGACATATTAACCCCAAAGTATATGTAAAGATCATATCGGCTTAACCTGTAATGTTCTCTTATGTACGAATCCCTTTGCCTCACGATATAGATTGAGCTCAAGGCGAGACCTGTGTCATCCTCTTAATAGCTCAATCACTCTCTCGATTCCGTGATGGATTATAAACTTGTGATTGACTCCTCAATCACTTTGGCATGGCCATGCACTTTCATAATCCATTACATCGAGGGGCCCAGAGATATCTCTCCCATAAGGAGGAGTAAATTCTATCTTGATCATTCACATCCCACTACATGTTTCATGGCAAACCCGAAGACTACTTTTATGACTACCCGATTCACGGAGTAGTGTTTAGTAGTCCCAAAATAAGCTACTACTCATGTTGGGAACCATGATGATCTCAAGTCTAAGGATTCTACATAAACACTACTCGAGACCAACGATGACACATGGAATCTCTGCGGTGTCTCATGGCAGTCTATCCAACATATGTTCACTAACACATGTCCATATTATTGATTTGGTATCACCATACCATGATCCATGAGACATGATCATCAATCAATACATATGCTGATCTTTGTCTTTGAATCATATTTGTTCCTCATATGATATATGATCAGGGATCATTTAGAAATAGCAACATTTTAGTATTTAAGAGTCTCATGAATAAGTCACATACTCATTGATCAATAATGATGATGTCTATTCCAAGGAACAAAGTAATGTATCATAAACATAGTATGTGATATATACAACATCTCCATGTTGCCTTTAGGGCATATCACTAACACTGACATCGGCCCCAAGAGGGGCAACATCAACACTGGGAAAGAGTCCCAAATCTAGAACTCTGACCAAAGCACCACCAACACCCACAAGACAGATGCCTTGTGGAGCAACACCCCCAGCACACAACGAAGCCTAGAGCTAGCTATCTATGAGAGGCAAGGCACAAAACCAGAGAACCATAACTCTTGTAGGGGCTTGAGATATAGTTATCAACACCAGGGTGGCCACCACGACAGCAACGACATCATGGCTCACCAAAGTGAACCCACCACGACACACGACACCATTGTCTACGCCATCACTAAGACAAAAACTACCATCAAGACAGGCCACAAACGAAAGCACGTGTGACCACAGCTAGCACAATGTAGCAATATGATAGCCAGCAGGACAGCTTTGGGCAGAAGATGGGGCTGTCCCTCCAATCACATTGTGACAAAAAGAAGACAGTAGAGATGAGCCGGCGGCACCACTGCGACACTTGCTGCTCAACCGACAACCACACGACACACCAAAACAACACCCTGCCTCAAACAAGGATTGGGATTAGCTACACTCACAAAGGACTCCACCACGATCGGCCTACTCAGGGCATGATCAAGTAGTGAGCATTCGCTCCTTGGGCCTCCTCAACGGATGGCTTGCCCTCAAGACAACAAGACACAACGAGCACCCCCAACAAGATAGATTAATTGACCCTTATGTAAGGTCGAGAAGGCCGACTAGAGGGGATGAACAGACGCTTTTAAAATTATCTCTTTGGCTAAAGCCGAGTTTATATATGAAAGCGTAAATCAAATCGATTTTGTACAATTAATACATAAATCATCTAGGTTTACATAAGTGTACTAACAAGCAATTAATTTAATTTATATGAATATAAATTGCAAGTATGTAAATTTGAGCCCAAGAAAGCAAACAACAATTGACACTGTCTATTTTTACCGTGGTGCTCAGAGAATTGACAGTCTACCCAAATCCACATTGAGATAAGTCCAAATAAATTAGATTGACTCCACGAATTAAGTTAAACACCTCAATTTTCACTACTATAACTCTTTCCCTCTCTGAGTAGGAGTGCTCCAACCTTCACGTCACGCTAGGTCTTCTTACAATATTCTTTGAGAAGATCACCAGAAAAGAAGCCTACAACGTCATCTACAAGTCGACAACTTTCGAGAGTAACAACTCAAGCAGCTTGCTTGACCCTCACCAAGTGCAACAAATGCACAAGCTCAAATGGATATGGAATTGACCTCTAGATGCAACATATGCAATTAAAGACTTCTTTCTTTGCTCATAAGGTGCAACACATGCACAATTAAGAGGAGAGGCTCACATTAGTCCAAAAGAATGGAAATGAGTTTAGCAACTTTATTCCCAACCAGTCATAAGGGGGTATTTATACTCTACACCAAAAAACTAGCCCTTGGAGCAAGAATCAACAAAAATCAACCTGAGCTTCGTAGCACCATCATGTATGGGCCGGTACTACCGTGACCTCCGTAATGACTAGAAAGCTAGCCGTTATAGGTGCTACTGTTCAGATTGCCAGCATAGGGTCCGATCTGATTCAAAACATTTACAAAACATATTCGTAAACTCAAGTCACATGCTACAAGAATCATGTATGAGCTTCAACTATTTGTAAAATATATTTGCAAACCTAAGTATCATGCCACAATAAGTAGATACATGGACTTCAATAATTTGTAAAAATATATTTGTAGATTTTAGTCATATGCTATAAAGATTGGATGCAAGAGTTATAACTATTTATAAAACACATTTACAAATACTAGCATCATACCATGGAGAGGTAGAGTAGGTGAGATTAAGCTATTAATACATGATGAGACTCAAGTTACTAGACATGACCTCTCTTAATAGTACGACAACTTATATTAGCAACCTGCTCTTCCAACCAAATAACAAGACTGATAAAATATTAGGAACATATTCTTAGCCTACGCTAGTTATACATTTACATTGAGCATCCTCTTAAAGCTTGAAATGACTATCCTCACTTCAAACCCAGGTCTTTTGTCTTGATGTGCATCAATACATGATGCATTCTTCACCTGCCTTTTATCAACACATGATGATCTTTACTTGACTTGATGATCAACTTAGAATCATCTTCTTTTCGGGATCTTGACTTGATACTCATCAACACATGATGCTATTTTTCTTCCCAAATCTTGACTTGACGATGATCAACTCATGATACCATCCAAAGTCCTTATCATTATGGGACATTACCTATTCATCCAACGCATGAAAAATATTAGTCACACAATATAATCATTATTAATTATCAAAATATGTTATTAACTTATAATGACATATCTAGATTATTCACCTTATCTTGCTGCACACCACTACAAGTGCGTCAGCCGCAGCATGCCAACACTGCCCTGACACCGGGCCAGCCAACACCGACCACCGCCACGACACCCACATGCACCCTCATGCTACCGCGACGGATTGCACCACCAGCGGCTAACCGAATAGCGAGGAGAAGGTGACTTGGGCGGATTTAGGGGAGTGACGGTGCACGCTGCACCTGCACTGCTGGCCACCAACGTGCGAAAAGCAACAGTGGGAAGGAGTAGCAACAACAAGCACAACCCTTGTAACGTTGTCGCCAGCATCCTTGAGCGGCTCGCCAACGCTGCCGGGGTCGGGAAACGACCCTTGAATAAAGCCCATCCATACCTCCCTCGACACAGAGCACGAGCACCGTGAGGCCAGACATACACATGAGCAAATGCGGGAATCCACGCTGCTAGGAGCGTGTCAAGGAACCAGGGAAGACTAAGCCCAAATTTAGAGGAGACGGTGGCTCCTAGCAGCGGGAGCCCAGATTCAGCGCGGAACGAGCTCGACGACAACGAAACGAGGGCCAACAAGGCTGAATCTAGAAGAGCTCAAGTTTAGAGACACCGGATCCAGACTCCAAGCGGCGCCCAGGTGGCGTGGAAGTAAATAAACAGATGGGGCGGCTTCTCTATCACCATTTCGAAGCGGCTTTTCGGGATAACCTTTTTATAGCGGTTTATCGGCATTCAGTTTGTTCACACAAGCGTTCGCACTAGAACTAAAAATCATAAGCCGTAAGCAGAAGTTTCAGCCGAAAAAACCCACCATTTCTCTAGGGGATATCTGAGATGTGCTAGTATTTGGAACGTAAGAATTTTTCTGGTTTATCAGAAAAAAATCATGTGGGCCTGGCAGGCTTGACACAAGGAACGGTCCCGGCCCAGAGACGTCCCCATTTTGTTTGGGCCGGGTGATTGGGCCATCCAAGCAAGGGCTAAGCGGTTGTTGGATCGAGGGCTCATATCAGGCGTAGCCCAAGGGGCAGGGAAACGGAGGAACTGGCCCACCTCCTCCGTCGTCTCCTCTACTCTACCCTGACTTGAGGCCGACACGTGTCCCTCTTCTTCATCTCGATCCCGAGCCGAGGCGAGACCCAGCGGATCAGCGATCCAGGGAAGGTAGAGGCCGAGAGAGAGAGAGAGAGGGCGAGGGGAGGCCGCCGGCCATGGGCTTCTGGGTGACCACGCTCATCTTCCTCCTCGCCGGCGTCGCCGCCTCCCTATTCTCGCTCCTCTGCTGCAACCGCGGGCCCTCCACCAACCTGTACGTGCGCTCGCCCCTCTCCCCTTGATTCCCTCCTGCTAGCTCTTGATCCGGTGTAGTATGTTTGGGAAGCCCGTGATTTCGGTATTCCGCCTAGGGGATTCGGATCTGGCGGGTATATTTGGGCGGATTTTACCCCCCGGATCGCCATGTTTTTTTGCGGGTTTTGATCTAGATTCAGGTCGAATGATTAGGTCTAGAGCTTGTTTATTCGAAATCCGTTGGTGAATGTCCCGTCGAAATTGCGTGATCTTTCGATCGGACTCTGGTAGGATCGGTTGGATCGATGGGGGTAGTGACCTTGGGCTATGCTAGGTAAAAAACGTAACTTTGTGCTAAAAGTCCTACCTTGCCCTATAGAATTGGAATTTTTACCCGTAGTTCCTCTCGTAATATGAATTTGGTACCAAAGCTTGGTTCTTTACTGCTAGTCGGAGTAGCTGAGTTGCTTAAATCAAACAACCAGCAGCTTTAACAAATTCTGCACACATTCTGCACACCTGTTATCACAGGTTAACGTTAACTCTGTCGGAGACCAAGGGACTAAATTGGCACGAACTGGGTAGACAAGGACCAAACATACAATTTTCTGGTGGAAATCGTAACACCAGTTGGTGGTTAATCTTGTAGAACCGTTGAGGGTCAATATGATGTGTAGAACTGTATAGGGCTATTAGGTCAAATCTCTAAGGGTTAGTGTCCGGTCTCATTAGAACTTTGACATTGTATAGCCTTGTGTTAATTTGTATGTGTTAACTCAAAAATATGTGCTCATTTTTCTTCCTGCCTGCAGGCAATCCTTATTTAACATAGTGTTTATCGTTATAGGATTGTGAAGGAAAAAACATTTCTAGTCTGTTCAGTTTATGTGATGGCTCTTACTACAGCGGTTGCACCTATGTGCTCTCACGGACTAATATCCACATTGTTCAGCTTCTTTATTACTCACTCTTGTTTGACTTATGTTCCAATTTTCACCCAATGTTCGCAAGATTTTATCCGTGTTTTGTGGTTGTGTTTCAATTATGCTGTTACTTTCTTTCCATCATTACCTTCTTAAACTTTTGGGTATTTAAATCTTTAGCTTTGCTATACGTCCTTTAATTTTAAGCTAACTTATATATGCCCAATAATTTTTAACAACCTGTTGAATTAACTTTTGGTGACTCTTGTTATGCAGATTCCATTTGACTTTGGTTATTACAGCTACAGTTTGCTGTTGGATGATGTAAGTTCTGATCCATTTTTTTTACATTTACATCTTAGGTTTCTTTATCCAGCTTAGATTATTCAGAAAATATTACTCCAAGATTGATTTTTGCTTGCTTGCATTGCATGTCAAAATTACCGTTGCTACCATAACAAGTAGAGCACAAATATCAAACCAGCATGCTACCTGACATCTTATGTATATATCCTATTTTGAATCGAACTAGGATGCCATTCTTGCATTGACTAAATGTATTCTTGCAAGGTCAAGATGTCTGTCAGACTTAGGCCAAATGTGAAGCAATGATCAATAGTTCAAGTAAATATACAGCAAGTGGGTTTAGTTGTAACTTGTAACTGATCCTGACATATAGTTTTTCTCCACTGTTTTTTGTACTCGGCATGCATGCAATGTAAATTGAATTAATCAGGTTAGCAATATGATGCGTCGAGGAGTTTATTATGCATTTAGTTTTAGTGCAAAGAATCCTCGTCTCATTTAGCAAGGTAGAGAAGTATGTAGTATTTAAATAAGAAAACAAAAATATTTATTTGGTGAGTGACAACTTCATTCTTTTGAATAACTCTGGATTTCTCCCCCTCACTATGTGCTTAGTTGTCTTGCAATTTTATTATGGATAGTTTATTGTGATTTGGTGAAAGAGGTAAGAGACATAGCTCACAATTTCTTGCTGCTCCTTTTTAAGCCTTGATATCTGGGTCTCTTTGTTTTAGCTTGTACACCCATGATGATTTCACCATCCTTGCATATCTTCAGTTTTTGATTGATCAGCCCCACCGGATTTTTTTAGAATATGTTCAACTAGGAAAAATCTGAATTTATTTTCAAAATATAAGAATGCCACTGCCAATACCTATGTCCTTATGGACACTGACACCGCTGGAGTCCCACTGCCTTACCTGCCTGACAAGTGATAACGGTGTTGCCACCTGTCAGGAGTGTGGGCCTTGGGCCCAAGGCCCAGTCGAGTTATTATTAGGAATTAGAGATTGGTTTCTATTTGAGTTAGAGATTAGATTTCTTTTATTAGAGATATAATTAGAGATATGATATGAGTTTCTATATTTGTTAGAGATAAGATTGGAATTAGACTCTATCTGTTAGGAGGGGCTCATTTATATAAAGAGGGCCACCGTATGCTATTGAATGAATCAATGAAGAGAAATATTATAGTCTTTCTCATCTAGTCTCTCCCTCTCCCTCTACGACGACGCCATCCGGCCATCTTCTTGGTGGTGTTTACCCCGGTTCATGTCAACTTGGTATCAGAGCAGTTGATCCCTTCCCACGACTTCGGCTGCCATGGTTCCTACGAGTCGCCCTGCTGCTGAGTTGTTGGCCATAATAAAGGCTAACGCCGACAAGATGGAGAGCACAGCAAGGAGATAGCAGACTCCTTCCGCAACATACATGACATCTTTGAAAAAATCTTAAAGGAGCGAGAGAAGGCGCAACAAGAGGCCGCTCATAGAGCAGAGGAGACGGTACATATCAACTTGCTGGCTGCGAAAGATGAAAAGGCCGCTCCGCCGGCCGCTCCGCAGGCTGCTGCTCCGTCAGCCACCGCTCCAGATCCGCCCGTCGCGTCGCCACCATTGCCCGTGTTCGAGGCCGGCCAGTCGGCCCTTCGGCCGAGTCAGTCTGCCGTTGCGCGGCCTTGCCCCCCATCTCGTCACCCTTCGGCCGACGCCGTCCATCGCGCCAGTTGGCTCCTTCGACCGACGTCCTCATCACGTGGATTCCGCTGCCGGCTCTTTGACGCCACCTGGAGGAGCCGCCTCGTCAGATCCGTCCGCTGCCGTCTCTTCCTCGTCAGATCTGGTGCAAGGAGAAGGAGTCGCCGCCGCTGTTCCGGCCGTCTGCCGTCGCTCGCCTCAGCGCCGCCGCGGCGCGTCGTCCTCCTCGGCCGTCTTGCTCGGCCGCTGGCCTCGGCCGCCGCCGCCGCCCGGCCGCTTCGGCCGCCATGCCGTCGCCCGCTGCTCCTCTGCGCCGCAGCTTCCGGCGTCTCTCGCCGCCCTTGCCGCTGTTCCGGCCGCGCCGGCCGCCGGCCGCTGCTCCGGCCGCGCCGCCCGTCGCTGGCGCCACGTGGCATCCACGCTGCACTACTGGGCCTCGCTTTTAATAGCAGTAGCTTCCCTTAGAAGCTAACCAACAACAAAAAAAAAAAAGAGCAAAAAAAAAAAACAGAGAGCTAAAAAAATAAAAATAAAATAAAAAAAAAATAAAATACAATTTTGCAGGCATCGTTTCACTCTGTTCCGCTTGGATCGAGTCGGCCGTCTCCATCCGCTGCAGAACTCCGCCATCGTCTGTCTCCTACACCGGCGTCAGAAGTTATGATCGCCGCCTAGCAGCTCGAGGACGAGCTGCATGTCCGAGAGGGGTGTAGTGTCAGGAGTGTGGGCCTTGGGCCTTGGGCCCAGTCGAGTTATTATTAGGAATTAGAGATTGGTTTCTATTTGAGTTAGAGATTAGATTCCTTTTATTAGAGATATAATTAGAGATATGATATGAGTTTCTATATTTGTTAAAGATAAGATTGGAATTAGACTCTATCTGTTAGGAGGGGCTCATCTATATAAAGAGGGCCACCGTATGCTATTGAATGAATCAATGAAGAGAAATATTATAGTCTTTCTCATCTAGTCTCTCCTTCTACGCCGACGCCATCCGGCCATCTTCTTGATGGTGTTTACCCCGGTTCATGACACCACCCTTCTCCATGGATGCCAATCATGTAACACCAGCCAGTCAGTAACAATCCCGGCCTCCCAGGACTACAGGAGCAAGCATGTCTTGTCATCTATGCTTGTTGATGTATCTAGTCAGGTGCATGCGTGTGGCAGCTAGATCTCCTCGAAGAAGACAATGCCGTACAATGTTAGTTTCACATTTAATTTAGGATGACCATAAGAGCTTCTCAAACTTCCAGAGTAAATAATTTGATCATTTGAAAGAGAAACGTAGATCGATTCCTCTAGTTAGAGTAAAAAAAAGGATTTTTCTGGGATCATGTAGGCTTGATGCAACCCATGAGGCTTGTGTTCCTAATAGATTGATGGGCCACCCAGACAGCTAGATGCAGTTCCCACACCTTAGTCATTTAACCTTGTTGATTGTGAGATCTTGCTTTATCAAGCATGATGTTCTTGTACTGACTAGTTGGAAGGGTTTGATTCTAAGCTTGTCAGATTAAACAACCATCATGAAAAAAGTTGTAGCTATCTACGCCTTTGGGTCCTGGAACCTTCGCTGCTGTTTGCTTAGTGCTGTAGAGCAAGAAGATGATGTTTTGAGTGATTGGGAGAGGAGAGGAGTTTAGGACACAAATTTCACAGGTTGATGAAGGGACTTGCAGTGCCTCCATTCGCTAGGAACTTCAGAATTTTGCTACTCATTTAAATTGTATTACTTCATTTCCCGTATTAAAAAAATTGGTCAAGTCCGTCCTGCATGTCTCGGCTCTGTTTTGTTAACCATCCGGTAATGTTTATCTGCAGGTGGGCAATTGTCTATCTTTCGCAGCTGAAGCCTTTGATCAACCCCATCCTAAGCGGGGAGTGACCTTTGTGTTTAAAAATTTAAAATCCAGTCATTCTGTATCATTATTCAGTTGAGAACTTTTATTCATTTTGGCACAACTGAAATGATGTACTTGTGAGATTTTGCTACTCTTCCTCTAGACACTCGCGGAGGCACGCTGTGATTAGTGTATGCAATTGTATTATACACACAATAATCCTATATCCATGCTGCCCCATTGTTATTATCTGAATGCCTCATCGCGGGTCACCGACGTTGTTCATTAAGAGTTTTCCTGAAATAGCTACCTACCTTCTGAATTGGAAGTATGGAACACAAACTGCATGACATACTGTGGTGTTTCTGTGGATGCAGCCTACATTCTCCATCAGACTGGGTGGTTATTATTTTTTGGTCTCTGTTGTACTGGACTACTTTCGGTCTGTTGAAGGGGGTTTGGTGTTGTAGGTAATAATACATTTCTGCTTTGCTGAAGTTGTGGTGATTTA
Organism: Melocanna baccifera; assembly: GCA_036346265.1. Taxonomy (NCBI): domain Eukaryota; kingdom Viridiplantae; phylum Streptophyta; class Magnoliopsida; order Poales; family Poaceae; genus Melocanna; species Melocanna baccifera. The sequence continues at coordinate 27,060,303 of CM070692.1, read as the reverse complement.
GCTGGGAGTAGTTATTGCTCTGTGACTGTTCCTTTTTGGTGTCCCAGCGTCCTTCCAATCTCTGTGCTAATTGTTTGCTGTGCTTGAGCAATTGCCAAACCTAAATGAGATCTCGTAAACTTACGAGTTGACGGATTGATAGACAGGAAAAGTTACACGTACGAAATTGCCATTGCAAACTTGTTATGGATTCCATGCAAATGCCAACGAATTAAATTGAATTATGGCGTTTCAAAAAAAAAAAAGAATTGCATGCGTAGGTACGGTCGATGTCAACCCTCAACCCACATGGTCTGAACATGAGCTTTTGGCATATATAGTGCGTTGAACATGAGTTTTTGTCATATATATATAGCGTGTTTTGCACCTGTATTTGCAAAAATGGCAGTATACGCGTGGAAATGATAAAAATGACATTTCTGTGGTTTGGTCACCGGGCGGCAGCACCCTACAACTGACATGTAAACTACTGGAGCTCAGTCACTGTGCGGCAGGCGTCTGTCACTCGGCCACTGTGCGGCAGGTGGACTACCGCACCTCCACCATATGACAGGTAATTAAGTCGGCTTAATTACCTGTCTAAATTAGTATTTTATATGTCATATATGTTTGAATTTTTCAAATATAGCAAATGAGCTCAAAAAAATTATAAAATTTTATGCGCAACCTCCCGACACAACGTACTTCATTATGTAAATTTTTAACAATTTTATCCGCTATGAAGGTTGCTCAAAATTTGTATGATTACGATATTTGTAAGAGTTGTTATATATATCAAATGAGATTTAAAAATTATAAAATTTTATGTGCAGCATCCCAACACAGTCGATCTAATTTTATAATTTTTTAAAATTTTTATGTGCTCTAAATTTTCTATGTTAATTCATGTTAATTTAATCATGAAATGAGCATCGCATATCACTAATTATGATTAAATTAATATGAATTAATATAAAAAATTTAGAGTACATAAAATTTTAAAAAAATTACAAAATCAAGTCAACTATGCTGGGAGGCTGTACACAAAATTTTGTAATTTTTAGAGCTCGTTTGCTATATTAAACAACTCCTATAAATATCGTAATCACACAAATTTTGAGCAACATTCATAGTAAATAAAATTATTAAAAAATTACATAATAAAGTACGTTATGTTGGGATGCTGCGAGTAAAATTTTATAATTTTTAAGCTTATTTGCTATATTTAAAATTTTAAATAAATATGATATATAAAATACTAATTTAGACAGGTAATTAAGCCATCTAATTAGTCGACTTAATTATCTACCTGATGGTGGCCAGGTAGCAGGCGCGCAACCGCACGGTGGCGGGGCGATAGACGCCTACCGCATGGTTGTCAGGCTCCGGTAGTCTATGAGTCAGCTACAGGACGCTACCGCTCAGTGACCAAGTGATAGAAGTGCTATTTTTTGTCATTCTCGTGCGTATATAACTATTTTTTTGCAAATATGGGTTCAAATGCGCTATATGTGCCAAAATTTCATATGAACATGGGCAGTAGGAGGAAAGAATCTAGCCCATTCCCCACTCTCCATCTTTGCGAACTCTGTCTAGGGGTGTAAATGGTACGGGTTAATCCTAGTCAATTCAGTACCGGATACGGGAAGGTAATTTAGTATCCAGCACCAAACTTGGTCGGTACTGGATAGTTGCTGCTGTATACGATAGCGAAAACAGGAAAGCTAAAATCTAACTAAATATCATTGGTAAATGATAAACCAGATACTATCCAACTAGTACCCTAATCGGTCCAGCCCATCAATCATCATTGGCACCAAATTGCCTAGATTTTACCCAAGGTTTAACCTAACTCTAGAGTCCAGTCACTTTAACTAGTCGCCACTAATCCTTCCCACTTATGTTAGACTACGTATAAATTTATTGGTTTTCAAACTTATATATGAATTTATCGTTTATATTGAACTTATATATAAATTTATCGTTTATATTAAACTTGTATTGTGTCAGTTACCATACTTAAATAATTTAGATAAATTTATTTTTAGTTAAAGGCTTGAAATGACGGTGGTGTGGTTTAGTATATATTCCTTTATGTATGAATATATTATCTGTTTATGTTATTTATTTTTAATCCGAAATTATTATGTATCTATCTTGATATATCATATTTGAGACTCTAAATTCGTATTCGTATCCGGTTTTATTATATTTGACTTTGAATTCAAAAAAAAATTAAGATACTGTATGAACAATTCGTCTGAATCAGCCGGTTGCACCCTAACTCCGTCCCACCCAACCAGTCATCCAGATCCACTCCTCTGATCGATCCACCCACCTCCGGCCACCGGCGATGGCCGTGTCCTTCTACGTCCCGCCGCCCCTCCTCCACGCCTCCGCGGCGCTCGCGCTCGCCGCCGTTGCCCACCTCCTCCACCTCCCTTCCCTCCTCCTCTACTCCCTCCACACCTACATCCACCCGGACGCCGTCCCCTCCACCACCCCCCGCGCCGTCCTCCGTCCGCCCAACTCTGGCTCCGGACCCTCCAAACGCGGCGGCGCGCCGGCCTCCGCCTTCGACGAGGGCTCCAACTCCGCGCAGCTCTATCGGCTCCGCCTGTCTCATGGCACGCTCGCCTCCCGCCCCCACTTCGCGGACTTCCACCTCGCCATCCTCCTCCCGCTCGCGCTCCTCCCCCCCGCGCTCCTCCTCCCGGCCTCCGCAGCCTCCCGGCTCGCGCCGCTGCTCCCGGTCGCCTTCCTCTTCGTCGCACTCCTCCGCCTCGTCATGCTCCCCTCCCCGCGCCCCGCCCATCTCGCCTCCGTGCTCGGCGCGCTCCTCGTCGCCACGCTGCTCTCCTCCAGCCCCTTCGCTGGCGCGCTCGCCTCCCTCGCCGCGCTCCCCGCCTCGCGCTTCGCGCGCGCGTTCTGGCTCGGCACAGACCAGCCCCGCACCGGGCTCGCCGTCCTCGCGTCCTCTTCGCCAGCCCGGCTTCTCCTCCACCTCGCCGTCCTCGTCTCCTCTGTGGCTTCGATTCTCCAATGCTGCGGGTTCTTGGACGGCCCGGAACTGGAGGTGAGGCTGCTCGCCTCCGCGGCGGGGCTACAGCTGTTGGCCGCCCGGGCTGCCGTGCAGATGTACCTCAATGAGGCCGTGTTCTGCTGGTACCAGCGGCTGCACGTGAGCCGCGCGCCGGACACGGAGTACGGCCGCGCCAAGGTGTTCCTGCACAACCACCACCTCTGTGCGGTGGCCACGCAGCTCGTCGCGCCACCGCTGCTCGTGCTGTCGCTGCTGGCACTGTGGCGGGCTCAAGGCAAGGACTTCTTCGAGGGCGTGCAGGGGCTGGACTGGCTTGTTGATTGGTCAGTTGCCATGAAGGAGGCGGCATTGCTTGCGGCCCGTTGGGTTGTGGCGGTGTGGTCGGCCGTGACTGTGGGTACTCTCGTGTGCTACAAACGTGGATGGTTGTTTGTCTTGTGATCAATTCTATCTAGCTTGTTTTCTGCGTGATGGATTCAGACGGAGTTGTATTTGATAGAGCGAGATTCCACGCTGGTTTGCCAGAATTTTGGTAGCATGGCAAAGTTTTTGGCGCACTTTTCTTTGTGGAGGAGCAATATTGGATCATTTTCTAAAAGTTTGTTGTGCCTATTATTTACCGGGGGGGGGGGGGATTTCAGATCAGATTTCTTTTTACAATGTTTAGCAGAGATTTGTTCACAATCAGAAACTGACTGGTCAGTCACCCTGTTGCACTCACTGTATCATCTTTCATGGATATCAACGAATCAATTTCCCAATTGGTGTGAATATATTGAAGAGTATATCTTGTTATAAACTTATCTGACTGTAAGTGATTATGTGAGTAATTCACTGCTTCCGGTTCAAGAAAGCAAATTGCTTTTGCTTTTGTGTTTTTCTTCTCAATTTGTTGCTCTTGGATCTTACTATGTACCTTGAATGGTAAATTGTTATGCTAGCCATACTGAAAAAGCGAAAACTTTTTGGCCATTGGTGCAATAACTTTATAGCCGTCTTGATGTGAAATTGCCACATTACTTTCAAATCCTCATGTTTTAAGATAACTTGTCATGACTGCACAATTGCACATTGCAATGGCTGTGTTCCATTATTTGTTCTAGTTCTTAGATTATGTAGCTAGCAACTTCCTGATCTGATTGCACAGTTTCTGTAATTAAGAAAAAATAATTTCCCCCACCTATATGTAACAATTCTAGAGCCTATTGCACTGCATATCTAATATAATGTTCATATACGAAGATGCACCAGTCCTAACTCATAAGCAAGGACCCTGGCCGATACCGGTTACTGGTAGTAACCGATTTTCTATTGGACGGTTTCAATTATCCAATTTAAACTCAAAAATTGAATTTTGCCAGTTACCATCCAAAATTACTGTTCATTAATTTAAATTCAAGATTCAAAATTTAAATTTAGGACTTTTTCGGATATTTTTTTCCAGTCCAGGCTGGTACGACCGGGAACCAGCTGGTTACCGCCAATTTTTTTTATCCTTGCTCATAAGAGACATGGGAAGTACTTTCGTTTGGGCTTCCAAGTTCATATTTTGTTTGCAGTTAAGCATTCAAATATGTGCCTAGTCCTTGAGATCTTAATAATTTCGGAGGTTTTGAATTTGCCATGAAACTAGTGCTTATTCTGTTCTGAATTCAGACCTTGAGCATACTGACCTTTTCAGGATCTCGATTGCCATTCTTCACTTCCCTAACACATCTACCTTACAAATATTCTTCTCTTGTGGACATTCCAGGTGCACAATTGGTAGATTTTAATATGTGCTTTCTGTTTGTACTGAATGCTGATTAATTCCATCCTTATTTTCTAATCAGCTAATCCAGCTTGCCACCCTGCATGATAATCCTCTATGGGATAAGTTCTTTGTCTAGATTAATCAATATCGATGCTTACTCTTTTTCTGAATAAAACAGTGAATTTGGTTTGCCATCTCATAAATTAATTTTGTGATGTCGAAGACCACGTGATATTTGTAACTTTATTATTTTCAGCTTATATTCATGAACTTATTTCTATCCATATCTACTATCGTTTAGAATTTTGGATGCATTACATTGGGCAACTGAATTTGTGTGGTGTAAACAAACAATTCAAGCAATCAATTTTTGTCATATCCTGAATTATTTGTGAAGTAAGAGAGCATGCTCACAAGTTTACACTGAATGATTTTGGATTTCTATCTTTCTTGTTGGGATTTGATCTCCTTAGATACAGATCAGTACCATTTTGTGGCAATGTGCAGCAGTAATCAGGCATCAGGTTGCTACTATCATCCATGTTGGGTTACTTTTAAATTGAAATTATGTATCACTTGACCATGCTATGTTATTTCTTCAGTTGTATTTGGAGGAATAGTCAGCTTCACTTTATTAAAAATATTAAAAGCACCATCTTTATTAATAATTGCAAATTGGTGAGATAAGTACTTGCATTGCACAAGTGTACTTTACCTGACTTCAGTCTCCTTCACACACCTTTGCAAGATTGATCATGCCTTCACTACCTGTAGTGTGCTGAGGGTTTGCTGAGAGTCTCATGTCTTTCACTTGAAAACAATTAAGAATCACTCTGTATAGTCACGCATCATTAAGGCTTAATCTATGGTTTTGCAGGTTGTTGGAAGTTGGAACCAACATGTTCATCAGTCCCTTTGGCTCTGCCACTTATCCAGTTACTATCGGTGAAGAATTGAGCTGATCCATTGGATGTTCTTCATGGCAAAGAATGTGCTTTCGGGCAGTGCACGCCCCAAACTCTCTTTTGCATTACATTACACCATGCTCTTGATCTTAGCCAAAAAAGGCCAGGGAAAGGCATCAAAGTATCGTATTGTTGTGCCAAGAAAGGAACAAGTATGGCGTGCGTGTTCGAGTGAGTACATGATAGAATAGTCCAAAGTCCAAGCCTGTATGCATCAGGGAGGAATCTTGGAGATGGAGGTGAGCATATTTTTATTCTGTGAGCAAAACAAGAGCTGCTTTGATTTGGAACAAACTGTATCTGCATTCTGAGTGGAGTGGGGGGCAGGATTAAGGTACAGTTATGGTCACCCGGATCGTTTTCCACTGCTTTGTGTGCTTGTTGGAAGAGCAGGTGACACCAGGAAAGGAAATCTAATGGAATCCCCTATCCCGGGGGATTGCATTTGCCTTTCAAAGTACAATTCTTTGTCCACTATTTATCTCCTGCACTATTGTTTGCAATTAGTGTATTTCTTAATTGGTATTTGCTGATAGGATCAGATTAAGTAACAAGAGAAGCCAAGAAGAGATGCCTGTATATAGGAAGAGGACTGAAGGATGGTGACAAGGCAATGACGAAGAAACCGGTATTGATTGACCAAAACCAATACATCCGACGTGTATTCCGCTTAGATTTGGACGTCCACTTCGTTTTTCTTGTTGGGTCTAGTTTTATTATTCTGTGCACATTGCAATCTTGTATATTTATATGAATCTACATGAACAACAAAAATCATGCATGATCACTAATTCACTACTACACTAGTACTCTCTATATAGAAGAAAATGTGTGTGTAAATATTATGTATTTGATCCTAGCATGCCACAGAATCCGTGTCAAAAAATTAGGATGATCTCGTGAGTCTTACATGCTATTAATTTAGAGTAGGTGCTCTGATGTTCTCTAGAATAAACAAAGAAGAAGAAAGAAGGGTTATACTCTAAACAAACGGCTAGGATTGAGCAATGATTGCAACAACCATTTGTAGGCAAAATGGGCATCGCCTTCACAGTTGATGCGGCCCGATCACCTAGCTGAATTGTATATCACCCATCGGCTCATGGCAAAATCTTATGCATTTTATTTTTTTCTTGGCTTTAACATAGTAACATGAGAACAAAAGGAAGAACAAAAGTCAAGCATGTTATTGCACAGAGATGGATCCATCAAGGTGACACCGTACTAGACCTTTCTGGTGTTCTTGAAAATTGGGTGTACCAGGGAGATTGTGACCTTTTGTTGTAAAAACCTTAAAGAACTAAAACAGCATTGCATGCATGTATCTAATTGATCAGAGCAAAACTGTAACATCCTATTTTTTTGGGCATGTTACCCTGCGTTTGTGTAAAAGTAAAATTTGAATTTAAAATCGAAAGTTTGAGTTCAATTTCAAATTTTCTTCTCAAAATTGTTTGAAAATTCAAAATTCTATAAAAATTTAAAAACCTCTCTTGGGCCTCAGCCCATTTCCCCTCCTAGCCTCTCTAGACTTTTGGCCTAGTGGCCTTCGGCCCACCCAGCACTCCCCTCCCCTGTTCTTTCTTTGACCGTGCCCACGCACGCCGCGTTGGCGGCGCCGAGCTGCCCCTGGTTTTCCCCCTCACGCTCTGCTAGGCTTCTTCCCCGTGGCATCGTTGTCACCCAGTTGTACCCCTTTCCCTGGCCTAGCTTCCTACCTTTTCTCCTTAGCTCCGCTGTGCGTCGCCCTCTCTCTCTCTTCCCCACGCTGATCCGCCTCTGGTTCCCTTCCCCGACATGTCGTGGCACCCCGCATTGATGTTGCACCGCATTAACGTTGCCCCACGCTGAGTTCGCACCTCTCGCCTAGCCCTGCTGCCTCCATGCTAGCCTCGCCTCACCTCTGCTCTCTCTTGCCGTTGCGCCCATACACACGAGACCGAGTCTTCCAGCTAGGCATTACTGCCCTTCCTCTCTCACACATGTGCGTTCGTCAACGCTTGTATACCTGGTGCTACCACCCCTCCCTTCCGTAGCTGGCGCCTCCCACTCCTCTCTAACGTGCCGTGCGCTGAATTCCGCCTTGTTGCCACCGCCATTGTGCTTGCACAATATCAGCCACTTCAGCCGAGCCTTAATGCCCCAACAGCTAGTGCTCTCCACTTCCCTTGATCACCTATAAAAGGAGACGCCTGAGCCCCATTGACTCCCTTCATCCCCACTTGGCTCCTCTTGCATTTTCCCTGAGCGCGCGCGACCTCCACCAAAGCCTACCTTGGCTGCCACCGGTGCCAACCTCCTCGGTGGATTTCCAAGTCGTGCCAAGCCTCTTCTCGTGTTCACCCTACCCTTCTAGACCTCCCACTGAGCATAATTAGTTTCCTTTTCTTTGCAGCTCGCCGGAGACCGTGTCTTCTCCAACTCTAGCCACATCCCCTTGCCATCAACTCCGACTGTCACCGCCTGATTCCTCTTGTTCAAAGCATCATCGCCTCATCGTGAAGCTGTCCCCGACGCCACTTTGGTCCACTGCTGCCTCATCCTCGTCGGCGCCATTCGATCGCCTCCACCGTTCAGGCCTCTCGCCACCAGCACACCTCAAGCCACCCCCGAGTTCTCCTTTCCCTTCAGGTGAGCTCCTACCCCCCTAGAAGCTCCCCTTCTATTTAATTGAGCTCTAATCGAGTAGCCCATCACCAAGCCCAGTGCCCTATTTTCACCACCGCTCAGCTCGCCGCCGACAGCTCTCCAGTTCCCCTTAGCTCACGCCAACTCACCTAGAGATGTGCGTTAGGATGAACAAGTAAACAACTCATTTTTGTTATGCTTCCGAACCGCCGCGGTCTCCTTCACTGTCGTTCATATGAAGATAATGACTGTTCCCACATCATTAGTGCTAATCACAATCATTAGCTGGTAATGATCTTGTTTATTAATTGCTAATGAGTGGCTGACTGATGGGCCCTTGTACTGGTTTAATTTAAGTATTAGACTGACATACGAGCCCTACCTTGGATTAAATTCTTTTAAAATCTGGTAAGGAAATCCGGGCCACTAACATGTGGGCCCAAGCACTGTTTGCACAGTACCCAGGCAGCACATGTCAATCTCTAGGCCTTATTCATTTAAGAAATTATTTTCTTTAATTTATTTGAACTATGGGCCCTACTTGTCATTCTCTGTGGATTTCTAAAATAAAATAATTCAAAAAATCAATCAAAAATTTGTGGGACCCACTTGTCAGAGAGAGAAGTCTCTATCAGGTTACTTTTTAGAATTTTTTCCTGAAAATAAACTTTGAAGAGCTCATTCTCTTTCGTCTTAGCTCTAGATTTAGTGAAACTTATTTCTAAAATTTTCTAAATTCAAGATATATCTGTTGGCACTAGTTTTGTTTAGTTTGGAATTTATTTAAATTTTATTCAGAATTTATTTGCTCTCTTTACTTGTTGTTCGCTTTTCAGCGCATTCGTCCGAGTAGAATTCGAAGACGCAAGCGAGCCCATGATTGAAGCCACACAAGAACAGTAGGACCAACCAACGTGTGACCCAGACGAGTCAACATTTTGATTATTTTGATCCTATATTGTATGTGAATTATGTTCATTTAAATTAGCGAAATTGTATGCTTTTATTTCATATGCAAATCATAAGATAGCTTCACACCCACTTTTCGAACTAATATTATATTTATGTCATCCTTGATACTTGAAAACCCATGAACCTTGTCACCATAGTTAATATTATTAATTCAGATAGCTATAAGTCATATTTAAATGTCATGCTAAGTCTTTCTTAAAGTCCAGGGTACTAGTTACATTGATCATCAATCTTTAAACATGAATAGTTATTTTAGGACAGTCATAGGATGCAAATGGCTGATAATTTATGATAACTTAATTTATACTTCTGAAAACCCTAAAAATCTGCTAAACCTATTTGGGCGGATGGTAAGAGAGGCTGGTGTCGATGTCACATGAGAAATTATGGTTTGTGGTATGAACCGCTCAGATAAATTAAGAAATTCATCCTGTAATGACCTCCTCATGCAAAACAGTACAACCATAAATCTGCAAAATGCAACTGGGCCAAGTAGAGTTACTAGACCTCGGAGTCCTTTCACTGGTGAGGGAGTGGAGTGTGCATGTGCGGACCAAGGTATGGCATGAATGGGACACCGTTTAAGGTGATGTGTACCCATTTCACTAGCGCTGTGGAACGTCATAGTCCAGTTGTACTAGATGTTGGGGTATGACTTCCCGTACAACTTATGAAGACCTACCTTGGGTGGGACAAGCTTCATATGGGTGGACTGGCAACGGGGTGACGTAACTACAAAAAGTTACGTGACGGTCCCTCGATCTATATGACCAAGAAATTGTGTAGGACTATCGATTGATTGTCTCTTGTGGGTAAAGATGTACAGTTTCTGTAGAGTATAAACTGTTCGAACAGCCGTGCCCACGATCAAAGGTGAGCATAGGAACTTACTCGAGTTAGTTCTATTTCAAAACCTTTGTGGGTAGGATAAAAACATGTCGAAGGGAAAGGACTCTAACTTTGGCTTTTTTCCTAGAGGAAAGTACTCCAGCGTTGTTAATAAGGTGGATATAACCTAATCTAGCATTGGTGGATGAAATCATGTAACAGGTGGATGTAACCTACACCGTTATAATTATTGTACAATTTCAATCTCTTTAATAAAGCACATTTTATTGAGACGCTAAGTCATAGAAATTTTAATTATGATATTTGTAAATATTGCTTTATGCAAATAAAAGAACCTCAACCATTCTTGTTAAGCCTTGCATTTATAATTACATGTATCTTGTGTGTTAGCTCGCGGAGCACCGCTGTTTGTGCTCACTCTCGTTCTCAACCCCCTTCAGAGTTCGTGAACCAGAATCAATATATCTACTACGAAGACTAAGGAGATGAAGGAGGTGAAGACGGTGGAGATTAGATTAGACCCGTGTAGTCTATCATCTTCTTACAGTCTAGTCGACCAAGCTGACATTTGGGTAATTCCATTAGATGGTGGAGTTAATAAGTTTTTTTAATCACATATAAATTGCTTCTTCTTCTGGGTATTGCTGCTGCATACTTAATTACATGTACAACTGTTCAAAATGAGAAGAAAATTTTCTCTAATAAAGTGAAGGTGGGTAAAGTCAATCAGATAACGAACTGTTTTTCTCATGTAATTTTTGCTAACAAGTGGTTTTTAACTGTTGAATTATCACATGATTCCCTTTTTCTTTGACCCCTTTATCTATTTATTAATAAGCTAATATCACCTAGCAAATCAGAGGAAATAAAGGAGAAAGAAAAGGCACATAGAGAAAGTAACATAATTCAACTGATATGTATGCTCTTGCACTTCTTTTTGTTAGTTCTGCAACCACACTCATACAAAAAACAATACCCATAAAATCTCTTGATGGATACGGATTACCATTATAACCACTATTCGTATAAGCTCCAATCTGCATCACTTGCTCCTTTTCCCCTTCTTTTCCTCGGCTGTTAGATTTTGTTCAGAGCGATGCCAATTTTGTTTTTGCAGATGTGACCTACTCCTCTTTGCTCCCGGACTTGGAGCTAGCTTGCTCCCCACCCACCACCATTGGCCGATTGCAAGCTTGACTTGATCTGCAAACCCTACTACTAATTTCGGTTTGCAAAATTAATCAAGCCCACCTCTGCCACTGCTAACTAACTACAGCTCCTACAACTAGCCTGCCTGATTTTGTTTCTCAACTCCTGAATAATGTTCAAATGATGCTCTTTTTTTTAGTTCCAATTTAAAATGGTTGTGCAAGTAGAGGTCAAATGACTGCAAATATGCATGGAGTTTTTGCCACCGAGAACAAGGAAAGGGGAAAAAATTAGAAGTACAGGTGCAGCTTTCACTCTTTCGGTGCAAACAAGGGAGAAATTAAACATCACTACGAACAAGGTATGATCAGCATCAACCATTAATCTTCGTTAAGTCCACACACCGTTCAATGCATTATTTCTTGTTCTTGAAGCTGGTACACATGAATATATATGACAGGAAGAAGGGGTGTGACACACACACACACACACGTAGTATAAGCTAGTGGACTTCTCTCTGTTAGGAAGAATAGTCCTACATGAATCGTGAGAGAGGAAAAAGCACAACTAAGTGCGAGAAAGTCTTCACCCATAAGGCTAGTCTTTTGAAGAGAAGAAGCTCAATACCACTTATAAGGTTGTTGTTTGGGGGGGCTTGCTTGCGGGCAGCCCGTGGGCTTAGTACGCAGGGAGCGCAGCCCATTTAAGACCTGGAGACCGAGGAGTGAACCCGGTGGAACCTGTTGGATTAATTGGGCTTGGTCCATTTAATTTAGCAATTAATCAAATGAAATTCCTAGGCCCACATTGAAAAACTGTTTAGTCCCATATGGAGAGTTGAATGGGAGTTACACCACTTTAAAAGGTGGAACGTGGTAACCCCCTTGTGGAATTGGAAAGAGCCAACACGCGCGCGCGCGCTCGCTCGCTCGCCTCGCCTCGCCACGCCACGCCACGCCGAGCCGTGCCGTGCCGCGCGCGCGATGCGGCGCGCGGTGCGTGTGCGCAGCGCAGCGCAGCGCGTGTCGCGCGCGCGCGCAGCGCGCAGCGCGTGTCGGGTGCGTCGCGCGCTTTTCTTTATCTATTCGAAAATCGTAACGCGACCGACTCCGCGGCGATAACGGTTCAGCTTACTAGTGAATTATGGCTGCGCTTATTTTCGAGTAATGACTACGCATACTAGTGACTAATGGCTGCAGCACTCGCTCTTTGTTTTGCTGTTACAAAACTCTCTCCATCGCATACGGATGATAAAAGAGAATTCGTTCTCTTGTGCTGCGCTAAGAAATCTCCGGTCCGTAACTTTACGTGCAAAGAGTTCTCGCGAGTAGGCCTCGAAACTCCGTCCGCTCGCGTACACTGCACGTAGACGGGCAATCAAGTTTTTGGGAGCGCATTGGCGCGATCGCCAATCTGTGAAGAACGCCATCTACTTCGGTGGTGAATCGTTCGCGAGATCGCACGGCGAACATCTTCCTCGCATCACGCCGCCCCGCATCACGCCGATCGACTACATCGAATAGACCATCATGTCGATCGATGGTAACGGCGCCTCGGTGTCACCGACATCGCCCCGCCCGAGGGTATAACATGAACACTTCTCCGTGTATTTGTTTCGTATGTTATGAATTTGATAATAGGTGTTGTTGTTAGCTTGTTCATATGCAAATATGAATACATCATTGTTAAATCACTCATGCTTTTGTATGTCATGTTTTATATGCTGAATTTCGGATTAAAATATGCCAAAATTGACTAAATATTCAACAATCCAAAAACTTGATAGGTCTTTTTCGGTAGTTGGCTTTGCTGCGTCGCTTAAACCGCACCCTCCGCTTGATGGTTCAAATTTTAAGAGATGGCGTGCACGTGCGATCCCGTGGTTTATCGCCATGGAATGTTTTCATGTTGCACAAGGCAAGCCCGCGAGCCTCTATCTCGTTGAGGATGAACGCAAGTTCAATGTAGTGGATAACTTGTTTCGAGGTGCACTTATTAACATACCGCGATAACATTGTGGATGTGTACATGCATTTGCCTACGGGCAAAGAGATGTGGAATGCACTTGAGGCCAAATTCGAGTTTCGATCTTGGCAAGTGGTCAGATGTCATGGAGCGCTTCTATGACTACAAGATGGTCGATGACCGCTCAGAGTAGAACAAGCTCATGAGATTCAGCGCCGCAAAGGAGCTTGAGAACAATAAGTGCGAGTTACTGGACAAGTTTGTGGTCAAGCGGTATTATCGCCAAGTTACCACCTTCTTGGTCGGATTTTGCTACCTCTCTAAAACACAAGAGGCGGGAGTTCAGTGTTCTCGATCTCATTGGCTCTCTTGGTGTTGAAGAGAAGGCGAGAGCAAAAGATACTCGTGGCAAAAAGTTGTCTTGAGGAGGTTCTAGTGCCAATTTGGTGCGTAAAAGAACCTCGTGCTTTCCACAATAAGAAGAAAAATAAGCCTATTGGCAAGCCCAAGGCTACTACGAGTTTAAGAAGAAAAGCAAAGGAAAGGGCGGCCGCTTTGTATGCGGTGATTCTCGCCATTGGGCTAAGGATTGTCCGCACCGCAAGGATAAGCAAAAGAAGTCCGCCAACATGGTTATTAGTGATGCCGAGGAACATCGGGTACGGTAATTATTTACCTACGCTTCTTTCTCGCTTGTCAATCACCGAGTGGTGGGTTGACACTGTGCTAATATTCATGTGTGTGCCGATATTTCCTTGTTTTCATCTTATCGTCCGCCGAGGTTCCTCCTTGTTGATGGGAAACGGATCGCATGCAGCTGTTCATGGTGTTGGTACGGTCGATCCAAGTTTACTTCGAAAGACCGTGCGGTGAAGAATGTGCAGCATGTCCTCCATAAAGAAGAATCTCGTCGGCGGATCTCTATTGTGTAGAGATGGTTTTAGGCTTGCATTTGAGTCCAATAAATGTGTCGTGTCTAAGTATGGAACATTTGTTGGTAAAGGCTATGAGAGCGGAGGCTTGTTCCGTTTTTCTTTGATGGATTTCTATAATAAATTTGTGAACCATGTGTGCAACGATGATGATGAATCTAATGTTTGGCATTCACGACTTTGTCATGTTAATTTTGGGTGTATGACGCGCTTAGCTAATATGAGTTTAATCCCAAATTCACTTTGGTCAAAGGTTCTAAGTGCCATGCGTGTGTTCAATCGAACAACATCGCAAGCCTCACAAGGCAAATGAAAGAGGCGAGGAATTTGGCACCGTTAGAACTCATTCATTCGATTTGTGTGAGATGAATGGCGTGTTGACTAAAGGTGGGAAGAAATATTTCATGACGCTTATAGATGATTGCACTAGATTTTGCTATGTGTACTTATTGAAAACAAAAGATGAAGCGTTAAATTACTTTAAGATCTATAAAGTGAGGTAGAAAACCAACTTGAGAGAAAATCAAGCGGTAAGGTCCGATCGTGGGGAGAGTATTTTTCAATGAGTTTATTTCATTCTGCGAGGAACATGGAATTATTCATGAGAGGACGCCTCCTATTCTCCCGAATCAAACGGGTTGCCGAAAGAAAGAACCGCACTCTAACCGATTTAGTTAACGCTATGTTAGACATCGCGGGACTTTCTAAGGAATGGTGGGGTGAGGCTATATTGACCGCGTGTCATGTCCCGAATAGAGTTCCTACAAAGAATAAAGAAGTAACACCATTCGAGGAATGGGAAAAGAAGAAATTGTCTCTCTCATATTTGCGATCTGGGATGTTTGGCCAAAGTTAACGTACAATTGTCAAGAAGCGCAAACTTGGACCAAAAATCGTAGATTGTGTATTTCTTGGTTATGCTATGCACAGCGTGGGTTATAGGTTCTTAATTATAAAACTGAGTACTGACATGCGTGTTGGTACAATTATAGAGTCCAGAGACGCCACATTTTTTGAGAATGAATTTCCTATGAAATGTGATGTACCTAGCTCATCTAGTCAAGAACCTATAATTTCCCTTGATTCTTTTGTGCCGATAGAACATGCTGAAGAAACACTTATGAAAAATCCTGAGGAGGATAACAATGAGATTACTCAAAAGAGTAAGAGACAGAGGATTGCAAAATCCTTTGGTGATGATTTCATTGTATACCTCGTGGATGACACTCCAAGAACCATGGAAGAGGCATATTCTTCTCCTGACGCTGACTATTGGAAGGAAGCAGTACGGAGTGAGATGGACTCTATTATGTCTAATGGAACTTGGGAGGTCGTTGACCGTCCTTATGGATGTAAACCTGTAGGATGTAAATGGATTTTCAAGAAAAAGCTTAGGCCTGATGGTACAATTGAAAAGTATAAGGTAAGGCTTGTGGCCAAGGGTTATACCCAGAAAGAATGCGAGGACTTCTTTGATACTTATTCACCTGTTGCCCGATTGACCACAATTCGAGTACTACTTGCCCTGGCTGCCTCTCATGGTCTACTCGTTCATCAAATGGACGTTAAGACAGCTTTCCTAAATGGAGAGTTGGAGGAGGAGATTTATATGGATCAGCCAGACGGGTTTGTGGTAAAAGGTCAAGAAGGAAAGGTGTGCAAGTTGTTAAAGTCTTTGTATGGCCTAAAGCAAGCACCTAAGCAGTGGAATGAGAAGTTCGACAGAACTTTGACATCTCTGGCTTTGTTGTGAATGAAGCCGATAGATGTGTGTACTATCGCTATGGTGGGGAGAAGGAGTGATCTTGTGCTTGTATGTTGATGACATATCGATTTTTGGGACCAACCTCAATGTGGTTGAGGAGGTCAAGGACTTTCTGTCCAAGAGTTTTGAGATGAAAGATTTGGGAGTGGTGATGTGATTCTTAACATTAAGCTACCGAGAGGAGGTGATGGTGGGGTTACACTTGTGCAATCTCACTATGTAGAGAAGGTCTTGAGTCGCTTTGGTTATAGTGACTGCAAGCCCGCTTCTACTCCTTATGATCCTAGTGTGTTATTGAGGAAAACCAAGAATAACAAGAGATCAATTAAGATACTCCCGGATCATTGGCTCATTGATGTATTTAGCTAGTGCTACGAGACCGACATCTCGCTTGTCGTGAGCAAGCTAAGCCGATTTGTTTCAAATCGGAGATGATCATTGGCGTGCTCTTGAGAGAGTAATGCGCTATCTAAAAGCAACCGTGAGCTATGGTATTCACTATGCCGGGTACCCAAAGGTACCGGAGGGCTACTGATGATTCAAACCGGATCTCGATCTTTGATGAGATAAAAGCCACGAGTGGATATGTGTTCACACTTGGAGGTGGTGCTGCTTCTGGAAGTCTTGCAAGCGCACCATCTTAACGAGGTCAACCATGGAAGCGTAACTCACAAGCATTAGACACCGCAATCGTTGAGGCCGAGTGGCTTCGCGAACTCCTTATGGATTTGCCGGTGGTTGAAAAACCGATACCGCTATCCCGATGAACCGTGATAATCGATCGTAATTATCAAGGTGAACAGTTCTAAGGACAACATGAAGTCATCTAGGTATGTTAAAAGGCGGTTAAAGTCCGCCGTAAAGTGAAAAACTCGGAGTGATAGCATCGACTATGTCCGCATACTAAAAATCGCCGACCAATTTACAAAGGATCTATCACGTAATGTGATAGATAGTGCATCGAGTGAGATGGGCCTGAGACCCACATGAGTCATACCACAGTGGTAACCTGTTCTACGTGATCGGAGATCCCGTGAAGTAGAATGGTGAAACAAGCTGTTAGTTGACTGGGAGGAGAGACCTTTACAGGGCCCATTTCTTCAATGATGCGCTTCTCTCCTATTCTGTATGGCAGGTTGGTTTTTACCTCAATGTGATCCGAGTGGCTTATTTATAGCAGAGATGTCGGCCTACAGGACATCTTAGAAGGAACACACCTATATGAGTTCGACTACTGGTCACAGTCTATGAGATTTGGGTGATCTCTAGATACTCATGAATAGGCTTGGAGTATGACTTATACGCTCCAACTAGAGGGGATGCTTTTGGCAGCCTAGTACTAGTAAAGGAACTGGGTAAAACTTGTTCGCACAAAACTGTCAATTCAAGGCATAGTCCATTGTTCAGTTGTGGATGAGTGTAACTCCTTTCCTAGGTGGATGTTCAACTTAACAGTCTCCATCGAAACACTGGTATATCAAACAACAGCAGAACTGAGAACATTTCTCGTGTGCCTTGAAATTTGGTGGGGATTGTTGGATTAATTGGGCTTGGTCCATTTAATTTAGCAATTAATCAAATGAAATTCCTAGGCCCACATTGAAAAACTGTTTAGTCCCATATGGAGAGTTGAATGGGAGTTACACCACTTTAAAAGGTGGAACGTGGTAACCCCCTTGTGGAATTGGAAAGAGCCAACACGCGCGCGCGCGCTCGCTCGCTCGCCTCGCCTCGCCACGCCACGCCACGCCACGCCGTGCCGTGCGGTGCGTGTGCGTGTGCGTGTGCGTGTGCGTGTGCGTGTGCGTGTGCGTGTGCAGCGCAGCGCGCGCAGCGGCGTGTCGCGTGCGTCGCGTTTTCTTTATCTATTCGAAAATCGTAACGCACCGACTACCGCGAACGGTTCGATTACTAGTGAATTATGGCTGCGATTATTTTCGAGTAATGACTACGCTTATTAGTGACTAATGGCTGCAGCACTCGCTCTTTGTTTTTCTTGTTACAAAACTCTCTCCACTCCATACGGGATGATAAAAAGAGGATTCTGGTTCTGTCTTGTGCTGCGCTAAGAAATCTCCGGTCCAGAACTTTACGTGCAAAGAGTTCTGGGCGAGTAGGCCTCCGAAACTCCGTCCGTTCGCGTACCTGCACGGGTAGACGGGCAATCAAGTTTTTGGGGAGCGCATTGGCGCGACTGCTCAATCTGTGAAGAACGCCATCTACTTCCTGGTGGTGAACTGTTCGCGAGACTGCACGGCGAACATCTTCCTGCATCACGCCTCGATCGACTACATCGAATAGACCATCATGTCGACTGATGGTAACGGCGCCTCCGGTGTCACCGACACTGGCCCCGCCCGAGGGTATAACATGAACACTTCTCTGGTGTATTTGTTTCTGTATGTTATGAATTTGATAATAGGTGTTGCTGTTAGCTTGTTCATATGCAAATATGAATACATCATTGTTAAATCACTCATGCTTTTGTATGTCATGTTTTATATGCTGAATTTCTGGATTAAAATATGCCAAAAATTGACTAAATATTCAACAGAACCTAGAGTGGGTTCAGATACGTGGGACCTAGAGTGGGTCCGGATGTAATGATTCGTATAGAGCCTAGGCAATTTACATCTCCCAAGAGTGCGGTGTGCACAATTCATGTGTGAGGGGGAGATTGTTAGGAAGAATAATTCCACATGAATTGTGGGAGAAGAAAAAGCACAACTAAGTGTAAGAGAGTCTCTATCTATAAGGCTAATCTTTTGAAGGAAGGAGGTATAGTACCACTTATAAGGTTGTTGTTTGGGGGTTTGCTTGCGGACAGCCTGTGGGCTTAGTGCGCAGCGAGCGCAGCCCAATTAAGACCTGAAGACCGAGGAGTGAACCCGGTGGGTCTGGATACGTGGGATCTAGAGTGGATCCGGATGTAACACTCTCAAAGAAGACCTTAAACAGAGCAACTAATTAGCAGAAACTAAACGTAGCTATCACCAAAGCACATCTCCTGTATTTTTTTTTTCTCACAACTTGTGTTTAATTGCAGGCATGGATATACTGATGGTTCGTCCCTGCATGATCTCCGCGTGTAGTCAGCGAGAGGCTGACAGTACATATAGGAAAATAATGCATCAAGATACGGCGGAAGCGAGAGGCAAATCGCCGGGCTGGGTGCCCAAGAAGGCGACATCTCGCGCGGCCACAGAGGATTAGTGCAAAGGCAAATTGCCATCTTGCAAATGCATCGTAATTCTCGCGTGCTGATGACTCTACTTGAAAGATCCAAATTAAACAATAGGAAGAAATGGAGAAGATGAATGGTGTAGATTTAAGAAAGGAGGAGGAGTTCGTGAGTTAAGAAAGGAGGAGGAGGAAAGAAGAAGATGGTGATGGTGTAGATTTGACCGCTGGGCCCCATAGCCCACGAAACCCTTGTCTCTACTGCGTTAAGTACAGGGAAACAGAGCAAGACGTCATTGACGGGCACAGCTCAGTCACACACTGACTGACACGCACAAATTGAAATGAAAAATTGTGTAGTATTTCTTCATGGAAACAACTTTAAAGTCCCTTTACAGTGCAACTACTCACTCCACTCCCGCTATTTATACACCGGCCTCTCCTCCTCCAATTTCTCAACACCAACGACGCCATCTCTGATCACTAATCTCACACACGGTTACCTAGCTAGCTATCTAGCTGAACCCCTTGAAGCTAGCATCAAGAGTTGAACCACACCCATGCTGATCACCTCCTTGAGGTACCTGGCCGGCACGGCCGGGCCGAGCGGCTTCGGCTCGCGCACCACCGCCGAGGAGGCCTGCGCCGCCGACCTCCGCCACATGACCGCCATCATCACCGGTGCGTACCACCACCATATATCGTCGTCATGCATGTCGCATAAGCTTCGACTTCGTTAAATCTTGCCTAGCTAGCTTCTTCGATCATGCATGCAATTAAGATGAGCTGACTGCGCCGGCCGGCTTGCATGTGCATGGCATTTACGTGCAGGCGCGACGTCGGGGATCGGGGCGGAGACGGCGCGGGTGCTGACGAAGCGCGGCGCGCGGCTGGTGCTCCCGGCGCGGAGCCTCAAGGCGGCCGAGGAGGCCCGGGCGCGGCTCCTGGCTGAGTTCCCGGCCGCCGACGTCGTGGTGCTGCCGCTAGACCTGAGCTCGCTCGCCTCCGTGCGCCGCTTCGTCAGGCGCTTCCTCGCGCTCGGCCTCCCGCTCAACCTCCTCATGTACGTACGCATCACCAACTCCCTCCACTACTACGTACCACTACTATACTAATCGTTAGTTAAGTATCCACTAATGACAAAAGTTTAAGCGATGTTAAATTGTTCATACTGATAAGAACGCATGATTAATTGCGTGGTTGCTTTTGCTAATTAATTGATGTGGTTTTGGTTGCCCGCGCGCGTGCATGCAGCAACAACGCCGGCAAGTTCGCCGACCGCTTCGCCGTTTCCGAGGACGGCGTCGAGACGAGCTTCGCCACCAACTACTTAGGTACTCCTGCCGCACACGCTAGCTACTAAATAACTCCATTTGCAGATTAACCTGGCTTTCCTTTCGTTTACTCCTCTGGTTTAATGGCGCCAATTAACTGGCTAATTAATCACTACCGCGATGTGCTTTCGTTCGATCTATCAGGGCACTTCCTGCTGACGAGGTTGCTGCTGGAGAAGATGGCGGAGACGGCAAGGGCGACCGGCGTGGAGGGCCGCATAGTGAACGTCTCCTCCACCATCCACAGCTGGTTCGCCGGCGGCGACGCCCTCGACTACCTCGACCGCGTCACCTGCAAGAAGATGTACGCCATAATCACATGCCACTATCAGTGTACTCGGTGCTTTAAGAGTCACGTTTTCGTTGAACCATGCGCCTGCAGACCGTACGATCCGACGAGAGCGTACGTGCTCTCCAAGCTCGCCAACGTGCTCCACACCAGGGCACTCGCAGATCGGCTCAAGGTAAAATAAAATTAATTAGCAAGCATAATCTCAAGAATTAATCACGCATAGCTGACTGAAACTGAACGAGCAGCTTGAGCAAGCTTAGCTAATCACCTCTTAATTAAATTAAGCTGCTTCTTATCAACTTAACACAGGAGATGAACGCGAATGTGACGGCCAACTGCGTCCACCCCGGGATCGTCAGGACGCGGCTCATCCGTGACCGCGACGGCCTCGTCACCAGTACGTCGTCTTCTTCTCTTCTCTTTCTTTTCCTTCTTTTCAAGCTCGAAAATTTTCTTTCTTCAAAAGCATGAAAATTTTGATACTTTTACAAGCATCCAAATAACTCGATAAACGATTTTATTTATCTAAAACCAACTGCAGATGCAGTGTTCTTATTGGCATCCAAGCTCCTCAAGACAATCCCTCAGGTCAGTTCAACTGATCAACTCTGCTACTTACTTTCACTTTCATCAGTGAAGTTTCTTTATTTCACCCTGTTGTTGCTTGTTAGTACCACTTTGTTGCACACGTTTGGATTCTGATTCTTTGTGTTTTCATGAACGGTGCACACAGGCAGCTGCAACGACGTGCTATGTTGCGGTGCACCCGGCGGTGACCGGAGTGTCAGGGAAGTACTTCGCGGACTGCAACGAGGCATCGCCGTCGAGGTTGGGGTCCAGCAGCGAGGAGGCCTCCAAGCTGTGGAGCTTCTCTGAGGGCGTAACTGCGGAGAAGAAGGGTGTTCATGTTGCCGCTTCCCGGTTCCAGGTCCAGAATTCTAATGCCGACCGCGGCATGGCTTTCGCCTAGGAGCATCAGAACCAGAAAACTTTGATCGCCGACGATGTACACCTGAAGAGATTATAGAGCCTGGAAAATGGAGGTTAGGTGTCAGTTTCAGAAACCAGAGGAGATATTACAGTAGAAAAGCAGTAGTAGCTGTTAGGACTAATCTAGATATTTTGTAAGTGGTTGTAGGGGTTGTGAGTGGTCATAGGAATTACTTAGGGGGTGATCGGAATAGCGATGGTTTTTGGCTTTTGCTGAAAAAACACTGTAGTTGGCAGAAAAAACACTGTATCTGAGTTGCATATTAGGCATAATTAAATTTTAAAAAATGTAAAAATAAAAACGGTTTGCTAGTCTAGTGCGGACAATGCAAAGGAATATGAGAAAAAAAACGGAACGCAAAAAAATCACAAAACAAAAAAAAATTCACTACGTGACAAAAGTGCTACAGTGTTTTAATCGCTGCTACAGTGTTTTTATCGCTGAACAGTGTTTCCATCTCCAAACTGATCGCTGCCTTAGACGTGGTCGTAAGCACATAGTCATGGTCAAAAGTAGCTTAGACATGGTCATATGCATATTTGTTTAGTCATGGTCGTAGGAGTTCAATAGCAATCGTAGTTGTAAGACTGTTATAGCAGTCCTAAAGTTACTGTAGCAGTCATAGTGGGTATTGTAGCAGTTGTACTCGAGAGAGTGCTCGGAAGTGCTGTGGTCGAAGTGGCGTAGTAGAGAAGCTGTGGTCGAAGTTGGGTGTCTGAGTAATGGCTGAGTCAATAAGTTGAGCGAGCCTTTCAGATAGTGCGCAATGAGCGTAAGTCGTGAAGTCATGGCCGGTAGAAACAGATCACAAAGTGTATATTTATATATCATTGTAATCAGTCTGTTAAGGGTAAGAAGTGAATAATAGAGAAAAGCAACGCAAGTCGAGTTCGCATCAGAAAAATACTCTACTGTTCATCGTCTTCCCCCATGTAGTGTGCGTCCATGGGCAAATCGAGTGTGTGATTTCTCGGTTGAGTTCCAACAATTGATATCAGAGCTTGGTAAATGCTCAAAAATCATGCTGAGAAGTATGGAGATCATTGATCGCTCAAAAATCGGTGTTAGCGTCGATGAGCGCACCAACGAAGGAGAGTTCCGCGGTGGCGCTTCACTATCTTGTACTCACGAGGAGCAACTACACGACGTGAGCGATAAAAATGAAGGTGTACATGAAGGTCCAAGGCATATGAGATGCCATCGAGCATAGCGACATCGACACACACGAGGACCAGATGGCATTGGCGGTCATCTACCAAGGTGTCCCTGAAGACACACTCTTCTTGCTGGCTGAAAAAGAGATGGCCAAAGTCATGTGGGAGGCGTTGAAGACTATTCATGTGAGAGCAGAGCGCGTGAGGGAAGCCAAGGTACAAACCCTCAAGTCAGAGTTTGAAGTGCTGCGTATAATGGAGTCAGAGTCGATTGACGACTTCGCCATCCGGTGGATAACAATTGTCAACAAAATCCGAGGGCTAGGTGACAAGATGGGGGAGAGCTACATGGTAAAAAAAATTCTTCATGTAGTCCCGTCAAGTTTCTATCAGTAGTCTCCCCAATCGAGCAATTTAATGACCTCACGACAATGATGATCGAATAGTTGATCAATCGCTTGAAGGCGCATGAAGAATAGTGAGTATCTCACGTTGTAGGTGCAGGGGATCAACACCTGCTATTGATAAGGAGCGAGTAGGAGCCCTGATCCAAGAAGAGCTATGGCTTCGTCAAGAAAAAGAGCGTCTTTGACAAGGCAAAGGTACGCTACTACAACTGCTAGGAGTACGGACATTTTGCAAAGGAGTACCGCAAGCCAAAAAAGGAGGTGGCTCTTCTTGCTCCAGTGGGTGCAGAGGACAAGCTAGTGCTGCTTTAAAGCCAACAAGAAGTCTTCATCATTTTTTCTTTCCTGCATGTAGTTGAGTCTGTGTACGAGTATTAGTGCACGATTGTATTTTTGAGTTGTTTGTGTATATGGCATAGTAGGAGCGTTGTAGGTGTCATTTATTTGATCGTGCATGTAAAAAGTGTGTTACATATGTGCGTATAGTCGTGTCATGGTCGTGCACGTAGGTAAGTCAGTGCATGATTTATGTGTGTGTAAGTTCTTGTAGTTGTGTCTAAGTTTTCATGTATTTAACTCTAATGAGAGTCTCCGTCCGTGTCAAGATATGTCACTGACAAAACAAAATTGGAGCTGAGGAAGATGATGTGAAAAACACTGGTAAGATGTGTCACTGGTAGCATGGTTAGCAAGAAGAAGACAAAACTCCTTGGAGATGTGTCAGGAGATCGGACTTCAACTTGTGAGTCAAAGTATCAAGATTAAGGAGGAGAATGTTAGAACTAATCTTGATATTTTGCAAGTGGTCGTAGAGGTTGTGAGTGGTTATAGGAATCACTTAGATGTGGTCGTAAGAGAGACATGGTCATAGGCACTTAGTTATGGTCGTAAGGGGTTTAGACATGGTCATAAGTGGTTTAGATATGGCGGTATGCATATTAGCTTAGTCATGATCGTATGAGTTTAGTAGCAGTCGTAGTCATAAGACGCGGCGAGTCATCTGGCGCGGAGGCGGTTGAGCGGAGGAAGCCGAGGAGGCTGCGGAGCCCCCCTCCATGCGGAGGAAGGAGAAGTCGGCCTTAGCGTCGCGCAGCCCTGTGCGCAGCGCCAGCGTTACCTCCCTGTACAACCGCTGCCGCGCCAGTTCCCTGCCTCCGCATACAAACACTTAGATCCCTTTGCTCCTTCCCCTCTGGCTGGCACCACCTCCTTCCGGCTCAGCCCTGCCGCCTCTGGCCGACGGTGACGTCACGTCGCCCCCCAGCTCTCTTTATCTCTCTTTCATTTTCCCTTTTTGCCCCTGCCTCATAAAAGAGAAACCAACGCCTTCTTATTACTAGAAGCCCAAAGCCAGTAAAGCCCAGGCCCAACAAGCCCAAAGCGGCGAGTGTGTAGTGCGAGGTGAGCTCCTCCTCGCGCCGCTAAAACCCTCAAAGCCCCGAGGCGCCGGCGAGGGAGAGGGAGGCGGAGGCGGAGATGGCGACGCGGGTGAAGGACGTGGCGCGGCGGTCGAGCAAGAAGTACGTGGAGGAGGCTCTGTACCGGCGGCTGTTCCGGCGTGGGTCGACGCCGCAGGCCGTGCGGGAGGAGGTGGATGGATTCCTCGACAGCCGGAAGCGCGCGTTCAAGTGGGAGGTCGGCGTCTGCGTCCGCCGGCTCCGGCGTAACGCCCTCTACCGCCCCGCCCTCAAGGCCCGATCCCTTTCTCTCTCCTCTGTTTGTGTGATCTTTCGGTCTCGGTTTGTGTTTCGTGATGCCGCGGTTGTTGTTAGATCTGATGATGGTAGTATAATCATGGAAGGGAATAGATCCTGTGAGATGTTATTCGCTGATATGATTGCATTTTATTGTGTCGACAAGATGAAAATTTCCTAGACATCACTTCGTTTACACAAGAAGAATGCTTAATTTGATTGTGTGCGAATGTTAAATGTGCCAAGTGACAATAGTAGGTTTGGATACGGTGAAATGCTGATAGTTTCGCTCATTTCTGTGCTGTTTTAAGCCAAGAGGGTAGGTTAATCATCAGTGGTTCAGCTTGGCGGTGTAAATTTCATATTATTATGTTGATCTTTGCTAGTCATGTTTTCTTGAGTTTAGATGGACCTGGAGTATTGGTTACTGAAATACTGCAGATGTTAGATTACTTAGTTCAGATAGTTAATGTGTCCAACAATGGAGGTGCATTTTACTGCTCAACGAACTTCTTTTCTGAGTTACAGCTAATCTGCTCATTAGTATGCTTCACTGTATTGATGATGTTTCATCATAAAACTACTACTACATGTTCTGTGCTGCCAAGAAGAAATTTGGACCACCATTTTCTTGTTTTTCTTTCTCACGCAATTAGCTTCTTGTGATATTTCCACTTGGTATTGCCTCGTTCTGAATGAGCAAGGCTTTGCATTGTCGTTTGAGTTTTGGTATGAGTCAGTGTAGTTAATATTTCCATTGGATTATTTTAAACCACTTTTTTGTCTCTCGGCTGATCTTTTGGCTTCTTTTAGGTTAAACTGTATAATTGACATTATGGACTGTCAATTTCTATATTTCGTTATCATATTCAACCTTTTGCTGTTTTGCATCTGTGCTATGAACTATCAATAATATAATGTGTAGGGCATACAATGAAATTATACGGTTGTACCAGTCGTAAATTGTAATGTATCATACCATATACCTCAACGTAACAGTTACTCCCTCCATTTCACAATATTTGTCCATGGCCCACCATGCACATAGACTAAGAAAGCACTAAATCTAAGAAAAAGTTAATGAGAAATGACTATACATACCCCTGGTAAATGACATACTACAACCTCTTAATCTCTTCCAAAGCAGTTAAGTAGTGGTAGAGAGTGGAAACATTGCAATTACTGCATTTTTTATTTCCTCAGTGGACAAACATTTTGAAACGAAGACTCCCGAGGCCACCGAAGAACATTGTGAAATGGAGGGGGTAAATATGACCACATGACATTTTGGCGGTAATTTTGCTCTTCGCACAAGCACAGATTTTTCCAACTTATTTGCTTGCTTGGCGCTAGCTGGTGAATTGCCTTTTAGTTCTTCATATGAAGTTGAAGATTCTAATTTTATTTTGCCGCAAGCTCTGATCTGAATATCCCCCAAAACTTGCAATGACATGTGAATGTGTATGTAAATGCTGGTACGAGATTGGGTCCCTTGTATTCATGCTATTACTGTGTGAACCTAAAAGATTTTTGACCTCTAGCAGTTATTTCTCTTTGAAATGAATTGATTTCATTCTGGTGTATTTTGTGCCAAATGAAGCAGAACATAAAATGCATATAGTAGAACATAAAATGCATACAGTATATCCCAGATGGAGATCATTATATAATTTTGAATCTTGCATATCTGCTTGTAATTGTTCTGACTTCTGAAATTTTATATAATTTTGAATCTTGCATATCTGCTTGTGATGGTTCTGACTTCTGAAATTGAGATATATCTTTCAAGTAAGTTTGAATGGTTTCTTGTCCTCTTATTTATTTGTTTGTAAGTTTGAATGGTTTCTTGTCCTCTTATTTATTTGTTTGCTTTGTTTCTACAGCTTTCTGAAGTTATGGCTAGAAGAGGCATGAATCCTACAGTCAGTGATCAAGCAATCCGCCTGGATCTTGTTGCCAAATCAAGAGGCATTGCTGCTGCTGAGAAGTACTTCCTGGACCTCCCAGACACTTCCAAAACTCATCTCACATATGGTGCTCTTCTCAATTGTTATTGCAAAGAGCTAATGACTGAGAAGGCTGAGGCCCTTATGGAAAAAATGAAGGAGCTCAACTCTGCTTTCACGGCCATGTCCTATAACAGCTTAATGACGCTTTACACTAAGGTCAACCAACCTGAGAAGGTCCCCAGCATCATCCAGGACATGAAGGCCGATGATGTATTGCCAGATATCTATACCTATAATGTTTGGATGAGGGCACTTGCAGCTCGTGAAGACATACCAGGGGTTGAGAGGGTGATTGAAGAGATGAAACGGGATGGTCGAGTTGCTCCTGATTGGACAACATACAGTAACCTGGCTTCCATATATGTTGATGCTGGACTGTTTGAGAAGGCAGAATCTGCTCTCAAGGACCTAGAGAAGCGGAACACTAGCAATGATCTTGAAGCCTACCAGTTCCTCATTACATTGTATGGGCGAACACAAAATTTAGTGGAAGTTCATCGTGTTTGGCGGTCATTGAAGCGGAATAACCCTAGAATGGCAAACATGAGCTATCTTAACATGATTCAAGTTTTGGCGAACTTGAAGGATCTGCCTGCTGCCGAGGCCTGTTTCAAAGAGTGGGAAGCCCGGCACATCCATCCACCCAAGACTAACACAAAGGACTCTGGAACAACTAAAACATCTACGTTGGAGCCGGAATCTTCAACTAATGCACCTAATAATGAGTCTGATGTCAAGGGAACCAAGGACAAGGGCATGGAAGATCTTGAACTGAAGCATCCTAAATACGACATCCGGGTTGCAAATGCTATGATCAAAGCATATATTACAGAGGGTATGTTTGACAAGGCTGTTGCTCTCAAGAAGCGTGCCAAGATGCGTGGTGGAAGACTTAATGCTAAGACGTGGGAAATTTTTATGGAATATTATCTCAAGTCAGGGGATCTCAAGATGGCTCATTGGTGCGCCGACCGAGCAATCAAGAAGGGACACAGCAGTGGTAGGATTTGGGTGCCACCACGTGATGTGACCGAGACCTTGATGGGCTACTTTGAGAAGAATAAAGATGTAGATGGAGCTGAGAAATTTGTCGAGGTATTAAAGAAGGTGCAAAAGGATTTGAGCGCTGTGGTGTTTGAACCACTGGTACGGACATATGCAGCTGCTGGGAAAAAGCTCCCTGGGATGCGACACCGCCTGAAGATTGAAAATGTGGAAGTCAACGAGGAAACTGCCAAGTTGCTTGATTCTATCTGTGTCGATCAATAAATGGGCCTCTTATTTTGATTCTTCTTAATAACAACAGGATGCTTGCGAATATCCAACTATTTGTTATTTTGTTCTGCAAAAATCTGTAATGCCAGTATGTACTATGAAATTTAGCCAACTTTTCTTCTTGTTCATCGGCAGCTTCTACCAGCAAAAATCCTGGACATGAATTGCTCAGTTCAAAATCATGTACCTTTCAGTTCTCGAGCTTGTTCGCCCATTGTCGACGGGTTGAACAATCTATTTTCTCTGTTCGAATCAAATTTTGGTGTCCTGTACTGTTCTGACTGCACTGCCTTAATGTCATTCATTCGGAGTACGATGAATTTGTTGCTACTTTGGATTGCATGGTAGATTATGTGTCATGTCAGAAGAACTTCTGTGCAAGTAATAAAATTGGTGCTGATGCTGCGTTTAAGCTGCAGAAGACGCAAGGCCTTTCTGTGTTATCTTACGCGAACAATTGAAGCACTTGTTGGGAGCAAACCAGTGGGAGAGTGTGGGAGGGACTGAAGGGGGAACTGTGAGATCAAGTAGTAGAATTATGTTGGATTTTCAGCCTCTTTGTTGAAATCTACTTTTGAAATTTCAAATTTCGTTAATATCGTGGAATTAGTGACACTTTTAAAAATTAAACTGAAATATGGATATGATGCAGTTTTTCTTTAAACAAGATACGAAGAAAATGGAATGTGCCGAAGAATCTTTTTTTTTTTGTTCAGTACAAACCGGATTCCGAGCCCAATTCCATCGGAATTGGCGGGCAGCTAGACCTCCAATTCCAGTCCTCCTCTCTCCCTCTCTGCGCTCGCCCCTCGTCGTCTCCCCCGGAGGTATCCGCAGCCACAGGTGCGCTCCTCCGGTCCTCCCCTCCCCTGCGGCCACCGCCGTCCTCTCCGCCGCCGCGCCGTCCTCACAAGCAGGTTTGTCTCGCTGCTTGTTTACTGCGCAGGCGATCCCTAGACCCTAGCCCCGCAGGCGCACCGGTGCTCCCTGACTCCTGTAAGGCACGGCGCTTAAGAACTTCTCGTGTCGTCGTCTCATTGTAAACAATTTATGATTCATGTCAATAAATCAGGATAGTTTTTTGCCGAGTGGATGCCGTGCCTAAATCTCGTACTAATTGGTTATATTGGCTGTCAGGTAGTTCAGGAGTTGGTAGCAATTAGCATTCCCCCAAGATCACCCATTAGACCATCTGTACACAGGGCCATGTCGAAGGCTATTTTTTTCATATCGAAATGTTTGATCTTACTGGGATTTTTTTTCCTCTATGAAAGATTGGGGGAAAAATAATCACTCGGTTTTATATTGCAGTGTAAGAGATGGGACAAAGTTTGTGTCGTCGCTATGTTTTACAGGCTTTCTACTTACAGAGCTGCTGTTGCATTGCAGTGATTGTTGTTGAGGATTTGGCGACGAGGACATCAAACAATGTTGGGAAGCAAGAGGGCTAAACATTGTCACAGTGAATCTATCTTCGAAAACAAGTGTCGAGCAAAGGATCCGTTTCAAAGCCTCCCGGAGGTGTGCATTTTTCGCTACATTTGTCTCTGTGTGATGATTAACTGCTTTCAGTTTTTACACAAACCTTCTACTACCGGTTTGGATTGCCATGTATGATTAATCTGGTCTCAAGAAACAGTAGTACATCAATCCAACCGCTCCATTTGGCATACCTGTTGTCCAGAACGTGCTACATTTGGATCTGTTGAGGAACCGTCGCTGACGAGTTTAGTCCAATCGATTTCTCCTATGTAAAAGGTTTGTCAAATAGTTTTTTTATTTTTTTAACAATTATTATTTGTTACACTCATAAAGTGTAATTGAAAACCATAAATCATAGCTTAAAAGATGGAGCCAAACTAATTAAGGTAAAATCATGATAATTCAACTAATAATAAAGGTTGTCTTGCCTGTAGGACATGTTATGCTCATGCCAGTAGTCTAGCTGTTCTTATCCCGTATTTCTCATCCAGCCGCCGGTTCAGGTCAGGAAACCATCCTACGCGCTGACCACGGTGCACGAGGCCATACCAATGCATCAATCAGCTACAGAGATTTCGATTTCTTGGCAGATCATGGGACACCGTGAAAGGATGACAAGTCGGCTGACACGTCAGCAGATAAGGAGGACGGCAGCAAAGCAAATGGCAATGACAGTGGCGTGTGTGTGAACAACAGTACATTGATATTGCGGTATAGTTCTGGAGTATTTTTTTATCAGTAAACTATTCCAAAAATTATTTTTGTTGATAACTCATGTCCAACTTATTTTCAGATCTAACTCTCAAACAAACTGCCATGTCTATTGGTGAGTGGTTGTATTTGAGCACGCCACGGTAGCATGGCATGTTATCTTACCAAATCATGAGTGGTGACGTAGTAAAAAAGGGTTAGATTTTTATATAAGTTGAGAGAAGAGTCATTAATAAAAATACACTAAAAGAATTAACTAATTAAAAAATAAAACTACTAGTACACTGTACACATTCGGATATGAATTTATTGGCTACAACTGGTAGCACCACTGGACTACTGGTACATCACCATCTTGGTATGGTCGCACGTGATGGCAGGGCGCCACCCCCCACACGCTGATGAGATCGAAGAGGAAAAGGTGCTCTCAAGTTGCTTGGATGGGTTTTTTTGGCTGAGGTTTATAATTTATAGATGTAATTTTTAAATTTTAGTTTGTTTATAAGAGATAGTACGTAAAGAAAAATAGTTGTATATAATTTTGATTAGTATAGCTAAACTCGATATAGTTCATACTATAATTTATTTTAAAAAACACACCGTTTAACAATAAATTATTGTAAAAATAAAAATCAAACCTAAACATTAGCCTAAAAAACTGAGCAATAAATATAATGGTGCATGGTTGGCTCTCTTGCGTCAGGGAAATCTCCACCAAACATGCACAGAACCTGCACTTCTGCAGTGTGAAATGCCGACTCTTTTTTTTTCTGCAGAAAAGTAAAATAATACTCCATGCACTGCAGACAGAGGAAGAGACAGACATCTCCCTTGGGATCTATGCCCATGTGTGCATTGCAGTCGCAGCACATTCCCCTGATTCTACGTGATAAGAATTACTCCGACAACATTCATAGGGGGTGATCGGTTTGGCTTTTTTTCAACTTCAACTTCTAGCTTCAGCTTTTTTTTCACTATTCACTACACTATCCACTAACTCAGCTACAGTATTTTTTCAGCCAGCTACAGTGTTTTTTCAGCCAAAAGCCAAAAGCCATCGCTATTCCGATCACCCCCATAGTTGTGACACTGCTACTGCTACTCCAATTATGGATCATCCCAATTATCA
Organism: Melocanna baccifera; assembly: GCA_036346265.1. Classification (NCBI taxonomy): domain Eukaryota; kingdom Viridiplantae; phylum Streptophyta; class Magnoliopsida; order Poales; family Poaceae; genus Melocanna; species Melocanna baccifera. Next base: position 27,028,645 of record CM070692.1, on the reverse strand, counting down.
AATATTAATCTAGATGATGCTCTAACTAGATTTTAGCTTTAAATTTATGTCTGTTGCTTTTGATTTTTTTTTTGCTAAAATTTTATTAAAACAATCATTAGCTTTTTTCTAAAAAAAGGTAAGGAAAAAAAAGTAGAACCATGATCCAGTCACACCTGAAGATAACGGTGCAGAGCAGGACACGTCAGCGTGTGGTGGGACGGAGCATATCGCCGCCATTAGCTCGCTTGCTTTTTCGTCAACACCCGTGATCCAGTCACACCTGAAAGCGGGAAAGGAGTTCTCTCTATCAGCCGTCATATCAAAGTTGATCGTCTCGATAATTTTTGATACGCCTGTGATGCAATACTGTAGTATGGTTTGTTCACTGCACTTCGTGTCGGCTGGCGGTTGCCGCCAATTTGGTAGCAAGCTGACCAGATACATCATACGATCAGTTTTTATTTTGAAATGAAATGTTAGCTAGCACTGGAGTATAATTAATTGAGATAGAGATGGAGATCTTACAATATTATTATTACTCCAAAGTTTCGTTATGTAAATATAAGAATATTTTTAATGCTATTAGGGTATCTATGCATATCCCACTTTCTAAGAACTAAGGCTTAGAGCATGTTCTTTTTAGTTTCTTAAAATGGTTTTTAACTTTTGCTACAGTACCTAACTTTCAAACGGAGTATTTTTTTTAAGATGGAGTCTACAAGTTAATTATAGTACACGTTAAAAACTCAACATCTGTACCATCCAAAATCGCAAGCAAGTATCTCTCTCCGTAATTTCTGTCGCAAACAACTAAAATTCAAAAATTTCAGCCAAAATCCATAAGCCGCAGCAAAAAAGAACAAGCCCTTAAGATGGCTTCTGGCAACTATTTTTTTTTCACTATTTCTTAATTTCATCTTTTTCTTTTTTTTGTTTCCTTTGGGGTTTTTGTTTTTTTCACGTATTCCTTTGTATTATCCGTGATAGTTTAAATTGTTTTTTTCTATTTTTAAAATTTATTAAATTTAATTATGTCAAATAAGCTATCTCAGATACATTAAAAAATAAATCAATTACAGTGAAAAAAAAAATCAAAAGTTATAGCTATTCTAAACACTCCTGACACTACGGGACGGCGATGTTTTTGCCGCCTATTCTCAGCCGTTAAACAAGGAGATCGAAGAGGAGTGAGCAATTGACATTATATCGCCGTCGGCGTCCCGGTATGCAAGTTGGCCTCGTACGTCTGCGAGGCAATTAGGGTAATAGGGGGAATGATTAAGCGGTGGTTGAGCACGCAGCTGGTCGTGGTTGAGGCTAATGACGCGATTGACAAAAAAGGCTTTGCCTGCGGCATGCATGTTTATAGCGTGCCGTTGAAACCGCGTCTATTGTGGCCGGCGCCGATTGGCGGCTAATCATTGCGGCGAACGATCGACCGAGCGCCTAATTAACGGAGAAATTATATAGGGCACCTTTACTTTAGAGGTGAATGTTTCAAGAGGTGATTATTTAACATAGACAGACCATACATATAACCTACTACTCCACTAATACTACTCCGAGTTCGGTCACAGATACTTATTGTCTAGGGTATTAACGTGGTTCCCAAAACGTCACTTTGACTACTATTTTTTTATTATAATATATTTATAAAAATTAATAAAATTATAATATTATAAAAGTATTTTTTAAGATAAATCTGTATATATGATTTTTATGTATCAAATATAAATATTTGAGAAGATATTGATAGCTAAGATTTTAAAAGTTTACTTACACGTATCTCAAAACAAATATTTTTTGACCGAAGTGAGGACGTACTACTGCTAATAATTTTGTCACCATTCATTAATTCATGGTTGATTTGATCGCCCACATGTATGACAACAAAAGGTTTAAGAGTGCAACAGTGATCAGTGCCAGGATTTAGATATAGAGGGGCCAAATATATAACAATTTTTTTCCAAAAAAGTGGTAATCATAGAAAAATATAACATAATAATACAAAATAGTTACATTTCTATTAATTTAAATTTGGCTATATACTTACCAAGAAGATCATAAATGTCGATAATTTAATCAAAAGTAAACTTTGCTCACTCATGAGGAGGGTTAAATGAATACTTTACAAGATAATTACTAAAATACTTAATGGCTAATCAAGGGAAACAAAAATATTAAGGTGGACCAAGCCCCTGCTCACCCCCTTGTCTCCGCCCCTGACAGTGATGAAGTTAGGAATGCGTAGAAGATAGGTGTAATTAACCATTCATGGCATTCGAGAACGTCGAATTAGGAAGAAACAATGACAAATACTTGTAGCAAGTTGTAAGTGATAGCCAAATTAGGAAGATTGAGTAGTGCGATTACCGGCAAGAATCCATGTGAGGGAGTCTACGTATATATATGCATGGTTGGTGAAGGGGAGAGAGCAGAGACTATGATGAGGACATCCCTGCTAGTCCTAGTTCGTCCACTCATATGCAAGAAGCTCTAACTCCTCCAATTGAACCAACATGGCCGATTACACGAGCACGAGCAAAGAAGCTCCAACAACAGGTGAATTTATTTTTTAAAGAGTATAATTTTGATAAGAATTTGCTACTACCTAATTCTAGTGTGTTGTGCGTGCTTAGGTATGAGGAGGAGCTCACTCAGAAAGGTCGATGCGGTTGAGAAGAAGGATTATACGGTCCGAAAACTTCAAAAGCCGTTTTGAGGGCCTAAACGATATTTTTTGGAGATGCACTGTTTTTTAGAGCCTCACGAATGAATCAGATCCGGCCTTTATGGATTTTTGGATCAAACTCTTCATTAGCTTCGAAACAAGTACAAAAACATCAAAAACGGAGCTCATATGTAAAAGTTATGGTCGTTTCTTTGAAGGACACTCCAAAACAGAAGAAAACATGTGTCCGGCCTGCGTGCCACTTGGGTTGACCGAAACCCACCTAATTCCAGTCATGTATCTCGTTTTTATGAGTTGAGTCCGAACCATATCAAGTAGTTGTGTCCGAGTTGATTACGGATTGAGTAGTAGAGTTTGTTTCGGTCTTTTGGGCCGAAACCAACTGGAACTCGGCCTTAGACCCAATCGTGTGCGTGCGTGAGGTTAGGGTTGGCCTTTAAGTAGCCGTCGTCCCCCTCCATTAGGGTTCAAGACCACTTTTTTAGATTGAAACTAGAACAACATATTGTTTGTTTCTTTTCACCAAAGTATCCATACGAGTATTACTTGAGAAGAATTGAGCGATCGTTCTTGAATCAAGGTCGTGTTTGCTTTTCCATTGGGGATTAAGGGCACGACGTTTCTCCACTCGTGGTCTCGTGGAGAAAGCTCGATGTATTTTGGCGAATTTCCAAAGAGCTGTGAGTTCATGCATTGGCATGGATGCACAGCTAGAGAGATTGGTTGAGAAGCACTAGTTATCGTAATCCTACGTCGAGAAGATCAGGGCTGCCCGTATCAGACTCATGCTGAGGGAGATAGCTAGAATTATCCAAGACTTAAGGGTATTAACAGCTAGAAACATCTAAAAAAAGTGGAGTGCTACAATTCTTTTGTTCTTTCGGAAAGGAGATTAAGCATCGCTCAAAATGGTTTAAAGCCAACTTCTACTTCTGGCTTCTACTTTTTTGTACTATTCAGTAATTTCATCTTTTTTGGTTTTTTAAATATTTTTTGGGCTTTTTTTTTGCCTTTTCTTTTTTTTCTCGTATTCCTTTGCATTGTTCGTGATGGGCTAATACGTTTTTTTTTCTATTTTTACATTTTTAAATTTAATTATACCAAATAAGCCAACTCAGTTACAATAAAAAAACAACTCACTTACAATAAAAAAGCCATGAGCCAACGCCAAACTGAACGCTACCTTATAACGGATAAGGGGGGCTAGACGGTGAGAAAAGCTCAAGACTCAGGAGTTATTTAAGCTCGGCTTATTCTAAACTCGTTTCAAGCTTCAAATGAGTTGAACTTTGAGTCTGATCTTAGGCTCACAAGTTTTTACCGAGTCAAGCTCAAATAGCTCGACAGGGCTTGGCCCAAGTGTAACCAAACCCAAAATCTCCCCCTCTGGCCCAAGTCTTCACTCCCTCTGGCCATTCTTCCCATAGGTTGCAAAGCCATGACCCGCACTCCCACACCTCGGGGTCTAGGCCTCCTTTGTCGTCGATGTACAGATCTGGGTCTCCTTTGTCGTCGGTATCCAGATCTGAGCCTTCTTCGTCTAAATAAGGATTGAGTCTTAGTGACGACAACAGCAACTAAATGGCAGCGATGTAACAATAACGATAGAGATTAGCTCGATCCTCTCTTTTCCTTATCCATCTCCCCTCACTCCCTCATAACCACCTTTCCTCCCACCACCTTGCCTGAAAGGCCGACCGCCGCCTCTACTCCTGCTTCCCGCCGACCGCTACCTTTTCTGTGTTACTAAGACTTACCGAGCTGAACTTAAGCCCAGTTCAAAGCTCGATTGCTAACGCAGATTTGTTCAAGGTTGGCTTGAGCTTGTACCAAGCTCTAGTAGACCTCACTCATTTGAGTTTGACTTACTTATAGCCCAATAGAACTAGCTCTACTTCTACAAAAGTAATCTCTAAAGCACGCAAGAGTTCCCAAGAACCATAAAGCAAGGCAGCAATAGCTGCGAAACGAGGCAAAAGCACAGTAGAACACTTTACATTCTAGTGCGCACAAGAGTTGTTAACTAATGCGCTTCTTCATGAGCTAGAGCCACCCACCGCAGCAGCGGAAATGAGGGCGGTGAGAGCCACGTGGCATAGTGACATGGACTCCCCGGAAATTGAAATTTAGCATAAGCAAAGCCGGTGAAGCCTAAGGCCCCGCTCATTTCGACTTCAGCTTCTAGCTTCTGTTTTTTTTCACTATTCAGTATTTCGTCTTTTTTTTAAATTTTTTAAATTTTTTTATATATTTCTTTATATTATCTTTAATGGGTCAACAAGCGCCCTACGGATTTGGCCGAGGGCGAGAGAGACGTACAAAAACGCAACGCGAGCACACGCGGGGACCCAGCCAGCCAGCCTCGCGAGCCTCCCCCCGCGGCTCTTCGCGGCGGGCGGCTACCTCCTCCTCCTCCTCGCCTATAAATACCCACCCGCCGCTTCGTCCCGCGGCCCTCCTCGCATTCCCCTTGGCCACTTCCTCTCTCGTCCACGGGCGCTCCCACGCCGCCTGCTCCGCTCCGATCCGATCCGATCTGCCCTGCTCCGCTCTGCTGGTCGACGCGCACACTTGGGAGAGGTAATGGCGAGGCCCACCCAACCGAGATTTCCCTCGGTTCCAAGGGATTTTTGCTCCAATTTCGGCTGATTCGATCGGTTTCTGACATCGGGAGTAGTGGTGTTCTAGGGGACGAGAGCGCCTTGCGTTAGTGCCTTCGGGAGCGTTGGTGTTTGTTCGGGAGTTTCTCGGGGTCCAAATTGGTTGGATTTGTCCTGCTATGAGCGAATTTTAATCCTTATGCGATAATTTGCTGATGGTTGGTTGGATGGATTTGGCGTGGCCTGCTGCATAGTGGTTGGTTCAGAACAGAATAAAGTCGATTCGTGATCTGTTTCTCTGTAGCAAAGTTAAGGTTTTCTTTTTGAAGCGTGAGTTGAATTCATGGAGATTTACAAGCATCCAGGTTTACAATAGCTTCGATGTTTGATTTGTTTGGCCTTGGTGAAATTTGTTGTTTTCTGCTTGGATTTTGTAAGGCGCTCCTGATTATTACTGCCAATTGGGTTGAAATTGAGGTAATTAGTGGCACGGTTGGGGAACTACAGTTGCATGCCCTTTTGTAGCTTGGACCCCGTTTATATCCAGTCTGAACTTCGAGTAGTCATTTTAATAACTTTCTCCCCTCAGTTATTGAAAAATTGCAGCCAGTTTGTCGGATAGATTTTCAAATTATAGGTTTTAATCTATTTGCCTGGGATTCTGATGCTAAGTGGGCTTACTGTTAACTGCATGGTGCGCTTGAGTTGATATAAACAAATTTAAGTAGATCGATTACCGCGATTGGTTGAGATAGTTGTAATTCAGTACGTGCAGAGGGACTTCTGTGCCTTGTCAGAATGCATCATGAAATCATTTTTTGACCGTCCAAGTTCATTTGTGGGTTTTATGATTGGTCGAACATGTTAGGTCTATGGAAAAGGACCAGAGAATCAGGTTGTGGATGTAACTGCATGCATGTGTCGCTCAATAGTGAGAACAGAGTACTATATGAATATACATAATATCATCGCAAAAAAATGAATATACATAATAAAACGTGCTTTTGGATATATTCAGTGTGCAGTAGACCATGCACTGAAATGATCATCCCAACAGAGTAACTGAATTGTCAATCACACATTTTTTATGGAACTAAATTAGGCATATTTTGAGGAACTATGCTGAGATTATGAATAGCCTCTCTGTTGGGGATTTCCCATCCTTTGATTGCCTTACTAAGTTTGTCCTTTGTTCCATTTCAAACGGCAACACCCTATCTGAGTTTTCCAAGAATTTTCTCATAGTTGGTGTGTCTGCACCGCACAATTTGCCTGCACAAGGCACTGAGATAAACTAAGTGCAGCTCATTTGTTCAGAATGAGATTTCTTTCCGAACTTTGTACATCAACAACCTTCTTGCATTCTATGGCAGTGCATCTCAGCAATTATATTAAATATTCAGTATTTCCAGTTGTGCCACTGACACATCCCTACATTTCTCTGCAGATTAACATTTCCAAGTCAAGATGGTTAACTTTGGGAAAAAATTGATGGCTGATCAAATTCCGGAATGGAAAGGGTATGCTTCAGGGCCTTTTTCCCACACTTTTGTGTACTTATGTTAGTTATATACCAATCTATTCTCTAAACATCATCAGTCTTCCATACCTCTCCTATTAGGAGTTTACATTAACTGCTTCGGAGGAAACATATCTAAATTTTCTTAATTACATTTACTGAACAACCAGATTACCTGATTATGAAGCATTGAAATGGTTGAACCTTTGATTGGCTACACCTTTGAAATTTGTTCTTAGCTGTAATATAGTGCAGTGTTGAGCTGTGCCTGTTAAGATTGCACATTTATGTCCTTAGTTACCATACTTTTTAGCTTTGCCTTCCTTATGTCAATGTTTTCAGGTACTATATAAATTACAAGCTGATGAAGAAGAAAGTAAAACAATATGGGCAACAGCTCCAACAGGGTGAGAAAGATCGTCGCCGGGTTCTCAAGGATTTCTCGAAGATGCTTGATGATCAGGTAATGCTGAGGATAGATGTCTGTGCAAACTCATTACTTCATTCTCCCTGATATGCTTTAACTTGCATACTTTAGCTTCTCTGTGGATATTTAACTTGCTGACTGTAGCATCAACATGGTGAGCATGCATACTTTATATGTCGGTGTTTACACACTTATGTTCATATCAAATTTTCCACATGTGACCTCAGTCACCGAAGGAACTCAATAGGTGTGCACTTACATGTTCGGCAATGTCCCGCCGTGTATGTAAATGACTTGTTCAAAGACTTGTACATATCTGGCACGATGCTAAGGCATATTATTAAAAGCTCATGAGTCAACCTACTTCTCATTGACTTGTTCAAGAATCTACCATTCTGTGTTTTCCTGGAATTGCCGCCTTCTATCTGTAATTCATGTGCATGCATGTTGGATTTTTTAGGCCATGTTAATTCATCTGGCATCTTCCTGGACTGATATTGATGTGAGAGATTTCATGAAATTGATCCTACTGAAATCTATGTTTTAATTTACTGATGTTTTATGTTCTGTGTATTCAGATTGAGAAGATTGTCCTATTTCTGTTGGAACAACAAGGAATGTTGGCAAGCAGGATAGAGAAGTTAGGAAAGCAAAGGGCAATACTAACAGAACAGCCAGATATATCTGGCATTGCTGAGTTGCGAGAAGCTTATAGAGAAGTTGGTGTGGATCTTATCAAACTTCTCAAATTTGTTGATCTGAATGCAACTGGCATTCGTAAAATTTTGAAGAAGTTTGATAAGCGCTTTGGTTACAGATTTACTGATTACTATGTGACAAGCAGATCAAATCACCCATATTCTCAGCTACAGCAGGTCTTCAAGCATGTGGTAATGTACTACTCCAGATTTAAGTACTATTCAATTCTTTTTTATCGTACACTTCATTTGTATTGTATATACTCAATACTGTACTTGTATCTATGGACCTGCAGCCTTGCTTTTCCTTTTGCTTGAAGCATTCTATGGAATATACATTGGTATATCTTACCACCTGTTTTATGCAACCAGGGTATAGGAGCTGTTGTAGGAGCTTTGTCACGTAACCTTGCTGACCTTCAGGAGCGTCAAGGAAGTTACTTGTCTATTTATGATCAGCCATCTTCTGCTCTTAAGGTCTATTTATTTTCTTTGCTGCTCTCCTGATAACTAAATTGATAATATTTTTCTTTTCATCCAGTAGAGTTGTCGCTATGCTTAAAGACCTCCTTCTTATCGGGCTGTTCTTGATCCATTGCAGGACCCAGTCATTGATATGATAAATTCATCGGTGGATAAGCTGACACGCTCAACTAATTTTCTTCGGTTTTTGGGGCAACATGCCTTAATTGTGGATGAGGAGTCTCCTAGTACTGCAGCGGAGGAGGAAATAGAAGATCAGAAATACCATTTCATGTCCCTTATGTTGAACTTGGCGAACACATTTCTTTACATGGTCAACACATACATCATTGTGCCAACTGCAGATGACTACTCAGTGAGCCTTGGGGCTGCCTCTACTGTTTGTGGTGTTGTTATTGGTTCAATGGCTGTTGCACAAATATTTTCCTCAGTATACTTCAGTGCATGGTCCAACAAGTCATATTTCAAACCACTTGTTTTCAGCAGTATTGTTCTTTTCTTGGGTAATGTATGCTATGCAATGGCTTATGATATGAAGTCCCTGACAGTCCTTATTATTGGCCGCCTACTCTGTGGGTAAGTATCTTTTCGTAGAAGCGTTGTTCACAGTACTGACTACTGAGCATTCGTTTGTTTCTGCTGTATGTTTTCTTAAATTTATCCTATCATATTTGCTTTAGGTGTATGGTAACCCTACCTTTTCTTGTGTAAATGTTTTACTTTGCCTTCTCTATATTCTAGTGGAACATCAAACATTTTCCAATCAAATAACCATAACATACCATTTATGATACCTTGTCATATTGTTGGCTGCATCCATAGCAGGAAAATAAGTTCTTCAGTGGCAAGTTTCCTTTTATTCTCAAAATAATGTTTATAAGAAACATTCACATACAATTGCAAGGATCTTGTATCATTTTTATATGTAGGAGATGTATGCTGTCTGGTGTGATTAAGTTTCAATAGTAACACTAAGTTTCAATTGTAACACGATTTCCTGTGTCCTTTTGTTCTGACGCTCAAAAAATCTTGTACTAATATCCTACATGCCAGTTAACTATCTTTTGAGCACTCTTCTATGTTTTCATGTTTTAATGAATGTTATTATTATGATGCAGGATGGGTTCTGCAAGAGCTGTCAATCGCCGGTACATTAGTGATTGTGTGCCTGCAAGGATACGTATGCAAGCTTCAGCAGGATTTGTCAGTGCAAGTGCACTTGGCATGGCTTGTGGGCCAGCAATAGCTGGTTTACTTCAGTGGAGATTTAAGATCTACATGGTTACATTCAATCAATCAACTCTACCTGGTTGGGTGATGGCATTCGCATGGTTACTGTACCTAATTTGGCTATGGGTCTCGTTCAAGGAACCAAATCGTGCCACGGATGTGAATGATAACCGACAAAATCCTGCTTCCGGTAAGTCCAACATCTAATGTGCTGGTGCCTTCATTACCGCTTGGATCATGCATTATTAAAATAAATGTCTGATCCATCTTCTTGATTTAATTGAATGTTCATCATGATGACAGGACAAAGAGTGGATATCAAACAGCTAGAAAACGGACTTGCACAACCATTACTCAGAGATTCAGGAAGCAAACAAAATGAAGATGAGGAAGATGATAGTGAAGAAGCTGCAGAAGATTCTCGCAAGCCTGCAACTTCGATTGGTTCAGCATACAGATTGCTTACTCCGTCAGTAAAGGTATCACATTTAAGCTAAATTATCCACTGGTTGCTTGATTTGCTTGTGTAGCTGTTTTTCTGAGAATTTGTTTGGATTTACTGCAAGTGGTGAGGGATTGAAAGTATGTTAAATATTTGTTTCAGTTTCTCTAGTGTCTTTACTTTTCCTTTAAGTAGGTTTCTTTCCTGATCCCCCCCCCCCCCCCAAAAAAAAATAGTAATAGAGAAAACACATCATTAACTTGGTGTTGTGCATCTTTAAGGAGCACAGTTAGCCTCGTGGTCTAAAAGATAGTACTAGGTGGTTTTGATTTGTCCAGGTTGCCTCTATTTTAAAAAATACACCGTGTCCTCGACAAGTTTTCCTTTAAGGAGGTACTGCAACGGCTTGGGAAGTGTGACCCCACCCCAAAAAAAAAAAAGAAACCAAATCCAGTAGGATATTTAACGCACAGGTACTCCTGGTGCCCAATCCCCTTGGTTTAGCTGTACGTGAGAGTTTTGGGATTTCAACCCTACATTGCGCAGACCTGCCGTAGAGTGAATTTCTCCCCTGGGGGGGCAATTCTACTCATTCAAGCAATGCCCGCAATCATTATTTTTCACTTCTGGACATATTAGACTCATTGTACTTTGCTCATGTAGGTCCAATTGTTGATATACTTCATGCTCAAATACGCGATGGAGATTTTACTTTCTGAGTCAAGTGTTATTACCAATCACTATTTCAATTGGAATACAAGCGCAGTGGCGATATTTCTAGCCATTCTTGGCTTGACGGTACTTCCTGTTAATGCTGTTGTTGGGACATACATCAGCAACATGTTTGAGGACAGGTTTGTGATTCTCATGCTCCAGTAGTGGCATTGCTTGAGCCCTTCCCTTTTTTTGGATTACCATAAGTCCATAAGCGGAGCGAGGGGCATTCTTAGCATCTAGATCTCCTTTCCAAAACGATTTTCTGCCACTTGTTATGTAGACTATACTGTTCCAACTGATTTTCAGATGTAGACCTCTTTACCAAAGTGATTGATGTTTTCGCAGGCAACTGTTGATGGCTTCTCAAATTGCGTTGCTAGTAGGCATTATTTTCAGCTTCAAAATTACGAGCACATACTCTGTTATCCAGTATGTCGGCTCAGCGCTCATCACATTTGTGTCTGCTGAGGTTCTTGAAGGTAAGGAATCAATTTTTATCCGAAATACCATTTCAATATCTGAGTATCATTGGAAACCCTTTCCAGAAGAAAATAATAGTAGTACCACTAGAGACACGGAGGATTCATGTACCCAACCAAGAAATAATTGCTGCCGCCGGCTAGCTGTTACATTCTGTTCCTGCTAAACACAAGTGTAGACGAAAAACCAGCTTCTGGGCGAATACTTTTGTGATATATGTCTACCTCGCATTGAGAAGAGTATCCTGATCGTATTGGCGAATGCAGGCGTGAATCTCTCCCTCCTATCGAGCGTGATGTCGTCGCGCCTCTCGCGTGGCACGTACAACGGCGGGCTCCTCTCGACGGAGGCCGGGACCTTGGCCAGAGTGGTCGCCGACTGCACGATTACCGCGGCGGGGTACCTGGGCGTCGGGAGGCTCCTCAACGTCACCCTGCTGCCGTCCCTGGTGATCTGCGCCGCGTCGATCGCGTCGACCTTCCTCACGTACAACTCGCTCTTCTGATGGCGAGGATTCGACCGTCCCATGCATGATGTATCTGCTGCTGTTATGATCAGCTGTTCAAGATTGGAAAGCTAGCTAGCTGGTATGGACTGCCGTTGCCCGAAGGGGCAAATCATATGTTGATCCTTTTGATTTGACTGGTGTTATCCTCGCAGGAGAATTGGGCATTTATTTTTGCCCTGCAAAATTTTGATCGGTTTTGATCTTTGATCCCCCTCAGCTCTCTTGTTTGACCGTACCATGTCGATGGAATCAAATGTTGTTTGACTCGTTGGCCTCGACCAGTCACCATTGCACCTCGCTAGCTAGAGGGATGCGTATCGGCTGTCGAGCTTGGCCGGTTGCTACTTGCTTCCACGTCCATGATGAACAGATCTCTCTCTCTCTCTCTGAGATGAACGGTTTTCTCTTTACTACCAGCAAACATACCATTTTCGTTAGATGATCATTTTTTTGTGAGACGAGATGATAAATATTTGAGGAGAGCCGGGAGCCGGGCGTGGGTGCCATCTAGTGATTCATGACTGATAAACATACCATGATTTATGACTGATTAAGTATATCTAGTGATCAAATTGAAGAGTCGTTACTCAAGGAAATTAAGATGCTACATCGATCTGTCACGGACAGTGCATACAACGAACCCTAGCTAGCTCGGATTCTCCATATCGACGCGAATAGGATAAATTAAGTTGCAGGGTCGAAGGAATCGCGGGGAAGCATATCCACGGTACAAACCCTGGCGCGAAAGTTGCTGTGTGCATCTCGATCACCCCTACGGCATATGCCGCTGGCTGGCTTAATGATCGAGCTCCATCGATTCGCGGACGATCGAGTGCTATCCCCAGCGACAGCATGCAGGTCGCGCTATAAGAGGAGCGCAATGCTTGCCAAGACGAAGGCAAGAATAGGGGAGGGAGAGAGAGAGAGAGATGGAAGTACTAATTAAGCTAGTTGAAGACAGTAGTAGGCAGCTCTCCTCTGGCAGGCGATCGGTGGATATTGGGTGAAGACTAATTAAGCTATGCGTCTGTATGCATGCATGCAAGTACTCTTTCGTCTTCGAATGCATGCCTAGCTATGCATCAAGTCTAGAGCACACCATGGCGGCCTCATGAATATCCCCTTCCATACTTCGCATGCGTGCATGTAGCTGGGTTAACCAGCTGGCTTGGCCTTCAGTTCATCGGACGGCCGACCTGCCAAAGGAGAGTTGCCCTGCTACTGTCCTCAGCTCACAAAAAATCGATCGATCGATGGGGCGGCACTGCATTGGTTCATGCGGTTTGGATTGATCAACGATCGACGACCTCCCAACAAGAGTCGATAAGCTGGAAGTACGCATCCAGCCAAGCACAAACATGTCAGGTGAACTTTCTCTCCGTACGACACTATACTTGTCTGATTCTATTGGGCACTGATTAATTGCTAGGTGAAGGATCAGCTAGCTAGCCTGAAAGTGGATCGAGCTGTACCAGTTTGTGGACCGAGACGCTGGCCCAAACATAGCCCAGAGAGGATTTGTACCGTGCTGGGCCGACACGCGGCATGATTAGCCTGTTAGGCTACGGCGGCACGACATACCTGTTTAGTCCTTGTAGCTTTTTTAACTCCAAAAAAATTTGAAAAAACTGAACAACTGAAAAACTTATGTAGAATTCAAAAAACACAATAAATTATACAAAAAGACACATTAAATTATAGAAATTATAGAAAAAACAATAATTTATAGAATATAATAATGAGTTTTTATTGATGTTAAAATGGATACCTCATTAAAAAGTTTACCAAGTAAAAACTCAACTCGAAAAAACCTTAGCAAAGAAAAAAGTACAGCCTATAGCTCAGCATTACAGGTGAAAAAGCATAAAAGTACAATGTATACATGGATGCTCTAAGAATTGTTGGTAGTGTCCTAACTGCCTTCGCCGCCATCTAGATATAAATTGTTGAACGTGTGTTACAACTCCGTATCCACCTCGCAATGTTGGACTCACGCACCAGCTTATTCCCAGTTTTTCACTATGAGAAGTATTTTCACCATCTCACTCATAAATCTTGTTCTTCTCTCCTCCAATATTATTCCAGAAAGACTAAAAGTAGTCTCGAAAGAAATTATCGAGACAGGAACGGTTAACATATCTCGTGCTAATATGGATAGCACCAAGTATGTTAGCTTATGCTCGCGCCACCAAACCAAAATATTGAAGTTCTCTGTGTGGTGAGGCACGGGGTCGCTGTCTAAAAAGATTGATAGTTCCCTGTGGGCTCTAGCATGGATTGCTCCAGGTCCACCACTTGACGATGTAAAGCTTGATCTTCTGGAGAATCTCTCGGAGGAAAAGATGGTGTCCCACATATTTGTCTTCTTACCTGTAGTGGGTGTTGGTAGAGGTCGTTGTAAACGAACTCTTTGAAACTTATGCTTGTACTTTTGATAAACTTCAGACAATTGTGAACAAACAACTATAAAATAGTTAAAATAATTTATTCATATAGAATCACATATAATTGAAAGAACATTAATGAATTCTTCAATTGTATCTCTTCGATCTAAAATAAATGCAAATACATATAAGTATGGAATCTTATTCCAATATTTTAAATATTTAGTTTTCATCGCGCACACAGCCTCTCATAACACTACGTCATTTTTAATTTTTTTAAGTAAACAGCAATCGCAAGAATATGATAGACAATTACTAGAGATATTAGATAGTACACTCTAGATAAAACAATAGTGGATTCATAAAAGAGTTTGAGAAATACTAGTAACTTCTCGGTAACATATCAGTGCTACTTAGTAAGCAGTGTGTTACTGGTATGGCTGTCAGAGCGCGTGTGGATGAAAACAAAAAACGTGGGTTCATAGGGTAAAAAATTTTATAGCATGAGATAAGTTAAGTTCCACCTTACCTGCATGTTCACAACGAACTGTCGTAGACGTACACCCATTCCAATGTAGTATGTCTTATATGCTGTAATACGTTAGTTAGAATTATTTACAAAAGAAATTACATTGTAGAAAGCTTGAAGATATGGATCCAACCTTTTCAAACCAATTTTAAGTAAATGGTCGTAGACGTACACCCATCCCAATTGCTGTATTGGTGTGCCCCTGGGACAATATTGTAACTTCAAAAAGAAACTATCACGATAGAAATCCAAAAATAAGTAAATGGTCGCAAGGCTGACAGTGGTAGCGCGGTTGTCCACGCGCAAGCACGGCGCGCTGCCGATACGACGCCCCCACACATCGCCGGGAACGTCGCCATGCGGCCGTGGCGTGGGCGGGGCTCTTCACGTACGGTACGCGCGGCCCTGGTGGTTGGTGCGGCCGGCCGTGCTGGTCACTTACTGCATCCAGTGTTCTCGTCGCAAAATGCGAGCTTGATCGGCTAAGCTCTTACAATTTGGCCGGTGAGCCGCGAGGAGACGGCAGGCGGCCTTCCCTCTTGGCCATTTCATACCGAGCGTTCGCGCAGAGCGCTTTCGCGTCCGCAGTTGAGCGCCAGAGCTGGCTGTATGGAACCACACGCAGCTTGATTAGCTCGCCATGGTCACGCAGGCCGGTTTCCTTCCCTTGGAGACCTTTTTATGGTCTCGTCAACATGCCCCCTGTAGAGGAACGGGCCAATCTCTTCGTCGCAGCCACCCTGGAAATAAAGGAGACACTGGTCAAGAGATTGCAGGATCAAAATTCCTTTTTTTCCGAAATAACGTAAGTGCAGTTTCTCAAACAGGGTTCAAAATTCCTGCACAGATCCAGAAAACCTTTCCATCCCAGCATCTGGTGCCAAGCAGGAATCACCAACGGTGCCAACCCTTCCATAGTTCTTGTAAACAATCACTGTGCACTACAGCATTTGCTAGATCCCTCTGCAGCATTAACAGGATTATTCCCGAGCCCCAAAGTTACTCAGTTCAACTCAACATACTGTTTTTTTCTTCCATTCTATTTGCAAGAGATCATCTTGCTGCTTTTTGTGTTGTTGAAATTGTGATCCTCGACAAAACATTGCACATGACCAGGCAGGGAGAACCAAACAACCTAGAATATTATGACCAGGGGCTGCCTAATGCACTAAGCCAAATTGAGTTACCCTAGCTAGGATATTATTTTCTGGAGCATAAGTTATGTCAGATTTGTAGAGCGAAGGAAATGCTAGTCACTTACTGGTGAAGGAAACATTCTGCATCCAGTAGCAGGGTCCAGCATTGCAGTAAGTTCAACCATGTTCTCTAAATTTTGTTGGGTTTAGTCTTATAGGGGTTGTGAAAAAGTAAGAAGCATAATTTATATGTGTAAGGAAGATCTCACCTATAACAGCAGTTTTTAGAGAGAGAAGACTCAATATCACTTACAAGGTTGTTGCTTTAGGGCTTGCATACGGATAGCCCATGGGCTTAGGTGCCTAGCCCACTTAGACCTGTGGCCTGAGGAATAAACCTGGTTAGACTTAGGCATACAGCCAGAGGGTCCAAATCTGACATTTGATATCAGAGTCCAGGCGTCTGGCATCTCCCTGGTTGCAGAAATGCACAATCCCTGGTTGCAGAAATGCACAACCAATGTGGAAGGGGGAGAATATTGGGTAAGAAGCGCAACTTATAAGCGTGAGAAAGATCTCACCCATAGGATTAGTTTTTTGAAAAAAGATCCAATATCACTTATAAGGTTGTTGCTTAGGGTTTGTACATGAGCAGCCCGTGGACTTATGTGTCCAATCCACTTAAACTTGTAGCTAGGAAGTAAACCCGATTGGACATAAACATATGAGCAGGGGCCCAAGTCTGACAAATTTAACTTCATACCAGTTTCTTCTTCGACCTGTCAGCAATTTAAGCATCATTACCGAAAGACCGCCATATACAATAACTGAATAATTAGTATTTTACTAATTCTGCTGAACTTCTGACTGCAATACTAATATATTATGGCTTGTGAACCAAACCAGGCAAAAGCAGGGCTAGTCTAACTCATTTCCTACAATAGCTCGAGCATGTAAACTTCAGTAGACACTCCGTAGATACAGGAAAAAGAAGATACTAACCTCACGGACGGCGGTGCCAACAAAATCGCCTTTTTCATCATCTTACATCCCAGCTGGCAGTTCCAATATAAATTTTCCAACAGGAACTCTAACCTGAAATTTTCAGAACGGTCAATACACAATAGAAGATTTTGCTCTCTGAATAATAAGTTTGCCCTTTAGACTCCAACAGAATCAACACAGCAACAGCAGGCCCTCTTGCGAAGACAATTCCTGGAACCTAAATATATTGTCAAAAGATAATACGAACAAAATCCTACTCCTGCTAGTGCTACACATCCACCATAACAAATATGAAAAGAAAGAGAAAATCAATGAATTTATGAAAGACCTAAAATAAAGATTAAAATATGCACACAGTTGAACAATTTGCTTTTAAAACCATCATACTAACGAAAGCCACCAAATGTTAATCGCGTGGTGCTTTAGTCTATATTTTCCGCATTAGCAAACCCTGGTGGAACACAGATATTGCTCACCTTGGCGCCATCCCAGCTCCCCCTGGCCTATCCTATCCCCTAAGCACGGACCTATGATCTCTACTACTGTTGCTGCTAACCCGGTGCCTTAGCAATCGTAAAGAAAAAATTAACTATAACAATTACATATATTTCATTTGGAAAAACATGAATCACTATCAATCAAGTCTTGACAAGCTATTTGGGCTGTCTTGATTGAAATTTGGAACGTTATATCGCAGTATCAGTACCCATGTTAGTCCTAATCCTTAAAGGATCCCCAGCGTAATAGATGGCATGGGAGAGCAGATCATCTAAGATCAAAACCATCACACATCAAAATCAAACTAGCAAGAAACAAGCACGTGGACAGCAACATTCTGACCACCTTGGCTTTGGTTTCCTCGTCGACGATGTCAGCTTTGAACTTGAGGAAGCCCACACGTTTTCCGAACATGTCAACCCCCTGCACACAAGGCAGCAACATGAATTCAGATTTACACACACACCCCTCTTCACGTGTAGCTTGATTGGTGCCACGAAATCTCAAAAGTTGAAACATTTTGATGTGAGAGGGGGGAGAGAGAGAGCACCTGGATGAGGATTTGCCTGAGGTTGAGCCTCTCGTAGGTGAGGACGCCCTTCTCCGTCTGCAGGTTCCTCAGCCACTGCTTGAACAGCGCGGAGTCAACCGCGTTCCTGAAGTCCGCCTCGGGGAGGCCCGGCGCGGCCGCAACCCAGACGGGGCCCGCCGCGCCGGGCGGTGGATCTGAGCGGCGCCGAGCCATCCGACGAGGCCATGCGCGCCGCGACGGTGGGGTGCCGCGCGTGGGAGAAGAGGGAAAGGCAGTGGCGCACGGCGACGGAAGCCAAACAGACACTGGGCACAAGTAGTCGCTATTTGGTTGGGCCGAATGGGGACAGCCCATAAGCCCAATTAATATGGCCCTTGTAAGACCAATTAGTACGGCCCTTGTAAGGCCAATGGCCCAGGAGTAGTAGGTTCTCTAACCTCGCTGAGCCGCACCATCGAGCAGTCGCGGCGGCTGCGACCAATCAGCTAACCAGCGAGCGAGCGAGCGAGCGAACGGCGGCGGAGGCGGAGGAGGAGATGCCGGGGAAGGGGCAGCGGAGGAGGGAGAAGAACTACCGGGCGGCGCACGGCGGGGACAGGCGCCTGCCCCCGCCGCCCAAGCAGCGGGAGCTCGACGCGCTCCCGTCTAAGCCCCGCCGCCTCATCGCCTTCCAGAACAAGCAGAACAGCAGCGCCATCGCCGACGCCTCGTCAGGTGCGCTCCCCTTACCCCTCAACTGCAGCAATACAAACCCGCTATTTTCCTACTCCCTGACCTTTTGCGCATGGTGGTGGTGGTGGTGGTTGCCCAGTAGGAAATCTCGGGAAGCAAGGTGATGACGGCGCGGGGAAGAACAAGGGCGGGAAAGACAAGGTAATTCGGGATATAATAGTTTTTTTTAGCAAGCATAAGCCAATTTCCATGGAAGAAGGAAATAACAGAGTACAAGTCTTACAATCTGCCTTACTCGAAAATAAGCATCTCCACTCAGGAAATGCTGAATCAAAATGCAGTGCTGGATAGAACAGAATCCATTATAACAGCGTAGAATATAATGGAATTCGGCTCGTTTCCTGGTTAAAGATGCTATCTTTAACAAGCACATTTCCCTAATGTCGCCTTTCACTCGTTCTGTTCACCTGATTCACAGTGTTGCATTGGCTCTTGATACTGTTTTGCTATTTGCGTAAACAAGAGCAGTCTGTTAAAATACGATGTATTAGCTTCTGCGCTATGCACCCTTTCTTTAGCAGTGGTTGATTGTTTTGTTTTTTTTATTGTCTGTGATGTTCATGCAGAAATCTAAGAAGCAGACCTTGGAGCCACCTGCTGATGCCAAGGCAGCAAAGATTACAGGCGAGGATGGACCGGTTGCTGATGAGAGCATGAATGCCGATGGGAGCAAGGGGAAGCGAAAGCGAGGGAAGGTTATAGATCTTCGTTTCAAAGAATTGGATGAAAACCTCTCGGTTTCAAAGAAGCAGAAAAGGAAGAAGTAAGTTGTCTAAGTTGTTGATATGTGCTTGTTTGTTTGACTTGTCACATTTAATCATGTAGCTTTTGCATCCATCCATTTGGATTCTTTGTTGCTTCATGTAAAACAAAAATCCTTTTTCAAGTGATGCTAAGCTTACCGTCTTTCTTTTGAGAGTTGGACACATATTCAAGTAATTAGTAAACACCTGCTGGTTGTTGCCTGAAGGAAACCTCCATGATCTCTCATTAAGGTGTAAACAAGGAATAAAATTTCTTGTACCATGTATTTCAGACACCTGGATGAGAAGAAAAAGAAGCGCAAGGGCAGTAAGATGGAGACTCTTCTGGATTTCCCTGGTCGTGAAAAAGTGAAATTTGGTGAAATTGTCGATGCTCCACCAAAGTTGTCATTCCCGAAGGTATCTTCCCTTCTCCACATCCCTCTATGTGAACTCATTTCACTTCACTTAATGTATTTGTTTCAAATGTATGGCTTTACTTTTGAAGGTGAAGAGTCCTTTAGATGTTTCTCGCGAGTGGCTAAGAAAAGAGGCGATTGAGAATTACAGAAATATCAAAGGCTGGACATCAAGGCCTGGACACCAGCTTCCGACTCTAGCTGAAAACACATCCTTGTAACCATTTATTTTTTTATCTGCATATTGTATCATTAATGAACTTACTCTGCTGAAATCAGAGTAGCTTATGGTACAGGTTCTGTATTCTCTTCTCTTGTAGGCAGTTTTGAAAAGAAAAAACATTGCTATTTTGGTTCCAGTTCGTTTGTTTTGTTCACTTCCCCAAATGGATCGTTATTGTGATTTCATGAAAGATATACTTATTTACTATATAGAGAAACAAGAATTGACGAAATTTATCAATGATATTGTGGTTCGTCGCTTTATGAACTTAAAAGAACGTAAATATTAACAGGTAATGCATTAACTTACATTTGATCATTTTACCTTTTTTAGTTGAAAACTTTGGATCATTTTGTTCTCTTTTAATAGACCATTGGGGTCAGATGATATATTTTACCAATGCTGGCTAACTTTTTTTCTGTGATTTCATCCTTAATTCTTTCAGTTTGCTGCAACTAACCAATATTATTATCGGGCTTCTTTATTTTGGTAAGTATTTTAATCACTACTTCTCATCATATACTGCCATCGGTTATATTAAAGTATTGATATTAAAAATTGCTACACATATTACTATTTAGCACAATATTGTTTAAAAATTATATATATTGTTGCATGTATGATGGGATAGTGAACTCTAATCACTTTCGTTCTAACTCCGTCCCTGTATATACACATGTGTGTGTGTATTCTGCAGTATATTATGCGTAAAGTACAAAGTTTAGAGTTAGAAGCAGGAGACCCAAGCCCTTATCATTAATAATTTAATCTAAAAACTTGTGATTTAACAATCTAACAGCACACAAAAAAAAGGTGTATCGGTCCTGAGCACCCATTTCCACATTTTCTTTTGGTTCTCATGTATGAGACATGGAGGGCAGTACCAATTTCAACTTCCAGTTAATCTGTTTACACAAGCATGGTAGGTTGACGATTTAGAAGCTAATGTTTAATCAACAAGACACTGGCAGACTTTTCATTAATTCCAGCCTGCAGGATCATATCAATTGTTTAAGAAGTTAAACGGCAGATAGAAAAACATGAAGCACTTACAGTGTAAAATTATAGTAGACCATTGGGACAGAAAGTAAGAACATTGCCCAATTCCCAGATATGAGGAACAATGCACTTAGAAGTGCTTGTACTACAAATTCTGCCATAATCACTTTACTTATTCGAGAGGATGAATCAAATGGGTTGATATAGTCAAACTCCAGATCTGGCAAGCACATCAACTGCAAAGAAAATGGTAGAACTAAATCATCAGAAACAATTTTTGGCTAAGTTTGCTTTTTGGTTAAAACGTGAAAAAAAACCATGGAAATTCCTACTGAAGCTAAAAATGAGCAAGGATGAATTATCCAGTTCACGTAAAATAAAATCAGTCCAATTAAACATTTAAGCAAGAACATTAGGAAATTCGAGACGCCAAAAGAACTTTACAAGTAAAATTAATGGATATATATCAAGAATTTTTCCTTTCCCCTACATAAGTGTTAAAAACTAGTTTGATAATCAAAGCATATGAATATATATGAAAAATATTTCATCTCCCAAGAATGGTGCATCTAAGCACTAAAGAAGTAAGGAAGTTGCAGCTAGAACCAACAGATTTCTAGAAAACACGAAATGAAGTTGGGAAAGGTTATGGCAAGCTTGATACTTCATCCAATCTAAGGACCAAGGTCACGAACCATTAACCAACATCGAAGCAATGAATATTCACGTCAAACGAACTGCAAACATATTTTAGCCTTCCACTATGGTGCTCTCAATTTGTTGCATTATAGACTAACAAGTAGGAAATAAGGAGGATTTTGTATAGCATTGCATCCCATAGCTCTACCCATTACCCAATAGCAATAAGAGTTCTTTTTTATGCTAATAGAAGTACGGGTTTGATCAAACATTTGGTAAATAAATAGCAACACAACAGAACATTCCATAACCTTATAAAGATTGAAGTTTTAACTGAACACACTCTGCAAAAAATATTTAACAGAGCATCTACGGTGTCTATGAACAAAAAAAAGGCTATCGACTACTCTGAAGAAATCGTAGGGCAAGTATGTATGAACTGAAACTACCAACGAAAATATTTAACAAAAATATTGTTCAACGTAAGAAGTCATGGTCCACATTAGCAAACAACAAGGTACATCTCGAAATAACATAGAGAAATGGTAGGTGTCCAAAGTTGTAGGCAGGACAGCAAGTTAGCAGTATTATGAATGTAGAAGATGCAATATTATTTTTGAAAATTGATAAAGGAGATGGAAAGTGTGGGAACATACAGTAGTAAATTACTAATCTTAAGGCCTTATATAAGTTTTTGTAATACATTGGAAGAATGCATTTCTTTTTATTTATTTTTCAGAATAGAATGTACAAATTATCCAAATCCTAATAAACAATAAAGGAACAAAAATCTCATTAGCTTTCACACCAATCAAACTACAAAGAAAGGACAATATCAAACTGCAAAGAGAGGACAAAAAAAATATGAGGGCAAGAGGAATCAAACACAACACCTGATGGATAAGAGGAGAGGTAACCAACTAAGGGGGCGTTCGGAATAGCGACGACTTTTGACTTCTGGCTGAAATTTTACTGTAGCTGGCTGATTTTTTTACTGTAGCTGAGTTAGCTTATTAGGCATAATTAAATTTAAAAAATATAAAAATAAAAACGACATGTTAACATATCACGTACAATGCAAAGGAATACAGGAAAAAAGCTAAACACAAAAAAAACAAAAAAAATAAACAGAAGCAAACAAAAATACAACAGTGAAATAAAAGCTGCAAGCAAACGCCGCGATCGATCGCGCAACTTACTTGAGCGTTGCCTAAGCAAAGCTACTTTGTGCTGTAGTTCAAATGGTTCTAGCAATTTTTTTGGGTGTTCAACTAAACAACCATGACCCACTATAGATCCATCACTGCCTGTTTATTTCGGCTTTCAGAGAAACCGAAGCCAAAAACCATGAAAAAAGTCAAAAATTTTGCTCTACAACAACACTAACAACTTCAGCTTCGCCATCCCAAAGGCGCGACAACTCGTTCGGCCCATACAACCCATAACTCTGGCCCAATATAGGATAGGTTTTTTTGAGCTGTGATTTATGGTTTTTGATTTATATTTTTGAATTCTAGCTATTCGTGAGAAAGTACTGAGAGAGAAATACGTACGTGCGATTTTGACCGATATAGATAAAGTCAGTACAATGTCTACTTTAATCGACTTGTAGATCTCGTCTTAAAAAGATACACGGTTTAAAAGATAGTTACTATAGTTAAGTTAAAAATCATAAGTTATAGGTTGAAAAGGGATGAGCCATATACCGGTACTAACCCATCCAACCCAGCACGATCGAATGGACAGGATCGCGTGCAATATTCGCGATCCAAGGGTCCTAACGCATCCACATCGCCCCCAACCCAATGCAGCAGTGCTCTAGGTGGCTTCCACTTGCTTCGTTCTCTCGTCTGGTCGTCCCCCACAACACCAACGCCCACGCAAACCTCCCCAACCCGACCAAATCGCGCACCCAAAAATTCTCCGTCTCGAATCCCGATGCTTCCGTGTCCCGCATCGCTTCCCGTCGTCGGCGCATGAGCTTCCTCCGCGCGCTTGCGGACTCCTTGTCCTCGCTGCTATTCTCGTCGCGCGGGGCGCCCATGGATGCGGCGGCGCCGTCGGCGGCTGCGGTGGTGGGGGAGCGCGTGGCGGTGAAGCTCAAGGGCTACTTCGAGCTGGCCAAGGAGGAGATCGACAAGGCCGTGCGCGCCGAGGAGTGGGGTCTCCCCGACGACGCAGAAGCGCACTACCGCAACGCCCTCCGCGTCATGCTCGAGGCCAAGGCCGCCCGCGTCCCCGACGCCGTCTCATCCAGGTGCGCACGCCCGATTCCCCTTTCTCTTCCCCGACGCGGTTAGGGTTTGCGATTGCTGACTGATTAATGTGGTCTGTTTTTGCTTGCAGCGAAAGGGGACAGGTGAGGGTGTACCAGGAGAAGATCGCCAAGTGGCAGGCGCAGGTCGAGGAGCGGCTCAGGGTGCTTGGCCAGAGGAGTGGTGAGGCTCTCCATTCCCTTTTCTCGTCAATTTTCCTGCATTGCGATGTGCAGCTGCAAAGCTCGTGAAGTGTGGTCAGCCATGTGCACTTTCTGCGTCTAGAAACATTAGGGGAAGCTAAAATTACCTATAGGCCATACGCCCATACCCGTGATTCATTGTGTTGTTTGTGTGAGTTTAGGGATTAGTACCCGTACAAAGAACTTTTATAGCTGGGGGTTTAGATCATATACCCTTCTCTTAGTTGGGAAATTGATGATTTACCCTCCCCACTCAATGACATGTGGGGTCATCATAGGTCACTGACACGTGGGCCAGGAGGGTAAATCCTCAATTTCCATCTAAGTGGAGGGTATATGATCAATAAGGCCTTTATAGCTTGTATGGTTCGATTAATGAACTGTGTTTTCTGTTAATAATTTAATATTTTAAGTTTCGATTTGTCGGTTGCTCTGGTTGGTCCTAGGTCCATAATTCAAGGAAGTTTGAGTTGTTTTTTCTTGTTTTGGGTCATGTGCACAAAGTTTTGCCTGCTTTAATTGTGGACTGTAGTTCACTGGGAGTTAACTTTGTGCTATCTTGTCTTGTTTTTGCAGGAGCAGCTGCACCAGTGCCGAAGAAGGTATAAGTTTCTAGAATTAAAGTTCTACATGTGGTAATGCTGCCATGTTTTACCTGATAACTTGAATTGTTTACTTGGTTTTGAATCTTAGTCGCTTATGTTGGTTGTTTGCAACTAACATAAATACTGCATTCTGATCTGTCTTATACCTAGGTTCTCAGTAAAATCAAGCAGGCATGTATTATAATCGAACAATTGTTGCCTGTTGTTTTCTTCCTTCCTGATCGACAATTTTTACTGATATGTTGGTTTGGTATGCGGCATGCTAGTTTATCCATCCAAATATGTTTGCTATGGATATTCTCTTCTTATGAGTTCTTACGATTTTCAATAATCAAACATTAGACATAAATGCTAAAACATCAAAATGGTATTAGAAGTGTTATTCTTTACTTGTTTGGGTTCAACAGGTTACAGGTTGTTTCTTTAACAACATGTGTTGAGCAAAATAAGCTATTTTAAGAAAAAGAAAGCTAGCTAAGTTACATAGTTATATGTTGAGGTTCTCAATTATGTCTTTTCTTATTTCCACAGGTTGTTGCAAACAAACCTATCAATAGGACTGAGAGACCGGCATCAAGTAGCTTTGATAAGTCTACTTTGCATTCTAGCCCTACCTTTAACAGAGGTGGTCAAGCATCTGCTCGTCAGAAGAATAGCAGTGGAGGATCCAAACCTGTGCAAAGAGCTGGTGGAAACCATGATGACAAGCTTGTTGAAATGATAAATACGACCATCGTAGATAGAAGTCCTGCTGTTAAATGGGATGATGTTGGTATGCAACCATTAATTTGCTTTCTATACTCTGGCCCAAGCCCAACATTCATTACATCATCATTGTTCTCTGGTTTGATTTGTAGCTGGTCTTGACAAGGCAAAGCAAGCACTCATGGAAATGATTATCTTACCTACTAAGCGAAGGGATTTATTCACTGGTCTTCGGAGACCTGCTAGGGGTAAACTTCTTCATGCTGAGAGTTTCCCTTCTGCAGATATTTCCTAATAATAGTCATCTTATGTAAAATTCATAACCATCCTTTAGGGCTGCTTCTCTTTGGTCCTCCGGGAAATGGGAAAACAATGCTTGCCAAAGCTGTAGCATCAGAATCTGAAGCAACATTTTTTAATGTTTCGGCTTCTTCATTGACATCAAAGTGGGTATGTGGTTATCCCTCCATTTGTTCAACTGTCTGATCTTATATATTTCCCTAGTCTGAAACAACCTTACTTTCATTGGAAAAACAGGTAGGGGAGGCTGAAAAGCTTGTCCGGACACTTTTCATGGTTGCTGTTGATAGACAACCATCTGTTATTTTCATGGATGAGGTCCTGGATACAAACCCTTCCCATAGTGACCACTTGTAGTTAGCTTTTGCTTGACTCCATTTTTTTTCTATAAACTCTTTCTTATTAATGGAGCCCATTAACATTAATTATTAGACATGACAAAATTGGTTGTTTGTCATATTTTAAAAATAGTTTGGTTTTTGAAACATTGATCCATTTGAACCATGCAATTATTAGACATGGAAATACATGTTCTGCATCACCACTTGTTTTCCTAAACTTGGCACAAAATAGAGGAATGCATTAAACATTGTATTATGCTCTTAGGCTATGCACAACGTTGTTGGTAATACTTCTTATGGTGATCTTTTTTATTTTGAACTTGTTTTGTATGTTATGGCCTTATGGGGTTTTGGGATGCTTACCTGCTCAGGACATTGATTTGATACAGCAAGAAATATTTAGTTTTTGTCTTCCGATTATGCAATCTTTCGTCCAAATATTGTATCAAAAACTAAATGTTTGATTGCAAGGCATTCCTTTTCATTCAAATCTTTCTAGAAGTTGAGATCAGCACGTAGATGTATTCTGCATTCCTGCTAGCTCATTCGGTATAGGATCTTAAAAAAGTATTTTCTTTAGCTGTTTTTTAATGGATCTCTCTTATTTTAATTGTAAGAGTGGAATCTGAGGCCTTTTGTTGTTTATGCTAACCGCATTTGTCTATGCAGATTGATAGCGTCATGTCTACAAGGTTAGCTAATGAGAATGACGCTAGCAGGCGATTGAAATCTGAATTCCTTATCCAGTTTGATGGGGTGACTTCAAACCCGGATGATTTAGTAATTGTTATAGGTTAGCATCTCTATCTTTTCTAATTTGCTTAATTCTGGTTTGCTTTCGCACCATGCTAGGTTATAGTGAAAATATTTATGATATAGCTATTGTATGTGCAACTGTCAGTTGCAATCATATAGTAATACTGAATCCCCGTTATATAAACCTTTCTTTGATAAGGAGAGTAATTTGTTGGCATGCAATGGCTTAGCTTTTCTTTGCTGCTTGCAATTCATGGATGAAGACATATTTTCTCACCTAGGTATATTTAAAAAACCTGGGGCACACAACATTTTCCTTGCAATCTTTTTTCTAATACTGAATTCTCTGTTTTATTATTTGTATCTTCTGTTGACGAAAATCCTTTGGTTAGGGGCTACTAATAAACCACAAGAGTTGGACGATGCTGTTCTTCGAAGACTGGTAAGATTGGTCCTACATATTTCTTTCCTCTAGGGTTTCAAAAACCCAATACATGATTACTGCTGCTGTTTTATTTTGGCTTCATATTCTTGCATCTAGGGGTTAAAAAACCCAACACTAGAGTATGTGCTGCTTGGTGGCTGCCTGGCTGGTACCAGACTACCAGTCCCTGAGTCCTGACACAGCTTTGCCCCTCAGGGTATTGTGGTAACGGGATAATTGGTCGGGAACTGGACTGAAAGTGTGACAGTTCTCTGGTTATAACTTACAAGAGCAGCTTGTTATGGTTACCAAGTTTTTTTTGGGAAAAAATGCGAAATCTATCACTAAATAATGTATTTACATCCACAAAAAGAAAAATCAAAGACTGAGTACTGCGCCTATCATTTTGGTAATGCAACACAGACGTTCATATATAGAATGTTATTATGTTTGATGGTAGTTAGTGCATGAGTTTGGTTGGGGTGGGGTGGGGGAGTTGGAACATTAGTGGATTTCTTTTCTGTACTGAATTTCCAGTGCTTTTCTTACAATTATTTTGACTTAGTTTTGTTCTTATTTTGTGAATGTCATTCTATTGAATCTTATAAACAGGTAAAAAGAATATATGTGCCACTACCTGATCCAAATGTACGGATGTTACTTCTGAAAAATCAGCTCAAAGGACAATCATTCAAATTGTCCAGTAAGTAACTGCTTTCCTTATTATGCTTTAAGCGTCGGGCACATGCTCTGTTCAGTTGTGTCAGGGCTTCTCTTGCTACCGTTTTTTGTACAACTATTCATTTTTTTTTTTGTGTTCATCTCCATTGCAAAAGTCCACTTAACGAAAGTAGGAAACTAGGAGTCTTGGAAAAAAGTGTCTACATGATTATACTTTACAAAGTGGATTACTGGAGACCATACGCAAATGATATTTCTACCCTTTTTCCTCTTTGATCCCAACCTGACCAGTGTATCTTAATTTCATGTTTCTTTCAATGATTCCAAAACAGTTTTTTTAAAACTAGAATGGCCTATATTTCTAGGTCCAGAAATCGCAATTTCTCCCCTAAAGTTTGGAATCTCGTAGGACAGGGCCTATTTGGAAATTAGCTTTATTGTTCCTCGCATGAAACCTGGACATCGTCTGTTATTTTCTGTGTGATGCAGATATAGTTCCTGTGTGATGCAGATATAGTGGTATAGGGAATAGTTATCGGATAGTGTCATTGTGGACATACGAGCTCGCAGGAACCTGGAAATTTCGCTTTTGCATTATGTAGTATGTAGCTTGTGGTGGTTGTATATGTAGCACCACTCTAACATTAAGACAAGCCAAAAAAAAAACACCTCTCTAACATTAGCCAACATCCTAATCTGGAACTGTTTCCTTACAGGTCATGATTTTGAAAGACTTGCTGCGGAGACTGAAGGTAAATTTATTTTCTTGTATATGCTCATTTTGAAAAGATGATGTGGTCCTTCGTACTGAAATAAATATGCTCCTAGGATATTCTGGGAGTGACCTGAGAGCCCTGTGTGAGGAAGCTGCAATGATGCCAATCAGAGAGCTTGGTCCACAGAATATTCTTACTGTTAAAGCAAATCAGGTATTTGTTCTGCATTTCTGAACTTTGGATATTGAGTTGTCAATTTTTGCTATGTAAAATTTAAACTAAAACTTTGAAATAAGCATTGTATTTTCAAGTTTTTCATCTTCAAGGACGAACGTAAATCACCATTTTTTTTGTTTGCCGTATTGTAGTTGCGGCCTTTGAAATACGAAGATTTCAAGAACGCAATGACTGTGATTAGGCCAAGCTTGCAGAAGAGCAAATGGGACGAGCTGGAGAAATGGAACGAGGAATTTGGTTCAAGCTGACAATAACGTGCGCTGTTGATCAGACAGATTATGTTTGGTCCCTATATCATTTCCACACCATAATTGAATGGCTTGCAAGTGGTCAAACGCTCATCCATTCATTCAGTTAGATGTACAGAGAAGGTATCTCTCTTTCCAATTTGAAACAATGTAATTGTTGTAAGCAAACCCTACAGTTCATGAGAGCGGGGACAAATTACAGATGAACTCATGGTGTAAATCAAGGCCTGTAAGGCCAACACACTCGGTTTCCATTGCTTGCATCACTTTCTTTACCCCCTGAGCTAAATCACCTCTTCTGCGCCTTGCAGGTAGAGAGCTGAAACGATCAATTCCTAAGATATTACGCGGCCGGCCAGCCGCCAACACACAATCCTGCTTACAACAGAAACTGAAACCTGAACGAACCGTAGCCTGATCTAAAGCTCGATTGGACGGGTACATGAATGCCGCGCAGCTGCAGCAGCAAACGGCGACGAGGTCTAATCATTTCGGAGGAATCCGAGCAAGCGACGGCAGCATGCCTGACGCTCACCCCGCAACCCATTCCAGTTTGACAGCACGGGAAAAGGCGCGACGCATGTGCCGGCGCCCAGAGTTGGATCTCGCAGGCGGCACCGATGGTCCACCGTCGTACGCTATGCCCCTGCCAAGTGCCAAGCGGAGGACGGCGCCCCGCTGCTAGGCCAGTGCTACTACCCCTAGTAGCTGCGCGCCGCACCACACCACACCGAGGCTCTGGTGCTCCGCGTACGATCGACTCCTCATGCAACCCTCGCGAACAGTCAGATGACACGTGAGCCTCGGCACAGTGAGAGCCGAGGGCTTCCAGAGCTAAGACCGTCCTGCATCATGTGCCAGTGCAGCAAATCAATGCAATAATAATGGCCTAGGATTCCTGCTTGGGTGAGCCGAGTCCCGAGCATACATGCGCATGCATT
This sequence comes from Melocanna baccifera, assembly GCA_036346265.1. Classification (NCBI taxonomy): domain Eukaryota; kingdom Viridiplantae; phylum Streptophyta; class Magnoliopsida; order Poales; family Poaceae; genus Melocanna; species Melocanna baccifera. The sequence goes on along the minus strand of CM070692.1, from coordinate 26,998,616 downwards.
AGGAAAGTGACCAGAGTTTGTTAGCTTGGCACATGGTGATCAGATGCGAAGCTGTCGTAATTGGTGGGTGGGCCCGGTGGTTTGGCTCGGTGTTCCTCCCTACGTGCCCTGGGCGGCGAAGTGGTGGAATTCGGGTTCAGCCATGCGCCAGTTGGAGCTGGAATTGTACCCGATCCGCGTGGATGCATTTGCTATGCTTGCTGGACAGGTTATCATCACGTTCTCTCGATGCCTCGCCCCGCTGCCCGGATTACAAGGTATGTATTGGTACGTAGTACCATTGCACACAGTAAGTGCATGAAGCTATCGACCTGGCCGCACCAGTCACTGAATTGCGTAAACAATTGAGATTTGTTTTGTAGCCAAACCCATGTGTTTCTGGTACCTACCCTAGACAGCTGCTGCTACATTTCACAACGAAGAATACTGGTTAGCTACTAGTCTTCGAATAGCCATCACATGGGACCGGTACGACGCCGACCGTGGCCCACAAGGAAGCCGCTTACTTTTCGCACCTACAAACCTCACATCCTACTTGTACTAGCCGAGCTGGTAGCTGGTAGCTCGCACGCACAAACAAGGATGCACAAGGCTAGCTCATGTCAATGAACAGGGCCTGAAGCCTATTCCATGATGGATCGACAAATGCCGCCCACAGAAATGCCTCGGATTTGGAGGCACCGATGAATGGATGGATGGATGGGATGCCAAGAGGACTCACATCCCATCACCCCTTCCTCTTCGCCTTTCTAGCCTTCCCTGTACCAGTTGAAATGAGATTGAAAGGAACTTCCTTGCTCCCTCCATAGGGCCATGCAAGTGAGTGCCCCACAATACTCTAGTGGCACAGCCTAGTAGTATAATTAGGGGTTAAAAAAACTGTTAGTAGGTTTGTTGATTCGGTTTAAGATTATTGTAATTGCTCTTATTAATTGATTAAATATTGAATGAGTTAATTTTGAATGAAATTAAATTTTGCTTTGACTCGACTCGTTATCTCGATTCTAAAAATACTTTCAAACTATCAATAAAATAATATTCAATCAAACTATTTTTTTTAAAAAAAACTCGATAAGATAAGGAGTTAGCTCGGTATCCACGCCAACACAACCTCTCAAAAAAAAAAGTAGTACAGGCGTACAGCACAAGAACCTAAAGCAAGTCACTACTCACTAGAGCTCTAAAATGCTAGCATGCAAGAGAGGGGGAGGGGGGGCAGTAGGAGAGAGGATTCTCATATTATCTCATATGGGTGAACTAGTGGCCTATCGTATTATTATTATTATCCATATATGTATTTCGCACTTTATCTAAGGCCCTACTTATTTTAATTTAAAATTAGCTTTTATTTTTTTTCACTATTTAGTAATATTGTTTTTTTTTGTTTTTTTAGATTTTTTTTAGCTTTTTTGCCTTTTCTTTTTTTTCTCATATTCATATGTATTGTCCGTGATGAGTTAACATGTTTTTTCTATTTTAATTTTTTTAAAATTTAATTATATCAAATAAGCCAACTCAGTTACAGTAAAAAAAATCATAAGCCAACGCCATTCCGAACGACGGGATCGAATACGGGCGCGGCTATTGGTTTTTTTTTTGTCTAATCTAGATTTTTCCCTTGATACAGAAACAAATGGTGCACTACAGATTTTAGTTCATTGCAATAAGCTTACATGCAAAGATATCAGAAAACTCATGTAATATTAGCATCAACCGTGTCCATAACTCATGAAAGGAACAAGTTTTTCACATCAACAAACTCAGATCACCTTAGGCTCCAGTATTTTTCACCTTATTGGCCTTATCTCTTCTCCTCACCAAATACCAAACCTTTCTTATCTCTCCCTATTTCTGGGGTTGCCATCATCAAGCTGTGCTCTGCCTTCACATGGCCTGTGCCAGCAATAATATGTCCACTGGACCCAGTAATGGGGCATCAGCTCTGTGCCACACACCCACACTACGCCCTTCCTTCTTGTACCGTTTTGGCTGGCCCCCCCTTTTGCAAACTCACCCCTCAACTTTTGAAATATAGGCTATGTTCTTTTGGATTTGTTACTTGATTTTTAGGTTATACCACAGAAGTCACTTTCACTTTCAAATGGTGTTTTTCTAAGATAAAGTCTATAAATTAATTATAGTAAACATTGTACTGACTTTAGTTATATTAATTAAAATTGTACGTCTCTTTATAACAAGAATTTAAAAGACATATAACCCGAAACCCATAAATTGCAAGCAAAAGAACCTACGATAGAAAGCTTTGCCATCTCAGTGCCCACTGCATGCAGGCAGGTACTGTCTTTTCTTTTGCCTAGACAAGAAGTAGGTTTGCATTGTGTGCAGACAAGCTAGGCTGGTGCATGCAGATAGATGTGGTCCGTGGTTTGGCCCATTCTCTTTGTTGTAGAGATGCTTGATTCTGGATATATATATATATATAAGAAGTAGCACAATTTATGCAACATTTACACTCTGTAGTCTATGTGCAAAAACTGCAACACGAAGGATGGGTTTAGGCTCCTTGAGTGTATTCATATTTGCTCATAGACTTTGCTCAAGCCCATGAATATTCAACTATGTGGGGCATGCATGTATGCGAGAGACAATTGCCAAAAGAAAGAAAGAAAGAACAACAGAACACGTGTATGTAACATACAATCTGACAGAGAGAGAGAGAGAGAGAGAGAGAGGGAGAGTTCTTTTTGGATGCTACATGTTTCTTCCATCATTCTTCTTCATCTGGGGTGGAGAGCGAGTAAAGGAGAGCTACCCATCACGGATTCTATGATGGGTTCAATCAATCCATCCTCATGCATGGTCCTAGTTTATATATGTTATAGATGTGAAATCCAAACACAAGTGAGGGGTACATATCTACCGTATGACGGATCATCGTCTACGAGAGTAAAAATGACATAAGAATTTATATAGATTCGGAGGTCCGAGAAAACCACCCTACTCCTGATGGTGAGCCAACAGGAGGTTACCTACTAGGAGGGAGCCCCCAAGGGCTCACCAGTTTGAATACATTACTTTATTGCTCGTAAGAGCTCAAGAGAGCTCCCCTCAAATGAGGGTTACATGAGGTATTTACAGGCTCTTGTGCTTATACAAATGACCAAAATACCTCTTGGGGGATAGTTACTCTATGAGTACAAATAGGGGGTATAACCGTTCTTTTTGAGTTTAACTATATTTCGTGATCTACATGCATGTGCTTTCTACTGAGGGGCCCCCTCGTTAGAGGAGTAAAATTATTCCTCCAATACTAGCCCCCTACCCCATGGTGTTTAGGCAAAATGACTAATGGGGTAATCTTGAATTGCTCTTCTTGTTATGATGAGATTGCCATTTGGCTAGGTCCCGGTAGGGTTAGACTGTAGTTGCAACGGAGATCAGGCATTGAAACCAGAATTTTGGCAACCGGACCACAACGGGATTTGTGAGGTAGTTTAAGGCTAATTTCCCTAAGCCACTTCAAAATTCTGTAGGTCTTCCAAGCCATTGTGCCTAGCCCCACTATGGCAAAACCTCCGTCTTGTCTGTTGCTTTGACACTTCTTGGGTTGGCTTTTGCTTGGACTACTTAAGATGCTTGTGCCGAACCATCTTGTAGTTCGAGTCAATGTCATTTTGGGCCATTTGGTTGGCCCATCCAACTACTTGAGCCAATACCGTCTTGGGCCATTCAGTTGGCCTATATGAGTGCATAGGGGATGGCGTGTTAGAGCATGCCCTTCCATTCCCTTTATGGCCGCCGCCCCTCTTGTTCGAAATCGAAGGAACTGGGTGCTTACACACCCAACTAGAACCTCAGCGGCTCCGGCACAAGGTGAGCGAGGCCTACTTGTTGTGGCTGTTTGGTTGGATGCTCTTCACCAGCAGCCACGGCAACACCATTGACGCGCGGCTCATCGCCTATGCTAGGGCCATCGTTGACAGGGAGGGCCCCCACATCAGTTGGGGTTTAGCCGCACTTGCCGCGATGTGTGCGGGAGGACCAAGGCAAACTTGGTCCTTACGGGGTATCCGCTGCTATTGCAGTTGTGGTCATTCGAGCACTTCAGCTTCAGACGACCCATGTTGGAGGATACCACTCAGTATAGGGCGGATATGTACCTAGGAGGCGAGGTGGACCGGCAGACGACGGGTTCTCTTTGGTGCTGTAGACGGGTACGTAATCTCGCTTGCAATTAATTCATTCATATTATGGATTGCCCTATGTAATAGTTGGTGTTCCTTACGGGTACAGTTCGTGCACGTTTAGGTTACACCTGCGTATCTACCCTTCTTGGAGCAGTTCAACCGAATCACGAGCAACGACATGCGCAGGGAGCCCTACTCCCCTGAGGCACTAGAGAGTCGTGCTCCTGATGGCTTGTCCTCGCTGTGTTGGCATGATCGGGCTTTCTGGCTGACACGGAGGAAGCTCGTGTTCGACATCTTCGTGGAGGACTACGCTGCGTATCGTGTTATGCGCCAGTTTGGCCTACGCCAGGTTCTTCTAGTACCAGGCAGGCTACCTGTGCCCAACAACGTCCATGCGTGAGTTACCGCCACATATTTCTCTCCTTTTACTACCATTTCATTGCACGACATCTAACCAAATGTTACCTCCTGCAGGCACTCTAGGAAGGGAGTAAAACGTGAGACAAACTAGGCCACGAGGATGGAGGTGTGGACAGCCCAGTGGGAGGGCGTGTAGCATGACTGTGTGCAGGAGGACACCCTGTACGACCATAGCGCGTACGGCGAATACCTTCGCTAGTACGCTGCTCAGACACATACTAGGCTGATACATGTCGTCAACTTGCCACACCACATGTCGCAGCACCGACCGACATGTACCCCGTGTACCATGCTCGTGATGTTCACGTCACGGTACGTTACATCATATTTCTAAATCATCGCTTCTGGCAATCCTAAAAGTAGGTTTAACTCTTTCGTGTTCGGTGACTGGAGTTGCAGTCACCCAACCGTTCGGCGACTGCAACCTCTCGTCCAACGGCCTACGAACTGGCTACGTGTCGCGTGGCTATTGGGCGAGAGGTTCCAGTCGCCCAACGGTTGGTTGACTGGAACCCATTCCTGCAAAAACATTTTGTGTATGTGTATTCTTGTAATTTCAAATAAAAATTGGATTATTTAAAAAAAATTCTGGTTTTGTGTGTAGAGAAAGAAGGAAAAACTGCATGAGTTGATGATTGATGGGACTGTGATCTTGCACAAAAACAGACCCTGCATGTATCTGCATACAACTGTTGCAGGACAATAGCATTCCTTGTGTGTGCACATTGTACACAGTGTGCTCCAAAATTACAAGGACTCGTTTCAGAACATGTACAGTAAGCTAAAGAATATGGGGTGAGAGGCAAAATAAGACGTGCAATCCTCACCCTCCTTTGTTGATTTCAGAGATGTTTAAATAAAAAAAATCTAATCATGCATTTGGATTTGGTCGATCACTTGATGCAGTTCATAGTATCTATCCTCTATTATCTCAGGCTGCCGAGGCAGTGAACTGCCAGCCGTTCAGAGTTCAGAACATTGCAGGGACGCCTGAAACCTTCCAAAGAATTGCCATCAGACCCAGAGAAGATAGAATTTTTGGTACTGTTGGTGTTGTTGGTCCCCTACCACACACATGCATCTCTCCAACATGGCCACAGCTATTCAGATCACCAAACATGGTGCAATTCGTACCCAGTTCAGATCCATGCAGTGCAAATGATCTGATCTTCATGGAGTTAGTTCTTGGAAGAAAAAAATGGAAACAAAATCCAGCAAGAACAGGATATGCATGCAGATTGCAGGAGATCAAGAGCCTACTCAGCTGGGCTGAAAATAGTGATTTATAGCTGAATTTTTTACTATAGTTGACTTATTTTGCACTGTAACTGATGATAGTTTATTTAGCATAATTAAATTTAAAAAATTAAAAATAGATAAAATATGTTAGTCCATCACGTATAATGCAAATAAATATAGAAAAAAAGAACTAACAAAAAGCAAAATGTCAGAATAAGATGAAACTTATGGATAAAAAATAAATGTGAAGTCAAAAATTTAAACCGAAATAAGCGGAATCTTGAAGAAGAGCCGCGTGCATGTACCAGTGTAGTACGCTCTCACTGCTGCAATGGTGTTCCATTGCATTGTGAGTCTGTGAGCAGTTTTACACTTGTGACCTGCTGCTATGATTGCCTACCTCCCTGTAAGGAACTGTTTATGCAAATGACGCCTTGTCTATTTTTTTAACATTGAGTTGTCGGACACCAGTTTTTATAAATCTAGCTCTTTTATTGAACTCGATGGATATCTAGTAGCTCGACAGATACCTATCGAACCGGAAGAGCTCGGCAGGACATTGGCTAGCCAATTAGTGCTAATTGCATTTAATTAACGCTAACCCTAACTAGTGCTAATTAGCGGCAGCGCTACCAAGCTTCTGTAGCTCGGTAGCACTTGCCGAGCTTCTGTAGCGCGATAGGCGACACATATCGTTTGCCGCGGCTACCGAGTTGAGAGAAGGGTTAGATTTAAAAAAATCTCATAAATATTTAATGATCAAAATTGAAAAAAAAGAAGAAGAAGAAGGTACGATGCAATTTGTGTGCACAGTTCTGCAACGGCTGCATGCCTGCCTGCCTGTTTGTTACTACACGGCAGTTACAAAGGTGCACCACCTTTGCACAGTTCTGGCAAAAACTTTCAGCCAAAGCAAAAGAGAGAGCAAGGCCATTGATTCATTGAAGGCAAGATTCGATGCATCTTCCTGGGCCTTGCAAATCACAGCTCCGAGAGAGAGAGGCTTTGGAACGTTCATATTTGTTTGGTTTTGGTGTGTATGCACTGTGCATCTGCTGCCTGTGTGGCTGCCCTTTTGTATATGTTTTCCCTGTATTGATTTGCTCCCCTGTTTTTCTCCTCCTCTTTTCTTTCTTGGCTCTGCATGACACACATGGTTCACAGGAGGATAGGATAGGGCACCACTACTAGGCCTTGTTGTGATGCAGGAGCAGGATTGCAGATACATACTAGCTGTGGACTATGGTGGCGAAGGCTGCAAAGTCTCGGCATAAATCTGAGAGGCTACTTCGTCTGAGTCCGAGCTAGCTGTGTTATGACTTGTGCATGAGACTATGAGAGCCTCTCTCTCTGGTAAATGTATCTGCACTGTTGCTCCTTAAGACCTTGCTCTGTCTCACCTCTAGCCTACAAGTAGCCAGCCAGGCATGCTTTGGGGTGCTCAGAGGAGGCTACATCACAAACATAAAATGCATGGGTCAGCTAAAGGCCAGCCAGAAATGAAAACAAAAAGGGGACAAGCGCAGATGTACGATTTGGCACATCTGCTATGCGTAGAAAGCCACTAGAGCTGTTACATCCTACAAATCTCGATAAATCTTTCCTGTTTGGTGAACAAAAATCAACGTTTTAAATCAACCAGCATATATAGAAGAAACTTTTATCAATGTAGGTATCAACAATCTATATCATCAAATTGTGATCCCCGTTTCAAAAAAAAAAATCATCAAATTGTGATTAATCCATTACGCACACTTCATCTTCACGAATCGATCAATGAAGCCTGCAATTTGCATATATAGGCTCTGATCGTTTCGGTTTTTTTCGGCTTCAGCTTCTAGCTTCAGCTTTTTTTTCACTATTCACTACACTATCCACTAACTCAGCTACAATGTTTTTTCAACCAACTACAGTGTTTTTTCAGCTAAAAACCATTGCTATTCCGATCACCCCCTATAGTCTACTTACCATCAGTCTGAAGCCTTGCGTACTGGAGCACACATACCTATGTACACATTGTACATAATAACCTATATGTCTGTGCATGATGCAGAGACCTTTGCTGCAGGCTGCAGCCATATATACATATCGATCATGTAGCAAGTGTGAACCATGCACACTGCGTGCAGCAGATAGCAGTAGTTAATTAGTTATACTTAGCTGTAGGCTACAGGCATGAAGGCAATGGCTGCCTTCCTGTGCATTCTGATACATATGCAGATGCAGGCACATATGTGTAATTGCATGCTGATGTAGAGAGAGCAGTAGATGCATGCCGCACACAGAGACAGAGCTCTATGTTCGGGTATGGTGTTAATGGCCTTAATTGGAGTATTTCTTGTGTACGTACAAGTATAGCTGCAACGAATTTTTAGTATATATAGCGTATTTTCAATTCGTATCTACAAAAATAATCGTATACATGCGAGAATGACAAAAATAGTTCTTCTGTTGCTCGGTCATCGGGCAGCAACGCCCTACAGGTATACATGGCTACCGGAGCCCAGCCACCGTGTGGCCACACCTGCCTGACGTGCGTGTATACATGGCAAGCTAATTGCAATAGGAAGGCTGATTGCATTAGGAAAGCTATCGGCAAGCAAGGCTGATTGCAATAAAATAGGAAAGCTATCAATAGTATGTTCTCTTGCCATGTATACTAATACTTACCATGTAAATCATACATACCATGTATACCCATTGTTTTTATATATATAAGAGAAAACCATGAAAAGCTGCACGCCATTGGCACGTACAGCACCAAAAACTTCTCTCTCCCCTGCGTGCTTACTCTCTCCGTATCCAAAGTTTGTGTTTTGCTCCTTGTTTCAGGTGATAGTATGTACATGTCCTAGCTTGCGACAACACTGATGAGAAAATACGTGCAGTATACGGCGACACGGTCAAGTCGAGTTAGAGTCGAGATGGCCCTCGGCCTTGGGTTATTCCTGCCTCCATTTTGCTTTGGCCCACTGGTGCTGACCTAATTAAGTTAGACCAAAATCTTAGCCCTAGCCAATTCATACACAGCTCACACCGGCAGCTGAGTTCGTGTGGGCGCCGGCCGAGCGGAGCCGGAGCAACGGCGCGGGCGGCGACCGAGCGGCACGAGTGGGAGCGACGGGTTCGTGCTGGCCCTGGTCGACGCTGCCCCTCGCTGTCAGTGTTGGCGTGAATGCCATTACTGCTGCTGTTGTATGTCTCCTCTTCGTTTCAAAATTTCCTCTCCTTGCTCTCACTCTTCCTGTAATTCGAGGTGTCTCGATGAGATTGTTGCTTGCTTCGTTTTGCTCAGTTCCTTGGTCCTCTCTCTCCTCTAGTATATATGCTTTGTTGTGACTGCTGCTTAGTTACCGCCTTAGGGATCACTGATAAACCCTAGCAATTATCCCGGTCGGGGACACATGGTCTACCAAGACCACCCACCATGGTTGATTGGCCAATTACAACGCTCGCGTACGTACGTACCCACATGCCTTATCTCTCTCGCTCGTAGCTAAGCTAGCTTGATGAGCCATGGACAGGCCGTACGGTACCCGGCTGGCCATGCAGGCCTGGCCTGCTGGTCACAACTGAGGCATCATCCGCCTCGTACACTCTGTACAAGCGCCACCCACCCCCCCAAAAACAAAGTTGTACAAGATACCCGGGCCCACCAAGCAGCCAGCCAATCGATGTCGATCTCCTCCCGGCGGTCACGGAGACCCGTACGCATCGCGATCCCGCCGTTAATCGGCGATGCGGTTTTACGCGCGCGCTCGTAAACCCGACCTAAACCCCTCCCGCGACGAACACTGACAGGTGGGCCCAAACACCCCTGATGCTGACGCCGAGCCGCTCCATTACGCACTGACAGGTGGCACCCACGACTCCTGAGCCCACATGTCAATGTCACGCCCCGGTGGCGCGCGGCGCAACGAGCCAAACACCATACAGCCGTTCAAAAAAAAATGAAAAACCACTGGCCCACACTACACGTACCCCTCCCCACTGGCTCACTCTCTGATAAGGTGACCCACGTTGTCAGCCTTAACCCTTCTCCTTCTGCCACCGAGTCCTTTGCATATTTAATATTGTGGCCATTTTTTTATTAAAAAATTAGCCTTTAAACGTTCAATTTTACAGATCTACCTTTCTTTCTAAACTTAATGGAGGATATATACCTCAACTTAACAAGAGAGAGTATAACGGTAGCATATACCGAGATACAATAGCTCGGCAGCTAAACTACCCAAGCTCAACAACCATATACATGATTCATCCTTGCTTAACTTAAGCATGCCTTAACTAATTAAGCATGCATTATTGGTTAACTTAGGGGGTGATCGGTTTGGCTTTTTTCAGCTTCAGTTTCTAGTTTCAACTTTTTTTCACTATTCACTATACTATCCACTAACTCATTCTGATATTTTTCACCAATTTCTGATGTTTTTAAAAAGCCATCGCTATTCCGATCACCCCCTTAAGCATGCTTAAACTAATTAAGCTCATGCCATGGTCGGGTAGCTCCACATATTTTTATGTTGAACTTTACTAACTCGGCAGGTACTTAGGTGGTGATCATTTTAACGATGGCTTCTGGCTTTTGGCTGAAATTTTACTGTAGATAGTTGAAATTTTACCACTAACTGAGTTAGTGGATAGTGTAGTGAATAATGAAAAAAAAAACTGAAACTAGAAACTGAAGTCGAAAAAAGCCGAAGCCAAACTCCACTATTAATAGGTATCTACGGTGGTACGAAACCTTAACCGGAGACACACGTGTCACCTACAGCTGCTTCTGCGGCCCAGGGACACATAAAAATTCTTACGTTCGAAGGCAAGATTCAAAAATAAAAAATGCTACAGTATCACGTATGCTACCTACTCAGGCCACCACCCCTCTGTCCTCTCGCTCCTCGCGCAGCGGCTGCCCCCCGAAAGCAACCACAGTCACGTCGCTATCGCCAGCAGCACCACAAAACTTCACACGCCGACCCCCTCTACTAGCCACTACCCATCAGATGTCATGGTGGTAGTGCGGTAACTTGCTCGGGGGTGTGGTGTGGGTTGATTGATTCACTAGTAGGTCTGGAGCTGGTGAAAGGAACGGAGGAAAGGTGGTGGCTTTGGTCTGGGAGGGTGTAGGTTTCTTGCTTCTTGGAATGGCAGCGAGGGTGCCGTTGCCGTGGTGGGCGGTGTTGGTTGTGGTTCTTGGGGTGGCGGTGGAGGGGGGAGCAGAGGGAGGGGAGGGGAAGGCGCTGATGGCGGTCAAGGCGGGGTTCGGCAACGCGGCGAACGCGCTCGTGGACTGGGACGGCGGCCGCGACCACTGCGCCTGGCGGGGGGTCGTCTGCGACAACGCCTCCTTCGCCGTCGGCGCTCTGTGCGTTACTCTCTCCTATCTGACTTTGACTCCTCGTTGTGCCTGCCTACCTGGTTTTGTGCTTCGTGTGATTTTCTTTTCCTAACCTTTTTTCAGTGTGCATTCCACCGTGCTTTGTGTGATTTCCTTGCCGTGTTCTAGCATTGCTACATGAGCACTTGTTCTTTCGTCCTCCTTTTTCCTTCCATATCTATCCCACGAGCTGACGAGCATTTCGATCAGGAGCAAATCATTGTAACAGTTCTGTTTCACTCGTGCAGCTTTTTTTTATGCAAATGAAACTCTATCGCTGTGAATGCTTTTGTTCTTCAAATCTTGTTGCTTGTTGTAGCATATCTCGAAAAGAAAAGGATTTTCTTGGGGGATTGTTTAGTGGGCAAAAGGATTCCCCGTTATCTTGTTTGTTCTGCTCAAAAGATTCCTTGTGACGAATGTTTTCTGTGGAAAAACAGGAACCTGTCCAATCTAAACCTCGGAGGGGAGATCTCGCCGGCTATAGGAGAGCTCAAGAACCTACAGTTCGTGTGAGTACTGAACTACCCACGAGTAGTACGACTTCCTCTTTCTTTGCTTCTGCTTATGATTTTGTGCATTTTACTACACCTGCATTCCTCTCTCTCTTTTTAATCCTGCACTTCTACGTCTGATTTGACCCCTCATGTCATGATGTGACACAGTTCTTTAGTATTATACTTTAAGCCACCACTCCCCTGGATTTGCTTGCTGATTAGTTTATTTGTGCCCTAATGATTTGCTTGTGCAGGGATCTCAAGGGGAACAAGCTCACAGGCCAAATCCCAGATGAGATTGGGGACTGTGTCTCCTTAAAATATTTGTACTTTCCCTAATCTAAGTCTTGTTTTATAGTGTTAACCTTTTCTTATGCCTCTCTTGTTATTTTTTAATTGGGCTCTGCTTCTGCTTCTCTTTGCAGGGATTTGTCCGGCAACTTGCTGTATGGAGACATCCCCTTCTCCATCTCCAAGCTCAAGCAGCTTGAGGAGCTGTAAGCACTGCATTCTTGTTTCTTGCCTGCCTTTTAGCAATAGTTATAACCTTTTTGAGACATGGTCATTTTCATCCATCATTGGGATATTTTGGGGTTGTATTATTTAAGTTTAGGATTATCTTGTGTAGATTTTAGTCTATGATACAGAAATGTGTTGAGTAACTGGTTTTGAGTTTTGTTTCTTTGTGGTCGATGGGTTGTTGCCTTGTTTTTTTTAATGGTTTTAGGATGCTTGGGTTATGATATTTCTCTCTCTGTTCTGGATGCAGGATTTTGAAGAACAACCAGCTCACGGGACCCATCCCTTCCACATTGTCCCAAATTCCAAATCTCAAGACCTTGTGAGCTTTCTTAGTACCTTTCTTTATCCGTGACTCTTCACTTCTTTTGGGATTCTTGCAGAAACTTGGTGATCTGAGTTCTGTTTGTTTTACCTACCCTTTTGTGTTACAATGTGCATACCACGGGAAAAATATTTTTTGTGGCACTTTTTTTTTGTACCTTATGTAGTTCTTGGTAATGAAATGTCCATGTATTCTCTTGGAATAGGGATCTGGCGCAGAACCAGCTTACAGGCGACATCCCGAGGCTCATCTACTGGAATGAAGTTCTGCAATACCTGTAATTACCCTACAACATGTCATTTTTTTTATTACTAATTCACTTGGTATTGAAGTAAGATACTCCCAGATAATAACATTTTTGTTCTCTTGATCTTCAGAGGCTTGAGGGGTAACTCACTGACTGGAACCTTGTCACCTGACATGTGCCAACTAACTGGCCTTTGGTACTTGTAAGTCTTCTGCTCCCTTGAAGTGCTGCTTCATGCCATGCAGCTTGATCTTATTGACATTTTTTTCTTCCACGTCTGCAGTGATGTAAGGGGAAACAATCTCACAGGAACCATTCCGGAGAACATAGGGAATTGCACTAGCTTTGAGATTCTGTATGTTGCTTGCTAAGATTCTATTGATACTTTTGGTGCTCGTAAGTTAAGAATACTATGATGCGAGCTTCTTACGTGGAACGCAGGGACATTTCGTATAACCAAATTTCTGGTGAAATACCTTACAACATAGGTTTCCTTCAAGTAGCAACACTGTAAGTCTTTCTGATTTCGCACAAATCTTCTATACTGACTTTATCCATTTTCTTGCAATATACTGTTTCATTCACAATCAGTCTTCAGTTGACATATCTTCTCATGCATATAGATGCTTACTTGCAGCTCTTATGCTTAATCTTTGCATTAAATGTTTCATAGGTCACTCCAAGGAAATAGACTGGCTGGGAAAATTCCAGAAGTGATTGGCCTCATGCAGGCTCTTGCTGTTCTGTGAGTCAAACATGACACTTCAATCCACATAGGTGTTAATTGCTATATTATTCGATAATGAATGTTTATGTCCAAATTTTGTTCTCAGTGACCTGAGCGAAAATGAATTGGTAGGGCCCATTCCCCCGATACTTGGCAACCTATCCTACACTGGCAAACTGTTAGTATCATCAGCAAAACCCTTTTTTTCACTGAAACAATATTATTTTCTTGTCTTAACACTTTCTGGCACCTTTCTTTTTTTCAGATACTTACATGGCAACAAACTTACTGGACTCGTGCCACCAGAACTTGGGAACATGACTAAACTTAGCTACCTGTATGTGACTGTTCTGTTTTGTTGATAACTTGTACTCCAATTGATGTGAAACACCATATGAGGTTCAGAACTTGTTCCTTCTAGGCAACTGAATGACAATGAATTAGTGGGCACAATTCCAGCTGAGCTTGGCAAACTTGAAGAGATATTTGAATTGTAAGGACAGGTCATCTCTACATATTAATGTTTGTTTTGATCTGTGCAATCTCTACATATTAATGTTTGTTTTGATCTGTGCGATTCTTGACAAATTGTATTTTTGTCTAGAAATCTTGCCAACAATAATCTTGAGGGTCCTATTCCTGCAAACATCAGTTCTTGCACTGCTCTAAACAAATTGTAAGTTAGTGAGCTCGTATTCATCTTAGTGTTTAGCAGAACAATTTTGCACTCCCCATGCTTAATCATGTTTCTTTTGTCCTCAGCAATGTATATGGCAATAGACTGAACGGTTCTATCCCTGCTGGTTTCCAGAAGTTGGAGAGTTTGACTTACTTGTGAGTACTTGCGCTTCTGCAGTTTGCTTACATTTATTACTTAGTTCACATTACAGAATTATTCTGTTTGGGCAGGATCTAATGTGTTATTCTTGTTTTAAAATATATAAAATTACAGAAACCTATCTTCAAACAATTTCAAAGGCCAAATTCCTCCTGAACTTGGTCGCATCGTCAACTTGGACACACTGTAAGGAGACCCTTCTAGCTATATTTAGTTACCTGCTTCTATGAATTCTCTGAGATAATCACATTGCAGCCACTTTATTTTAAAAGCTGAAACCTTGTTCCTTCATTTTGTCATAGGGATCTTTCCTACAATGAATTCTCTGGACCAGTTCCTGCTACCATTGGTGATCTTGAGCATCTTCTTGAATTGTATGTTGAGGACCAGCCTCGTAAAATTCATATTTTCTTTCTTATGGCTATTATTGCCTAATTTTCAAAATTCTGCATGTAGGAATTTGAGTAAAAACCATCTCAATGGGTCTGTGCCTGCTGAGTTTGGAAACTTGAGAAGCGTTCAAGTAATGTAAGGGGCACCCTTGTGATGTGTGTATTTGTATTCTGTTAGTTGTCATCTTGTGATCATGATTTGTCTGAACTAATCTTTAAATGCACAGCGATATATCCAACAACAACTTGTCTAGTTATCTCCCTGAAGAACTAGGACAATTGCAGAACCTTGATAGTTTGTGAGTTCTCTTTCATCATACTATTAGTATGAACTTTGAAACTCACCTAAACGTAATTTACCGAGCTTCGGTTTTATCATGTAGGATTCTTAACAACAACAATCTGGTTGGGGAGATCCCTGCTCAGTTGGCTAACTGCTTCAGCTTAAATACCTTGTAAGTTTTGTGTGCCAGCTGTCCTGGAGCATTGGTGATGACTTCGCTAGCATTATTTAATTCACGATTTTCATATCAGGAATTTGTCGTACAACAACTTTTCTGGACATGTCCCATTGGCAAAGAACTTCTCAAAATTCCCAATGGAAAGGTATTAGATGACTCCATCTACGATCTTTTATATCCTTTTATTACTATCTTATAGGTGCTGATAGTAACCAATACCTGAATGCAGCTTCTTAGGTAATCCAATGCTCTATGTTTACTGCCAAGACTCCAGCTGTGGACACACTCATGGATCAAAAGGTATCAGACAAGTCATAAGCTAATAGTTAGCTTGCCACTCCATTTGCTTCTAAACTCAATTCTACAGTATCTGTGTTCCAGTTAATATTTCTCGGACGGCGATTGCTTGCATTATCTTAGGCTTCATCATATTACTCTGCGTTATGCTATTGGCAATATATAGAACAAATCAACCACAGCCACTTCTTAAAGGATCTGACAAGCCAGTGCAAGGTTTGTGTATATCTCATCCCTTGAATTGTAACATATACCAGAACAATATCCTGACATAATGACATTCGTATCAACTTTTCTTGATCATGTTCAGGACCTCCAAAGCTAGTAATCCTCCAAATGGACATGGCTATCCATACATATGAAGACATAATGAGGCTGACAGAGAATTTGAGCGAAAAATACATCATTGGCTATGGCGCATCAAGTACTGTGTATAAATGTGTGCTCAAGAGCGGCAAGGCCATTGCTGTCAAGCGGCTTTACAGTCAGTATAACCATAGCCTCCGTGAGTTTGAGACAGAACTAGAGACAGTCGGTAGCATCCGGCACAGGAATCTTGTCAGCCTTCATGGCTTCTCTCTCTCTCCTCATGGAAACCTACTCTTCTATGATTACATGGAAAATGGTTCCTTGTGGGATGTTCTTCACGGTTAGGACTTATGATATTTGATTCACATTATGTTATTTCATGCATTTATAGGTCTTATTTAGCATATCACTCATGATCTATGATCTATTTCAGGTCCATCAAAAAAAGTGAAACTTGATTGGGACACACGACTGAAGATTGCAGTCGGTGCTGCACAAGGGCTGGCCTATCTTCACCATGATTGCAACCCTCGCATAATCCACAGAGATGTCAAGTCCTCTAACATCCTGCTCGATGAAAACTTCGAAGCACATCTCTCAGATTTCGGCATTGCCAAATGTGTCCCGTCTGCCAAGTCCCATGCGTCCACTTATGTGCTAGGAACCATCGGCTACATTGATCCAGAGTATGCCCGGACGTCGAGGCTAAATGAGAAATCTGATGTATACAGCTTTGGCATCGTTCTTCTGGAGTTGCTCACAGGGAAGAAGGCCGTTGACAACGAATCAAACTTGCATCAACTGGTAAGCCACCCACACTTAACTCCTTAGATCAGATGCTTGCCATCCTTTTATTACATTGTGCAAGGCAGTCATTAGACGAATGCAACGCAATGATCTTTTATTACATTACACAAGTTAGACAGTAATAGCTGCAAACTCCATTCTATTCCAGAACTTTTTACCATGATCTGTTGGAATGGTTTGCATGACTGGATCTTGTTTCCATGTGTAGATACTCTCAAAAGCTGATGACGACACTGTCATGGAGGCAGTGGACTCTGAGGTGTCGGTGACGTGCACAGACATGGGCCTCGTCCGGAAGGCCTTCCAGCTCGCTCTGCTGTGCACCAAGAGACACCCCTCCGACCGGCCAACCATGCACGAGGTCGCGAGGGTGCTGCTCTCGCTCCTGCCGCCCCCCGCCGTGAAGCCTCCTTACATGACGGCCTCGAAAGCCGTCGACTACACGCGCTACCTGGCCACGACGACCGACATGAAGCACGACGTGGCTGACATCGGCGACAACAGCTCCTCCGACGAGCAATGGTTCGTGCGGTTCGGCGAGGTCATATCCAAGCACACAATGTGATCTCTCTCCCTCTCTAGGGCCCCAAAATTTTCTCCTCCCCAAGTAGAGCTGGAAGCTAAAAGCATAGTAGCACAGTGCAGGAAATAGGCGTAGGATTTGAAGTAGACGAATGGTGTCTTCGCTCTTCATTTCTTCTTCCTCCTCTTGATGTTGATTTTAGAATTGTCGAAACGGAAGATATTGCTGTCGTTAGGATTGCAGTGTGGTTCTTGGTATTCAAGAGTGGATCAGATCAGGGATGCCTCGTGAGCGCCTTCAAAGCCCCCATTTATGTATTGTGATCAGAGATCATGAGTTAGTTCTTGGATCCTGGGAACGCATTGAATTGAACCATGCATCCTGCATCTCCAGGATTGTGCAATGTAAATGCCCTTTTTTTTTTACGGTATTTATGAATTGCTCGGCCCCTCTGCTGCTGTCCGGGTGGTTGCTGCCTCTGTCTGAATCTCTGATGTGTGGCAGAGCTGTATTTAACCTTTTATGTCTGTTTCGTTGTCCTGCTTGTTTATCAGATATGGAGTAGCTGGCATCTCGTACAATGGTATCATCATAGCTCCTGCCTCTGCTCCTGGGCATGTTACACTGAACTACAGTGAACTTTTGCATTGAATGGGTGAAAATTTTCTTCTAATTTTCGTCACTTCTCTGTGTGTGCCCTACTACCTATAAATCTTTGCTGCAAGATGAAGGTAACTTCATGTGCTACAAGATGGGAGCAATGAGTCTGACCCTCTGAATGCATCGTACAGTATAGAACAAGCAAGAGACACTCTTGACAGGGGGCTCCTATTGGTGTGTCAAACGCTTTCCCTTGTACACAGGCCGGCCGGGCGATCTCATTTTCATGCAGGGCGAGCGAGCTCTCTTCTCTTCTCGTCTGGTAGTCAATGGCAGTTCTGCAACTGCAAGCAATTGTCCTTTCAGTGCGCTCTGGTTTGACCCTGATGCGACGTGCCAGCCGCAGCAGCTATTTCGATTGAGCTGAGGCCTGAAGCCTTCTGGTTCCGTAGTAGCAGTAACAGAGGCTGCCATGCAGCTGATAACGCACACACCATGACACCACTGGCATCTTCTCTGGAGGCAGGGTAGGTGTTCCCAGCCCTCTCATCTCAAAGCGAAGCAAAAGTAGGCCTGTCCGTCTCCTTCAATTCAGCCGGCGACTGGCCAACGTGCTCCTACACTGCACAATCTCAGGCAGCGTCAGCCAGCTCGAGTTACGTAACACATCAGCCCAACCTTTTAGTTCAAAATACTACCATTACCCTAAAACACTAACATTCACAACCATTGCTGCTAGATTTAGACAGGATTCCCTCTATTTAAGTCTCAACGTCTTATTAAACAACATATGTTTAACGATGAGCATTAAAACAAAGGTATAATTATCAAAAGAAAAAGTATGAGCCACACACATCTAAATATGTTAACTGAAGGTGGTATGCAAATTGCTATTTTTATGTAGAACACATGTGCTACTTTCACCCGTGCATATCGCCTTTAATGATCATCTAAAAAAACAAATAAATAAGGATGAATCTAAAGACTCAGCAAACACACAATAAAATAGTGACATCAACACAACAATCCAGTATATTCCATATCTATGAACTGAAAGTCATAATCTTTGCAATTGTATCGCTGTCTCCTGATACTTTCATGTAATGCAACACAATGCGTTTGTAACTGTAGTTTATACCGGTATAGCAGAGGTTCACCCATCGATAAACCATTTTTGCCCCGTCCTCTTCTATATGGGTCTCAAACTCTACTCCCGTAGAATGCCTACCAAGTAGGTCTTTTTCTCCATCCCGTAGAAGTGACTACCTCTATAAGTCTTATTCAATAGCACTCCGAAGTCTGGATTAATCATATATCTTTCTCACTGACCTGGCTCATACGTCCTGAACTAGCTATATAACTTACTCATAGCCCTGGTTCATATACATTCTGCATAATACAACAATCTTTCAATATTGCCATTTAACCATATGCATCACTTATTAGGGCATGATTAATATGTAATCAAGAATATCATATCATAAAACACTGTAAAATAAAGCTTGAAGGAACGAGTATCAAGTATTCATCACAACCTACTATTCTATCATACACTTACATGTTTAACCACAATTCACTCGGTTTCTCCATTCACTCACTGTAAAATAAAGATTGAAGCCCTCCTCCATTCACTCGGTTTCTCCTCAACTCCTATCCTCTCTTCTCTCCATGCTGCCGCCTCCTCAGGTACCTCGACTGTGCCGCACTGGGCTTGCCACCGCCCACCATCAAACCGCCGATGAGGTCCTCCATCAATTCCCCTGCACCGCTTCCCCCCATATCCCCTTCTAGCTCTCGGCTTCGGCCTCTATTCGCATGTGGTAGGGAGCTCAGCACCGGCTCCCGATTGCGCCGCCTCTTGCTCCTCTCTCGGTTCCTCGTCGTTCTCTCCCAAATTCGGCCTTCCTTGACCGTCGGCTGCCTCTTCGCCGGTTTCCCCATGACTCTACTCGGTCCTCTTTGGACCTACGGTTCGAATAATGGTTTTGGGCTTGGATCTGGGAGTCTTGGTGCTGATTCTTGGGGTGTGGCTCACCGTCGGCAAGGTGGTCTCTTCGGGTGGTTTCTGCATTGGTCCCTTCCTCATCCGGTCGGTCCCTTCCTCCTTTATTTCCATCTAGTAATCTTCTGCACTACTTCTATATGATTTTGCTCTTACTAAACTTTTCATTTTCCTCCTAGCTCGTGCATTACGGTGGTGAGGGTGGTGGTTGAGCCATGGAGTTGGGACTAGGGGGAGGGTGTGCATGCATCAAGGACCATGTGCTCTCTCCCCAAGGGCGCCGATGGCTAACCACGATTCGCTGTCATGTGCCAGTGACGTCTACCGTCACGGCCCTACTAGCCGAGGCAAGGGCTAGCTTGTTCTCTCCCCTTTTTCCTAACACGGCTACCCTCTACTCGGTTGGTGAGGCTTGTGTTGTGTGTGCCTTGAACGTATTATGGGATGGTTGTGGGGACCTTACTTGGTTCGAGTTGGTTGGGGATGGGAAGGCGATGATAATGACCGTGGTGGTGGTGATGCTCTCCATGCATTTCCGTTAGTCTTTCTCACCTCCTACTTGTCTTGATCCAGTTTAGCATGGTCACGATGATCCTTGGCGGTTTATGGTTGCTACGGCCTCCGTCTTCCTGCTGTCAGTCTTTCCCCACCCCCTATGGGCTCCTCTCTCCTGGCTGTACCTTTTGTCTTCTCTCTTGTGGTGATACTCTGTTGGTGGCTGTAAGCAATGTGGGCTTTGTTTGGCAAGAGGGGAGGGTGAGGCTTGGACTTGCCCTTGGGTGGCTCTGGTGCTTATGGGTTTCTGTCTTCTGGTGGCTGGTTCGATGGTGAAATGAAATTATAAGGCTTTGCTTCACTAGGTTAGCTTAAGAGTGGAGGTATGGTTGGCCAACTTCTCTCTCTTGACTTTGTGCAATGACCCGATCGTTCTGGTCTTATTCCCTTAGCCCTCTTGGCTAACTATGCGCTAGGTAAAAACCCTTGGACCTTTAGTCCAAAGGGTGAGCTAGCACTATTCTTCGTTTTTAAGTCGGTAAAAAGAAACTACGTGTTAGACTAAGTTTTCTTCTAACTGATGAGAACCACTTTCTGCACGCATGCATCACACATCGCGATTCACATGCATGACCGCGAGGGAAGGCTGGAGGCCAAGATCGGAGCTCGGTTGTGCTGCCCGTCCGATTGGCTCCAAATCTGAAAGAATGTTGAAGCGACGCCATGCAACCGCCTGTCAGATGGGTCGGGGTCCACGGGAGCAGCTCCTACGCCGCCGTGCGACGCGACGCAGCAGGGAGGGCATGTACGCTTTATTCGTGATGGGACAAACCACAAACCAGTGCGCGATGACGCGCCCAGCTCGAGATCTCATGGTCTTGTCTCCAGGGCCCGGCCGGCTCGAGCCTGACCGGTCGCTAGTCACTCCCTGAGCAACAGCGCCAGCGCTGCTCCGCTTCGACTGTGAAGCAAGCAGCCACTGCAGAGAGATTCCTGGTGCTGCCATCAACAGCAACAGCATTTCCACTGATACATCTGGAAATTTTGGAGGCAGAAAACACCAGGTCGTTTTTGTTTTCCTCCGCTAAGGTGTGTCGCAAACCATGAAAAAAAAACATAGCTAGCAAGCGAACGACTTTGCCAGATGATTGCGGTCTGTTTCTCTAGCTGTACAAAAAAAGATCCCCGCCATGGCTGCGAGCAGCTAAGGAATTATGTTAAGCTGGACACACACCTCAGCGGTGCCTTAATGTCAAATAATGTGTCGCTTCATCTGGTTAAATGAAGGAGATTAGCTCCCTTGTAAGTCCTAACCTTAGCCTACAAGATGGAGGACACTGTCAATATACTAGCTTAATTACAGTGTCATCGATATGGTGAAGAAATCATATTTATGTAATGTCGATGTACTAGCTTAATTATAACGTCGTCGATATGAACAAGAAACTAATGATGTGAATAATGCGAAGCAGCATGCCGACCATGAGATGCAGAGCGCGAAAATCTTGGCATATATATTGGAAATACAAAATAAATATTTACCTTTGTGCAGGTGGAGAAATGGGGAATCTGAATCAGTCATTGTCAAAGAGAACTATATATCAATATATGGTATATCCTGACTGAGTCGGTCTGAAAAGGGAAAAAGTTGGAAGGTTGTCATCCTTTTTTAGGGAAAAAAAAAGAGAAGCAACATATAACTATTTTACACAGTATTTGAAAATATTACTTACCAGAGCTAGCACTGAATGTTACCGATCATGTTCTCTTTGCAATCCTTGCAATGAAATAAAAGTGATCTTTGAGCACTTTGAATTAAGACGGAAGGGAAGTGCAGACAAGAAACGAAAGGAAAACCAGGAAAGAACCTTGGTCGTGATATAATTTGGAAGTTCACTGGCCTGACGGTTATGCCACAGCGTGCTTCAGCAGTTAAAGAAAGCTGCCAAAACGACATCATTAATGTCAGATCAAATAATTTAAAGGCAATCCATTTCTATTCTATCAGTACAAACCTTGTTAAAGAGTTCAGATAATGGAGCCTGCTTGCCCTTCCGGCTTGTTGACAAGTTGAATTCCTAGGATTGTCAACCAGAAATTGTGGATATTTTTATAAATGAAGGACTGTAACCAGAGAGAGAGGGAAAGAAAGGAATACCACTACAAATCTACCTTAGGCACTGTTGTATTCCTTTTGGCACTTCGAAATACACCACCATCTCCTTTGCTTGCTAATATCTATTTAAAGGAAAAAAATTACAAGATTCATTGGCCGAACTATATGATTGGAACACTCCTATTAATCTATAATTGTTCCTTATGAAACTATGGTAGATAATTCCATGTTCTGTCTGATCAACGTAAAAGCCAATAACACCAAGAACATGGAACAATCATCGAGATATCAGTTCAATAGGACACTATGCAATAACGGCCCAGGCTAGTAGAAAATACAAGCTTCAAAGTTAAAATGTAGCTCACAATAAATAAAGAAGATCTATCCATGACAGCTACCTTTTTATCCAGTGGCCGAGCTTTAAATTTAAACAGGTCATCTCTACAGTCTTCTGGCTTTTTATCAACGCTGTTAGCAGACAACAAAGAAAACAGCCATAAGTCAAGTTCTGTACTAAAAAACAGTAGAAATAGATATTATTACTTCATTCCAAAATTTCCAGTGTTTTGGTAAAATCATGGGTACTGTGCAGAATGAACACCAGAAGAATCTTACAGGTTATCGTTTTCTAGATCAAGACAACTCATGCCTTGACAATACTAGTAACATATGGGAAATCATCACAAGACCTCATAGTAGGCAACATGTTTGACTTCCTATTTGACTATGAGATAGGATGGATTAGAATTTAGGTAACTAGTAGTGGAGCTGGAACCAAAGCGGTATATATGAAACAAGCCTTACTCATGAAGAGGCCTGGCACGATTAGATGTACACACTGGCATATTTGACCCAACATTTTCATGTTGTACATTTGCATGCTGATGGTCAGTGGCCCGAAAAGTTTGCACGACCTGCTTGAGAACAACTTTTCAATGTTGACTAGAAACAATGCATACAACTACACAAGAGAAAAAAAAACATTACATGGTGCAAGCAAATTCAATAGCTATCCACCTAAGGGCTTGTTCGGATAGCAAGGAAGGGATTGGGAGGGAAACTGTACTAAAATCCCTATTAATCCAAAGGGATTGAACCTGTACTAAAATCCCTGTCGATCCAAAGGGATTGGACCTAATCCCCATCCATCCAAACAAGGCCTAAATGTGGAAGAGCCTGTTCTAGTACAGCAGACTGATTCAACTGCCAGGGAAAAAATAGGAGCAAATGAAACAGCTTTGGCCCTGGAATTAGATGCAAAATGGTGTACAAGGACAAATAAGCGAGAGCCAAAGCTAATTTACAAGCAATAATATATGATCGCATTGATTTACCCAATCATATCCTCTGCAGATCCTTATTAATTATTTGTTTCTTGGCAACGAAACCACAGCTGAACTGTTGAACTATCAGCCTCCAAGAGACAACGCAATTGGGGTTTGGGGAGTATATCTCCACTAAGAATATGTTCATGGCTTCATGGATGCTACTGTTCTTCATTTTTTAGATTAGTGCAACTATCCCATGATTGTTGAATTATCTCCAAAGAAAAATGCTGGTCACTCCTCCCAAAACTGCAAACCTTGGAATGTGACAGTACATGTTAATTGGCAGGATTTGGCAGAGCTTGCTAATCTATTTGCAACTGTCCTACTGATATGATTCATAAGTAGGTCATGGATGTCAAAAATCAAGTGCAAATGATATTCATAACCACTTAAGGAACTAGACAATATATATTCGATAGTTTGATAACCCACCAAGGTTCTAAAAATCGGTAATAGGTACTCAACAGGTCGGCCCACCTAATAGTGATTATATAGCATAATCAACATATTATGCGGCATAACCGGCTAAAAGGGAGGGGCACCCGTTACTTAAATACACCATAATACCGTTTTTAGAACACTGTAACCCACCTTTCTAGTTGATGCCACTTGCGTCGTAGAAGCAGATTGCACATCCCGTTTATTTAGCTGCTTTGAATTAGTTGGCCTGAAATTTTCAGGTAAAGCTGTAAAGGTGTGTGAATTATCATAGCAGAAGTACCTTACGCTCAGGCATCCAAACAGAATAGCAAGTGAAAATGATTTTACACTGCTCTTAGAATCCTTGACCTCTCTGCTCTTAGCTTCGTTGCCAACTCAGGTCCTCTAGGAATTGTAACCTTTAATTTGGGTAGACCAGTGGCACGATCAGAATTACTATTCATAACACACTGTGTCATCCATGACAAAAAATGTCATCAAGCAAAATATGAGGCACACCTCATAGAAACAATATTGAAATTAGCACAATGGTCATGTTTCTCAATGTAATAGCGATATCATTATAGGACAGTTTAAGACACAGTTCAACAGCTATGAACCTATAACTGGTTGCACGAGTGGATCATACATTTTTTAAAAAACAAAAGCGATAGAAGTATGCTATGGAAAACCCAAAATAAAGTTGTCTGAGAGAACTAGAAAGTATGACACCTGAAAGATGATCCAGGAAATAAAGAATAAATGAATATTACAAGCATGAAACATCTTTTCATAAGTCAATGTAATGGCATGCTTTGAGGGTGCTTTTACCTGTTCATGAGTCTTATGAATCAACTCAAATTGGTTTGTAGCAACGACCTGTACCATAAGCAAATAGCTTCAGTAAAGAACAAACAACATAGTTATGCAACAAAGTAATATCAACTGGCACCTTTTGGTCTCAGAAACATCTCGAGATAACAAGCAAGAGTTCAACCATCAAGACTAGAGGCACAATATCTACATAGAATTCTCTAGGCATCTATTAGATTTCATCTAATAAAGTTTCAACAGCAATAATACTACAGTTACCAATAACAAGTATCACAGAATTTTAGTTCAAGTCACAAATTGTTTTAGACTTCAGTTCAAGAATAAGCTGTTGCAAATTTCCTCAGATTGTTCATGCTTCCAGTAACAAACTCAACAATAGTTCATCCCGGATTTAGAAGCAGCAAGGAGATTAAATGTCGGTTTCTAGTTTCTACGGGAAGAAAACTAGGATTGCAGCAAAATTTCTAGCGAATTGCAAGCATAATACCATGTGATGTAGATACGCAATAGAGAACTCAAACTGCCCTCACACTGACCAAATATCAAATCATCTCGCATGGAACTCATGATTTTTTCCTGTGCCAATACTGAAGCTCCCAAGTAAAGACTATAGCCTATAGATGCATAAGTTTGCTAAACAATTTTGCCAAACTTGCCAAAGTTGTGGCCAAGAAAATTGGAGCCACAAGCTAGCATGGTTAAGGGAATCTTGCCACAACTTATTGTGCTTTGTGCCTATGACGTGTGGGGACCTAGCCAAAAAAATGGCATGTCTAACTTGTGGCTAGGAACCAAACACTAGCCTAACTTGGTCAAACTTGCCTAAGGTACTTGCGGCAAAGTGTGGCAACCTTTGGCTTCCAACCAAACAAGCCCTAAAGACAAATGACCAGCACTTGTAGGGGAAGAACACTGGGAAAGTTTTTGTACCAATATTGAAGCTCACAAGTAAAGAAAAATGACACTACCACTTGGTAGGGGAAAACACTAGAAATTTAGTGTCTGTTACTTTTGCTGTGCTAAGTGCAAAAGGACCTGCAGTTGCCACTTGCCATGACCAAAGTATAAATAACCATTGTAAATTAATTCAAACAAAATCTGATCATGTAGTTATTGCGCGGTCTCAATAATAGAGAGAAAGTTTCTCCCAAAATTAAATATTATAGTGCATTCAAAACTAAACCAAAAACTACACTTTATCTTATAGGCAAAATCATCTCTGTCAGAAAATTTGGCAAATTCATGCCAACAAGAGAAAGCAATAATATACCTTGTTGAGATGCCCTCTCTCTAATCTCTGCCTTTTAGTAGCATGGTAAGTGCAATCATTGGAGCTCATGGTACTTCTCTCACTTCTCACTCCAATCGACTTTTTACTCCTGAAAGCACAGGAAATTGATATCCACACGGTATTCAAAAACACGAAGACAGCAATTGTTTACCTTACATTTCATAAAAATCAATGCAGTACAAAGATAAACTAAAAGGAAAGGTGGTGATGTCCAAGAAAGAATGAGGAGAAAGATAATAAAAAATGGAAAACAAGAGCTAGAACCGCTTTCTGTAGAGAAGTAGAGAAGGATTGGCACAAACACCATACAGCAAAGGGTTGGAGTGGCTTTGTATATATTGCCTAGTGCAAGTATACAAGGTAAGTGCATACATGGAAGGTGTATACAAGATAAGCGTATACATAGAAGGTGTATACAAGGTAAGCGAGTATAAGAAAAGTATATATAAGGAATACTATACAAGGAATCTAATACCCGTCCGCAAACACAACGGGAGTCCGGACGTAAAGACTGGATCGAAACTCCTGAAATAGCTGGGTTAGGAGACTTTTTGTCATGATGTCCGCGAACTGATGAGATGATGGTACATGCAAAACACGAACCTCACCAAGCGAAACCTTCTCGCGGACGAAGTGAATGTCAATCTCGATGTGCTTCATGCGCCGGTGCTGGACTGGATTAGTCGACATGTAGATGGTGCTGACGTTGTCGCAGTAGACAACGGTCGCCGAAGTAACTGAGGCGTGAAGCTCTTAGAAAAGTTGCCACAGTCAGCAGCACTCTGCTACAGCATGGGCAACAGCACGATACTCGGCTTCTGCACTTGAGCGAGACACGGTTGTCTGACGCTTGGAGGACCAAGAGACAAGTTTGTCACCGAGATAAATGCAGTAGCCGGAGGTGGAGCGCCGTGGGTTGGGGCAGCCGGCCCAGTCAGCGTCGGAGTAGGCAGTGATAGATGTCGCCGAGGAGAGGCCGATGTGAAGACCGGCGTCGAGAGTCGCCTGGGGGGAGGTCGGGGACCCGGAGGTCGGCGGCGCAGCCGGGGTGGAGGAGTCGCCGGAGGGGAGAGGCGGTGGTGTCCTAGCGCGGAACCTCGGTAGGGCGACAGCGTAGCCGGGGTGGAGTCGCCGAAGGGGAGGGGCGGCGGTGTCCTAGCGCGGAACCGCGGTAGATCCAGCAGATCCCGGGAGGCGGCGGCGCCCGGGTAGAGGCGGCGACCCGAGGGGAGGTGGCGGCGCTCGGAGGGGAGACGGCGGCCCGAGGTGAGGCGACGGTGCCCGGAGACCGGATCCAGACAGATCCGGTGGCAGGGAGGCGCGGCGTCATCCAGGGGAGGCGGAGGCGTCCGGGAGGCTGGCGGAGGCTCGGTGGGGCGACGACGTCGGCACGGGAGCCTCGGGAGTCGTGCGGCTTGGAGGGAGACGGGGGCGTCATTGGCGTCCGGTTGGAGGTTGGAGGGTCGGCCTGGAGGGAGGGAGGCGGTGGTGCGGCCAGGAGAGGAGATAGCAGCAGAGAGAGGCTCAAATGCTCAAAAGAAATCTGATACCATGTAGAGAAGTAGAGAGGGATTGGCACAGACACCACACAGCAAAGGGCTGGGGTGGCTTTGTATATACATTGCCTGGTGCAAGTATACAAGGTAAGTGCATACATGGAAGGTGTATACAAGGTAAACGCATACATGGAAGATGTATACAAGATAAGCGCGTATATGAAAAGTATATATAAGGAAATACTATACAAAGAATCTAATACTTCCAATAATGTTTGAATCCACATACTGACATATACTGTTATGGCAAGTGTTAATGACAACCTTTTAAGAATGTATGATTAGTTTAATCAAGTACAGCTAAATAAACCAAATGAGAAGCACAGACATATAAAATTGCAATTATGGCAGGATAAATTTAAAATTCCAAATCAGCTGATGGCTCATAAAGTCATCCCCCCAAAAAATGTTATTTCCAATTCTTTTGTTGTCAGCCCCAGAAAAACAGTTAGCATTAGGCATAGCATTACATACTGCATGGCATTCTTCACTTCAAGTTGCCTGTTTTGCCTGGCTAATTGACTGGCTGTAGGCTTCATCAACGTGGACTCCCTCAAGAAATTTCCCTTCACAATAGTTCGAGTGCCAGGTTTTCGTTCATTTTCTGATACTTCATAGCATGGTATCCATCCTGTTTTACATAAAAATACAACAAAACAATTACTTTTCATGAAAGAAACAGGGGAAAAGGCAGAAGCATGGAAGGCTAAATAACATGCTCAATTTTGGCCAGAAGATAGTTTAAAAGTAAATAGAGAAATGGGCTCAAGAATAAATTGGTAATTCTTTCTCATGAAACAAATACATTTGTTGGTTCAAGGAGTCACAGCTCTATTAGATGGCTTATATTTAAAATTTGTGTATGTTGCCAAGCTAGGCAGAAGTATGTCGTGAAACAAGTTGATTTTTTGCATTCAAGAAAGTTGGAGCTCCTTGAGTTTTCGACTAGTATGATTAAATGGTTATAGAACGATGAACAACATAGTGATCAAGTTGTAGGATATGTAATGCTCAGGATTAACAGTATTATGAAAAATATAAACAGGATCAAAAACGCACGGACACAAACATTAATAGGAAACGATGAACAACATAGTGATCAAGTTGTAGGATATGTAATGCTCAGAATTAACAATGATACAAAAAAATATAAACAGGATCGAAAACGCACGGACACAAACATTATTAGGAAACCTTAGCCTCACAAACATATAGAATAATTTATATGTAGGTGACAACTGAATGACGAAACAAATCAACAGATTAGAAATGCAATAAAAAAATGTGCTTCAGAAAATCTAGTGTTAGCATTTAGCTTATCAGAACCTTCATTTGGTACATGTGACCAATGGATACTTTGTTCGGCACCACTGGAACATTCTTGTGAAGATTTAAAGCAATGCACAGCATCTATATCTGCAATGCTTCTTAGGCTTCGCAACCCAAGATCTTCAGCCAACATCTTAGCAATTAAAGCTATAGAGACAGAAGAGAAAAGGTTAGTGATATTAACTAGACATGAAAGGACAATTAAAAATAAAAGATGGAAAATTTGAGGCTTCAAGAGCAAAATAAACTAATAAAGTAACACATAATGTTTCCATATAGATCAACTATCAACAAATATCATTATAGTAATTGCAGTAATGCACATGTTTAACCCATTTTTCATCATTGAGTGTTTGCGCTAGCTGATATGGAAAGTTAGTTACTAGCTAGTGTTGCAATTATAAATCTCCCTACCAAGCAATAATGATAGTTTTATCCTCTTGCTCATTTTGTAGATATTAGAACTATGGCAATAACGAAAAAAGATTTGTTTCAAATTAATATAAAAGGCTACAAGTTTTAACACAATTAGCTGTTAGTCATATTTTTGTCCATAATATAGCAACCCAGGATTATGTTTCACCTCCCACACTATTTTTTGTGCACCATGTAAATTTGAGCAATTCTACTAATACTAGGAAAGTGTAGAAAAACATAACGCTCCCAGCTTACGCAAGTTTTATCTACTATTCACTATTGAGTATTGATGTTTCCAGGTGCTTGCACCCTGGGACAGAAACACTCAATTACTTGCAACTAACCAAAGTTAGATGTAGACATGTAGTCACATGTTCCAAATGCCTATTAGCTGTGGATACTATACATGACTCATACTTCCCATCCGACAAAGTACTGCAGACAAATCAAGCAGCCACACTCATCAAAGCCACCTAAAAGCCCTTGCGGTGCTGCCCCATCTATATTTATTTTTGCTACGACACCTAAAGAGCTTAGTATGCATGCTTTAGCAACCAACTTCTCAAGCACATGAGCTTTCCTTATGAAATTGTAAAACATGGGCGTGTGAGTGATATGACCAAATGTGAACTACAATACCCTTTTCAACAAGTCATGTCATCAGGCTTTGAATTGAGGAGAATTCCATAGCTCATTTCTTCTTTTGTCAGTACAATAAGCTAGTCTCTTTGTGGCTGACCATCAAGCTCTACATATTTACGCCAATTGCACAACTAGAAACAGGGAAACCTTTGTCCACAAAACATCCAACATCCATTTGAACTCTGAAGTGATTGATACTAACCCGGATTGATGACCCTTTTTCTTTTGCGAGGGATTGATGACATTTGACCAATATAGTCCAACAATGACAAAACCCCTAACTTTTCACAATTTCCTGAAGCATGCTGGTCTGAAAATGTCGACATATGCATCTTCTCCGCACCATAATTGTCCCCAGTGCGCGTGACTGTGCATTATGTGCCTAAAAGAACCTCTAAGTTCGTACTCCGAAACTATGTCCGATCAGTCGTGCACGGCCACACGGGATAACACAATAAATGCTAACGATTAACACACAAATCTCAGGGAATGGCGACGTGATTCCACTCCCTAAATCCACCAAATTCCCCCACACAACCTCTACCATAACATACAAAAACATGAAGGCTCAAACGGCACATTTCAAGCGCAAACCGATCGATTCGAACGAGCACTCCCATTCCCGTAGAACCCGAGCCCCTCCCCGAATCAGTCGTCCCTCCATGCAGAAAACAAAACGAGAAATTTCGAGGCGAGGGATGGAGGGACACGCACGAGAGGGCGGGTAGCTGGGGGCGGAGGCGAACCACAGCTGCGCCGCCGCCGCCTCCACCGGCGACTCCTCCTGGGCGAGGTCGAACCACCTGGGCGCGTCGAACTCGTACTCCAGGTCGACCTCGAACCACCTGACCTCAATCACCATCACCCTCTCCCCTTCCCCCTCCTCAGCGTCCGGCTCCTCGAACCCACCGTGGTCCCCGCCGCCGCTGGAGGAGGAGGAGGAGGCATCGCGCATCTCCTCGTCGTCGCCATCCATGGCGCGGTGGGGCCTGCAGGGTTAGCGTTTGCGCCCGGGGGGAGGTGTGGGGCAGGGTGGCGGATCGGAGGCGGTGGTGGGGTATTAAAGGTGGCCGGAAAAGAGGAGGAGGGGGCGTAAGACTGAGGAAATTTGAAACGGGAGGAGCTCGGCCTGGGCCGGATTTCACCCGGGGATCATTCGCAACAACGCCCCTGGGTTTTCTTGTTTTTGCTCTAGCAAACTGATGGGATTGGCAAGCACTTTTGCGAGAGGTAGTATGCAGAGAAAAATAATCGCATATAATTTTAACTGGTACATCTGAATTCAGTATATATTTTTTACTATAATTTTTTATTGATCTCATCTTAAAAATATATATCATTTAAAAGTTAATTATTATAATATAAATTATAAGTTATAAATAAAAAAGAACTCAGTCGACGCCTTGTTGCCGGAAACGATGGCTTGATGATGTGGTAGTAGTTGCCAGGAGTTATTGTGGAGGTATTTTACTTCTCCATTTCTTGTCTTGTTCTTCTACGGATAGCATTTAGAAGTCTCCGTCACACCATGTGGATCCAAATGATTTGATGGTAGGAATTTGCAAAATGGTATAGTATTTTTTTTTGTATCTGTGAGTATTCTTTTTTTTTTGTTCATTGGATATTGCTTTATGATCTATATTGTGCTTTGTGATTTTTTTTCTCTAAGTGAACAATGTGATAATAAAGTAATCAATTTATTTAATGTCAGGAGCTGCAGCATATAAACGAACAAGTAGGTTTTTTATTTTGTTCCTCTTTCTTACAAACTATGATATCATTTTTTTTACACAATTTGATTTGTGTAAAGCTAGCATATAATTGATGTGAAAAGGTCATATATAAAAGAATAATCTGTATTAGAGCGTTCCTTAATGTATCTCATCACATGCTAATGACTAATAGGCAAACTAGTACAAGGAAGCGATGTGTATCCAATGTCTAAATAATTGAGTACTTCTTGATAAAATAATACTCTAATAAAATGGAAGATGACAAAGGGGGTCATCGGAATAGCGATGGCTTTTGGCTTTTGGCTGAAAAAACAACATGGTGATGAAAAAACATCAGTAATGAGTTAGTGGATAGTGTAGTGAATAGTGAAAAAAAAGCTGAAGCTAGAAATTGAAGCCGAAAAAAACCGAAACGATCAGGGCTTTTATCCATTGAATTTATTGGACGTGCTGCGCATGCAGCAGATCAGGAGGACGACTAGTAGTACGTACGTACTTGCGCGGGTGCATGGATGCACTGAGCCGTAGATGCGTTGGTGCTCTAACCGACTTACGTTTAAGGTTCTAACGGATGCTTTGATCCCCGGGCAGCATCTACAGTGTCGTAGCATTCATGAGCCCCCGCAGTCCGTCGTTGGCATTTGACTGGCAGCGCGCGGCGACCGACACCCGAGATGCATTAAAAATGTTTTGATAGTTTGTTTGTGTTCGTAGAAAATTCATGTCAAACGCTCACTACCTTAGAGACAGAACTGGTACTAGAAGACTGGCTCACATGATTCTTCTAACCTTTTCATTTGAAATGCGCACACGAATGGATCTTGTAAACCTCTACGGAAGGAGCTTGAGTAAGACTACAAGGGAAGAAGACGTAAAAGATCGCGGAGTGCAGTTCCGACGGTCCAACAGTTCTCTTCTGCTTTCTGAGAGGCCCAGGAGTTAATTCGGCCGAATTTGTCAGGCTGTTTAGATTCGAGCCCACGTACGGGAGGGAGAGCAGCTCAGGAGGAGCTTTTCCAAAATGAAACGCAACACTGGCCGCGGAGCGGAGTTGCTTCTCTGCGACTCGATCTTCGTCTCTCGCGTGCTTTATCCTTGCGTCAAGGAACCCATTTAAATATAGGTCTGTTCTTTTTTACTACGGTAGATAGCTTTTGTCTTATTCTTTAGGAAATATCTACATGTACTACAATTAACTTATAGACCCTGTTTTTAAAAAATACTCCGTTTGAAAATTAGGTACTGTAACAGAAACCAAAAGCCAAAAGTTGAAAAGAACATAGCCTATATGTAGGACAAGCTTCTGCTTGTGGCTTCTAATTCCTGACTAACAGATTCTTAATTTTATCTTTTTTAATTTTTTTGTCTTTTCTTTTTTTCTCTTATATTGTCTGTAGTGAAATAATTTTTTATTTTTTAAATTTAATTATGCTGAAAAAACTAATAGCAACTATATTGTATTTTTAGTCATTACAATGTAAAAAAATCAAAACACTTGACTTATAAGCACAAATCCTAATCAGACGCCAGGGCAGCTTTACCCTAGAACGCGAGAAAAAAAGAGGGTAAAGTGCACGCACTCAGACTCCAGATGCTCGTTCTGTGTTTCTGTTGACCTTTCCTTTTTGTAAAGGGAAAGGGGAAGAGGATCGCGCTAGCTGCTGCCACTGACGGACTGACACGAGAATAATTTTCTACCCAATCCTTAGCAATGACTTGATCTTCAGTACTGCTTGGCTCCGTCCAGCCAATCTCATACTACCTTTTTTATTCAGGTGTGTTTAGCCGTTCACATCATTCCTAGAGATCAACATTTCCTGCAAGTCATCAGCCTTTTTACCCCCGTCACCATTGACTCTGAAAATGAGAAAAAAAAAATTGGAGGGCACAAGCGTGCACATCCAGGTCCAGGTGGGCCAACGGATAACGCAGACAAGAGTTCAAACCAAGCGTTGGTGATCGTACCGTCCGTTCCGAGCGAGCCACGGCCACACGCGGACGGATCCCCGCGCTAGGTTCCAAGCTCTCCCTTGTGGCTTCCGGAGGCAACAGCGCCGAACGGCAGGGGCAAGGAAACAGATTTGCCCGGCGCATGTGGGCGCGCTGCCGCTCTTCTCCGGCCGTCTTGGACCGTCGACTCGTCTGTGCGCGTACGTCTGAGTGCACTGTTGGCCGCAAATTGTGGGGGGGGGGGGGGGGGGGCAGGAAGGGACTTGTATGGGGACCCAACTCGCGGGAGGACGCTCTCCACGGCCGTTCCATCGTCGTGAATTGCCGGTTCCCTTCTCTCTACATTTGATGAACGTGCTTGTGATCTTCTTCTTCTTCGTCGTCTCTTTTAGGGAAAGTGTGGACCTTCTTTGTTACCAAATGTTTGTTGTGTTAGCGTTGAGGGTATGGTTTACGCTAGATGTTTCATCCTGCGTTTTATAATGGATGGGTTTTTTTAGGTTATGGCATTGGTTTTTGGCTTACGGTTTTTAAATTCTGACTGTTCGCGAGAGACAGTGCGCAGAGAAAAACAGTCGCATGCGATTTTGACCGATATAGCTGAACTCAGTACAATGTCTAGCACAATCTAACTGTAGACTCCGCCTTTAAAAGACACACCGTTTATAAACTAGTTGTTGTAGCAGTAAGTGATAAGCCAAAGCGTAAACCTGGCCAAAACTCTAGCTAAATGAAACAACCTAAATTATTATAGAATTTTTAAAATTTACTTAAATTCAAGAAATTCGCCAAATTAGAAAACCTACCTTGAATTTCCACTTTCCCCTTAGGGATGACCGCCTTCACCTTTGCTGTCTTCTTGCTTGACGCCACCTCCCCTATTCTCTCTGCCACTCAGTTGTTCGTCGTTTGCTCGCCTCGCTGCTCAACGCTGCAACCTTGTCAAACTTTGCACAGCGCCACTCCACCTCGTCGACCAAGCAGTAATTAGCTGTTACACCGCTCCCTGGCTACGCGCCAACTTCCCATTGTCGTGGACCTCGTCGCTGCCACCTTGGCTGCCAACTGCTCGACGCACGTGCGGCACCTTAATTTACCCCACAGGCGTGCGCGATTGCTCTAGAGAGACGTCGCGTGCCCTGTGACACCACCGTAACTACTAGCATCGCCGCTACCTCACTGAAGTCCCTTAGCGACCCGAGCTATCTTCCACACGCCGACCACGCCATGGCCATGGCCATGCCCCTGTTGCCATCACCTTTGCTGGGCTTTAAAGCCTAGCCAAGCTGCTCACTTTCACACCCAATTGTAACCCCCATGATCTTTCCTTCCCTTCTCTGGCCAAGAATCACCACCGTCACCGAGCTCTCATCGGTGAGCTCCAAAATTCAATCCCTTCGATAGCTTCAGTCCCGGTCCAACTCTTGGTTGTCATAGCATCGTAAAGCCATCCCCCACCTCACTGATCCCACTTGTCGCCCCTAACCCACCGGCGCCTTGTGCCACTACCAGCCTTGCATGTCCACCATGGATAGCCATGCACAAGCCAAACCCAGCCAAGCCATCATCACCATTAGCATTGTTGTACACCGTAGACACTCAAACCATGCTTGGATTGGTTGGAACCCTACCGAAGCATCGTCGTGCCATGGCTCTGCTCCGACGATCCATCTTTGGCACTTCTCCAACTGTGCACATACACAAAATGGGTTGCACAAGTCCCCTTGCCCTCACTGCATCATCACTCGTTGCCAATTGCCCTCGTCGTCGTTCAATTGTCATTGCCATCGTCCTCCTCTGCTTGGGCGACCATGGGCGCGAATTCAAGCCGGCTGGGCCTCGCACCTTATAGGTTGAGCAGTTGGGCTAGCCAAATTGGCCCAGATCAGTTAAGCCCAGTAGACCAAATGGGTCAAGCCCGTTAGTCAAAGCCCAACACTGGTCACATTCAGCCTAGTACTGTTTCATGGCCCAAACCCATTATAGTTAAGCCCACAAAAATAAAAAAGGCATTACGTTTCATGAAACACGACTGGAATAGTGTCAATCCATCACTATTCACTCGACCTGTTACTATTCACCAAAAACCCGTTAAGCCTATTTATACTCATTTTGACCGTTTCGAGTCCGTCTAACACATTTTCAACTCTATTCAATCTAACAAAACTTAGTTTAAACCCTATCTGCCTAGACCCAGCTTCTTTTATATCTATTTTTGGATATTTTATTACATTTTATTCCCAATTTGTGTTTTGCAAAGTAGAAACTTATTTATATTTATTCTTTTGCGCTGGCATCTGGAATCAATTAGTTGACCAATGGAGAAGATGTTGGAGCAATTGATGTAGATGGTGTAAACTTGAATACAATAAAGAAATAAAAAAAACTCTTGATAAAAAGACAAGTCATATTTATTGTTACTTTCATTATTACTATTTGAGCACTCTTATTTACATACATTAATAGTTTAGAATGACATATGAATAGTTAGATCCTACCACCGAAAACCCTATCATATTTATAAAGGCTATATCCACCTCAACAACTTTGAAAATTAATTACTATATATATGAATATTGGTAGATGGTACAGTTAAAATGATTTATTTGAACTACTAAGAGTAATTTGGTTTTGTGCCAATAGACTTTCAAATGGTGATAGGGTTGAGGCTACTTGGTGAGAAGCCATTAGATAGTTAAAACCCATGACCCCACCCTTGGATTGAGGCTTTTGTATGATATGGTGTTGTAGTGCCATTATGTGTAGGGTATGTGAATGATAGCCTCGTAAGAATTAGACCCTTATGCTAAGTAAAAGACACAGAAATCGTTTAACTACAAATTTGACTTATCAAACCTGATCTAGTACATTGCTCGATTCTATCGAATATCTATAGGAGGTTTAGCTATCCCGGTGTTCTAGGATGGCCCACGAATAAGAGGTCAAATGGAAGTGAGACTAGAAAGTCACTTTCCATTCTTCACAATGATAGACCCACTCAATATTGGGTCGCGATTTCCGCTTTGTCCTGTGGATTCCTAACAAGGTTGAATAGTCCTGAGCCTACTGGGTAGAAGTTAGAAGGAATAAAGAAGTGAATGATATTGTTATCTTAACTCAGTCGTATGCTATGATGTTGCATGTCTATAGTTTGACATTATGAATCCGAGATGTCTTGTGGGTAAAGTTGGGCAACTCTGCAGTGTATAATAAATGGTATTTGAATGCGCCGTGTTCTTGGCCAATTGAGTTGCGTTTCATAAGTGATTCCAATAACAAGACATAAGTAGAATTTGAAGAATTTTAATTGGAATTTGCGGATGAAAAACTCACTTGTTAATTAAATGTTGTTCGACTAGTTCAAGTGCAAAGTTTTTTATCAGTAAACTTGCGCCTATTCTTGTCATATTAGAATCCGTGAGTCTGTCCAGTTGAACACCTTATATGATAGTTAAGTAGCCTTTTCATGTGGCTTGCTGAGTACTTAATATACTCAATCTTACTTATTTTTATTAGAACAAACACCAGAAGAAGGAAGGAT
Organism: Melocanna baccifera; assembly: GCA_036346265.1. Taxonomy (NCBI): domain Eukaryota; kingdom Viridiplantae; phylum Streptophyta; class Magnoliopsida; order Poales; family Poaceae; genus Melocanna; species Melocanna baccifera. The sequence goes on along the minus strand of CM070692.1, from coordinate 26,961,233 downwards.
GCATTAGCTAACGTGTTAGGATTATAACTGCACTCAAGTGTTCCTATAGGATTTCATTGGTTTTTTTGAATGTAAGTTAAATTTTGAGCTTGGACACATGTGAAACTGTTGTAATTTGTCTATTAAGTCATATTTTTTATTTAAACACTTTTTAAATATTTGAAAGTAGGCATGCTACATTTTATATTCACAACTAAACTCGTGGACTGTTAGGAGAAATATAATGGCCCAATTCCTAAAACTGTGTTCATTACACTAAAAAGCCCGAGCACCAACCAGAGTGCACCATGTTTCTCTTATGGGAGAAGCTTCCATGCACTAAGTACATAGAAAATTGTACTAATGTGGATTGCTATTATAAGGAGAAAAGTATGAAATCACTCCTCTTATCTTAGGCCCCGCTCAGCGTTGAGCGGTGGCGGTAATGTTCGGCGTTCGACTTATTTTTTACTGTTCACGTGTTTTGTCGTTTTCCCTTTTTTGTTTTTTTAAATTTTTGTGTTTTATTTTTTTCCCATATTGCTTTGCATTGCTTGTAATAGATTAGCATACTGCTTTTATTTTTATATTTTTTTAAAAAAATTAATTATGCCTAATAAGTCAACTCAATTACAATAAAAAATAAGTCAGCTATAGTAAAATTTCAGTCAGAAATCATCGTTATTCTAAATGTTACCTAAGGTAGAGTATCCTGCGCTGCTGAACAAGGATTGAATTAAAGCCTTGCAGCCCTTGCTATCCTTGTTGTGCCCAGCGTCGTAACTACTGCGTTACTAAGTTCTCTCTTTTCTTCTGTAGTTTTTCAGATGGATCTGTGTTTCAGAAATATTTTTAGACAAATATTACAATTTGTCAGGTTCAATGAATCTGTGCAAAGATATTAGAAGCTTCCAGCTTGGTGATTGGTCAATCTGAGGCTCTGATCATTAATCGTCACTCACCCTCTCCTTTTTAGCGAACAACGCTTCATGCTTGATTGACTTCAGTTGCTGCCTGGAGTCTCGATATTTGATACTATTCTTCTGGGTGTAGCGACTACTTCTGATTTTTTTTCCTTTTCTGACCGCTTAAGTTTTTTTTTTGCAAATCTGATCCGTTAATATTTTATTTGTGGATTTGGCTTCCTTCCAAGCACAGAGATGAACGGACGCTCGACACCGGCCGCGTCCGTCTCTGCCCTTCCGCGCTCGGCGACTGGCCGCGCTCTGCGTCGAGCTTCCGCACTCCGGGAGTGCAGCATGCGCCAGGTGTCGAGCGTCCGTTCATCTGCATTCGAGGGCACTGTTCATCTGGCGTTCCGGAGGGAACCAAATCCACAGATAAAATACCAAGAGGATTAGATTTGTAAAAGAAAGACACAAGAGGACTTACGAGTTACAAATTTCAAGACAATTGGATGGCACTGAAGATAAATTTTCTGTTAAGTGTTCATCCCATTTGGACCCAGCTTTGGAAGCTCCTCTCGTGTCCTTTTTTATATTGAGCCCGTTAAGGCTCTCAGAATTCAGAAACAGCCAACTCCGTCATTTTCTGCGACAGTTGTTGCTGCTTGAGATTTCGTCCTTAGCAGATGCCAGTCTGACTATTATGCAGGAGATGCAAACAAGAGTCGCAGCTGGGCGTCTGTATTCACAACCACAACTCTATTTTCATTTCCATTCATCTTGTTCCAGTCGTCCGGTACATTCTTGCTCTTGCTGTTCTACAGCTGAGAATTCGATGCATCTTTGCTTTAGGCCTATGGATAAATTTCGCTAAAAAATGAGCAGCGAAATGGAATGGAACGGCAAATACATCAATCAGCTCGCACTTGTCGGGCGTCATCTTTCCGAACAGGAAGAAAATTCAAAGCGTCCCCAAATCAATCCAAATCTCATTGACCACTAGTACTACTCGGGAACCCTGCTAAAAACTCGGGAACCACTCGAAATCCTAACCTGATCACCAACTTCCATATAAGCATCGGAGCACGCCGTAACCGCACCGTTATCAGATAGAAACGATCGATCGGATACAAGATAAATACAGACAAGTTGATGATCGATCATCTACTCCGGGCCGACCAAACCCATGGTTATTATTCCAGCTCGTACGCATCGATTAAGGCTGACATGAGATTTCCAGTCACAGAGTAGATCGTACGACGCCAACAATGTCGATCGATTCTCCCCTCGTTGATGGAATCCATTAATTGTGACAATTCGTGCCATTACTTTCTTAGGTAATGATACTAATATATGATTATTAACCAACAAAACATGATAAATTCTTGTTTTATTGAATAATAGTTACATCAGAGTGTTACAGTAGAACAATAGCTAAAGACGATATAATATTATTACACTACCATTACCACACAGGGTTTCAGTCCGAAACAAACCTTAACATGTTTCATACGAATATTATAATACTTGAAAAAGATATGGTTCCACCTAATAATTATACAAAGACGAAGACGAGAACATAGCTACACATTAATATACTTGGATTCACGGAAACGGCTCCCGGCTGCTGTCTATTCATCCCAACCTCCATACGGGGCATTCGCTTCATACGTGTCATACTCCGGGTCCTCTGCACTCCATCTAGCGTGGGTAGTTGTTCTCTAAGTAGACTTCGCCCGAACTGAGTAAATCTCTGGACTTACTTCTAAATAAGAAAAATTAATAGTATGGATAAGTACAAAAGTACTCAGTAAGCATTACTAGCAACATGCAATTTTATGCCAATAATTTCTTATCTCAACAATTCTATCTCACTCATCATCATTTCAAAAATAAGTTTTTATGTTGTAAAATATTTCAATTGTAGTTTATAAATATACTAATTACTCGTATTCAAAGATAAGGCCACCGATAGGCTCCCGTAGCCTCTAGTCCAGGAGATAGGCGTGAATCACGTTTTAAACCCTATGCAGATTGGTATCACTTTACCTATAAATACTATGACTTTAATTGTCATCGGTTTTCTCGTATTTCCTTAGATGTGATGTTCAAATAAGAGTACATAGTTGTTTTCCTTATTTTTGTATACTACACCTCCACCTGGCTAGTCATAGCTGTTGGCTTAGAACGATTTCTCACTCTCGCCCGACACCTATCCAACTATGAGCTAGTCGTTGGTTGGTCCAGACTCGCTTTCACCTCACACTCCACCGCACTACATATAGGCGGCTAGGTTCGCTCTTACACTGGGGTGTGTGGGCGTTTATCTACCTCTATAGTTATTCTTGGGTATGTGTTAGTTAGTAGTGGATTCTGGCTGACCTATTTTTCCCCTTGGCCTGAAGCTGGGTCGCTCCCTCTCTCTTGGCCCATTGCCAGCCCGTTTCCCCTCTCTATCCATTTCCCTCTCTGCCCTGTGCATTCTCATGCAATTTTCTAGATCAATTTAGCTGATCGCGAAAATTTATAATTATATGCCATTTTATACCACCGTATCCAAACATGCAACTATATACGTATCAAAACATCCAACTAATGGCAAGATCAAAATAAGTCATGAGGCTACCTTGTCGGATGATAGTTGACTTGATTTGGGGAGAACTGTGATTCTCGGTTGCTTGCTTGGCTCAACAATCCTCCTGTTGGCTAGCGGTTAGCTTGGTTGTCACCTACTCCTCCTGGTTCCTTTTGCTCCCTTGGTCTTGCTGCCGTACTTTACCTCCTTGCTCCTCTTGGTTGGCTTGGGGATTTGAGGGGGAAGGGGATGTATCTGGTGAGTGTGGGAATGCCACTGTTGTTCGACTATGGTAAGTGCTACTGCTGGTTATGGATGAAAATAGGCTCTGTCTCTCTATCTTTTCCCCTAGTTGCCCTCTCGGTCTTATCCCCTCTCCTGTGTTATGGCTATGCTTTGGGGGTTGCACTGTGCTCATTATGCAAGGAGTGGTTGGCTTTAGGTATTTGTTGGCTGACAGTAAATTGAAAATTTGGAATGGATTCAGGTTGGTTTTCAACAACGAATGATGAAACACTATGGCCATGAGAGGTGCCGAGTGACCCCGGACGGTCTGGTATCTCAATGAGCAAAACACCCATTTGAATAACCAAACGAGGGTTCTGACGGCAATCTAGCTTTCAATTTCTTCTTTTGTTCAGTCTTTTTGGTAACTTGTTATTTGTTTTTCTCGCAATTAAATAGGTGTCAGTTACTCTAGCTTATTAAATATTAATGTAATTTATATTGTGCTGTAATTATTTATATTCTAGAGACAACCGCATTGCCTGAGGTCTAGAATTGTAAATTCATGTAATTTAAAATGTAATTGATGTAATTCGAGTTGTTATATTGATGTAATATGGATTGTTAATATTTTTGTTTGATTCAAGAAACGATTTTAATTATCGCTTGATGAATGTAATCGTTTGTTGTAAATAGACTATAACTAATTAATTATTATAATACGGATCATTAAATTTTTATTTAAGTTGACGAACGCTTTTGATTGTAACTTGATTAGTTACATTTTTTAATCCGATGTACTCAGATTGTATTAATTTGGCTTGATGCACGGAAAAGTTTAGGCTACCTTGTAATTTATTTATTAGTTATTAGTTAATTTTTTTAGCTTTATAACTCATCGCTTTAGACTAATCGAAAATACGGAGCGTTACATTGATTATCTATCGCCTTGGTGGACTGACTGATACACAATCTGGTTGCGGTTGGGAGCCGAGCCCGGCGTAAAGCGGCGTGTCCCCCGCATCTGCCTCCGCCACACCCGATGTGAGCTGTTAGCCCAAACCAACGGAATTACCGCCGTCGTCAGAACCGGCGAGACGCCAAAGTCCCCTCCCCTCATCTCCTCGGCCACCACACCAGCCAGCCAGCGAGCCAGTTGGAGTTGGCCCCCACACCACTCGCTCTCGCTCGCTTCCCTCCCAAACCCCCAAATTATTCCCCCACCCAACCAATCCCTCCCGCAGCGCGCAGCCAAGCCTATGCACGGGCGCCGCGCGCCCGCCGCCACCACGACGCGCCTCCTCCTCCCATGAAGAGGAGGGACGACGCGGCGGAATCACGCGACAAGGGCCGTGCGCGGCCGCGCGCGGACGGGGGGATGCGCATCGTGGTGCCGCTGCAGGGGCTGGTGCAGGGCCGCGGCGGGCTGGTGCTCGGCTCCCTCATCCCCTGCGCCCTCTTCTACTTCCTCCAGCTCTACATCAAGCGCAACCGCCCCCCGCCTTCCGAACCCCCCCGCGACGCCCCCAACGCGTCGCCGATCCAAGGCTCCCCCCTCCCCCCGCGCGCGCTCCGCGCCCTCTCTTCCCGCGGCGCCGTCGTCCGCGCCGGGGACGAGGACTCCCTCTACTACGCCGGCCTCCGCCGCTGCGCCGACGACGCGTACCACCCGGTCTCCAACCCCGCCGGCATCATCCAGCTCGGCCTCGCCGAGAACCACGTAATTAACTAATTATCCCTTCATGTGTTGTTCTCGAAACCAGTAGAGATAGATCGACCATTGATGTGGTGGTGGTGGTCTTGGCGGTGCAGCTGTCGCTGGATTTGGTGGGGAGATGGATGGAGGAGCACGCGGGGGAGGCGCTGATGCTGGGCGGAGGGGACGAGGTGGAGAGGGAGCTCACCATCAGGGGGCTCGCCACGTACCAGCCGTACGACGGGATACTTGCCTTGAAGATGGTAAGCCAACCGAATCCATTCGCCCCGATTCCATCCATAAAAACATCTCATTCTCTCAGCGAGATACGTCCCAACTCCGGCAAAAAAAAAAATTTGCTACGAAAATGTTATGCTGTCGAATCCCCTTGGTGTCATCCATAAAAGCAGCCAATTTTAAGAGCTGGCGCCGTTTTGATACTTAGAGAGCTCTATTGCTACTGCAGTCACCCACTTTCCCAGTGACACTGTTTCATAAAAAAAATATTATGCCGCGCAGCAGTGTAATAATTTGTTTCTCTCACATAAAGTTATATTTTTTTTAGTTTTTCCTTATGAAATGCTTTGTTTGGCATTGTTAATGTTAAGTGACTGTATGGATATGGTGAGTGTTGTCCTGGCCACAGTGTTGGAGTAGATAGCTCAACCAAAGATTAGTGTCCAATTGATTGTTGAATTGTCATGCCAATTCCAACTTACCGTAGTGGCCAAGTTTGATGTGGAATATGATTGTGGACATAGCGCTGTGCAATTTTGTTTCCTTTTCCTTTTGACTTTTTGTGGCCATATATATCTTATCTGTAATAAATATGTGTCAAAGATTCACCATTTCTTTTCCTTTTTTCTCGTTGTCATTTTTAGTTGTGATGGCTGCAATTGTGCCATCTGTCAAATCTTGACTAAAACTTGAAAAAGCCTCATCATCTTGATCGGCTTGTTCCTAAAATAACAAAGACTTCAGGAGCTTTAGTTCCATGTTCCTGTGCCTTTCGCTTCTATGAATCTGTGTGAATTTTAATTGAGATTTTACGCCATACCATACTGCTAGATGGGTCACACTTTGCAGTTTCATGGTGAATGATGTGCTGCTAAAGCAATGAGTATACAATCGAAGTTGATAAAATACTATGGCTCTGTTTATTGGATGCTTAAATTCACATGTCGAAAGCACTTTTATTTTAGAGGTGGAGCTATTTTCTTTCTTTGTTTATTTTCTGTTTATGCTCATGGCCTTTTAGTGTGTGATGTTTCAATGAAACTGGACTGCCCACCTCGTTTTGGTGGTTCTATTTCAAGAATAATGCCGGAATGATAGCAACACTGAAAAAATATGTATGATTCTGGTAATTCTAGTGAGGAAGAAAACTTCATATATGATGAGGCTTGAAAATGAATTTATGTATTGTTTATACTGTCGACCTATGGAATATGTTCTCAAGAACTTGCTGTCAGTCATTAAATTTGAAGCAGTGCAGCATATGCTAATATGAACATTGCAAGATCTGTACTGTATCTTGCTTATGATTTTACCTTGCCCTGTCTTGTGCTTCATGATCCATCATTGTCCAAAATCTGTATATCCTTTATAGCTTCAATGTTTCTCTGGATGAACTTTGGAAAATCATAGTAATGAGTTTCTTGGCAGCACCAGTCATGGAGAAATATGCTGAGATGTCATTCTGTTTGTTTTCCACATCAAAAGTACTTGTTCAATGTTAGCTAGATATTTGGTCATGAAGTTAGGTACAAGAAGCTCTACATATTCATTTTTTAAAGTCTAGTTTGAATCTGGTGCCAGATACTCAACTAGTTTCCCTGAATTTACAAAAAAAAATGATGGGGTAATTTCCCAATATGAACTGATCGATTTCACTTTCAGGCTCTTGCTGGATTTATGAGGCAAATCATGCGAGAATCAGTGTCCTTTGATCCATCTCAAATGGTGATTACCTCTGGTGCAACTCCTGCAATGGAAATACTGAGTTTCTGTGTTGCTGATCCAGGAAATGCATTTCTTGTTCCATCACCATACTACCCTGGGTACTTTTATCTTCCTCATTCTCTAGGTGCATTTGTATGCGTGATTTTGTCTTGAAAGGGAAGTGCTGACTTTTTCAATTTATTTCTGCAGGTGGGACAGGGACATAAAATGGCGAACTGGCGTTGAGTTGATACCTGTTCCTTGCCGTAGCACCGAGAACTTTAACATTAGTATCACTCCTCTAGAAATAGCTTACAATCAGGCAAAGAAGCGAGGAGTAAGGGTTCGTGGGGTTCTCATATCTAACCCTTCCAACCCTACAGGAAGCTTTGTGCCCAAGCAAACATTGCACGATCTTCTAGAGTTTGCTACAGAGAAGAACATACACTTGATTTCTGATGAAGTATTTGCTGGCTCAACGTTTGGAAGTGGTAGATTTGTCAGTGTGGCAGAGGTGGTGGATGAGCTAGAAGACTTTGATAGAGGCAGGGTTCACATAATATATGGACTCTCAAAAGACCTATCTCTTGCGGGGTTTCGAGCTGGAGTGATATATTCCTATAATGAAAGTATCGTGGCTGCAGCTGCTAAGATTGCTAGATTCTCATCTGTGTCAACTCCGACACAACGCCTGCTTGTTGCCATGCTTTCAGACCAAAAGTTCATTTCAAATTACCTGAAGATTAATAGGGAGAGACTCCGGAAGATGTATCTTTTGTTCGTTAATGCTTTGGAACAAGTGGGCATCGAGTGCTTCAAGAGCAGTGGAGGATTCTATTGCTGGGCAGACATGAGCAAGTTCCTCTGGTCTTACAGCGAGAAAGGGGAGCGCAAGCTTTGGGATAGGCTGTTGGAGGAGGCAAAGGTCAATGTTACTCCAGGCTCGTCTTGCCATTGCATTGAGCCTGGATGGTTTAGGTGTTGTTTCACAACTTTGAGCGAGCAGGATATTCCTGTGGTGGTGGAAAGGCTCAAGAAGGTTATAGATAGCCACAAATCATACCGTTGAAACACTAAAGATCTCCATGTAAGCTATCAGAATAAGTGCTTTCGCCAGGTGCTCCACAGATAATGCAGGGGCACACAGGGGGAAAAAATGTCATGACCCAATCTGTTTTGATCAGAGGAATTTTGCCTTCGTCTTTAGTCTTTACCATGGGAAGTTGGGAACGGACAGTTGGTAGAAGCAGTCACGCGTCCTTGATCGGTAGAATGAAGAATGGAAATCTGGAAACATGTTCATATTGGTCATATGTTATCTGTTCCTGATGAATCCTCGCGCTGCAGCTCTTTGGAAGGTTATTGTTTGTTGATCTCCTCTGCTTCCCCTGTAGGCGCTTCGGGCGGTAAATTGCTCGTCTGATGTAGGTTGAGTCAAGCCTTGTGTCCATTCACTCTTTTCCCCTTTTTTTCTTCTGGTAATTTGGTTCTTTGGTGGTATAACTTAGTGTTGAGGACTTCAGGTTTGTTTGTCCTTTGTAAAGCAGTTCCTGCTTGTGCCAGGGTTTTGGACGCAGCGCATTATGTTCTCATCAAAACTATTTATTTATTTTGGAAAAAAATGGATATATGTCACTCCTCATGTTGGCACTCTACGATTTGCCATTTCTCACGTTGTAATTGTTTATTTGCCTCTAGTTCCATCTAATTCTCTAGGATTTGCCACTATGGCCAATTTTCCCCCTGGACTTTCTTCCTCCTATTGGCTCACTATGGACAATTTGCCACTATGATGACGTAGCCATGGTCACCTTCCCGCCATGCCATGCAGCTCCACATGGTCGTCGGCCTCGGATCCGTTGCGTCCCGCCACCATCGTCGTTGTCCCACCATGTGGTGCAGCTCCAGCGGTTGCCATAGCTAGAGCAATGGAGGCAGTGGTGGAGCAGCCATGGACGAGGGAGGAGAACCCGGGGAGGAGGAAGAAGATGGAGGGGCAAAAATAGTTAATTCAACCTCAAAAAGTGGCAAATCCTAGAGAATTAGATGAAACAGGGACAAATAAATAATTGCGATGGAAAAATCATTGCGTGTCGATATGAGGAATGGCATATATCCAATTTTCCCATTTATTTTTGAGTTCATTTGTTGCCATTTGGACAGTCAACAAACAGTCAAAGGAACGGGAAAAAGAAGAAGAATTGGATGAAAAAAAATCACTTGTGGAACGAGCAGATAGATAGTAATCAATTTTGCTTCTTATTGCAGATTTGATCACTGAATGAGACATTGCCACCAGGAAGGCAGGAAAGCTCTCTGAGATTGATTGTCTAATGGTGTCATTTATGGCCATTGTTTCTGCCTATTGACTCGAATTTACGGAGACTAACAATAGAACGTTATCATTCTGATAGAAGCTGCCTGGTAATTTTTCCAGGCCAATCTGTACTGCTTGCCACAGTATTAGCTAGGGCTGGTCTGGTTTGTGACCCAGCACAAACTGTCCATATCCAGTCGATTAGTACGCTTGACACCGCAGTTCAGATCTCAAGCAGTACAGTTTTTCAAAATTGATGGGAGTTTTGTCATTCGAGAGATAAACTAATCTTTCTCCGTGCCATCGGAAAGGGATTCGAATTCGACACGAATTTGCGGAGGCAAATTTATTTCGATCCATGAAACGGCGGCCCAGCCCACAACCCCAAACCGGGCAAAGGCACATCTTGATCAGGCTAAATCATCCGGCCCAATGATGCCAGTCTGAACATGATACTGTTGATCCGATTCAATTACGGTACGACACAAATAATAAACTGATAGACCCCATTCGTTTCAGCATTTTTTCAGCTTCAGCTTTTTTTTTCACTATTCAGTAATTTGTCTTTTTCTAAATTTTTTTAGATTTTTTGAGCTTTTTTGCATTTTTCTTTTTTTCCCATGTTCCTTTGCATTGTCCGTGATGGGCTAACATATTTTTTCTATTTTTACATTTTTTTAATTTAATTATGCCCAAAAAGCTAACTCATTCTGATAAAAAAATCCATTCTGATGAAATTTCTAGAAAGCGAAGCCATCGCTAAAATGATCACCTCCTATGTTGTTCCAACCTAACCAAATGTGTTATGCTTGAGTTGACACGGTGGGCCGGCCAGCATAGCATATGCAGTACTCTTCTAAGGTAGTGCAGTAAAACGTACGATAACTTTTCTACGATAGTATAATAAAAATACCTGCTAATGACAATAAAATTACTCATATAAAATTACTTATAACTGTTGGTCTAAAAGTTTCTAGACCGGCCAATACGGTCTAATCCTCTTTGTACCATACCTGAATCGAAGAATAAACATATGAATAGAGACAGTACAATAATTTATCCGAATCAACCGTACCAGATCAAATCAGGCTTTGCTATATCCGGACCCATGTTATGCCAAGCCGAGCGGCCCATTTGGCCAGCACACCGCCGTCGCCTTACAGAATACAGACTCGTCTCTACTTCTCTTCGGCCTACGCTCAAGTCGCCGGCTCGCCGCCGCCTCCTGAACCCCTGACCACCGCCTCTCTCCCCGTTCGGTCCGACCCGACGCCATGGTAAGCAAGCCCCAAATCCCGACCATCTCTCTCTCTCTCTCTCTCTCTCTCTCTCTCGTGGTGGAAAGAATCCTTGTACTAACGTACGGAATCGATGGATGCTGCAGTCGGTGACGCTGCACACGAACTGGGGGACGTCAAGTGCGAGGTGTTCTGCGACCAGGTGCCCAAGACGGCGGAGAACTTCCTGGCGCTGTGCGCGAGCGGCTACTACGACGGCACCGTCTTCCACCGCAACATGAAGGGCTTCATGATCCAGGGCGGTGACCCCACGGCCCACCGGCACCGGCAAGGGCGGCGCCTCCATCCGGGGCAGCAAGTTCAGGGAGTCCTCAAGCACAACGCCGGTGCATCATGTCCATGGCCAACGGCAGCCAGTTCCTCATCACCTACGCCAAGCAGCCGCACCTCAACGGCCACTACACCGTCTTCGCCAAGGTCATCCACGGCTTCGAGGTCCTCGACGTCATGGAGAAGACGCCCACCGGGACCGGGGACCGCCCGCTCGCCGAGATGAGGCTCAACCGTGTCACCATCCACGCCAATCCTCTCGCCGGATAGGCCAAGCCAAGGCTCTTGGCTCTTCTTGATCTTGGCTGGTGTTTGCTCATGCGGGCCTCTTTTGTTCTCGCTCTTGTTCGTGGTGGAGGTTGGCTAATCCAGGAACTGGGAACTCTCTGCTTCTGTAATCCGAGATATGGATCCCACATTACCTACCAGAATATTGCCTGCAAGAACATGTTAGTGCTCTGGTTTAGTAACTGATGTTGCCTCACTGGCTTGCGATTGTTCATGTTTGCTCTCGGCCTTGTTCTGGGAGGAGGTTCTCTCAGCTATAGGCATATGATATGATCTACCTGAATGTTATTGCAGGAACATAATGAGTCTTTCGAGCGTTTGCTCGGTGCTTGCTGCCTGCAGACTTGCATTTGCCGTTTCTTATTTCTGAATTGCATGGTTTTTACCGTGTAGTTGGCTACGCTGTTGACCAACTGTGCAGTGCGTTGTTGACCAACAGTTGTGCAAGCAAAAGCAGCCTACCAACAAGCAACAAAATGTTGACATGAACGGAGCACCTCACGTTCACGGCGGCCTCAGATTCAGTCACACATTCAGAGTTCAGAAAGGGAGAACCTACAACACTGTGAACACACAAAACTCTTACCTGCATCCACTGGAAACCAATAGCATTACAAAGATGACACCCCGGTATGGCTTTAGGGAGTGCAGGAGAAGCAACCTTTCCCTGATCTCCCCCACTTTCCAGCTTGAATCGTGCGGGCATCAATGGCTGCGGAGCTACCGGATGGTGATGTACCGGTTTGTGCCATGCTTAGCCCAGTGGTGCCTGAGGTCCACCGGCGTCGAGAGATCGTGGCCTTCGGCCGCTAGCCGGCTGAGCAGCTTTGTGAATGCGCCCCCACTCATCTTCCTTCCCCCCACGCGAGCGTGTCGCTTGTTGGGCATCACTGGGAGTGGGTACATGGAAATGCTCATGGTGCAGCAGGACGACTGCCACCCGCCACTCCCCCACTTGTAGCATTGACGGAGCTTCCCGGTGCACGAGCAGACAGGGGCAGGCATTGTCGACTCATCGAATGTGACCTGGTTCAGACCAAGGTCTTGGTCCTTCCACTCGTTCTTCATCGCAGAGACACAGGCTGAATCTTCCCCGCCACCAGACACCCCGACGTTCTTCCAATCGCAAGTGGCTTTCTTGGTTTTCCGGAGCACACCTGATGGCCTCTTCAATGGAGAGGCTTGGCCATTATTTTTCTTCGGCCTCTTTGCCTTTCCGATATTCCCCGGAGCTGTCGAGATAGGGCATGCTTCCGATATGTGCATTTCTCTCACATGATCATATGGAGAATCTGCCATTTGTGGTGGCGATGATTGAACATGAGAAAGCTGGTCATGGTGGTGGATGTTTTTCGTCCCGCCGAGAGATCCTTGGGGAAATCCATTCCCGTTATTCACATTCAATCCGTTTGTATGGGCCAGCTCAAGAGCAGCGAGGGCATTGTCTCGTTCCACGATTGCAGCATTCCGTTCAGCCATTGCAGCATCCCGCTGGGTAAAGGCCATATCTCGCTCAGCTATGGCAGCTTTCTTCTCAGCCAGAGCATGGTCTCTTTCTCGGATGGCACTGTCCCTCCCGTTCATTAGAGCCAGGATATTCATACTGTGGTGGTCCTTTAGCTGCCTTTGAGGCATCATCCACTGAAACACAGGGCAGATATCATAAGGTCCACATTCTTTCAGAGATCAATTCTTTATAGTAATAAGTATCTTCAGGGAAAAAAACATGTTTTCAATGCATGGTCGTAGACTTTGAGATAGAATTTTGATGTTTGTGATCTATGCTAAAAAGCAGTACATGTAAAGTTCCACACTGCACATTTCTACAATTTTTTAGTGTTTGCAATACGTGTTAATACAAGTATTGGGCTCAACAGAAAGAGTTCCATAGTGTCTGCAAATTATTAGGCTTGGTTATTATTCCAATCCCACACTTGCTGGATAGCTACATAGCACAAGAAAACAAAGAGCAGAAAAGAGTAAAAGAGGCTTGCAATATTTATTGTCTTAGAATAACAGGGTGTACCTGGAACAAGTAAATTTCCCAAATTCAGCTTGGGCATTCCCCATTCAGAAGAATTTTAGGTACAATATGGACATTACCAAGGAGACAACAAGTCATGGGCGATGCATGCTGGCCAACATACTTAATTTGCAAGTGACAATCAATATACAAGAAATTTTAATTATTGTAGTTATAATGTAATATCTACAGCACTAAGACCATCTGGAGTACTGTAGGTGTGGACGATATATTATTGAGGCAAAGAAGTTGCTAAACAAAGTCTATCTAGACAATTATAGTGCAGAGTTAAGTGCTAGCAGGTTCAATATTTCTCTGCTCTTGAAGATAGTGGTATCGAGAGAACCACATTATTGCATCCACGATAATACATTCCGACATGAAAAACAGCACATGCAACACAGGTTTCAACACATTATGTTCACAATAACAGACCAGATATGAACAGTATAGCAACTGTCAATGACGATTAATTATGTTGCTCCAAAACAATGTGCTTGTCATAAACCATCAACAGTAAGAATTGCAAGTCTTTCACTTGTTTTTTCTGAAAAGGCAACAAAGTGAACAAAATACACTATCATCACAACTAGCCTATGTGGAAATCCTAACTGGTTAGGATATTTACATTTTAGCCAACTGTTGCCGTAGGGATTGTGTATTTCATTTATGGTTACCATTTGTCATGCAGTATGTTGCGGTAAGGGTATGAGGATCGCCGGTAGGGCACTCGCCCTCATCTAGCCACCGGCAGGTCTCTTCCCTGACACGATAGAGAGGCTGACTTAACTTTAGAAGAAGGGGGAGACTAGAGACTTTTTTATTGTTCATTGCTTAATTATTAATAGTGCAACTCCTCTTTATATAGATAAGGTTAGCCTCTAATAATATGAAAACTAATACAATCTAATGCAGCCAATCAACTAAACATAATATCACATCCATACTATCTAAATACTAAGCTATCTATCCCTAATATAAAGATATGCATCTATCCATTCCTAGTATGAATACATGTATCTAATTATTCCTAATACAAACATATGCATCCAACCCTTCCTAACACAAATGCTACAGTGACATGGTACTATTCATATGCTACAGTACCCACGGTACCATTTGTCTGGCTGCTGCTACACTGCCTCACCGGATCATAAGCTATAACACAATACTATTAAGATGTACAGCTGGTGCCGCCAACCTTATCTTTGCATGTGTTTGTATCATCAGACTTTTAGCTTTCTAATAAAGCATGGCTAATTTGCCTGATCTGAAAAAGCATACGCACATTTCAGGTGCTCATCTTCAGCATATGATCCGGTTGTACATCCTTAATGAAGGTTCGTTACAGTACAATTCTCACTGGCAAAAAATACTTGAATAAATGTTTTGTGCCATATTTAGTCGCACAGTGTATCTTTTGTGTCAATGCAACATGTATACATCTAAAATCATGCATAAGAATCCTCCATGATGAATTACACAAACCTGAGTATGAACTGCTTTATATTGGCCCGGCCTTTGCCTCCCATTTTCTCTGTGTCCAAGGTTATCCATTATTGCATTTGCTTGCAGCCAGGAAAATCAGGCAACTATGAAATTACCTGCAAAATAACAAGAGAAAAAATTAATGATACAGCAAATGTTATTCCAGGGAAATTATGTGCTAAAGAGTAACATAGCTAGATTGGCTTGTTGCTAGCTTGCAACTGTAGAGAGATCCCAAACAACAGGACGAAGGAGAGGAAAGGGAAAAGGGAATCAGTATAGAGTAGAGAGGAATGCATTTCGCAGTCATGCAGCAGTTTCAAACTGATAGATATATGAGAAGAAAAGGCATCAGTAAAACTGGGGAATGAGGAGTATCAACACGTGTATTGGTCCAGTAACCACCAAGGCATAGATTGCTCAACGAATAAGAGCAGACAACTAGTCAGTTATGGGTCCAGTAATCACCAAGGCATAGATTGCTTAATGAGTAAGAGCAGACAACTAGTCAGTTATTATCTATCCAAAAGCATTAGAAGAGGAAAATTTATTAATTGTCTGAACCAAAGCCACAATATAGATTCCCAAAAGCCCACTGGAAGCAACAGCGCTTCAAACGCTCAAATGTCTCAATGCGCATGCTCGATTCACGCCACCAAATGATCGCATCAAGCACGAACACTGCTACCACCACCAGTAGTACTTGTAGTCCAAATACCCACACATGCGCATGCGTACACAAGCTCGGAAGAAAACCAACTCGGCCGCACGCCCCCCTTCGAACTTGCTCCCAATTGATTAGAGCAGGAACCCAAAACAGATGCGGACAAATCACAGAAACCCAAATCGGAAATCGCTAAACCCTAGATCACCCACTCACCGAGCAACGCCACTAACAAAAGCCGCGCGGATTCGCGGAGCGAATCCCCCTAATCCGCCACACTTATCCAATGCAGCCTCTCTCTCACGCGCACACAGAAAAATTTGGGGGGGGAACAGCCTCTAGTGTATATTTTAGAGGATAGAGAAGGCGAGAGGAAGACGCCGAGAGAGAAAAGAGAGAAGAAGAGTTACTGTACACTATCATCAGCAGCTCCTCCCCTTCTAGAGGCTTTCATGCGGGGAGGAGAGGTGGAGCCCGCGCGCCAGCGGGATGGGATGGGGGACCCCGCCGCCGAAGAGGAGCCACGGCCAACAGCGGCGGTGGTGCGGGGGCGAGGTAGGGGTCAAAGCTAGTCGTCACCACCACAATTTCTGTGTGCTTTTTTTCCCTCGTGTTGGTGGGGTTGGGGAGCAAGGGGCAGCGGCGGCGGCGGCGGCATCGATCGCCTGCGGCCGCGGGAAGCGGAAGGGAGGGGTGGCCCACGGTTCAGAGGGAGACTAAACTAGGGTGTGCGGGTGCCGGTAGATATGGCCGTGTTTTTTTTCCTGTGGCCGATGGTATTTTTTTTTATTGTGACGGTGGTTTTTTTGTCGTGTTTTGTAGATAGGAGATATTGACGTGAATATGTACGGACTAGTATGTTTGAGAAACTGTTTAGAGAAATAATTTTAAAAGATCGTTTCAGAGGGAAATGATGCTTCCTCGTGTTGCATAGTGGGACACGATTATTGTGCCTTGCGTTGCCTCTGCAACCGGGGCCCACTTGGGATGGAAGTAGATCCAATAAGGTCGGACAATGGTCCAAGCATATCGCGTACTACCACTTTATCTTTTTCCCGTTTTTCTTTTTTCTTTGTATTATCTAATGATACTTTTATTTTTCTTTTTTTATTTTTTTAATTAAATACTTTAAAAAAACTAACATCCACTACTATATTATGTCATCCAAAATTCATGGTATATTTAGTTCCACTTCAATAAACTTCTGCTTCTGATTTTTAACTTATTAATTTCATCTTTTTTGTTTCTGATTTTTTTGGAGGGTTTGTTTTTTTTATTCTTTTGTATTATCTGTGATGATATAACTTTTTTATTTTTAAAAAATTATTTACACTAAAAAACTAACAACAATTATATTGTATTTCGACCGTTAGAATAAAAAAATCAAAAATTAGAGCTTTAAAGCTCAAATGAGCACCACTTTTGAGACAAAAGCTTGTGCAACACTACACCAGGTGTTATCACTGGCCGTCTCTGTCGCACAGCAATACGTGTTGTTGATTTTTTTTTATTTAGTCCCATTATATCACTGAAATTACCAATGTAGCCTCTACTCACAAATTACAATTTTAGCCCTCTATCCGATTGCGAAAGCACCGTAGATCAACACCTAGCACATGCCACCGCCGGGGAGCGCGGCAGCTACCTGCTACCGCGGGTTCTCGCTGCAGCGCGGCATGATGCCGGCCGGGCGCGAAAGGTGCTGGGCACCTTGCTCCCGCTTTTCCCGTGCGCGGCGGCAAGCTTTGGCATTTTTGCTGTCAGTTTCGATGATTACTCCTTGTCAAATCATGTACAGCTTCGTATGATACGAGTCTAGGACAATTGCAGATCTGCCATCACGTGAACACCATTTGCTCATTATCGCTAGTCATATGCACAGTCGATTTCATTTAGAAAGAAACGAGCTGTTGCATACGACTAAGGGGTGATCGAAATAGCGATGTCTTTTGATTTTTTGTTGAAAAAACACTGTAACTGACTGAAAAAACACTATAGTTGAGTTAATGGATAGTGTAGTGAATAGTGAAAAAAAGCTGAAGCTAGAAGCTGAAACCGAAAAAAACCGAAACGATCGGGACCCAATATATACCGATTCTGACAAACTAAATGAGCTAGCTAGTTTGATAGACACATGCGTGAGGGCATGCAGGCCTATTAGATTCACACACTTAGCTTCGAACGGACGTGCTTATTCCATGCGTGTCAGCGTGTGGTAGCAAGTAGCTGCCGCGCTCCCCGGCCACGGCACTCTTCTTTTGGTCGGTCGGACAGAAGGCTAATACTTCCATTTCTAACCTACAAGGACCACATTTACAAATTTGATGGCACAATGAGATCAAATAAAAAAATATTCAGTACTGCTGCTCCTCGCCGCCGGGTGGAGGGTGGATGCCGGCACGGCTACTGCTTTGGATGCCAGCCTGCGTCGGCGCTATCAATCCACGCCGCTCCCATCCATCCACCCGGCCCTGCGCGGCGCGGCTTACCAAGCGCCCAGCCTGCTTGCGTTTTTTGCTTTCGCTCGATGCGTGCCACGCGCGCCTAAAGCCTTCCTCTGCTACAGAGTACTTGTTTTCAGAGTTCGAGGCTGCACCCTCTGGCTCTGCTCCCGCAGTGTGCTCTCCCTTCGCCTGAACAAAACTAGAAGGGTCTGATCAACATCAGCATACAAGAACAGAACAGAAGAACATGATCACACGACGAAGATACTCCCAAGCTCCATCTTATTAACCCTGCTTGTCAATATACTACAGTCACACTCTTCTTCCCAGCCAGACCAAAAACTAGCAGCAGCTAAAAAAGTAAGCGCCCTTATTGCCAGAGAAACACAGGTGGTATTT
Organism: Melocanna baccifera; assembly: GCA_036346265.1. Lineage (NCBI taxonomy): Eukaryota > Viridiplantae > Streptophyta > Magnoliopsida > Poales > Poaceae > Melocanna > Melocanna baccifera. The sequence goes on along the minus strand of CM070692.1, from coordinate 26,942,721 downwards.
ACAACACACAGGGGAACAGAGCGCTCGATCGATCAGACGACTACCATGGCACTACTCTCGTACTAGTAGCAGTAGCAAGCACCACTACGCTATACAGCGGATGGATACAGCACACGCACGTCGCGACGGCATCAGGCGCTGGCCTTGTTGGTCTTCTTGGCCGCCATGGCGGTGCGGGTCGACCTGGGCTGCTTCGGCTGCGCCGGCGCCGGCGCCGCCTTCTTCGCCCTCTTCGCGCGCGCCGGGCGGGCCGGAGCCACCGCCTTCTTCGCCTCCTTGGGCGCCGACGGCTTCTTGGCGGACCGCCTCTTCTTGGCCTTGGCCGCCGCCGCCGCCGCCTTCTTCTCCTCGGCCGCAGAGAGCTTGAACGAGGCCTTCACCTTGACGAGCCTGCCCTTGGCAGCGAAGTTCCGGAGCTGCACGGCCAGCACCCTACGGTAGTTGGGCGGGAGCACCTCCTTGTGCTGCTCCCCCATGTACTTGGCGATCGCGTACGGGCTCGACCCCGTCTTGCCGTCCAGCGCCAGGATCGCCTCCTTGATCATCTGATCAGACAACGAACCACCGCAATTCCATCTCACAATTCAAGGCAACTCATGTATGAATCATACCAAGCTACGAACCAGGATCTTTTCCTCACCTCGAAGTAGGGAGGATGTTGCGGCCCCGCCGACCTGGGCTTCCTGCTCCTCGGCTTCCTCACCTTCTTGGCCTTCTCCTGCTCCCCCTCGGCCTTCTTCGCCTCACCCTCTTCCGTCTTCTTCACCTCAGCTGCCTCCGCCTTCCCCTCCTCTGCTCCCACGGCCTCCTTCTCTCTGGCGCTAAACGCCGCCGCTTCCTCGGTCGCCATGAGACAGAGCACTACTAGTGGCGTGCCGAGGTGAGGACTTTAGGCGCGCGGTTTATACCGGTGAGCGGGGCGCTCCCATTGGCCGGACGCCTCCGCACGCGGATCGCGATCCACAGAGGCGAAATCCCGTGCGTACACGTGTCCGCCCGATGCGGCCCTGTGGCTCCTGGAGCTTCTCGACTTTTTCGCCGTTGCGGTGGGAGGTTTCACGGCTAGGGAGTGTGTTTTTCGGGTGTTTTTGGGTGGACGAATTTGGGGGCGATTTGGGGGGTGCGGATTCAGGGTTTGGTTTGGGAGTTTTTGTTTGGGTTCAAATTGGGGGTTGGATGGGTGCTGGGGAATTTGAATTTTCGGGAATGGTTCATGTCTGGGGAAGATTTTGGGGTTCCGTGAGGTGGTGTGTGTGTTTGTGCGTGTTTTGAGTTGGTGTCCGGGTGTGTGGGTCTATGATCTTTGGGTAGGGGTCTTGATGCTTGTATCAAGTAACAAAGTCAGGAACAAAATTAAGGAAGACTAAAACGCTAACCTAGATTATCACAAACATAATATTTTACTCTTTTTCAATTCAATTTCATTCATAGATACAAGAGAAACAAAGCCAAAAAGAGATAAATACAACGAAAGTAAGTTAGTAATAGAAACTGCATCTCAAAAATATATAAATATGTTTCCGATGAATAGCGATCAGTTATCTGCATATCAAAAATAGCAAAAATAGTGATATAATAACTAATTTTAAATGATCATGCAAATTAAAAAAATAACATACCACTAAGAAAATAGCATTTGAAGCAAAGCCCTCTTTTGGTAACTAACACTCTTCATCAAATGAAGAAAAGGTGTCTTCCCCCATTGTGGTTTATTTCAAACAGAAGATGAGGCGAATGGAGTTGCTAAGCAACAGTTATAAGTCATCAAACTATATTGAATCAGACTATTTCATTTCAATTCTATGCATAGTATTAGAGAAGTTTAATATGTTGATAGTGATGCCTTATTATATTGTTGAACAGGCAGCACAAGAAAATGAAATATGATGCCCAGAAGAATAACGAAATGTGGCAGATTCAACATAATGATTCACATTTATCGTGAGACAATGCAAAAGCATGTCACATGTTTTGTCCACCCACTTTTGTGAGCTAAACACTCAACAAACGACGATGCCTTAGGAACAATAGAGCTAGTAATAAGATAATAAGAACACCTGCATTGCATTGCGTCAAACAAGTTCATGTAAGAAACATCAATTAGGTACTGTTTTCAAAACCTAAGGGAATGCATGAGCTTGCACCAATGTTTGCCTTTTGTAAAATTTTCCAAACAACACCCTTTTTTTGTTTATTAGCTTTATAAAGCTGCACTCTAGATTCTATCCCATGTTAGGCTATTAGCCATTGAAGATGTATACGGATATCCCATGTAGCCATGCATACACACACAGGACCAATTTTGGGGTGGTGGTATCGACCAAACATGAACATTTTCAATGTAACATGAAGAATTAAGATTTTAACTGGGTTCTAAAGACGTGACATGCAACACGACAAGGGAAAATTACCTGGAGAAGATCAAGCAAGCTGGTCTGCTGATTCCCGATCCGAACCAGCTGTACTCAAATCTCGAAACGAACAGCAGTGACTACAGCCTCAAGAACAGCCACATCACCTGTGAGAGAAGATCTCGACTGCAATAGCGACGATGGCAGCACGTCGGAGGAGCACACTTCCTCCTCCACGTCCGGCCGAGACAGTCCCCACTTGGCCACTCCCCAGTCCCCACTCCGGGCAGACCGGCACTCCCCACTCGCCAGCGCAGCGCGGCAGCGCCAGGGCGCCTCGCCGCCTCTGCTCCGCACTTCCGCAGCTCGGCGTCGGCGCCCCGCCCCGTCACCCGCCGCCCAGATCTGCTCGCCCGTCGCTCGGCCCGGATGATGTGTGCTCGGCCTCGGCCGACGCGGTGCAGCCCGCCGGATGGTCGAATCAGCCGCCGACCGTCACGCCGCTTCGACCTCTGGGCTGCAGTCTGCAGGTTCTCTCGTCTCTCGTGCGTCGGGGCGTGTGCGTCTCAGCGTCGTCTGTAGGCCGCCCATCTACGGGGGTCGGGGAAGCTCCAGAGCGGGCCGAGGATGGGCTGACATCTGACGAAGCCCACCCAGAGGCTCGGCCCCTGCTTGCATCAGGCCTTAATACCGAGCAAGAATCCATTTCGTCGCCATCCATCTCAGGTTGACCATGTATGTTTATCACTAAAAGCTAATACGAAAGAAACAATAGTCATCGAATAAAACGAAGCATGTATATTCCTTTGAATAAATTGTAGTGAAGGATTTTTGTGCTGTTTATGTATACCAACAAAACCATTAGCTCTGGTTTATATTGCGAATAATTAATTCTTTTTGTAAGATGGCGAATGAGGTACATCTTTTACCTACGAAAGCATGAACGGGTACTTAACATTTGGGTCAGCAACAATATAAACCTGTTCTTTTGAACTGCAGCTAATGGGTTTCAAACATAGCTGATTGTTTTTTGTTATATTTTCTAAGACAATGGTAGATGGCGGAGATACTGATATGGACGACGCATGAGTTGATAGGTTTGAAAAGCTATTTGGAGAAACAGCTTTAAAAAAACATTTGGAAGAACCGCTCCATTTGTTTCGGTTTTTGAAAAAGCTGATGCCAATAGACACCCCCAAAAGAATAGGGCATTCGTATCATATTTAGGTTTCTACGAAGCAATTTCTGTCTACCCTTTTTTGTTTCAGGTAATTAGCCATTTCCGTTTACATATCATTGTACTAGTGGTAACAAGCTAACGGGCCTGATCTTTTTGGTTCTTTGTCGCTTTTGATTTTGGTTTTTTCTAGAAGCTGAAACAAATCGCTTCTTCAAATAACTCCTCAAGCCAAAAATCATGTGTGTCATCCATATCAGCATCTGCACCGTTTGCTGCTATCTCCAAAAACGTAGACAAAGGTCATCAGGCATAGCCAAAAACCATTAACTATAACACAAAAGAACAAGGCCGAGAGCGGCATATGACAACTGGGGTACATGCTTTGTAGGAGTTTTGGATATAGTCCAATAGGTAACTAGAAATGACAAGTGGGCCCATCAACCAGCTGCGAAAAAATCTTTAGGAGAGGGCTAGACTACCCACATGAAATTAATCACACCATGCCAATCCTCTACCTTACGAACTGAGAAGCCAACCCGGGCTAGCTTTGCCTAGTGATAAGACCTACCAGGCCAGCTTTGCATAGTCACTAGACTAGATGGGGCAGTTTTGCGCAGTTACGAGACTTAACGGGGTAACTTTGCGCAGTCAGAATACCAGATAGAGCAACATTGCACAGTGACTAGACTGGACAGGACAGCTTTATGTAATGACAAGATCAGACATGGTAGCTTCGCGCAGTTACTAGACTAGACGGGCCAGCTTTGTGTAGTGATTAGACCAGACGGAGTTGCTTTGCGTAGTGACAAGACCAGACAGGGCAGTTTTGCGCAGTGACAAGAATAGACGGGGTAGCATTGCGCAATATCAATACCAGACGGGACAGCTTTTCACAATGATAAGACCAGACAGACCAACTTTACGCAGTGACAAGACCAAAACGTCGAGCTTTACGCGGTGACAAAACAGGCCGAGGTAGCTTTTTGCCAATAACTTTTTCGAAAGATAAGGCAACATTCTGTCTCGCAGGCTACTCACACAAAATTAACCACTCTATGTCAACCATTTGTAATATAAAAGGAGGTGGAAGAGATTTGAGATAGAACACTACATAACTAAATCTAATACTACACCAGAGCTTGCTTCACTACGTTGGGATGAACAGGAGGCAGAAGAAGCAATGGGAGAAGACCCGCGAACTAGTAAGATTTGTTGCGGCCTGTGACAAACAAGCAAGGACGGTTGCGGCCCGGGCTGAACAAGCGAAGTGTGCCAAGAGTCAGCTCCCCGCAATGACAGCCCCAATAGTAGCAACCAAGCGTTCGCTGTAACACCCACCCGAGAGGGAGACATTGCCCCGTCTATTGGTGCAGGGACCTATGCAAGTTGTTGAAGTCTAATGAATGGCTTAGTCTAGACATGCGTTACTAGGGTTTTACAAACTACTCATGTGAGTATCCTGACCGCCATCGAGACACGAGCAGCTATCGGCAGCCGATAAGGACCAGCTACAGTGAGTTCTCTCAACTATTTATCTTTTAAAGTGTGCACTAACAACCTCTGCCGTCTACCCGCAGTCGCTGGAACCGCTATGTGGCTATCACAAGTGGATCAACCTAAAGATCCACCAATATGACCAGTGGGCTCTCGACTTCGAAGAGTGGGATGTGAAAAAAGCCTGCGAGACCTGAGAGGAGCGTCGTAACAACACACAAACCGAGTATATACGTCAGTAGATAAAAGCTTATCTAGAGGTGTGCACGATAGAGAGCGTGAAGCTCACGAGAGGGAGTGCGAGAAAAAGATAAAAATGGCGACCAAGGCCAAAGAGGCCCTCGAGGAGTTCAAAGTCGAACTCGCAAGAAAGAGAAAATGGCCTTGGTCCACGCAGTAGGTTGGACAGTTGCACACTAGTCGCTCGAAGCTCAAATTTGTTTCCATTCCAAAAAGACGCATATATATCGTACGAGTAGTTCGGTTTGTTGCATCGTGCATAATACTCTTTCTTATGTATGTAACCAAACCCCGCACGCCGTGTTATGTTCAGCATTATTATGGAGTATTTTATTTCGCAAAAGCACATCTTCTTATATTTTCACATTTAATTCTTCGCGTAGCAAGGCATGCAACAATATGAAAAAAACAAGTTCTCTATGTCTCCTTCATATATGAATTTTCGGTTGCATCACAATATCACTTTCGGCCGTACTTACTAATCGTTGTTATATTAATCATCCTAAAAAAATTCACAAAATTTCTTGCACTACAATATACGACGATCGCAAAATGTTATTGCGAATCTAACAAATTTTGTACCATTCATAATCTACGAAAATCATAAATGGATCAACCGACATTATTTCCCATTATTTTATTTCAAAAAACAGTACAACTCATAGATAAGAGTTGATAAATATTAACTTTTTACAACAATTGTCATTTTATCCCCATGCGCGGTCGGAGGTCCAATTACGCAAAAATGGCCTAAAATTGTAGTTGTCGAACAGTCGGACAACTAGATCTCTAGTCGCCCAACAGTTCGGCGATAGATCTCAGTCGTCCCACCGTTGGGTGACTGCAACTTGTGGCCTAACATCCTATAAAAATGACTGCTTGTTACGCAACTGTTGGGTGATAGGTTTAGTTGGGTGTTTGGTTTCAGTCATCCAACTGTTGGACGATAGATTTGAGTGGCTTGACATTTGGGCGACTAAAGGTCATTTTTGTAAAAAAAAAATCGCGTAAGTACATTTCTGATATTTCAAATAAAAATATATTATTTTTTAAAATCCCTCAAAAACTTTGTTAGTCTGCATGGTTGAGTTAATATGTACTCTTTTCTTCATATTATTTATAATTATATATTATTATGTTATACTCGGAATGGGAATGTATCGGTACAGAATGTTTCATTTCAAAAACCGATCCAGAATACCGGAATATATCGATACTAGAATGTTCCAATTTCAAGAAGCAATCCGGAATAACATCAAAAATGGAATACCATAATATGCCAATTCAAGAACCAATCTGAAATATATTCCATTTTAAGAAGCAATCTAGAACGACCCTTGGAATGTAACAGAATATTCTATTTCAAGAGCCAAACCTATATAGAATATTCTATTTCAATAACCAGTCTAAATGACCTCCCAAATATATTTCATTCCAAGAACCAGTCCGTAATGACCTCTAAATATTCCATTCCAAAAACCGGTCCCGTACGGGATCCATTGGAATTGACCTCCGAATGGGAATTGTCCTCGACAACTGTGGTCCAAAGGCCAAACCCAACGACAGCTTGGGCCAAATCATACCCGTCACCGAGTCCGAATTCTCAAACCCGACCCAGTTCAAACAATCGACCAACTTACAAAAGATCATCACCACAAGCGTGTTGCGCGTGCCTCCCCACTCCTCGCACGTCAATATGTGGTTTCCTGGCTGCACCTGACTCAAAAATAAACGGCTCCCAAGCGACGAGCATCCCAAGAAAAATCAAACGGTTGGGCTATAACTCGGCAACCACCAATGAAAACACGCGGAAGCGAAGACGCATCGACGCGTACAAATACTGCAACGTGCCGAACCCACAAGCCCGCCGCCGCCGGCAAGAATCCGGCGCCAGCACGGCACCGGCACGTCAGAATCGATGGTTACAGTCTAGAGAATTATCACGAGGCACATCACACACGATAGGCACAACAGGATGGAATTTTAGTTGGAAACAAGCAATTATGGTCTGTAACATCTGTTTGCTTAAGACGCAGATCAAAAGAAACACCCTAGAGAACTCTCGTAACCATCCATATTTTCACACTAACCAACCCTACAACAGCTAATTAGGTCTAAAACCGAAAGGCAATCAACAAGTTGGTGACGTCATCTTTCCATCAACCTTTCCCCTTGCTTCTAGGGGGGGCGGCGGCGGCGAAGGGACCCCTCAAGCGCGCTCGCCACGGATGCGGCGGGCTAGCTGGATGTCCTTGGGCATGATGGTGACGCGCTTGGCGTGGATGGCGCAGAGGTTGGTGTCCTCGAACAGCCCAACGAGGTAGGCCTCCGCCGCCTCCTGGAGCGCCAGCACCGCGTGGCTCTGGAACCGGAGGTCGGTCTTGAAGTCCTGCGCGATCTCGCGGACGAGGCGCTGGAACGGAAGCTTGCGGATCAGCAGCTCCGTGCTCTTCTGGTACTTGCGGATCTCACGCAGCGCCACCGTCCCCGGCCTGTAGCGGTGGGGCTTCTTCACGCCTCCGGTTGTCGGCGCCGACTTCCGCGCGGCCTGCAACGCAGATAAAAAAAACACAGCTCAGCGAAAACGCCACGAGAAGACAACCGCAGATCGGAAAGAGAGAACACGTGGAGAGGGGCGACGGGACACACCTTGGTGGCGAGCTGCTTCCTGGGGGCCTTGCCGCCGGTGGACTTGCGCGCGGTCTGCTTCGTACGGGCCATATCCTCTCCTCGAGCTTGGCTTCGGCGGAATTGGGGAACTCGAACTCGACGCCGACCAAACTGGTGCGAAAAGCGAACAGTGGGAGAAAAGTCAGGAGGCGGGGCTGATTTTATAGGCGTGGTGTGGGTGAGCGAGGCAGGAGCCGCGTGGACCGAGGCGGTTTCGTGTGACCGTCTGCGGAAGGGTTTCGGGATCGTTGATCCGATCCGACGGCTGGGGATCGCGAGGAGAAAGCACACCATCCGTGTGCTCGTCGCTGGTTGGTCAGGACCAGGAGGCGCGGATCGGTACCCAAGTCGGCTCACCTCGGAGTTTCCATCTCGCCAGGGCGTTTTCGACGAGGGGGTGATCGGAATAGCGATGGCTTTTTTAGTTTTTAGCTGAAAAAAATATTATAGTTAGTTGAAAAAACACTGTAGCTGAGTTAGTGGATAGTGTAGTGAATAGTGAAAAAAAAGCTGAAGCTAGAAGCTGAAGCTGAAAAAAGCCGAAACGATCAGGGCCTAGGTCCACTGCTTTTTTCTGGAGCGTTCGTATTGACCGCAGCGGACGGGCGGTGGCGTTCGGAGATATAATTTTTGATTTTTGCTAAAATTTTATTGTAGTTGGCTAAATTTTTTCTGTAGCTGAGTTAGCTTATTAAGTATAATTAAATCTTAAAAATGTAAAAATAAAAGCGACACACTAATTTAGAGCGGACGATGCAAAGGAATACGGGAAAAAATAAAATACGAAAAAAACCAAAAAAATAAAAAAAAAATTAAGTAAAGACAAAAGTGCTACAGTAGTTTTGGTCGTGGCTACAGTAAACCTATCGCCGATCGCGGTGTCCAGAAGCCCAAATGAGCGCTCTTTGTCGACAATAAACACTACAATTGAAAGAAGTGAGCGTTCGTATTGACCGCAGCGATGATTTTGTCGAAAATGGACAGTATCATTAAAAAAAGTTTTTTAGAAATAGAAGATAAGTGATAAAAAAAATAATAAATAGATGAGTACATAGGGCTGTCACTGGGTATTCATTACTTTTATTCAAACCCAAACTTATATTATTGTGAAAGGTATAAGTAAGAAATAAAATATACTCATGAAGCGCCACCGTCCTCAACCTATAGCGGTGGGGCACCTTCACTTCTCCGATCATCGGCGATGACATCCCACAGCCTGTAACGCAGATTGAGATACGTCTCAGTGAGAACCCCCACAAGGAAACAATAGTTTGGAACAGGAGAAGACGGGTAGAGGGGCGACGAGACGCACCTTGGTGGTGAGCTCCTCCCTTGGGGCCTTGCTGTTGGTGGACTTCGCGCAGTCTATTTCGTACAAGTCATCTCCTCCTCTCCTCCCTAGAAAGAACTCGAGAGCTTCTGCTGTTGGTTTGGGGAAGTCGAACTTAAAATAGGGCGTTCGAAATAGCGATGGTTTTTTTGTTTTTACTGAAATTTTACTGTAGCTGGTTAATTTTTTTTTACTGTAGTTGAGTTGGATTATTGGGCATATTTAAATTTTAAAAAATATAAAAATAAAAGCGGCATACTAATCTAGAGCGGACGATGCAAAGAAATACAGGAAAAAACAAAACATAAAAATACTAAAAATAAAAAAATGAATAAAAGCCAAAAGTGCTACAGTGTTTTCGTCGCTGATCGCTTAAGGATGTATCCAAGTGTTAAGGGGGCTTGTCTGGGACGCATGAATTTGATAAGAATTGTGTAGGAAGCATAACAATTTTATAAACTTTCCTACGAAAATCCCTCGTTTCAGATGGGGTTCTAAGTCTTTCGAGTATGTATATATATATATATATATATATATATATATATATATATATATATATATATATATATATATATATATGAAATGTATACAATATTGGAAACCCGTCTTGCAACTGTCACTGTACTTCTTGAAAAATTGATTCTCTTTTGTTTTCACACAAATACTTGTGTGTAACCATATAAATTCATACCTGTAGACTTGTAGTTGCTAATGAGTAATGAGTAGTAATGGCAACATGTAAGCTCCATAGGTATATGAAAAAGGTTTGTGTCCTGCCTGTTCCAAAAAATGGCCAGTGCCGATGCCTTAAATTGGCAAATGGGTTTACCGAATTGCATGTGAAAATTTTGATGTGGCATACCCTTCGGTAAAATTCTAGGTCCGTCACTGTTTATATATTTATACTAGGGCCCCTATTTCTAGTTTCGCCCTGGGCCCCTAAAATCTCAGGATCGACCCTGATCACTATCAAAATTACTTATAAACCCAACTGCATGTGCAGAGAACAGTTTGTGTCATTTGATATTTTAGCTTGGTTCTAATTCTGTAACCCGTTGCATAGTAATCGGAAAAAATATCATGTTATGCGATCTTTCAAAAAAAGATCTTGTTATGCTATTTTGACTACTTGATACAAAGCAGTACTTTATTTGTGACTCAACGCCTAAATTACGATATGTATGCATAACATTCATGGAATCCAATCCACGACACGTCTTGATCGATTTTATACAACAATTGTTGTATGAAAGTCTAAGTGAACAGTGAAAATCAAGAGTAATTAGGTGTATATTATATCATGTCGCCATGGTATGCAAGGCAGTAAGGTTACGCCAAGAACACACGAACTTTGAGAGGGAATTTAAAGCCCATTTTTACTGAATTTCTTGAGAGGAAATGTAGAATCCATTATCGCTAAATTCACATACGAACTCGGGGAGGAAATGTAAAATCCATTCTTACTAAATTTCTTGAGAGGAAATGTAAAACCCATTGTCCCTAAATTTTCTTATTTCTCTGCGAACTATGCGAAATTAAGAGGAAATGTAAAATTCATTTTTATTAAATTTACAAGACGCAATGTAAAATTGGTTCTTAATAAATTTCGTCTTTCGTGAAGGCCCAGGTGGCAACAGCCCATCTACCCCCCCCCCCCCCCCCCCAAAAGCAGTGCTCAAAGCTCCAAACAGAAGCATTCGCCGCCGAACTCGATCATTCCTCCAGCTCCTTCGTCGCCGCCACCGAACCTTCCAGAACCTTCTAATCTCAGGAACCGGACATGGCCAGCCCCGAGAAGCCGCGCCGCCGCCCTGCGCCGGACCCCATCGCGGTGCTCCGCGGCCATCGCGCCGCCGTCAACGACGTCTGCTTCCACCCCTCCCTCCCGCTCCTCTTCTCTGGGTACTCCCCCACACCCCGAACCCTAAACCCCTCTCTGATCCTCCACATGTGATTTTGTTGTGTGTAATGTCTGCTCCTTGGTTTTTGGTTTTGCTCATCCAGCGCGGCCGATGGGGAGCTCAGGGTTTGGGACACCGCGAGCCACCGCACCGTCTCCTCGGTCTGGTAACTTCTGCTTCTACAGCTACGGGTGGCTCATTTTTGGGCGATTTGATGCGATGGCATGTGATTTTGTAGGGCTCATGGCGGGTCGGCTGGGGTGTATTCGGTCATTGCTGGCGCCGGACTTGGAAACAATATAGTTAGGTGAGCGAATAGAGGCGAATTTTGTCAGGAGCTGCCGGTTATAGGATATCTAAAAATTAGCTCATTATAGGATGCAATTGCACCTGGATATATAAGAAGTTTCCATAGTTATTATTGCTATAAACATGTAATAGCTATATACAGTACAATTTAGTTGAATCAGTGTTAAATTTCAGGATTGAGCTACAGACCTACAGTTGCAGAACATAGCTTTGTAGAATTGGTTTTGTAAGATTGAACTTCTTAGGTAAAAAAATTATGACGAAACCATCTATCTGTTTTTCATTTCTAGACAACTTTGGCACATTGTAGAATGTAGATGGAAGAAATTTTGGTTCATGGCTTATTATTTTGAGCAGCGTGTTTCTTTCTCATTGCGATGATTTTGGCTGTATTTTAATCAATACCTATGTTTCTAATGTTGACACAGTCAGGGCAGGGATGGGTCTTGCAAATGCTGGGTGATCGAAGAAACTGGGCTATCACGGTATGGCTAATTGCACATGCAGTCTACTAAAGTTGGAATTGGTATTTCGTTTGAATGCAACATGCAAAGGGTTGTCATATGTCCTTTTTAAAAAGAAAGTCAAGACCTGTTTATGTCAAACATAAGCTGGGACATGATTAGTAGGAAATAGTTTCCCACTAACGTAAATGCAAGGAGAACACACGCGTACCCATAGACAAAGGTTGTTCGAAATACTAGAAGCCATACAGCTCATCAAGAGAAGTCTTTATAAGACAGCTTCTATGCCTGAATGCAGAACAACTATCATTAGGTTTCAAGCCTATCAATTATCATCCCCGGTGTCAACTGCAATCATATTCTGTAACCACTCTTTGCCCACCACAATGTTCAGCTGCCTTGTTAATTTGAATCCAGTCCCTCTTTCTGTCACTCTTATCCTGCTTCAAGCCTATATATCAGAGCAGAATTTATCACTATTATTTTAGGATTCTCGTTCTCTAATATTATTAAAGTTCTCCAACTACCATATTGGTCAGGTTAACAATGATGCTATTGATCTTATGGTCAAACTCAGTGTAAACTCCCATGTTATCAACTAGCAACGAGCAAGATATGGATACCAATCTGACTACCATTTCATCAGCATTAAGTTATTCTTGTTTTTAGAGTCTAATTCATCCTGATTATGGCTTGTTGGGAAGGCACATCCCTTATGTTTTTGAAGAACTTATGGTCCTTTTTTTGTTTTTAGATTGATGTTGCACTGTAGCAATATGATACTCTTATTGTATAGCAATGGCCTTCATCTGTAAACTGTAGTAGTTAATTTTTGAAGAACTTCTACAAATTAGTCAGGTGAATTATAGAATCAAGAATTCTCTCGTTTCCTATATATTTTTTCACTCCCCATGATTGGTCTGGATGTGTGCCTCACTGCCTCTCCAGTTTTTGTTGAGGAAAGCCAATATATAAGGTTCACACGGGAATCTGGTAGAATACATACTTCTTAGCAGGCTGTGGTTCGTGCGGGGTATGCCTTGTATGAATTTCTATGGAGTGTAAATCCAATTTCTTGGGTTCTTGTAGGAGGCCCATATTTACAATCAAAACAAGTACATACCATTTCTGCAAGATGTCACTGGTTAAGTCTCCCTGCTCTACACATTGCACACAACCTGGCTTGAGCTGCTCAACTAGCGACATTGAGCCACAAAGACTAGTTATTGAAGAAAATACAGGATTGCATGGTGTAAATGCTGCAGAGGGACCCCAAGAATATGAACAAGGTAATGTGCAACCATTTCAGCATCCCGTCACTTTTAAAGACTGCAGATAGTCTCGCAATCCCCATTGTAAAGAAAATGGTGTCAGATAACCCTTTGCTGTCTCTTTCTTCATTATTGACTTTATTATGGATTATCTAGGCATTGGCTCTAATGGACAAAATATAATGGCAATCGCTGGTCAAGAATCTTCTCAGGTTAGTTCCAAACCTATCCTGCCTTTTGGGCAAACGTGACGAATCACATATGAAATGCTTCATGTCAGATAATGCTTGGATGACCTGATGCAATAAAGCAGAACTGGCTGAACTCCTTTTCTTCTGTAGTTGTTTACTTAATTTATTACCTCTGTTTTCGTGCTGTAACTTCAAAACAAAATCTACAGGTTGAACTTTGGGACATTTTAAATGCAAGGAAGATAACGAGCTTGCCTCAAACATGCAGTGCTAATATGACAGATCACCCCACCAAGAAAAGAGGTTCGTCTTCACCACTTCAGCTGTAGTTGTTTTGTCTTATGGCAAAATATCAAGTGTAGGTTGAATCTAGTATCCAGTTGTGGTGGTGATTTGATGTTTTGCTTAGTAGAACCTTCAAGTATTTATACTCTTAGATCTTGGGTAGCCCCCACTATGTTTGCTGGTGTCATTTTTTGTCTACTATATTGTTGGTTTTTCAAGACAGAGTTGGAGGAAGCAGAAACTTGGTGATAGTATGAAGAAGCCGCATTAGTGCACATTGCTATAGGCTGGCTGCTGGTATTCTATCAGGACAAGGATATCTTGGCTTTGCCTTGGATGATAAGATTTCCTGGGCATTGCTCTATATCATTTCTGTATTTGACGCATTGCTCTGTATCATTTCTGTATTTGACGCATTGCTCTATATCATTTCTGTATTTGACTTTAAAAGATTATTTATTAGTTATAATTCTACTTGCTTCCGTAATATGGAGTGCATTCAAGCTATCATAGCCGCCCTGGGGATGCTTAGCCAAATCTAGCAGAAAATTTTTAACTCCTGCCATTATCCCAGAAATTTATGCTTTGCAATTTGACCAAACCTCTGACATCACTGAAGCAAGGCTGTATAGATGTGGTCTAGGTGAAACCCTCTTCCATAATTTTCATTGAAAAAACCCCTCTTCCATAATATGAGACGAGATGTATCTTGTTCATTTCTTTGCTGTTGTAGCTTGCTTGCTTAATACAAAATAGTGCATTGCATCTATTATTTTGTTTACAGCTATTGAATTGGTATAGTTCTCGGCATCTGCAGGACAGTTGTAAACCTCCCTTTAAATTGTTCGAAGACATTTATTTGCTTTTTTATTTATTCTAATCCTTGAAAACTTTAATTATGTTGATTGTAGGTCTATGCATGGCTGTGCAAGCTTTCATCCCGTGTGAATCTGGAGGCTTTGTAAATGTATTGTCGAGGTTAATACCCAGATAAACTTTTTGCAAGCCCAATATGTTTGTAAAGTTATACTAGGTCAAATTCTTATTGCAAATATAGTGATGCTGTGATGTGAAGTGTATGCATGATTCTTTGCAAAGTACAGAATCTTTCCTGTTTCATAATGTTAATCATTATCGCATGTCTTGCAATGGGTTTGTGCAGCACATATTTAAGTGGTATTGCTCATGCATGTTCAGTTGATCAGTTCACATGTAAAGAGTTGAAGTAGCACACTTTTGCCACTGAATTAATTGTGTTTTGAAACAACAAAACAAGTTTCAATTACATAATTCTCCAGTAATATGGAAAGAAGATCAATAAATCCATTAATTGAAGCGAGTGGCATATATACTTCAAGGGTTCAAGCTTTTAGTGTGAGCGAGTTGCTAACCAGTCAAATGATGAGTTTTAGTAGTATCTCATTCTTGATTAGATGGTCACAAAATATGATCTGATATTCAATAGTTGGGGCCTAAACATGTTACATTTATCTCTGTCGCTGTCAAAACTCAAAACTTCCATGATTCATTCTATTGCTATCAACACTTCCATGGTTCATTCTTTGGCTGCCAGCTAAGTACTTGATCTAATAAAGAACCATTTCCTATGCATCTGGGGTTGGTCACAGTGACTTCGATATTTTATTCACAACAGAAAGCTTTTTCTCTTGGTCATTTTTGTTTAACAGTATTCCTTTGCTTAACACCAGTTGAATTGTTCTTGTTGAAGTATGTCAACATGTCCAGTTCAAATAATGGGTCATTTTTATTAATAAACCTCGGTTTTATGGCTAATAGTTATGAAGATGGAAGCACTCTTTGGTGGGATGTACGAAAACCTGGGTTACCTTTATCTTCAGTGAAATGTCATTCAGAATCAGGTCTCATGCTATCCTCTCTCAATTTTAATTTTTAGTTGATTAGCTTACCTTTTCCAATAATAGTTATGATTGTCTTCCTTTGTAAGAATGAAACAATGTATGATCTAATAAGGTGCAGGTGTGCAGCTTTATCCATTGCTATTGATGGGTTATGCAATGGTGGAATCTCAGGAGGTGCTGATAATAAAATAGCCATGTTCACTCTTGATCATCAAAAGGTGTGCTGTCAATCATTCTGTTTTTTGTTTCCTGCTATATATGAATCTTTATCCTTATCATGAAAGGCTCATTCTGTGCGTAAAAATTGTTATTATATACTTGTGGTACGCTGCGAATCCGAGTTTACTTTGTATGCCTTGCTGATTCCCAAGCTATGTCTTTTTCAATGTCTTTTTCAATGTAGCACTAGTAATTTTCTCCAAGGATATGCAAACACAATCATACATCGAGGAAGTGCTTATAATAATTTATCATTACATAGGAGACATATGCAAGAACTGAGATCTGTTCCCAGTGGGAAGGAGTGGGGGGCAGCACTCCATTGGTTCGGGATTGAGTCCCAGCTGCCCTGCTACTTTGATAAAGGAGGGATTGGTTTCCAGAAAATACCAGATTTGTTTTTTTAAAAAAATTTTGGCAGCCTTTTATGCGTAGCCAGGGGTGCGTAAAAATCAATATAGTTCGAAAAAAAAGTAGAAACATGTTTTTCAAGTTATCTAAGGATACGTTTTCATTCATTAATTTTTCTGTAACAAATGACCATGAAATATCGTGAATGATATGTTGTTATCGTTTTTATAAGGTTCATAAGTGCTTCCATCCTAAATGATGCTGATGAGGACAGCTCTGTTGAAAGTTATGTTTATCAGTTTTTTGTACTCAGATGCAGGCCTAGATTTGGAGCATTATATCTATATCTGTGTGATAACTGATATGTACTAAGGAAAATCAAGGATCTCTTGATCTACCTCATATTAATTCAGATTCAATAGCTTGACACAGCTAGCATGTCATCTACTCTGAGATTGCTGAATCTCTTCATATCACAAGCAGGGAGGGAGCTCCACATATAGCCCAAGTTTTTTAATTGGTTAAAATTTTCTACAGTTTTTGCTCTTTCTAGTGACAATAATCAAAATATTCTGCAGTTCATCACAAACATCATCATCATGGGACAATATACTGTTTTTGTTCCTCCTCGATGCTTGCAATTGCATTTGTTAACCATGACTTTTGAATTTCTTAATAGATCATGTTGTATTGATGTACTGGCATTTTTTTTATGATTACAGGGTACGTTTACTCTTAGGAAAGAAATAGAACTTGAGCGGCCGGGTATAGCAGGTACAGCTATTCGTCCAGATAACAAGATTACAGCAACCGCTGGTTGGGATCACAGGTTTGTTTTCCCATTCTTGGCCTTTCTCGTTGACCAGGGATGCTAATATAACCTATTTTTATTGGCTTCCTAAATCAACTTGCCCAGGTCAGTTTGCGTCTGATTTGATGAGAGTATTAGACTATTAGTACTGCACTACTATTTAGTGGTAGGCAAATATATACCTGAATTGAGAGTAAAATTAATCAAATCAAAGCAATGGCTCCTTGTGATTTTGGGTGCTACTAAAAGGATTTGGTCGACTTTCTATAATCATGCTTTCTAGTTGTTTATCTAAGTTTGCAATTGTTGCGTTTGTGTAATCTTTCAGGTGTTTTACATCATTGCAGGATCCGAGTGTACAACTACAATAAAGGAAATGCTCTAGCAGTGTTAAAGTACCACAATGCTTCGGTATGCAGCTTCGTTCATCTAATTGCACGCCTCATTTCCTTGTCATATCGTGTCTTTGTTGTTGAGCTCAGGGCATTGATCTTAATTTTACCTCCCTAAGCTAGTCTGGAAATTCAAGAAGGCAGGACTTTTCAATTATCTTGTTTACCTTAATTGGATTATATTTGCACTTGTTCCTATAGGGCATGAGATTGATAATCAGCTCAATTGCTCCTTTACATTCACTCAGCCAAATTCTGTGGAACCTGCAATTTTTACGCTTCCTTTTTGCTTGCAGTGTAATGCGGTGACTTTCTCATCTGACTGCAAACTGATGGCTTCCTGCTCGGCGGATACTACGGTTGCATTATGGGAGCTATATCCTCCCAAAACACCTAGCAAAGTTGACATCACAACGAAAGATGAGGCCTCCAGTTAATTTAGTCAGGTCTTCCAATGGTGTAATGTAGACGAGTGAACAACCATGTGTGCGCTTTCGCTACTAACTGGGGGCGTGTCTCGTTTGGTGAACTAGTGTTAGGTGAACTAACAGATTTACCCATGTAGTTGTACGGTTAGATATTACGATATAATTATTTTTATATACAACTCTACTTATAATTAAAATATGATTGTATTTGTTATATAACTATTATATTTATATAATTAATCTGTACCATTATAATTTGGTTTCACTAAAATAAGCGGAGATTCTTCTTCTTTTCTTTCAATTAATGTGAGAATTTTTTTAAAAAAATTCTTTTTTAGGATTGTGGGATTTTTTTGCTCTCAAAATGGAGTCATCTTAAATATCACCTGTTGTTTTTATTTATATAGATTATTGGATGTTGAAATTTCAAAGTTACGACAGATAAATGACAGTTAGGTTATGGTTTATTTTATTATATTTTTGTAACTATTTCGATGTTGAATGTTAAGGAAAAGACATAACTCAATTCTGATGAATATCACGCGGTCACAGTTTCACACCATAAAATTGATGCGTACCATGCGTTCGTCACGAGGCTCAAAAGCAGGTTCCTTGTGAGATAAATGTTACGGCGATTGCCCTCTTGAGTAGGAAAACGGCTTGCCTGTCCCCTTGTGGTTCCCTCCGTGTCTTCTCGATCTGAATCGCTCATTGATCACAGCGAGCGGTCCAGATCGAGGGGACCGCTCGCTGATCACAGCGAGCGGTCCAGATCGAGAGGACACGGAGGAAAACACCTACAAGAGGACAGGGAAGCTTCGCTCCTTGAGTAGAGTCTACCGAATACAGAGACTAAACGAACGCTCCTCTAAGCATACCCCTACTGCATAAATGCCCCTTTATACAGTCCATCATCAGGTAAATCAAACATCTACATTCTAAGGGGGTGATCGGAATAGCGATGGCTTTTGGTTTTTGGCTGAAAAAACACTGTAGCTGAGTTAGGGGATAGTGTAGTGAATAGTGAAAAAAAAGCTGAAGCTAGAAGCTGAAACCGAAAAAAGCCGAAACGATCACCTCCTAAGGCAGCCTACAACCAAACTGCTTGTACAGACCATCATAAAAAAAAGGGTGCAAAGAGTAGTACATTCTTGATTACTCCAAAGCGGCTGTCAGCCGGACTCACTCCGACCAAGAGCAAAACTCAAGAAATGATCAAGTTAGAAGATAAGCACAGATATGTTTGTTGTGCTGAACTCACTTAGCACTTTTCTGATTATTTCTTTCTCCCCTTTTATAGTAATTACAAGTGAAAACTGATCACTAAATACTTGAAAAAACTGACTACTAATAGCAAAAGAAACTGACTAATTATAGCATGAAACTGACCCACTAGATGAATGAAAAACACTGAGCAATGAAGTGAGCAATAACACAAGTTTATAGAATATGCTAACAGCGACAATATCCAAGAAGATCGGCGGAGCCTCCTGGCTTTGCTGCTGCGGTGGCGACGTGGTTGAGAAGTAGTAGTGTTTCGTGGCTTCCTTAGCCGCCACCAGCAATGACGGCATGGACAGCTCCACCACACCGCCGTCGTCAGTGGTAGATCCAAAAATGAAACAAGAGGGGAGCTAACCTACAATACCTCGATACACGATACAGGTGTGATGATAATGCGATACAATATTTTACAAAAACACGGATACGTCGATGCGGTAAGTATATATGTATCCGTGTTACGAGAGAACGAGAAACTGGAATTGCCTTAATGAATGTTATATATTCCATTATTCCTTGCCTCCCTCACTCACTACTTTCAGTTATGGACTGAAATTTACAATCAACCAAGAAGTGGAGGTCACAGGTTCCATTCTACTTTCAGATGCTGTAGTCTACAATAGGGGCGGACCCACAGGGTATGCCGGGTGAGCCACGGCATACCCTGGGGCTCAGCCGATGAGCCGAAGTGCCGAACTTAGTACTGCCGCATGCTGACGCCTGACGGTTCGCCTGCCGCCTCGATTCCGCCATTGTGTTCGTGAGCCTGCGCGTGGGGGATGGCAACTTCAAGGCGGCCTTCGCTTCGTTCCCAGACCTGAGGTCGGTGCCGCTCGCGTTCTGCGTGTCGGTGTTGATCAAGAGCCACCACACTCCACTCCTTCAACAGATCCGCCGCCGCGCGGCCTCTAAGGTGGCAGCCAGCTGGGCCCTAGCCGGCGGTGGCGGCTTGGACGACGGGCTCGGCGGCTGGTGGCTCCCCGAGCAAGCGGAGTAGCTGGCGGAACAGGGGACAACATGTTAGATCTCTGACCGATTTCGTCGCTCGCCGAGTACTGGATGCGGAAGGATTGCACTGTTGAGCGGATCTTTTGTTCTTCTAATAAGGGGATCGCATATGCAGGGTCCGGGAGAGCTCTCGTGGTCGGGTTGGGGGGCTTCGGCGGCAATCATCATGACCAGGCTAGCTTGGCACCGGCCATCCTCGAGGAATTGTGAGTTTAGCCCCCCGCTATGTAAATTGAAGAGATGTATAATAGAAGTTTTAAGTATGTTTTCTAGTGGAATGTAAAGCTATGACAGAGAAAGCAACATCCGCAGCAGCTAAATCCAAGAGGATAGAGGAAAAACAGTAGAGCATTGTAGGGTGTATTTGAATCTGTGTTATCCTAGCACTTATACTATTCTCATCGCCTGCCTACCATTCATAACAGATGGATAGATTTGGTGCTTGTGATAATCTTTTTAATAGTTTTTTGTTGTTGGGAACTGTCTGCTTTTGTATCATCAATCTGTGCTAGCCTGCTAGATTAGTTTGATGTCTTCTCTGTCTATGATGGTGCAGATGCTACCTTTTGCTTTGTGACTGAAATCCTTAATTCAATTTGTGGACAGGCAATTGCTTGATTTTTATCTAAAAGAATTAAAGAACCAGATTAATTGTGGAATAATGCTGATTTTCAGGTTTACAGTAATTTATTGGTGCCCCATTACATTTTGTTCAAGAGAAGATGTTAATACCGGAGTCAACAGAGACCCCAAAAGAGGATGCAAGTGACAGAGAACCTGATGAAATTGAAATTTTTAGGACAACCGTGCATGAGAGGGCTGACACAACAACAGAGGATTCAAACCGAAATCACATACCAGCTGGTGGTGGATAAGTCATAAGTTCTTTGAGAGGGTCATTTCGTTTTATGATAAACATGGTATTGAAGTTCCTGCTATGGACGGTGATTATGTGCCTTATGGGAAATCAGCAAGGTACACTCGTGCTCAAAACCAAACAAATGATGATCACTTCAGAAGAGAAGTATATATTGGTGTCATTGATCAAATTAGCCAAGAGCTTGATAATCAATTTGATGAGGTTAATATGGAGTTGCTCTCTTGTATGTCGGCCTTCAATCCTTCCAACTTATTTGCTTCTTTCGATGCACAGAAGGTACGTAGACTAGCTGAGTTCTACCCTAAAGAGTTCTCGAGCAATTATTTGCTAAAACTTGAATTGCAACTTGGTAATTATATTGATGACATGAGACAAGCTGATAGCTTCAAAGATCTAGACAATCTTGTTGATATCTCAATTAAGCTTGTTGAAACAAAGAGGCATAAAGTGTATGATATAATTTACATGCTTCTGAAATTGGTTTTACTTCTACCAATGGCAACAGCAAGTGTTGAAAGATTATTTTCTGCAATAGTTTTTAGTGAAAACAAAGTTAAGAAATAAGATGGGTAATAGTCTTTTGGATGATTGTTTAGTCACATTCATTGAGCGGGATATTTTCTTTGAAGTGGATGAAGATGATATAATCGAAACTTTCATGTCCTTTAGAAGGCGTAGGCTAAAAAAGTCAGACAAGTAGTATTGTAAGTCTCTTTTATGTATATTTGAGACTTTAGTATGGTGTTTGAACTATTTATATTGTAATTTGTGCAAGTTTTCAACTTAATCCTTAAATTTAAGACTTATCATATTATTTAGTGCATGTATACCGAATTACGGTGCAAATTTTACAATTATTTACCGAATTGGCAAATGGTTTTATCGAATTGCATATGAAAATTTTGGTGCGGCATACCCTTTGGTAAAATTCTGGGTCCGCCACTGGTCTGCAACAAAGCAATATCAGTCAAAAGCAAAACAATGTAACTACTCAATCATGTTAAAATGGTAAAAGTATGATAAACGTAGCACTAGAGCAAACTTCCATATCAGTGTGGTAACAGGTAACTAATAAAAGTGAAATAATTGTCCACTTTGCTACTTTGTGTATTCAACACAAATATAATAAAACATTGCCAAAAAAAAGAACACTCTAAGAAGAGGGTGCTGATATGAGTAATTCATATTTTGGCCACCTACACACAATTACATCACAACTACATTTCTCGTGAAACAATCACCAGAACTGCATACTTGAGCAGGGGGCGGATTGTGCACCTTGAAAGTTGGAAGTCATACACTAACAACATACCTGAGCTTCGAAGTTGTTATCCAATAAAATATTAGATAATTTAATATCTCTATGTATAATCCAAGGATGACATGATGAACAAAAATAGAAGAATACTAAGAAAACCACACGACTTTAGGGCATTGCTGAATAAATAATTTAGCCAAAAAAATTACAATCTTTATGCAGGTAAGCAATTCCACGAGCCGTCTCAGCCGCAATCTTAACCCTCGGTGGCTAATCAAGTGTTCATTCATTTACTACAATGTCAAGGTCATGTTTAATGATCAAGTAAGCATCAGATAATCTAATTGGCAATTGTCTCAATGAAGTTATAATTAAATAAAAATTAGAGACCATTAGAACTAAAAGAAAGTTCTCACCATGGAGATGGTAATAAAGTGTTGTTGGGAACAAAATCATAAACAAGCATCCGTTGGCCATCTTATATGCGGTAGCCTACTAGCGAAACCAAATGTCTATAAGGTAGCCTAACACTGTCTGCTAGGGGTGCAATCGGGTCGGATTCAAACGGACATTATTCATACCGTATCCTAACCCATATTTTTTCCCTAGATTCGAAATTGGATATGGTAAGACTGGATACAAATACGAATTCGAATTATTCATAGTTTCGGATAAGGTATCATTGGGCGGATACATAGCGGTTTCAGATCAGAAACAGATAATATATACGGATAGTGTATGCATACATAAGGGAATATACATTGAACCATACCAAAAAAATTCATAAGCCGCTATGTAAATTCATAAGTACGATAGC
Source organism: Melocanna baccifera (assembly GCA_036346265.1). NCBI lineage: Eukaryota > Viridiplantae > Streptophyta > Magnoliopsida > Poales > Poaceae > Melocanna > Melocanna baccifera. Next base: position 26,919,710 of record CM070692.1, on the reverse strand, counting down.
CGACACAATACAAATTCAACAAGCGATAAATTCATACATAAGTTCAAAAACCGATAAATTCATACATTACTTCAAAAACCGATAAATTCATACGCAAGTTCAACATAAGCGGGAAGGATTGGTGGCGACTGACTAGAGTAGTTGTACTCTAGAGTTGTGTTAGAACTTGGGTAAAATCTAGACCATTGGTGTCAATGATGGTTGATGGGCTGGGCCGGTTGAGATACTAATTTACTTATCGGATATCCGGTCGGATAGTATCTGGTTTACCATTTACCGATGTTATTCAGTTAGATTTTAACTCTCCCGTTTTTGATACTATATTTAGCAACAACTATCCGGTACAAATCAGAGAATATTGGACACATCTAGCATATGTAGTTTTCGAAATTCCGAAAATAGCTTCTAGAACACGAAAATTCCAAATCTAACCCCCTCCCTACTAGTGGTGCGGTCGGGGACCGCACCACTCACTCTGACGGCAACACGTGGCAGTGTGGTGCGGTCGGGGACCGCACCACTCACTGTGGAGGCAACATGTGGCAGTGTGGTGCAGTCGGGGACCGCACCACATGTGAGGAGGGGGCTAGTTTTGGAATTTTTATGATTTAGATGCTATTTTTGGAATTTTGGGGATCCACGGTGCTAGAAACGTCCAAAATTCCATATCAAATTCGGTACCGGATGCTAAATTACCTCCCTGTATTCAGTACCAACTGGATTCGGTACTAGATCGGTTGGGATTAATCCATACCGTTTGTACTCCTATTGTCTACAATGCTATTACAAGACTTCCTGTGCCTATACATCAAATTATCCCTCCCAGAATCTAAAAATGAAAGGGACTATTTCTAAATATGGTAACCACTGACATGTGTTATTAACAAGCATACATAATACTAGCAAACCTAAATATCAGACCTCCAGATCTAACAAGAAACAGCTGAAGCCATTGGCACATACACCTATCAACTTATGGTAACCATTCCATGGCCAGGTATATCAAACACATCTCTAAACTAAATGAGGGAAGAACAAAATTAATCAGCGCAGCTACACACCGAAACATGGATTACAAGCTAAACCGAGCACCAATACCGCCTGCGGAGACACAAAGACGCGATCTTTCCCATCGAATCAGGGGAAACCACACGAGAAAGGCATCAGATCTGATCTCAAACGAACAAGAATCTAGAGACTAGATAGCAGTGAGGAGGGTACACGGGAATGGATAACCTGCATCCACTTGGCAGTGTGGCTGCCGATGACGGCCGCAAGGGGCGTTGCGCCGAGGTGGAGGGGCCGGAGACCAAAGCAGGCGGTTGGGGGCGATGAGCGTGCATGGCACTGACGGCAAAATCGAGCGGGGCGGCTAGGGTTGAGGGACGACGCGAGCGAGTATGCTGTATGCGCCAGGGAGTCGGGGGAATATGCGCCAAGCCAAGGGGGGCTATTTGGCTAAGCCAGGTCCTGTTTGGGCTGTATAAATAGTAACAACACATTGATTTAGCTAGGCTAGGACTTGAGCCCTGAGTCCACCCTTGGACGTCGTGCTTCTTGACGCCGGTGAGCACCGACAGGGCCTGTTTTTTCCTCGTCGATCCCAAGAGAGAATTCTAAAACGCAACAGGCAAAATAGTTTCTTGCTTGCCTGCTTGGACAGACGGATTCAGGTTACGTGGCCTTGTCGTTTGGTTTCTGACTTGGAAATCGAGAGCGTAAGGAAGTCGGAGTCCGAGGGGTTAGGGCACTCTCACTGGTCCTTCATCAGTAATGGCTCTCTGGCATTAATTCTGCTAACTAGAATCTATGCATGTGGTAATAAGAGCATGTTGGTTTGTTTTGAGTTTTATGGTTTTTTATTATAACTTACTAGTATAATAAATAGTAATTGTTGAAATAAATTAAAGGCCAAAAGATGCTGCCCTGGTCGCACTCCACGCCTGCCATGCTGCGGTTGTGCGATGTCTTCCCGTGGGAGTCTCCAATTTCTCACACTCAGGAGTGCAGCCCACCTAAGGGCATGTTTTTTGGGCTGCGTTTTATGGCCCGTTATCCATATGGGCCGAAATCCTGGGAAATCCGGCCCTCTTTGTAACGTTTCTGCTTGTTTTCCCCTTAAAGTCAAGCATCGTCACATCACTACTGCTACTTGCTGCACCACGGGTCAAACGATTTTTTTTTTGCCTTAGATTTAGTTGTGTGGACGTCAACGAAAATCTCATCAATTCTGTGAGAACGGCACACCAGATTACAGTATCCTCTTCGTTTTCAAATAGATGAGGTCGTAGTAGGTGTGGAATGCTTCAACAGTTGAACGACACAAAAGCAGCCTCTGAACCTCCAGAGACGAAAAATACGAGCGCGAGGAAGACACGACAGCCGGTTCAAAGACATTTCGTCGGATGAAAGAAACACGAAAGGTAATGCGCTCTGAAAGATAAAAAATACGAGGCCCAGAATTTTGCGATGACGGGGGCAGAAAGTAGTAACACTCAAGTGGCTGCATACTTGTCAAAACTCTCTAACCACAGTAGGGTTTTTTTGCTATAGCTCATATTTTTTGACTTTAGATTTTGAATTTTCACTGGTCGTGAGAGTACAGAGGGTTAGATACTCGCATGTAATTTTGATCGATATAGATAAAGTTAGGACATTATTTACTACAATCAACTTATACACATTGTCTTAAAAAGACATCATACTTAAAGATAGCAACTATAGAAAGCTAAACCATAAATCTAAAAGAACTCACATCACGTATTTGCTGATGTTGTGTCTATCTCACCAACTCTATTCCTCTTATACCTAGAGAACACGTAGCTAATAAAGTATAAGTTGTTGACGCAACGGTATTGCCAAAATTCTTCTAGCTCATCATCGTTTGAACGATGTAAACATGTTGTATTCGTTTTACTAAAAAAAGTCTTGAGTGAGCTTCTGGGAATCTCTAGAGGCATATTGATTTCAAGAGCAACATTCACATGTTTCTTCGGACTGTTCATATTATCTGTGGTCAATAGCTTTTAGCTATAATTAATAATTTTTAATTGAAAATAAATAAAAATAGCCGAAAGATGTGGCTTCTAAAAGGAGAGACGGGTGGTAGGGAAAGTGACAGAGATGCATGCATAAGATGGGAGCGAAAGAAGTGTGATGCATGATATGACTATGAACCCTATCTTATCTCTGGAGCGAGATGAAAGTAAGAGGAGTGTAGAATCTGCTTCAAGAAGTTAGATATTTATATTAGCTTCTTATTGTAAAAGTCAATATGAAGAGACCCTTGGTAAGCAGCATGCATTTAGAGGCTAGAAACAGTCAAACACGCGCCATTCTTCTTCTAAACATGTCACATTCGCATGAACTCTTCAACCGTTGTTGGCTAGTGGCTTGCCTACATAGCCTAGAGTCGGACTCACCAATCTTCTTGTAACTAATTAGTATATTTTAGTGACAATTGTCATTTTAAAGGAAATACGGCCTCTAAGTGCCTAACCCTATTTTATTGTAACAATAACATGACAAGTCCCAAAGATTACAAAGGACAAAAAGATAAAAAAAAATTACAACCATGCCCTGCTTCCATGGCATTGCATCTGACTTCACCGGTCAGTGAAGAAAGTTGGAGCACATCGTCGGAGTTGTAGAAGCAAGCCGGTGGCAACATTTAACCAACCTCTTTACCAGTGATAAGGAGAGTTGCCGGCTTGAACCTTTTCTTGTGTTTGCCAGAGGTAAAGTATGTGGCCGGCAAGGACCCTAGCTTGAAACTACTGAAGATATTGGTGATGGCCAGCGTGAACTAGATGACGAAGAGGAGTAGGAGGCGTAGCTCACCTGGATACTGCCATACACCTACTCGATGGCACTTGCCTCCTCTGCTACACTGAGCGTTTGATGAGGTAAAGCTTGCCGCTCTCCACGGATGACATCAACTGTTATAGTTATATATCAAACAGTAAGTAACAAGGCTTCGGAAGATCTGAGAGGGATACCTAGAGCCTAAAACTCAAGGGATAGGAGATATATAGAATGGACGCACTGTGTTCGATTCAAAATTAGTCCTCTTAGTGTTTTCTTCCTTCCCCCCTACGGTGTCCTATGGGCTATATTTATAGCCATGAATGATAATATTTACACAAATACCTATGCAAGGGTCTTTACTAACGGGGGTATATGTGCCTTTTCCCTAACGTGTCCTACATAGGTCAGCTTTTTGGTTAATTATGTACTTGGGCTCATGTACTTGAACCCACTTGTAGCCGCCTGTAAATCTGGAGACCTGAGAGCAATAAGTAACAAGGTTTCGGAAGACCTGAGAGGGATACCTGAAGCCTAAAACTCAAGAGATAGGAGAAGTGCAGAATGGATGCACTGTGTTCGATCTGAAATTAGTCCTCTTAGTGTTTTCTTCCTTCCCCCTACGGTGCCCTATGGGCTATATTTATAGCCATAGATGATAATATTTACACAAACGTCTATACAAGGGTCTTTACTAACGGGGGTATATGTGCCTTTTCCCTAACGTGTCCTACATAGACCTGCTTTTTGGTTAACTATGTACTTGGGCTCATGTACTTGAGCCAACTTGGCTATGGTGAGGCCACTCCACCAACAGACCACATGCTACATTTTTTAGTAACCAGATAAGGAGAATTTGAAACTTTGGATGCGAAGGAGGAAAACTTCGCTTTCTCTTGCAAGAACTTGAGATGCACTAGTTCTATCAATGGTGCACCCATGATCGATCTCGACCATCGATCGATGTCACGATCAGACGGCTGCTAGAGCGTGCCCATGTCATTGTAGCCGCCAGTAAATCTGCATCCGCATTCCAGATTTGATAGGCATGCACTAACTGAACCCACTTGATCATTAATTCGACCAGTGCATCTGTGCATGATTATTCTGTAGTTGCAAACATGTAATGCAGAATACTGTTGCAACTGCCGGCATCAAGATGTCGCAGCACTGCATTTGAAAAATTGAGTTTGACCAGTCTAGAACAAGCTTGATGTTGATGTTTCACAGTTTAGGTCTGCCCCTTGACCTTTGACCTTGTTCCTGAGTCCTGAACTTACACCACGGTCCAGGAAGCTGCTTCCTTCTTGTCGTAAGTTCACCTTTTTATATCCTTCTGAAACTCGAGATAGGCCTTATGAAACATGGGGATGGCATGCATGGTATATAGTGCTTCTGACCATTCAACGTCAATGTGTAGTGTTAACAACCACGATTATTGATTAACACTGCAAAAATTCATTTGTGGACTTGCCTAGCATAGAGATGTCGCAAAGAATTCAGATGTCTGAAGCAACAACTACATGAAAAGTTTTCACCTTTGCAAAGACAGGAGAAGAACGTTACTGACCTAACTATGCAAAGTATGACTTCCAATATGCCACGCCCCATTTTGGTGCTGCTGGTTGCTGCAAGAGATAGGAACAGAACACGTATTTCGGCTAAGTTCTCTTCTCTTTTTCTCAGTTCGTGGTTCATGAACCATTGCTTCCCTCTGACCCCCTTGTCTCTACTTTAGCCAAATCCCATTGGTGCCTTTTCTTTTGATCTTTTTCTTGTCTATTGGGATTAGGGGTGTCAAACGGATTGGGATTATCCTTTTACTCGGCATCTATATTCGAATTGTAGTGAATGTGATAAACAAAAATATATTCGTATTGTAAAACGAATATGAATCCGGACAGTATCCGGATTTTTTTGTCAAATACGAATATGGTATGTAAAATGGGTGTCGAATCAAATATGAATAAGGATAATATCCGGATTCAGCGTACATAATAGCAGCAACAAGCTAATACATATCTTTTGCATTTGACTTTCAAATGAGGCATATTATATATGCATTTCGATCATCTCGATAAGGTTGTCGTTATGGTAGACTCTAATTTGTCACATCCCCCAGTAAAGTTTTTTGTATACTCTTTTTAGCCAAATTTGATAAGTTTACAACCGATTTATTTGCAATATATTTAGAATTAGTAATGATTATTGGCAAAATAGCACTAATGATCGATGGTTACATGGTAAACTAGAGAAAATGGGTATAAACATTACTATAAAATTATTGTCAATTTGCTAAATTTTATTGTGCCATAGGATATACGCATCCAACCAAACTGAGTAGGTATTCAATCATATTTATATTCATTATAATATTTAATTTGTATTCATATTTGTTTAAAAATATAAATACATATATGAGAAGATCGCTATTTAATTCGTATTTGATGCGTTGACACCCTAGTTGGAATATATATGCGCGTATTAAGCCTTTCAAATGAAAGACGAAAGGAATTGCCATTGTGCATACTCGAGGACTGAAAGGCATGTGAAGATGTCCTCAAGCAGGTCACCTGCTCGATTACTGTCAATTGTGGTCGGGACGAGAGATCATGAGATTCACTGCAATAGATGTAGGAAAAGAATGTTGCAGTGCTTTTGTTGCTTTAACATTTATCATCTGAACAAATACGAATTTACTATACGTCGAACCGAAATTGCAGTGCTACACATGGTACCAATAAAAATGTCATAGAGATGCAAATGAAAAATTGAGATAGTTTATTCAGAGGAAAAGGATGACGTGCTCAAAAGAGAGGTAAAAGAAAAGAACATAAAGAGCTTATTTATGCTTTCTACCAAACTATTCTAAACAACAATGGCGTCTGGCTTTCAAAAACCAAAAGCCGTTTAGAACATGTTGACTTTTATTATTCGTGGAGATATAACAATGTTTTTTTTGTTTTTTTCCTATTTTTAAACTTTATTTTTCTTTAATTAAATACTTTAGAAAAATCTAACAGTCATTACAGTACTATTTCGGCTAAAAGTCACGGTACTTTGAAACAAAGCTTGTGATCACTTAGCCTTAGTTTAGAATATTCTTCTGAATTATAGCTGGTGAAGCAAAGAAATGCTCAAGAGCACAAACGGAATCGAATAATCCTAATAACCCGAAAGCATTACATCGACACGATTAGCCCACGATCTAAATGCCGATGGACACCAGGATAATTGTCGAGAAAAGTAAAGAAGATTCTTCAGAGATATTAGTCAGCTCATCAGGTGCGAAGTCTTTCAGGCATCCTGAGGCAAACGTGATGTGTCCACGATAGACACCGAAAGACACAGCGAATATATGTGGGATGGAATGGAGCATTTGCACGGTGCAGCTTAGCACTAAGCCACTATCTAGCACAGCAAGAGAAAGCTTTCGATTTCCGGCTTAAAACCGTGACACGAGATGTGTTCTGTTCTGCCTGGATAGGACAGGGTCAGCAGGTGTTGGATCTGAAATCTAACAGTGCGAACGGCGCATCGACGAAGAAGTGCGCGCCGAAAGGTAGTCCGGCCCCTATCCTGTCCTGCCACCCATCTTGGGCTAAGATCTGACTGATCCTTCCTGTGGCATGTAGGAGCTTGGTTGGTATTGAGTATTGACAACAACCCCAGTGGTCACAACAGTGGAGCAGCCCTGACCTTGTGTAGTAGTATATCAGTATATGTATGTATGAATGTGCATAGCAATTTCCAATGGTTAAGCCATCATCACTGTTCTCCTCAAGAGAGTGTATCATTTCTCCTAACCTTAGGCCATGTTTGGAAAGCAGGGACTTCACATAAAACAGTCGTCTTCCACGGAACAGAAAAAACTCCCCGCGTTTGGCCTCGAGAGATACAGCAACAGGTGTCCGGAGTCCTTGAACGCTGAACCTGAGGAATGCTGCTGCGCCGAGGCACACAAAAATCGTTAAAAACTCAGCACTTAGCCGCCGCCGGCCGGAGCCGCTCACCTACCCCGGTCCACGTATCCAGGAATCCATCGCGCGCTCATGAATTTTGGAGAGCTTGCTATTGAAACAGTATTATATACACGCAGGCTCATCCTACCTACCAGGCTGACAAGTAACATGCACACAACACAAGGGCTAGTTTGTTTTTTTTCAGCAACAGGAAGCTGGGATCCGCAGCAAGCCACCGCGTGATTGATTGACACCCGAATATCCTGCGTTTATCCAGCGATTCCAAAGCGGAGCAAGCTGAGTCCTAGAATACTGGAACCCAAGAGAGCAGCCCGGCGAAGCAGCAGAGCCAGAGGAGGAGGAGGAGGAGGTAGCCGTTTCTTTCCCGCCTCTTTCTCTTTCTCCTTTTTTCTTCTCGCCTACACATTTCCAATCTCACCCGCCTCGGAAACCTCTGCAGCTACGTAAGAGTGTTCGTGTCGCCTTTGGCGACTTGCGTTGCAGAAACAGAACATTGCGAATCACCTTTTCTTTCTTCCAAAGGGTGCAGGGACGACAAAAGGAAGCGCTCCTGTTATTAGAGGCTCCAAGAATCAAACAAAATAGTAGTCGAAAGGAACTTATTATTTCCTCCTGTTATTCCCAGAAAGAGCGAAACAGTGGGCACTGACGCTTACGAAATAAAAAAAGTGGCGCCAAGAACTCCGGCGAAACTACGGCGACGAGACGCCCGACGACCACGACCACGACACGATACAACACTGGTAACATCACCAGTGGACAGACAGGTACAAGGGGAGGAGCAAGCTCGCTTGCACGAACCGAAGAAGCTGGCGCTTCCTCACACGGTGAGCCCGCGCATGAACTCCCACTCATCATCATCCTCCTCGGCGGCGCCGGTGGCCGACCCCTCCGAGTCGCTGCTCATGCCGCTGCTCTCCCCGCTGGCCATTGCCGCAGCCTCCGGATCGAACGCAAGGTACGGCATTGCACCGAACGCTCTGGCGAGGGCGGCGGCCGTGGCGCCATCGGTCCTCTGCTTGAGGACCTCGAACATGACCTCGGGCTCGTGCTGCATCGCGCGGAGCACGTCGGCGCAGGACGGCCCGGGCGCCGCGCGCGTCACGGCGAAGCAGTGGGGGCCGTCGCTCTGCGACACGCGCACCACGCTCGGCCCGCCGAACAGGTTGTGCAGCCCGCCGAGGGCCTCCTGGTAGGCGCCCCCGAGGAACATGCCCAGGTAGTACCCGCGGGTGCCGTGGCTGGGGAGCTCGTGCAGCGGAAGGCTGTGCCTCCCGCCGATGAACTGGTTAACCTTGCCGTCGCTGTCGCAGGTGAGGTCCGCAAGGACACCGTCAATGGCTGGGCGCTCCTGAAGGCGCTGGATCGGAATGATCGGGAAGATCTGCCCAATGGCCCACATGTCAGGCAGGGAGGTGAACACAGACAGGTTGATGTGGTATGTGCGCGGCGGCTCGGCCGCGTCCATGCCGCGGGCGACGATCTCGCAGAGCCCATCGACAGCAGCAAGGTGCTCAAGGCCAAGAACTCCCTCCTTGAACTGCTCGGCGCAGCGCCGCTTCAGCTGGTCGGCGTACAGAGCACAGGTCTCAAAGTCACCGCGCACCGCGGCCGCCATGAGGTTGCGGTAGTCGGCACGGCAGTCATCGGTGAGCTCATCAAGCAGGTAGGCCGTGGCTGAGTCGATGCGGCCAGGCGCCGAAGCCGAGAAAGCCTCGAACACCAGGACCGAGTGGTGCGACACCAGCGCGCGGCCGCTCTCGCTGCAGATGATGGGGTGCTCCACCCCCTTGCGGTCACAGACGCGGCCAACGGTGGCCACCACGGCCGCCGCGTACTCCTCCAAGCTGTATGCCACTGACATGTCGGTCTGCGCCGAGTGGGTTCCATCGTAGTCAATGCCGAGGCCGCCACCAACATCAATGACGCGCATGGCCGCGCCGAGGCGGGCGAGCTCGCAGTAGATCTGCGCGGCCTCGCCGACGCCATCGGCGAGCAGAGCAGTGGTCGGGATCTGGGAGCCAATGTGGAAGTGCAGGAGCTGGAGGCAGTCGAGCATACCAAGGGTCTTGAGCTTGGACACCACGGACAGTATCTGCGCCGCGTTCAGACCGAACTTGCCCTTCTCCCCCGACGTGGAGCCGAAGTGGCCGGCGTGCTTGGTGCGCAGCTTGGCGCGCATGCCGACCACCGGGCGCACGCCGAGGCGGCGGCTAGCCTCGACGACAATGTCGAGCTCCTCCTCCTGCTCGAGCACTATAACCGTGTTGAGCCCCATGGTGAGCGCCATGAGAGCGAGCGAGACGTACTCGTCGTCCTTGTAGCCGTTGCAGATGAGCAGGGCGTCGGGGTTGCCGCGCGCGGCGAGGCAGCCCATGGCGAGCAGCAGCTCCGGCTTGGAGCCGGCCTCCAGGCCGAAGCGGAAGGGCGCGCCGAACTCCACAATGTCCTCCACGACGTATCTGTCCTGGTTGCACTTGACAGGGTACACGCCCTGGTACCTCCCACCGTAGCCGGTGGAGCGCACGGCGTAGTCGAACGCCGCGTTGAGGGTCTCCACGCGGTGGCGCAGCACGTCGGGGAACCGCACCAGCAGCGGCAGCGGCAGGCCCAGACCGCCGCCGGCGTGCGACCCTGCCGCCTTGGCCACCACCTTGGCCAGGTCGATCTCCTGCCCGGGAAGCGTGGCTGCGCCGTGCGGGCGCACGGCGACGTCGCCGTCCTCGTTGACGAAGAAGTAGGGCGCACCCCAGCCGTCCACGTTGTACAGCGCCGCAGAGAGGTCAGCCGACCACGCGCCCGCCTCGGGCTCGGCGGCGGGACCCAGCAGCGGCGCAGGGAAGTGCGACGCGTCGCACGCGAAGGCGTGCGCCACAGGTGCAGCAGCGTCCACAGCGAGCGCAGGCATCTCGTCACAACCGGAGAACGTTGGAATCCACAGAAAAAGTTAGCTTTGTTTGTTTATTTGTGCTGTAATTTTGCTCTTTAGATGGCGTTAGCAGCGAAAAATCAGAACCAAAAAAGAATGGTGTGAGGTGGGCGATTGATTAACGACAAGAAGAACAAGAACAAAAAGAAATCGAAAGATAAAAAAAAATATCGAAATCGAGATTTCGATTATTGGGGATGCCAAAAGAGGAAGTTTTGGAAGGGGAGGTAGAAGAACTCTAGGACGGGATTTTGGATCCTGTTGTGAGGAAGGGGGCTTTGAAAGCCGCCGAGGCCGGAGCCCCGGCTACCCCCGCAAAAAGAGCAGGCGGGGGGAGCGCTCGCGGCGGAGAGGGTGTCGTCGCCGGTTGTGGAGCCCGGGCACCCCACGCCGGCGGTCAGCAGAAGGCCTCGGCGAGGAAGCGGACGGGACAAGACGGGGCGCGGGGAGGAGGCGGCGGCTAGGGTTAGGCTAGGGCGTGGGAGGCGGCGGCCAGGGTTTTGTTAGGAGCGGGCGGCCAAGCCAATCGGACAAGCAGAGAACCGAAACGGAATAGGGAATGGGCGATCGCGTCGTGACCGAGGCGAGGGTTGGGACTGGGCGTCGAGCCGCTTTTATAGGGGGCATCGGCCCGTGGCCCACACCGCCGCGCCGCGCCGCGCCGCGCGATTTCTGCCACTCGCCTCCCCCCTCCCTCTTCTGTTGGTGGCGTCTGCGAATGCGTAAAAGCTGTCCTCTTCGGCGGCTGCATTTCTTCGTTTCATTTCTTAGCGACGGGGTAGGTGCGGTTTGACCCTCTCTTGCCGGGCCCACCCGTCAGTGCAACAAAGCATGTTTCAGGGAAGGCTCCTGACTGGGTAGTTGGGTCGTGGACAGGACCCGTTATCGGGCCTGTTATTTTCGCGTCAACTATAGCTTTTGGCTAAGGTTTATAGTATTCAGGTTATTTATGTGTGGTTTTAATTAATATAAATAAAGTTATTATAATATTTATTATGATTGATATAAATGAAGCCGTTATAATATTTATTATGATTAATTTATAGACTGTATCTGAAAAAGATATAGATATTTAGTTTAAAACTATTTACTGTTGAAAAATGAAAAAACTATTTTTAAAAACCGTAAAGAAGCGCAACTGATGCCCATCCCCTTGGCTCGGCTAGCGTCCTCTCTCAGTCCGAGAGGTGGTGGTTGAATGTTTCGTCGGGGTCACGTTATTTGATCCCTGTGTCGGTCTGTTGCGCCTGACGAGGGAGCCACCCTCATCTGGCCCGTCCAGTCCACGAATCCGGCGGCAGGGAGCCCCCGAGATCGGACTTATCCCGAGATTTGTATGCAGTTTATGCGCTCGCTCTCTCTCGGACTCGCTGGTGTCGCATTGGCGCGGCGGTGGCAGCGGACGATACGGGTGGCGTGGGGCGTCGCACGAGCGAGGTGTGAATGTGAACGAAGCGGAATTTTTTACGATTTCGCAACTGCTCGTTTGGCCGCGGCCGCTCGCTCGTGTTTTTGGTCAGATTGAAGGGGAAAATGGCATTATCTTGGGGACAAGGAGGGGATAAGGATCTTTGAATTGTGGGGAAATGGTTTGCTTTTTTCCCACTCTATCTCGACTCGGCTGGCGAAAATTCCACCTGGTTGGTGGATGCGATTTTTGCTGGATTTTTGTGCAGGGAATGGAGTTAAAAAATGACGTGCAGATTTATATGAGAAAATATACTAGTTTGCAAAGCACCTTTTTGAAATCAATCATTCGTGTGCGCTCTTTTTTCCCCTCCAGCACACGCGAGAGCTCCACAAGTCATTTGATTTAATTTGCTCGTATTAAAATGAGGGAAATGTTGGAGGCATTAGGAACCATTTGGAACACGGAAATTTTCTTTATTCTTTCAAAAATTTAAGTATTTTTTAAATAAAATTACTACCAAATTCTTCTAATTTTTCTATATTCCTAATGAAGGCTAATAGAAATGAAGCACTTGTATGATCATTGGTGTATATAGATATATATATATATACACACACACACAATGATGACACTAATGTGAATACATGTAGCAATGGTAACGTGAATACATTGCTAATGTGAATACATACATCAATGGTAATGTGAATATATGCAACAGCATGCTGAACCGAGGCGTCACAGTGGGATGGGATGGTAGGCTAACACCCTCACGGTTGAAACGGGAGCAGATCGGACATTCAAACTGGGGGCAGAATTCCTTGAAGATTGCCATCAGGAAAAAGGGGTCAGCAAGTCAGTGCCTGTCGACACCGGTGAAGGCTGGGGCGGAGAAGAAAGGTCAACGGCGGCAGTCCCCGACATCGATAGATCACACCGGTGACGCAAGAAGAGGGAAGGGGAAGAGAGGGAGGGGGAGAAGTGAGTAGAGTGGGAGAGGTGGTAGTTATGGAGGTGGCCAGCAGTAAGGCAGGTAGCTAGAGGTAGTGGAAAGGGTTGGTAGTGCCTAAAGAAGGAAAAAAGGGGAGGGCGTGATACAGGAGAAGAGTGGTGGCTTCAAGGTAAAAGAAGAAGAGGAGGGACAGCTTGAGGTAAGGATGTTGGCGGCGAGGAAACCGCCAGGGGAGGATGTATCTAGAGTGATAGCGAGCCGAGACCAAGAGAGTGAGAGAGAAAGAGCGCGAGAGAGTGAGAAGAAGGGGGGAAGGGCAATGGTGACAGGATGGAGGAAGGTGGAGGAGGTCGTTAGCGATGGGGATGGCCAACGGTGTTAGGAAATCTAAAGGCACCGCCCGGCTAATGAGAGAAAGAGGAAGGGGGCACCAGTGGGTGCGCGGACTGAGAAGTCCATCAGAGTCACCCATAGCTAGATTTGAGAAAAAAATGGTGGTGGGTGGGAGAAAAAGGTGCTCAAAAGGAGGCTCGGCGGGTGATGTGAGCTCAAAGAGAGAGAGTCGAGGGAGATGCCAAAGCAGAAGAGGGGTGAGGCTGGGCAGGAGGGAGCTGAGGCCACAAGCATTGTGGCCTTGAGGCGGTAGCGCGGGGCACGGCAACCATGAGATGGCGACGCAGGTGAGACGCAACAGCCAAGAGATGGACGGAGGGCGTCGAATCCGACGGCGAGAAAGCTAGATCCAGTGGGAGGTAGCATGGCAAGCCGAGGCAACCGCGTGGCGTCGGTGGGCACCGACGCAGCAGTGGCGCTGGTGCAATGGTCTGGGGACGATGCGGCGTGAGAGCGAGCACGGTGACCAAGCAACGGTGCGAACGCGGATCCGGTGGTGTGGATGCGGAAGCTAGTGACAGTCGCCCTGGCGACGGTACCAAAGATAGCGATGGATGGGTGGCGCACACGCGGGAGTCAGCGGCACGGTGGTGCCGTCCACGCCAGAGCGCGCGAGGAGATAGCTGCCCCCAAGAGTGGAGACGCTCCTCCCAGCCCAGAGCACAGTGGAAGATGAGTAGCGGCTCGAAGATTTAGAATCTAGAAAACCTAAAGCTTTGATACCATGAAAGCTCATAGAAATGAAGTACTTATTTGATTCATTAGTGTACAGATATATATACACACACACACAATAGTGACGCTAATATAAATACATACAGCAATAATAATGTGAATACATGTCTAATATGAATATATGTAGCAATGGTAATATGAATACATGCAGCATCATTTTGAACCGTTACATTATAGTGAAAACGGGATGGTAGGCTAACATTTAATAGCCCGTAAAGTGAGGTAGAAGACGTAGTTTCGGACTCGTGATCTTAACTAGTGCACTTAAATGGTTCATTTTATTATTATTAGAACCTTTTTAAAATATTTTAAAATAAACCCTCTGTAGGTTATTTTCAAAAATAAACCCTTTTTCGTCACGTGAAATTAATATTGTGGGGAAATGTTTGTTTAATTAAAAAAACCAATGGTTTACCACCACGGTACATGGTTTTTCCTATTTGTGTACACTCTTGTAATATCACATTTGTGCACACTACTTTATATTTCCCTATTGGTTTGCATTATCGGTAGAGCCATATTCGGAGAATTCGAAGGGGATTTCATCGGATTTGCTCAGCCTTCTACAGGAAAATCACGCGCTCCAAATAGAAACCTGAATGTTGGCCATACGTACTGACAACTAGGCTTAATTAGAACAGAATCTCTTAAATACAGCAACAAAATAGTATGATTTGATTTACATATCATCCATATGTCATATGCTTTTTTCGGCTGTGGCTAATAACTTTTAGTCTTAGAGTAAGTGTTTATACGAATAAATTAAATATTAATAAATTGCTAAGTTTATAAACTACTTCTGAATA
This sequence comes from Melocanna baccifera, assembly GCA_036346265.1. Taxonomy (NCBI): domain Eukaryota; kingdom Viridiplantae; phylum Streptophyta; class Magnoliopsida; order Poales; family Poaceae; genus Melocanna; species Melocanna baccifera. Next base: position 26,904,700 of record CM070692.1, on the reverse strand, counting down.
AGGACAATGATAGAGGAGCTATTTATTTATTTATTTAAAGAAAATTATAGGTCGCAGTGGTCCATAGCGATTTCACGGTCAGTAACACAGCCCATTTCTGCCCGGCAAAGCAAAAGCGAAGAGGACGGTGCGAGCACGCTGCGATTTGATGGCCTAACTAGGGGCCTTTTTGGAAGCGACGACTGACGGGCGCTGTTGGTTTCTGCCTGCTGCCGCGCGGAAAGGATCGACGAGCTGGGAACCCGGCGACTCCGCCCAGAGCTGTAGTACCGTCTCTGACGGGGAATCCAGCAGGATCCGCGGCGGGACCGCGTCGAGACGCCGCGTGGCTGCAGGTGGGACCGGGCCCCACCCTTCTCCCTCGCTCGCATAATTGCATTTGCACCCCTTCGCATCATCCACCTCTCAAATCGAATAATAAATCTCTCTTTCCGGACGATGCGCGGTGGAAGCTGCCCGGATGACCTCGTCAAAGCCACCGCTTTCGGATAGTACTCCTCTGTTCCCCCGTTGATAAAAAGCGGACGAGTCCGGAAATATCGAGATTTTTGTAATCGATCGGTGGAAGCGATCGATTTTTGTAGCGGTGGAAGCGGCCTGGATCGGGGCACGTCTGTGCTTTTGCCGTAAGGCCGTAATCGATCCACCCATCCAGCGCGAAAGAGGAGTGACTCCTCCGGAATGGTTTCAACAGGTAAAGAGGTAAGTTCTAATGTCGAATGATGATAATCTAAATATGTAAGATGGTGTCGATTGGTCCTAGACAACCTTGGTATCTCTATGCGCGTTTTATCCATGTGCAAAGTTTATAAAGACCTATTTCCGATGGCAATTTAATATTCGATTTTATTTTAGATTTATTTTTTTCTGGTCTTGGCTTACTTAATGGTACATGTGACGGCTGCGAGGATACGGAGTTAGGTGTAGTTCTGATGTAATTTATATTTGTACAAGATGAATCTATAATTTGTAACATTGGATGGTAATTCTGGGATTGAAACTATGTGAGTGAATTATTTGTGAGATTTGTGAATATTATTCTTTGATAACGGTCGGATTGGTGGAGGGAGCAGACTGGCCTGGGAGCATGGCGCCTGGCCGCCTAGTCTCGCCGTTGGTTTTTGTCATGTGCCGTCGAGGGCCCGGGCGGGGAGGGCGCAACCCGGGGCAGCACGATACGGCACGGCGCATGCGCGCAGATGCGATCCGGCCAGGCGCCGCTTTCGCGGGGCCCCCGAGAGTCCACACGCGCGAGCGACGTTTCCACAGGATCTCGTGGGGGCTGCCGCGCAAGAGGTCGCGCTCGGCCCTCGCGTCTTCCTTCTACCGTCTCTCCCTTTCCCGTGCTCCCAGCCGGTGATTTCCTCCAACGTGCTTCGGGAAAGATTTTACGGGCCTGCTACATTTTTCTCGTGGTTTCGTCCAAGCTAAAGCTTTCAGCAGCACTCTACTTGCTTGTACATTGGCTCGCCGGGAGCTTTCAATCTAAGAATACGGCAAAGAAGAACAGATAAAGCGGGATGAATTTCTTTGCTTTCGTATTCTCTCTTCCATTCCTTTATCTCTATGGGAAAGTATTGAGGAGCTGCGCCATCTTGTAGGGAAAAAATGGATCGATGTCAGGACGTGGTACCTGTACTACGCTTGCCTACTAATTTGTCTATGCGAACATATAGTGAGTGTAACAACTAGCATAACCCGGATCAGAACAGCTGCAGCCAATTAGTCAATTACACAGTTGGTATTTTGCTAACATCATAATCCACGAGGTGGAATTGTGGGGAAATAGGAGATGATGGCCCCTTCTTTTTGTTGATAATAATGAGGTTTTAGACAAATATTTAGAGACTATTCCAGAATTAACTATGAGCATAGAAGCGTGATTCTAGCAATAATTTAATGACGAGCAATAACAAAATAATTACCGGGATGGAATTCTCTCTTAAGTCATACAAAAGAGATATAATGCTAAACAAGGCTATGATAAGAAATTAAACAATTAGCATATTGCTCAAATTGTTATTAGATGCTTTGCTCGGATGTCGGGTGGCTCTTGTTTAACACGAGGCCTCCTCGCCATAAGTGGTCTCAATTTTCAACAATAATTATAGTGATAATTCCTAAAAGTTTTGCTAGATTTTTGAGCTCCACAACTTACCAAATAATCAAGACAACAGTTATAGAATATTGCAAATGACCGAAATGCAATTATAGAACCAACAATAAGCAAATAATGCTATGGTAAGAATAGGACAGCAAGGTATACAATCATTGACAGCTAAAATATCTAGTAGAAAGTTCTAAGTTGTCGCACCAATCTTATTCAAGACTGAGGATACTTATCGAGCAGTCGAATACCCACAGGTAGTCATGTCAAGTCATCCAAGAACAAATCAGATATCAACAGATATTCTATCTCACTAGTATAACACACTGATATATTAAACAATCAAGAACCAAAAGCAACAGAGGAACTCACAGTAGCTGTAGTACTCAAAGCTACAAAGAAGGGCCGCAGCAAAGCACGTTGACAAAGATGTTGTCATAGAAAACCAATTGCTACCGCTAGGGTTGGCAACGGGCGTAAACCCGCTGGGTTTTGCCGTCCCAAATTCGTGCCTGCGAAAGTTGGACGTGCTCGCTAAAAAATCCATGCCCGTTACGGGTTCAGATTTTTGCCCAAACCCATGCCCACTGGGGTAACGGGTACCCACGGGTCGCCCATACCCAGACCCATGCCCACTGAGTTCATAGTTTATAAAGGCAAACTACAATGGTAGCTAAGTTCAAAATGAAAAAGGGCAGCACCATGGCCAAGGGCCTACTGCTGCGATGCGCGTTGGCTGCGGCGTGGGGGCGGCGGGCAGAACTGGAAGGCGACGGCGAGGGCGTGCAGGTGGGCGAGTGTGCGGCGAGACTCGAGAGTGGTGGGACTGTGGGAGCAGGAGCGGAGCTGTGGGAGCGGGACGAGAGGGCGACTGGGTGTCGTGGGCGAGCGTGGACGCCGTGGAGACTGAAGAGTGGAGACCGAGGTCACCGAGCGGAGATTCGGGGCGACCGGGCGAGACCGCGAGAGTGGTGGCTGGTGGGAGCAGTGCAGGAGCCAGATGCGCGATGCGCCGCTGCCGTGGGGAGGATTCGGGATTTCGTGGTGGGGACTAGCCGATTGGGGAGGATTGACCGAGTGAGCCTAGGGTTTACATTTTTATGTGCATTGATTGGGCCAGGCCAGCTATTGTGGGCTGATATGGGCTGGTTTGCTGGGTTTATATTACCCATAGGTTTACGGGTTCGGGTACTATAGGAACGTACCCGAACCCGGCATACCCAATGGGTTAGACTTTTTGCCTATTAAGAGACCCATAGGTTAGAAAATTGACCCAGACCTATGCCCTAATAAAGTAAAAACCCACCGAGTATCGGGTTTCGGGTACCCATTGCCATCCCTAGCTACCGTTATACCATGGTATCACCAGCAAGGTTCACAGAGATACGATGACTACTCCACAAACTGGGATACACCAGGACATGGATCGAGGTTTTGGAGTCACCGCACAAAGCACTTTGATCACACACTGGCCAAATGCACGAACACAAGCAGTACACACAAATCACTCACCATAATTACCACCAGTCACAACTAAGACCAGCACTACCACCTCCTAGGCCCTCATTGCGTGGATAAGGTCCAGGAGCCCAAATAATGGCAATACTAGTCCAGCCAACACATCCCTCCATTTGATCAAGCAGTTGCCTCAGTAGACACCCCTCTACCTCCACTTTCCAGTTAAGCAACGTCAAGCGAGGCTATGGGTTGCAGGAGGAGGAGGGAGACGAGCTGGAGAAGCCATCACCAACCAAAACACAGCCGGGCACAGCTCTAGATCCAACCAGATCAAGTGATCAAGAAAAAAAGGGAATGCAATTCTCTGGCCTGCTCTAGAGGAGGAGTCCATCATATATGAAGAGAAGATAGAGGTGACGTAGCCAAACAGATGCCACTAGAATCGCCTGAGTGGTGCATGGGGATCAAATGCTATCCTTTGATCCCCATGTTCGTTACAACGAACAGTCGATGCTATCCATCGAACTGGAGCAGCCCCCTCTTTATCCTCTCCCTCTATGACACATGGGTCTTGAAAACCTCTTTTTCTTATAAAAGAAATTAGGAAATTCCTAAAATAGCCTTGGAGAATAACATTTTTATCATATATACCCCTTTTTGTCAGCACCATCTGCTCACCTATGTACTAGACATGCCGTCTGAACTCTATAAGTCACATATGTATATATGTTTAGCTCAACCTCGTGATTCATATGCAAATTCACCGCCCAACGAAAAGTAACAATGCATGTATCAGAAACAATGTTCATTTCGCGCATGTCACTTGACACTGCTACTACGGTTGTGGAGGAAGTTAGATTTGTAATTTCGAGTGCACCGGGGTTATATTTTAAAAAATGCACTAAAAGCCATAGATGAACAGTCTTCCCTGTATCAGCTAGTACCACACTCCGGCCATATGCATGACAACGCATGCATACGTCCAGGCAACTCGCCCTGCCATGCAGATGCAGCCGCTACTTAATTGACCTCATTTTGACCGTCGTTGGCGCTAGCAAGCGCTGGCTCTCTTTTGAAGTGATGCTTGAGAGTTCGGTGTCATCAGACCTTAAACTAATATTTTCGTGGGGACAGATCTGGCCCTCCCTTGCTGAGCCAAGGGTAATGGATCTAACACACAGCAGGAATTAACCTGCGCTGCACGGCGGTGCAGGGCTGCAGGTACGCAGCCACGTGCCACCCCAGCAGCGTCAAGAAGTCGCGCAGGAAGATGACGTGAGGCTACGGCCGATGGGCATGTGTGCAGCGCCTGGGATTACAGTACAGGAATCCTTAGTGACGAAGAACAAGAGAAACAGTTAGTAGTACTGCTGTGTTGTTGCGATTGCTCAATCTCTGACTCCCCGTGGAGTTAGCTGATCCGTGAGCAGATTCGTTTGTCTGCTTCGCCCGGCCCGGCAGCGACTGGATCGACAGACGATGCGTGGCGCCAGGCAGTCGTGCCCGGGGAACAACCCACACCACATCCTTCCAACGCTGCAAAAGTCTACTCCTTTTCGGGGGCTCCGTTTTGTACCGAGATCATTTCAAGTCTCAGCAGAAAGTTTAATTCAATGATGTCTAGTTGAATCGAAAAGAAAAGCTCCATGGCTACTTAGAAGTACAAGTTATGGCGCTTGCTAGTTTTTGCGATCTTCATAGTGCAGGGGAAACATCTCCACGAAGGCTATTTACTTGAAGAGTTCAGCACATGTCCACTAACATAAACCTAAATTTGGTCACGGCTGCATGCGTAAACCAGTCCAAAAGGGTCACACCTAGAGTCCGCTCCATTAAACTGAAACTGTACTGTAACTGATTGAAATTGCTCTCAAATTAAAATAAGTGGGGCCTAGTCTAGTCTGCTCTATGCTTGCTGACGATAGGGGTACCTTAAAACAAACGTCTAATATTATACGTTGCTGTCACGATGCGCACTCTAATTAATCCGCGGCTGCTGTCGTAATAAAGGTTTCTAGAAAGACTGAAATCAAATCATCAAACATCAGCAGATAACAAGCCCCAGTTACCCTCCTAGTGGACGTATTAGTCGAAGGCTCGAATTTGCTTCGTCTTTTGGCATTATAGAATCAGAAAAGGGCGTGCTGTTACCTACTTGATAATTGGTACCTAACTCCATCCCTCTCCTTTTCTCTGGATATACCGAATTTGCTATCTCCATGTTGGCTCAGAAAAATTTGAAGAAGGCCTAACCGACCGAAGAAAGATGTGCGATGGATCGATGCAAAAATGCACGTACCTAAACACGGAGCAATCTATGTGTTTCTTCAGCTCACGTTTTCACTTCAGGATCAGCTCAGATGCTGAGTGCGTTCAGATCCGTTCTCCATCTGCCAGAACCGGTCGTTGTCAGTGGAGACACAAGACAGGCACAGCGGAGGCATCTCTCGCCATCAAGATAAACAGGATCAGCACGCGTGTGTTGTTCTCTGATGCCTGGTGAACTTCAGGACAGGTGGTGGGTCAGTATTAGCGCTGGGGCACACAAGATTGTACTGCAATGGTAATTGATAGATAGCCTTGGAGCCGTTCGCAAACAACGCGAGGCGCGGCCCTTTTCTAATCGCACGTACGAGCGTGGTGCGAACGCCCGTGATCGAATCGACAATCGCATGCGGCAGATGGAGATTCCGTGCGCGGTACGTGAAACTAACATGCTCGCAACTTAAGCTTCTGTCATACTTAAAGTTCCTGGGCACCATGATGTCTGTGCACTTGGTTTCCTTACATTTGAATTGCTTTTAGATACGTACAAATATAATGGTATGTAATATATATATCAGACAAACTTATTAGCATTTATTTATTTGAAAAAGCATTGATTTAGAAAGTAAGTCATTAATTTGACACACCGAATCAATCATAGATGAAAAGTTGATAATTGAGTCTAGCCACTATAGTGCCCTAGTTAATTACACACACACACATATACATATATATATATATATATATATATATATATATATATATATATATATATATATATGTGTGTGTGTGTGTATGTGTGTGTGTATATATATATATGTGTGTGTGTATATGAAGCTTTTTTTCTATATCTAAATGTAGTTACTCCTATCATATCCACCGTTTGCTGGCCTCAGAGTCCCACGTGCTTGATCGGACTATTGGATGAGGTAGCGCTCCACGGCACCGTGCAAAACCAAGTAGTTTTTCTATAATGAAGAAAATAGAGTATTAATGCAATGAGCAGCTTGATTCTCAATGGCGTTGACTGATGTTTCGGTACAGCCCCTCCTGCATACTCGGGGAAAGAGCCATTCAAATGACGAGCTCCGTCCATGACCATGATGTTTTGGTCGTTTATTCTTCACCACATCTCCGTGGCCCTAGCACTCATCAGAGTGAGTTTGTTATCAGGCGCATCGGTTGGTTGAATCTCTATCTCTGCCAGGACTGGAAACACTTTTGTCACTTGATGCCACTCCATCTACGCAGAGAGAATTTTGCAAAATTAGCTAGTAAATACCTGGCCGGGCTATCTGAAACCCATCAAAAGAAACGCGTCTCGACCCGAGCGAGGTGACGATCGATCGAGGCAGGCCCATCAGATGCTGCGGTTTCGTGCGGACGGAGGATGGTTTGGTTGTAATGGGCCTTCATGCACCGCACAAGGCTCGTACGTTGGTGCGGCAGGTAAAAAAACAAACGGGTCCACATGTGAGTGAAATGCAGTGATACGGTATTTCCTAGGGTCTGTAGGTACTACATACTATGGATGAGTACTAAGATAATTACGCTAGCCAATTGTCTCGCGGTCCCACTTTCTCAAAAAAAAAAAACAGAGAGAGAGAGACAAATGTAACGTGAATAGAACCTGGGTTGAGCAGATTGGTTTGTGCGCCCACCTCAAAAGTGAATTCAGCCTAGGCCATTCTTCTCTTCAGGCCCACCCATTCGGGCTGGTCTCGAGTGCACCAAATGGCAGAGGCAACAAAGCCTGCTTACCATGAGGCCCATTTTATGGCCCAGTTTAGTGTCCTAGGTCATTACAACCTGTTTGTGCAGCCCCCCAACGCGCGGGAGAAGCCGCGAAAGGAAAGAGGGCGCGAAAATCCAGGCGACTGCGAGCTCGAGGAGATGACCTCGTCGACGTCCGGCCGGGACGACGACGCGCCGGACCTCGTATGCCAGCTGGACTGCGTCCACGGCATGGTCGACGCCCTCTCCTCCGTCCGCTGGAAGCGCCACCAGGTCAGCTCGCTCTTCCCCCCTATGTATATGCCGGCGGCGTACGCCATGTCCAAGAACCATCCTGTCCCGATCCGACGCTGCATTTTCTTTTCTTGTGGGGAAGGACGCGGTGCTGGAGCTGTCGGAGCACGGCATCGTGCTCATCGTGGAGGAGAGCGGCTGCCTCCAGGCCAAGGTCTACCTCAAGCGCGAGGTGAGTGCGCTGCCCGCCCGTTAGGTGTTCGTCTTTATGCCTCGCCGCGCTTGGGCGTCGAATTCTGTGGGGATTGGGTGTTGCAGCTGTTTGTGGAGTACGAGTACGCGGCGGAGGGGAGGCCGCGGTTCGGGCTGAGCCTGGGGCTCCTCGTCGATTGCCTCAACACGTTCTCGGCCCCGGGCCACGCCTCAGCCGTCGAGATCCGGTACCCTGGCCCCGACATGCAGCTTCTCCTCAAGTATGTACTTCTCTGGCTGAGGTGGCTTGTTCATCCTTTTTAGTTAGAATTAATATCCTGTTGTAATTGATCATGTAACCGATCAGACATTTGAAGAACTATGGTGGATAATTAGCTATTTGCTCATCCTGTAGTTGCATTCATGAATTACGATCCTTTTAAAGTTGATCTCATAACTCATTAGACATTTTGATAACCGTGGTGGATAAATAATAGCTAATTGTTCGTACTTTGAATGGAATACATGACTAGACCGGCTTATGCAATTCGTGTGAAATTCATGTTCAGATGAACTGGAAACTTATGGGTGAGTACATTTTATGATGAGATCAGTGAATCATACTTTGAAGGACATTATAGGACCATCTCAGCCTTGGTAAAAATTCAAGCTCTTGCATTCAGCTCAAGATTCTAAATTAGTTGTGGAGATGAATGTAACTTAAGTAATGTAAAACAAAGGAAAAGATGCAAATGCCAGGAGATATTTGTGGGATTTTGCTCATGCGAGGTATCCTGGTAATGTGAGCGCAGGTCAGTGGGCTCCCCAGATGCATGTATGTATGCAGAAATCAGAACCAGAATCCCAGATACAATCTCCTGGGATTCCCATTTTGAGCATGCCGGGAATACTCCAGTCACTTTTACTGTTTAGGTACTCCCAATACTCTCTTTTTTGGGTGGCAGTATGCGTCAGCACTCAACAGAAGTTTTAACTTTTGGTGCCTCGTTTACATGATTCACATCCTGAAATTTCACAGTCTACCGTCCTGAAAGAATCAATCGATGACCTTGAGTGGCCAGGTTCCAGCATTCAGATTCAACTGCAACCAGACCCCCCATCAGCAATATTCAAAGGTGAAGGGCATGGTGACTTGCAGGTGTGTATTGAGTTGGTTTCTATTCTTCATGTAGCTTCCAACTGTGTCTGCAACCCACTGCTAGTTACCCCATTTGGCAGATTGAATTCCCCTACTACGCAAACACCGATATTCTAATTGCATTCCAGTGTGACCGTGAAATGTCGTACAGGTAAAACTCTTGTGCCTGGAAGCTCTGATGCTATGCTTCTTCGTGCTAACCGTACTGTTTTCTGCAAGGTACAAGTACAAGTTTCTTCGTGCGACTACCTCAAATTTCCCAAGTACTGTCATGAAGGAGAATCGTGGGAGTAAGGTGACAATCGGGAGGGGAGGGATGCTCAAACTCCAGCATCTGGTTTCAGTTGTGAGGCCAGGTATGCAATACTTTTGTAATGTTGCTGGGGGCGCTCAACAACCAAGCCGGATTGCTTATATAGAATTCTTTGTAAAGCCAGAAGAAGATGAGAACACTATAAATGATGCCTAGCATTTGTGGTATAGGTTATATTGTTGGGCTTGTTGTTATCCATTAGGTCTTACTTTATCTTCACCAGTTAATTACTAGTTTCAGCTTTGTGCATCTATCTTGTATGGTGATTAGTTGATATTTGTGAAACTGCAGTAAGGTCATAGTATTTTTTTCCCGAACTGATGACCTTAGTCGTAAATTCACACTGTCTCAAATCCTGTTTCTTAGTTACTATTTAGAATTAAGTAGGGATAGGTATCCTTTTGTTCCTTGACCTTTCAAATCAGGTCCATCTTATGCTTTCAACCGTCAAACAGCAATAGTTAGCCTTTGAATCTGAAACTTTTGCCCAAAAGACAACAAAATATCGGCCACTCAATAATTTGGCCAACGAAAGTTGGAGGACATGATTTGAAAATATTAGGCTTGAAATGTAATTGACCCTCCAAATTCATGGATCTGTAAGATATTTATCCTCAGTTAATTTTGATGACTATGTTTGTCACTAAATCATTAGATTTATTAATGGATAATACGGGCCTTAACCACTGGTGATCCAGCCTTGGAAACAAACGGTCATGTTACAACATCACATATCCCCAAAATAAATTCAAAGTTCATAGTGCAAGCTAGTTCAGCTCGTGTCTTTGTCTCGTCATAACCTCCCATTGCTATCAACAGGCCCCCAACTAATCTAGCTTAGTACTATAAAGAACCAGGCCACAATTGAATGGCCCGTTGATCAACTAGCCATTCCCAGGTGAGAGCTGTGCATCGTCTGTTCTTCTTGTTCCCTCTGCTGTTGTTGCTTGTGTTTATGTTGCACCTCATATATTATGTGCTTGCTGAATTTGATAAACTTGCACATCACATCAACTGCATAGTACAACAAGCACTTAAATATACAAAATGTGTGGACTAGCTATTTACTAACAATGAGAGGAATGCCAACTAAGAGAGCTCTTCTAGCTGAAACAGAGAAGGCAAAGAGAAGTCGGTAGCATTGATTCATCACCGAACAATCTTTATCAGTAAAAGATACATGGAAAAAAAGACTACATCCTGTTGGGATCCTGTTTCTTGTAGCTTGTTATGGGAAAGATCTATCTAGTCAAGACCTTCACTTAGCAACAAAGGAGGAGGTGGCTCCAAGGAACCAAAAGTGACAGATGGGAAAAGTACAAAACCAGTTCTGCTTTACCTTCTCAGAGTGCTAGGACTTGAGGACTGCATCAAACCTCCTTTACTTTTTGTAGGCTACTCTTTTGATGAAAGGTAAAGAAATCTTGTCTAATTATCTATTCATCCTACCTAGTGACAACTCACAAATGATCACTGTACTAGGCAAAAAGATTGCTAAACTAGCAAAGCCAAGATATGAAAGGCTAGTGGATTACTAAAGCACTAGAGGGTGTGTTTTTGTGTTTACTTGTGAACCGGATGTGCTAGTGTCCATTGAGTGGCCCAAAGGATAATTCAGAGGCCTCCAATGAGATATATATTCCGTTCAACAATCTGTTTGATGCACCTAATGGCCTTTCTCCATCCTTGTGGCTGTGAGATGGCATTTTGATGTTACAATATATCTACCCTTGGCGTATATTCGGAAAGCCCCTATTCTGTGGACTGAACGTGATGGGCTCTTAAAACAAAATAGAGACATGCCCTGTGAGCACAGTACTAACATAAAGTAGCAGTAACTTTTAGCATAATAATCTTGTATAGTTCGAGAAACAATTGTGCTCTCTTCATTAAATTTCTTATGCAGTACTCCACTATAGTTCATCTTAATGAATCAAAATGTTACATAGAGAGCGAAAAATGCATTGGTAGGTTCGAAGATTTGGGAGTTCGGAGTCTGTGCTTTGATTTTGCACACTCGTAGTGTAACTACAGTAGCAGTACATGGTTCTAGCCTCTAGATTCCGAGCATGCATAAGGCTGTAAGAGGCAAAATACTAAGCACCGTGCCATTTCTGCTCTGTTATACATGCTATGCTAATGCTAAAGTCAGTCACTTTCACCCAACAAATGTCTCTCTGTCACCACAGTTAGGTACCCTATGTTTAGATGAAAAACAAGTACTCGTAGCTGAAGGCAAGCACGGCTTGTGGTTTACATGTCATGTATGGGTAAGTATGAATGTATGATCGCATAGCAACCCACTGTACTTCGTCCTGAACTAAACTAATAATCTAGCTACTCGTACTGCCTATTCTAACGCAAAAAGGGGGAAAAAAAAGAAACTTTAGTTGCATGGACATCGCTAGAGCATGATTTGGCGTGATCGCCCACCGTTCGATTCTGATTTAATGCATATATTCCCAATCACCCCAATACATTGGCCTCGTTTCTAACCCCACGGGTGTATTTCCTATGAAATTCCTGTGGGAATCCTAAAATGAACGGCCCCGATCTAAGCCTACCTCAAAAACTCTGGTTGGCCAATCCAATGATTCAGCTTTAGGTTTAGATTCTCAGAACACAAGAATTTCTCATAGAAATTGAACCTATTTTCTATAAAATTTCTACAAACGTTCCTGCAATATAAACAGGACCTACTCGTGGTATCATGGATCAATATTGTTAAGTCCACCTTGCCTGCAGGAATGGGGTCTAGATTTCCACTCGACGTGCAGGTCACTACCAGTTGCGACACGTCGTGCTAGCTAGGGCACACTAGCTGGCACACATGCTATATCCCCTGCAGACATGTAGGTAGGGCGAGCTGCTGCTAAGATGTTCGGTGTACTTAGGGCATCTCTAATGGTCTGAGTCAGCTGGCTATTTGCATGTACACATCAGCATAAATCTTATGTGGAGGAAAGAGAGTATGCAAAAAAAAACGAGCCGGCTCTTCCTTAAGCACTAGGCTATAACAGAAAACGAGGCAGTCTCTATAAATGACTGTGTGTGCATGTAAGTATCAAATAGCTATCCTTGTAGACAGTCCTTTGTATGCTAGCTATTTGGTTGATGATATGGAAGTCTCCTAGTTAGTTGCTAACTAGGACTATTGGAGATGCCCTTAAGCCGGTGCTTGAAGACCGGACTCTGACCGGACCGAGGTCACCAAACCAAACCCAACCTATTCGGGTGCCATTAATGGCAGACCGACGCCAGAGATACGATCCAATGAGCTTGCATCGCTCTCAAGAAAAAGAAAAAGTCCGGTTCTTCGCCGTGATCCATCGCTCGCGGCCACCATTCGATATATGCCGACTCAGAGGTTGCACTCATTTTAGCTTAAAGTTAATTTTTATTTTTACTTTTTATTTTTTTACTATTCAATAATTTTATTTTTTAAAAGTTTTTTAGACTTTTTTGCTGTTTCTTTTTTTATATTTCTTTGCATTGTTTGTGATGAGTTACATGTTTTTTTTAATTTTTTTAAATTTAATATACTAAATAAATCAACTCAGCTAAGTAAAAAATAAAACAACTATAGTTGCCTTACTAAAATTTGGTAATGCTACACAGAATTGGCCGTCATTCGGTTTAGAGCCAAATTTTGGTAACGTCAAAGGAATTTTGGGGATGCCAAATGACCCCTTACTCACCTGGCTTGTGGTTAATTTGCACTAGATATTCGGTTTATCGTTGCTTCTGCTAGGCCAGTTCGTGGGCACAGCCATTGGAGCATCTCCATCACCCACCCACAGTTTTGAGGAAACAACAACCAAGCAATGCGATCTGGGCTATCTACGATGAAGCACGAGTGCAGCTAACCTCCTAAGCCTAATATACTCCTATATCATAATCTCGACAGAGACATGACCATACAATCATAGACTCCTCTACGAGGGTTTTCTCTCTGCGTAGGACTCCATTGGCCAATCCATGATTAGGGGATATTAGCGTAAGGCTCACTGTATTTAGCTGCCCCCCCTTCAATAATTGTACTCAGCACACACTTGTACACCACGGAAGCGAGCACTAATGGCGCTTAAATTAGCCGGCCGGTGTCGTCCGTCTCACCGGCCACCGCTTGCGATCTGCAGTGTCCCACTAGCCTGCGTCCACTGTACGTAGGGAGACAAGCGATTCGTCTACCACCGCTAGCAATGCGAAGACAGCATCGAGCTGCGCGTTGGCCACATCGTCACCGGCAAACACGCCTCGGTTCCTTAGAAGCTCCTCGCCATTAGCTTTCTTTGTGAAGTTGGCATGCAAGGGAAGCCAGGCACTCCCCAGACAGACGGGTAACGATCCATGCTAGTGCCACAGTGTCGCTTGATACGAACAGCGACACCCCTGCCTAAGCAGGAGCAGATTAAATTGCCCCTTATATGTGCTTTTTAGCATGTGTGTATGGGACTTGCTGTGTGGACCAACCGGTGGTTGATCATCGGTTTGCGCAACGAAAGGTCACCGGAATGGGCCCCAGCGGGAAGCGTTCGTTTTCCCCAGCAATCCTGCGTGCTCTCCGTTGCTCTCTCTCTCTCTCTCTCTTGTCTGCAATTTTGGGCTCTTAAATGGAAGGGTGTTACGAGGGAGAAGGGACAGAAGGGGAGAAAGAGAGTTATTGTTCCTATTCTTTTCTAACTTATCTTTTTTAAGTGATTTATTGGTATTTAATTTATTTATATAAATATTTATGTTAGATTAAAAGTCATTGATCACAGCAAAAAAAAAAAGAACGGACCAGTTAGGGGGTGATCAATTTGGTTTTTTTTCACTGTTTAGCGACGGAAACACTGTAGCAGCGACGAAAACACTGTAGCACTTTTTATCACGTAGTGAATTTGTTGTTGTTTTTTGGTTTTTTTGCGTTCCGTTTTTTTTCTCATATTCCTTTGCATTGTCCGCACTAGACTAGCGAGCCGTTTTTATTTTTACATTTTTTAAAATTTAATTATGCCTAACATACAACTTAGCTACAGTGTTTTTTCAGCCAGCTACAGTGTTTTTTCAGCAAAAATCAAAAGCTATCGCTGTTCCGATCACCTCCTTAGTAAATCGGCTTGAGACAAGGGTGGTTAGGTAACACGTCAAGGGCTTTCGGTGATGCGTGCGCCTGTCTGCCTGTACCCTCTGCCCTACCAATGCCAATGCACGCACCTTGCACACGCAACAGCTACAGTGTGGCGACCTCAGCCAATTAAACCACTCCTGGCTCCTAGTTTAAGCAACCAGAAACATGGCCAAATTCAACACCCTCTTTACAGAAAGGTAATTTTGATGAAACCTTAGTACAATGAATTTACACAGATATAGATTGTTTAGCGCCCAAATTCTTAGCTGCTTATGTATACGTTTCTCTGCATGATTTAGGGGGCAAATATAGGGGATCTGCACCCCATGTGAAGGTACAAAAGATAACAAGGAGGAGAATATAATCTTGTAGGCTGGGATTAGGTGACTTTTATCATGATTACATTTGCTGCTGATACAGTTCGGACTTTATGGATCTATTAGTTATCTGTAGTGGTTGTATAAATAGGTTATCCTGGTTAACAAAAAGGAAATTGCTCCTCGTTCTTGCGACTCTGAACATGTTTTCAGTTTCCTAATTGAAGTGAATCAATGCATCTAATTTCAAAATAAACTAAAATTCAAATTCTCGCATAAGCAGACAGTTAATGATGATATGTATATTTAATTGGCACGTGGATGCTTTGACGAAAAGCTATGGCTTTGTTTTTAGGCTGCGTTGATGGATTTTGGTTACGATTGATGTTTTTTAGTTGTGTTTTTCGTTATGACAGTAAACGACACACACAGTTTTAGGATCGAAAAACCGTTTAAAAAAATCTGTTTTAAAGAAATCATGCCGATTGTTTCAATTTTTAGAGAAGTCAAAACAAAAGCCCAAAATCACATGGTGAGCTAGCTACCAATCAACGTCACCCAAATTAATGTCGCCACCAACAAACAAGAATCGGTTAAGACACGCATGGTTCCCGGTTTAATCTCGTTTTTTCGAGAATTTTTCCAGTTTAATCAGAATGCATGATTTAGCTGGTCGATCTGGCCGCTTCTGATCAGTAACTAGATCGTATGATAGTTCTCCTGTCCTGTGTATAACCGAAATTAATGTCAGCGTCAGCGAGCACCAACAGGGCCAGCAATAAATGGTCTTGATCAACATCTAAAAATTCTCAAGATCACAACAATTTTATTCTCGCAATAATTCAAATTGCAAGTTGGCATATGGTAGGTAAATAGATACAATATTTTAGAACATTTTTAGTTGGTGAACAAGCACACAGAGCCTACTCCATAATATCCGAGCCACGTCAGCTAATTTTTATGCGTGCATGGACCGTCATATTAGATACTCATCCTATCCATCATGTTACATCATGTCGCGGGAAATCCCTGGTTTGTACAAATATCATGTAACATTCTTTGGCCCCATTTGGTTTCACATGAATTTCACAAAAATTTCACTGAAAACAATTCAATTCCCCAAAAATTAGAAATAATTCCCCTGTTCTAAACATGCCTTTCGTAATGTTTGAACCCAAAGCCTCCACCGTGAGTACCCGGTGCCTTTCCAGTTTGGACCTCTTTGATTCACAGGATTGTAAAAAAGTAGGAATAGAAAAACACACAGATAAAATAGAAGTACATATGCAAAACAAAGAATTAGAAAACACATGAATTTTGTAGGGTTGGATGTTTGATGCAACACAGGAATTTAGAGTGAATAATAATAACATTTGCTTTTAGTCTAACTAGACACACTAATCACAGTTTAACCAGGATCATACAATATTTTTTTTTTCACTTTTTAGCCATTATTAACAGATGGCTGAAGAAACCCAAGGGTCCCACCATCAGTGAGCAGACGAAAGCGACGGTGGATGTCCTTGGCCCCTAGTTGTTCCTATCCATCCACTATCTAGTCATCTCACAAGTGTATATGTCCATGTTTAGTTAAGAAAAATAAGTTATAGCTGTAACTGATAATTTTTTTATCCTAGTATGAGTATTTGTATGAATGAATCGAATACTGATAATCTGCTTTAAAAAAATGATGAATAAACTTATCCTATTTATTTGTTAAGTAAAATCATAAGTTAAAAAAATGGGCTCTCAAATCGATTTGGTAGCATAAGCGGTTGTGGCGGCAACGCAGGCAACAAGGCAACGGCAAGCCGTGAATGCGCTTTGCTATGGCCGGCAGCGGCAGGTGGCGACCTCGCAGCGCTACGGTAAGGCATGGCGGCAATGCGCGATGAGGCAGCAGCTCATGCCAATGGGTGAGGCGGCACCACGTTAGCAGGGCACGGCAAAGGCTTAATTTGTGCGCCTCGATTCACCTTAGTCCTACACGATTGGGAAGGAAAAAGAGGTTGGAGTAGATGTTAAATTTTCTGTAAAATTCCTTTGAAATTGAAGGGTATGAACAATATTCCTATGGAATGCTATGGTTGAAATCCTACCAATCAAAGGGATATACATTATCCATTTTAGGGGAATATTGAATCTGTTTATTCTTTTGGGTTACGGCTTGTAACTTTAGATGTTAAAATTTTTGAATTTTAAGGGAATAAAAAAACTATAAGACAACGTCAAACTGAACGCTACACTGATCAACACAGCTAGCAAAAGCCTAACAAATTCTCAACAGTGGGGAAATCCATCTGCACACACGCCATCTTTCAGAGTGGGAAACACCGGATTAATCCCCCATTAAAACCGGCAAGGACGAGCTCGTACGTAAGTCGCACCGAGCGCGCCCGTGTCACCGATTTAATCGCCATGGTTTTCAACACCGTCCATCTGCCGACGCCCGGCAGTGGCGTCGCCGTCGCCGGTCCTCTTCGGGCCGTATCTTTCAGATGCTGACGCGACTGAAGCGCGTTTCAGTGGCGCTTCAATTCGCTTTCGCCGATTGATTGACGCAGATTCCTAATTATCCGGCTCCGGCCAACTGCAATCTTCGTCCAGACACACATCCCGACGTGCAATTTAGGGAGTACAGGTAGGTGTGCATCTGGGATCATCAATAACTATTTGAGTGTACGTACGTAGCCGGCTGCAATCTCCATCGCTGTGCCTCTTAGCTTTTGGACCTTTTGGTCAGATTGTAGCTTTCAGATAACCGGGTTTAGCTAGCTCATTAATTTGCTGTCGTGAATTTAGTGATATATATTCCTAAGTTCAATTTCGTTGAACTATTATCGGACTTGATCACACTTTGCTAATGGTTAGCCTAATACACCGGGTAGGACGTTATGTTGGGTAAAGAAGAGTCGTGGGTAAGATACGGTTGTAAGATTTGTTCAGCGGTTCATATGAAAGAAGTTCGAACACACACGCAGTCAATATTGTTGGGCATCAATCATCATGCCTAATTCTCAAATGTTTATCATGTTGTGCTCTTCCCAAAACTCAGTTCCTGCACTCAAATTGGAGTGCAGTACAAATACACCCGATCAGTCAAATCCAGCCGCTCAAATCAATCATACCAACTTTTATCAAGCAAGAAAAAGAGGCCATGGCTGCATCAAACATAACAGACAACCAACTGTATGTGCAAGGGGACACGTGCACACGAATCAGTCACTTCCTCCAGAACAGAGTACGTAGTTACACTGCAGGATGGTTCAGCACCTCACCCTGAGACAAGACATAGATCGATCTTTCGGTGCGATCATTGTAGCTTGCACGCACAAAAAACTGTGTTTGATCTAGCTGATTTTGCTTAATTCTTGAAAGGCATGTACAAAACCATTCAGGTACGTAAAGTTCGGGAATTGTTAATGCACGAAAAAGTGTGGTACATAAGTCTTCTCCAAACTCCTGCTCGAAACCAAAGTCGAATTATGATTTGATTGGTCCACGCCACTGATAGACAAGACTGATCGTAATTATTAGCTTCTGCACCTAGCTAAATTAATCGGAACTCTGCACCTAGCTAAATTATATTTATTTTTTGTTGTACATCTGAACCTATTAGCTTCTCATTCACCCGCTCTAATCGTTGTCATGGGTTCTATGGTCGCGTTATCTTGTACCGGCCGGCCTACACTGTTGTCTCTCTTGCTAGGCTTTTTGCCCCCTCCAAATGTTCCGGCCGGGCGGCTGCGTGTTTACGCACCCCATCGCTGAAAAGTTAGGACACACTTAAAACACCGTTGCAACATGCAACAAGAGTGTGCATGCACCTGGGTGCTCAGGGTGCTATAGTACAGTATCATAATGACATGCGTACATATACCGACCAATCTGATTAGTTGGGCAGCATGTATGGTACGACAGTACACATAAGAGACTGGCACTGTTGGCCGGTGTAACAGCGTGCTTCAGTCTAGGTTGGAAGTCAAATTGTTTTTTTTTGTGTTTGCATGACCTGCGGATTGAGAAAAGTTGCATGTGCAAAAGTGTCGGCCGATGTCCTAGTTACTCTCTCCAGTCAAAAAAACATCGTTTTGGAATACGATGCAATAACAACAATAATAATAAAATATTTTATCTTAAATAAATTAGAATAGACTACAAATAAAATCTCCTTAAGGCCAAAGATACGAAAGTCTTGAAGACCTATAATGCTAAAACACTAAACCGTACAACTTGCCAACTGAGTCGAGAGTCTAAAGCACTGCTCCTAAATTTTCTTATGGTTCCGATACGTGGATCGTTAACTTCTATGTACTCCTATCTAAAACTAATTCTTTAGATACAAGTCAGTCTCTCAAACCTCTTTTAACTGCTTCCTTTCACATCAGTCTGGATCGTCCTCTTATTAGTGCAATTGAAGTATAGTTTGTGTATGGATTCTTTTGCTTTTGGGTCATTATACTCTTTAGCCTACGTTTGCGACTCCATCCTACCTAAAATTTAGTCCCCGAGTCCACCACTAAACATATCTTACCATGTGTAATTAAGTTAACCCTCTAGAAAAAGGTAATCAACTTGACATATACGATATTACTCTCTTCAGCAAAACCCGACCACTCGGACCTCTTGTCAGTGACATTTGGTGACGGTTTGAATCGTTCGTACGCGCAGCAGAGCTCCCAGCCGTTTTTGCACCCGCATGGCTCGCTGCAGCCGCGCTGATGTTGAGACATTCATGGCCTAATGCGTCGATCCGTCCGGGATGTTAAGGACAATGGCCAGGCCAACGTGAGGCAGGGGAGATCGATCGATCCAGCTCCAAGCCACCATGCATTGCCAGTAAATGGAGTGCCACTCCTACACTACACATACGCCTGAGCGGCTCACTCTCTGCTCGCCGCTCAGCTCAACTGCCAGTCTGCCACCCACCCCCCTGGTGTAATTGCATTTCATCACCAGTTAAGTGCTACAGTTACAGAAGTCCATGTCGATCTAGGCAATTTGGTTGAAAAAAGATGAAGCATTGCAATTCGATTCATATGGTCACTTTTTCTAGGGAACGGATTCATATCATACTTGTCAATACCATTCCAAAGACCATAATGATTTGGTTCTTACAATGATACGTTCCGATACCAGTTTATACGGCGTACCGTTTCAAATTTAATATAATAATTTGAGTATATATATTTATTTAATTATATGCACACTAAATACCATTTGTACTATTATTCTAAATATATAGTAGTACTATCAAATATAATATATAGTTCAATAGATGTTATTATCAATTTCATTGGTACCGGGCGGTATTAAAGCTAGGATAATCGGTATTGACCGGTATCGAGACCATATTGATTGTAATTGACTGATATTTGGGCGGGTAAGAAACGTAGGGGTACTTTGTACTGGTTTAGAGGCTGGTATGGTATATATCGGTCCATACTGGTCAGAACGGAATGGTATTGATAACTTTGATTCATATGGTCACTAATTCGATTAAAAAATATAAAGGGCCCATTTGGATGGGAAGATTTGCATGGCTTCTCACGGAATTTCTGTAAAATTTTCTGCAGAATTGTTGTACTCAAGACATGCTTTAATTCTTGCCCTACCATAGGAAGTGCGAGGTAAAAGATTTTAATCTTCGGTTTACAATGCATTTTGTTTAACACTGTTTAGGTTAGCTACACGAAAATTACATGAGTGGTCAGTCATGAAAAATAATTTAACAATATTGTATTCCCTACCACTAAACATATGCCATTTTAGAATGTGCACAGTTAAAAAAAATACTAGTTTTGATCATTAATGTGTAAAAAGGTATCTAGATTGGGTATATGAATTTTATACTACTAGATTCATTATGAATATACTTTTATAGTATATATATTTCTGTGATATATAATATCATATTATAATAGAAATTAGAGTAAATTATACTTTCCACTAGATAAATTGTATTGAGTTTCACTTTGCATCACCTTTTGCAAATACTTCGACATAACATAACACCATCTTTTAGCCAAACTTGTTGTAGAAAGCACCACCCTTGCCTCTTTACCGTTATCTTAGACAGGCCACTAGCTACAAGTGTAGGAAAAACCTCTTCCGGAAGTTCTTTGACAACCCTTGCATGTTTTTTGAATGACTCAATAAAGTGATTTTTATCAATGAGAAAACACATTATCCTCAAGGAACTGCGATGAGAAAGAGAAAAACTTGCATATGGACACAGCATGAAGGGATAAATACAACAAAATATGATATGACACCCAATTCTGGATCAAAATAACAACTTTTTACTTAACTAAATAGTGTGTTTTTATAGGATACAATTTGTAAAATCAGCATCTTAACATGATGAAGAGGCGGGTGTGGTGTTTTCTGTAGCAATTTTGGCCAAAAGATGGTGTTATGTGAAAATATTTGTAAAAGGTGGTGCAAAGTGGAACTCGATACGAATTATTTGGTGCAAAATGCAATTTACTCTAGAAATTAATAGTTAAAGTATTACTTTGGTGACTATATTAATGTCCAAAACAAGATATATCTAGTGAGGAAGGGAGTATTTCATAGCTTTTATAAATAACTCGTGACAAGACTAAACATGGGAAGTTTGTGGCCGGAGGGAGTAGCTTATGAACATTATATCCTTCTAACCATGAAGCAATAGCAGAGAATGCAAATCTGAATTGCAGAGACGAAGAAATCGACAACATGAAAAACGATGGTGTACCTACTATTTAATCGAAGAAGAATCGATTGCAAATATCTAGCTTGCGGACTAAACATGAGGAGTGAAGGATTGATAAATACTTAAAAAAAATTAAAGAAATTATTTCTCTCTCTGTTATCGTACCGGTCTTACGAAAACAATCTATCCCCTGAACAAAAACAGAGAATATCTTTGTAGCAGCATGAATTTGACTTGTATTCTTTGTAACCCGTAGTTAGGCCAAGAGGTACCATCCGAGTGCAAAGTACTACTATTTATTATTTACAAGTACTTGCTTGACCTGAGGACATGCATCTTTGCAATGCATGCATGCCATGCTATTCGAGTATGATTT
Organism: Melocanna baccifera; assembly: GCA_036346265.1. Lineage (NCBI taxonomy): Eukaryota > Viridiplantae > Streptophyta > Magnoliopsida > Poales > Poaceae > Melocanna > Melocanna baccifera. Next base: position 26,882,735 of record CM070692.1, on the reverse strand, counting down.
GCGCAATGAAAGTGTGTGGAAAATGATACACAGGCAGACACTGAATCGATCATTCTCATTTGGCAGATGCCTTAGCGAGGACTACACCAAAGGACACCCAACCAAATTCGTTGGAATTAATTGGTTAGACGTTCCACATTTTCACATGCATAGCTTGTTTGACAACCAGAGCACATGCGTAGCTGCGTTTTTACCATGGGTTCAAGAATCTTACTGGTACGGGTGCCTTTGGGAGAAAAGTAGCCCGTTGGCCTAAAATTTGAAATTCCTATATCGCAAACAAAGTATATTGTGACATTTGATTTTATATTCAATTTGCACGATTCGTTTTGAGATCACGTAAAGATAAAGGTCACTTTGCCTTGAAGGGTATGGTTTCGACTTTGCAGTGGCGTATAAGAGAGAAGTCACTCCGCAATAGCAAATTAGGGATCCGAAACAAATGCAATAGTATATAATTTTTTCCTATATAGAAGAGGTTTGGAAGGTTGGCCCATCTAGCAAATTTACATACTCAACCTTTGAATTTAAGCAGTGCTACTGTACTACTTATCGCCTTTTTCAAATCATTATAGAGAATTGCTATCGCATATTTTTTTACCCTCAAATCAGTCAAATTTTAGGGTGTTGAATCTCCATCCAATGGATCCCCCATACCCCTTCAAAAAAGGGTGGTGTGCGTTGGATCTCCATCCAACGGATCCCCCATACTCTCTTAAAAAAAATTGATCCGAATCTAAAACGTTGGATCTCTGATCTAATGCTCCAAAATCTGACTCATTTGAATATAAAAAACATACAAATATTGTATAAAGACTCTCATCATGAAAGAAGCTTTGACAAAACTATACATACTACTAGGTATATATACTCCTTCCATTCTTTCTTTTTTAAGTGACTTTCTAGAATTCATAGTGATAAATTTTCTGAAGTTTGACCCCCAATATCTTCAAAACTATTTAGATTAGCTATGTAAAAACTATATTACTACATTTATCTTTAAAAATATTTTTATAATATCATAATTTTGTTAGTATGCAATAAGATAATGTTGCAAAGAGTAACGGTACATCTCGTGAATCATAAAAAAATAAAAAAGAAAACATCATTTAAAAAAGAACAAACGAAGCAAAATAAAAAAACAGTGAGGCCTTTTTTCCCCTCCATTTTCCCTAGCATGCCCGAGCAACTCGTCGCTCCTCGGAGGAGATTCCCTTGAAAACTAATAAATAGGATTTAACCCAAATGATGATCAACTGTTAACCCTGCTGACGAGACGCAGATTAAATGCCGATGGAATCGATGGATCGGTAGCTTTCACTCGCAACACGCGGTGCCTCCTCCTCCCCGCAGATCGGGATCGGCTCGCCTATGCCCACACTCTATTTAACCCAACCCTAAACCCTTCGCCGAAACCCAGACGCCCGCAAGAAACCAAACCACCCGCCTCCAACCGCGCTTAAATGCCCACTATTTTTCCAAGCTAAACCCTTGCTCCGATTCTCCCCTCGTTTACTCTTACAAAAAGCCCAGTCCCCTGCGCCTAAGCTACTAGCAATAACACCTGCCGCAAGCTACTGGAGCATCCAGCAGCCAGCTTCGCGAGCGCGCGGCCGGCCTGCCTCTCTGTTGCTGGTTGATAGCTAGGTGCTGCCCACCGGCCGGCCACCGCGCTTGGAGCTAGCTAGCAATGCACATTGCCACCTGCGTGTGGCACGAGAAGGCAGCCATGGGCGGCGGGGGAGGAGGTAAGGGCGAGTGGGCGTCCAGGAGGATGGCGCTCGGGGCGCTGCTGGCGGCGGCCGGCTGCGCGCTCAACTGCGCCGTGAGCTTCGTGGTGTTCTCGTTCCTCGACGTGCTGGACATGGTGCTGTGCCTCGTGTACAAGCTGGTGGACTACGCCGTGGAGGCTGAGTGGAAGCCGTGCTACTGCTCGGCGGCGGCGCGGGACTGGGGCGGGGCCGGGGCGGGCACCATCTTCGTGCGGCCCCCTGCGGCCGCGCCGGGCCCCAAGGTGGTGCGGCTGTCGTCGTCGTCCGCCAAGATGCAGCTGGAGGACGTCTCCGACACGCTGTACGTGCGGTCGTCGCTGCTGTCGGACGCCACCAAGAAGGCCGGCCCCTCCGCGCCCACGCTCACCGTCAGCCCCGCTATCGCCGAGATGATCCGCGGCAAGATCGACCGCCCGCCCCGCCCGCCGCGCCAGGCGCCGTGCTGGTCCGACTGCGACTGCAAGGTCTGCCACTCGTGGAGCACCGCCTCCCGCTCCTCCCACCTCTACGTCCACGTCCAAGCGCCTCCAAGTACGTCCACGTCGACGTGTGTGTTTGTGTGTGCATGCGCACGTACAAGATCATAGGTAAGCACGTACGAGCTGA